>OY720684.1:55260393-56460393 GCA_963170755.1 Amphimallon solstitiale
TATGCAAATGCGGCAGGCCACGACAAAATATAGAAATAGTTCCAAAAGATTGGACTATAACTATTATACGAGGTAAGCGCCATAAATTCTCGGCCTGATACACAAAAAAGAAAATTGGAACAATATAAGAATTTTTATTTTTCTATGTAATCTCCCCTAACTTCTATACATTTATTACAACGATTAATTAACAATTCGTTACCTTGTAAAAATAATCTGTAGTTTTTCTGTCAAAATGTTCTATAACAGCTGCTTGCAACTCACTGTCGTCCTTAAAACTACGTCCCCTAAGGTCTTTTTTTAAATTAGAATACAAAAAAAAATCACAATGAGCCATATCCGGACTATACGGTGGATGTTCCAATTCTTGAAAGCCGCATTCGCGGATGGCAGCTTGTGAAATGGCGGCAGTATGGACGGGAGCATTGTCGTGCAATAATCGCATCGCGCTCTTTAAAGTCAATTAGCAAAATGCCCTCACAATCCCAGAATATTGTGGCCCTTCACCATTTTCGTTGATTGAATGACTTTCACCTTTCTGGGACGAGTTTCATCAGGTCGCCGCCATTCCATGGACTTTCTTTTCGATAGTGGATCATAAAACAGAACCATTGTTTCATCCCCGATAACAATGGACTCCAATATCGGTTTTGGGTCGTCTCCACACATGTTTAAAAACGACTGCGCACATTGGACTCGACGTTCACGTTGGAGAGCAGAAAGAAGTCGCGGTACCCATCTAACACTAATTTTATTCATACCCCAATGGTCATGGAGAATTCGGCGAACACTTGTTTCGGAAATGTTTGATATCACTGCTAATTCCTTCACTTTCAAACGGCGGTCTTCTAGCACAAAATGTTCAATAATTGAAATTTGTTGAGACGTTATCACTTCAATTGGTCGACCCGACCGATCAGCATTTTCCAGGGAATCTTGTCCCAAACGGAAACATTTTACCCACTTTTTACAGTTGAATAGGAAGGAGATGAATCACCGTAAACGCCGTCTAAACGGGGTTTAATGTGATAAGGTAGGGCAAACACCTTTTGTTAAAAATTTAATGACCGCGCGGTACTCAATTTTCGTTACTTCAGACATTTTCGTGCGGTAGTCACTTTGGTTGACTAAAAACTACTAGGTTTCGAACTGTCATATTTATAGTGTACACCTCGCGTATGTGCATGCATAATGTACCGGAATTTGAACACGTTTAAACCTGTATAAGCCTGTCAGGCCGAGAATTTATGGCGCCTACCTCGTACTTCCAATTTACAATAAAAGCGACAGATAAAAATTTAGCAATTATAGAGGAATAACTATATTAAATAGAATGGAAGAAAGATAAGTTAACTATAAATTATTAGAAGTAATCAAAATTCTATACGAATAAACAAATAGCTATGTAATACATAATATAAAGTTATTATAAAATTTTATGTAAATTCTACATTTATAATTATTACGGGCACAAGAAGTCAACTCCTAATAAACTTCATTAAGTACATCTTAGCGTGGCTCAAATATACCGATAGGTCCAGCTCGGAACGGGCCATAGTCAGCAATGAGTGGCAACACCGAAACCCCCACCGAAACCCCTCTACCCGCAGCAGCAGCACATTGCAGTTAAGAATTTAGTAAGGCTTAAACCGCGCAAGGATATAGTCGTTTGCATATTCGTTCTGTATACGTAATTTGCCCATTTGTTTCAGACATAATAAGGTCCAATTTATTATTATTATTGTATTCTTAGCTGCTACGGAAAAGTAATTTTAAGTAATAAAAAGACAATAACGTTTTCTAAAAGATAAAAGTAAAAAAATAAATAATTCTACAAAATAAATTCAAATTTTAAGAAAGTCACTCAAGATAGGAGCACGCGGAGTGGTATCGTATACACGTTGCCACATAGCACGTTCCATACGTATATTGTTGCCTATGTATGGCCCGTCGCGGGCTGGACCTATCGGTATATCAAAACTCTCCAGATATGGTTTTGTACTAATTTTACTATTGCATAGGGTGATATCAAAGAAACACATTTGGAAGTACCAGTTCGTCAATTAACGTTTTTTGATAAAAAATCTTATTATGTTAAATTAGTTATATTGTTATGTGTTTCACTAAGAGTTAATGATGATTTTTCAGTTAAAATACTTTATGTATCTTGGATGGTGTTTGTATGCACCATATTCTTATATCGTCAAAAAACTGATCAGCTTGATATTGAAGTTTATATCAGAATTGAAATGTTGCACAACTCATGCTGTGAAACAGATTTGAAAACTTAAAGACCTTTCATATTTCGACAATGTTTTTACTGCAACAACCACCTTGCTTCAATAAACCATAGCTTTAACTTATGCGTATGCTTTCCATGCAATAGACTACTATTGTTATTATTTGAGTTTTTGTCTATCCTAAATCCCAATAAATGGTTACTGAATCAAAAAACTATAGTCATATGCGATTTTCTTTTCTTCCTTAAGACACAACTAATAATTATTTAATACCTATTAAGGAGCAATAATTTCCTAAAGTTCAGTGCAGATTATGAATTAACAATGTTTGCTGTTGAGATTTCACTAGAGAAATTCAAGCGAATAAGAAATTATTAAAGGCTTTCTGTAAACAAATGAGATATTTCGTCTATATGTATGAATGTACTTACACACAAACAAGTTCAAATAGAATTATATAAAATAAGAGGTAGATAAGGGCAAGGTTCATTACATAGGATGTTTAACATTTGCAAACGAATATTAAATCAAAGGCGGCATATGTTTTTAGGTAATGGGACAACCGAGTTCATATATATTTTTTAAACGGCTTTGTTTGAATTTAGAGTATGCGTGCTGGCTATCTGTGTAATATATTATACATATCGTAATTGCGTTAGAATGTACTTTGCTTTCTTTTTCTACTTCCAAAGAAGAGCCTAATGGTCAATAAGGTAATCAGCTCGATTTACCTTAAAAACGGTAGAATACTTATATGAAATATTACCTAATAATAAATGGTTTTCCTTAACAATCAATAAACCTTGACGAGTATAAGCGTATTACAAAGGATTCTACCAGCATAATTTTAGAAAGTATAGCAGTGATTGACACTTAATTCGCAAAATTTATAAGGAATAATTAAAAATACATTTCTTTTAATTGTCAAAAATTACCAAATAATAGTGTGCTAGTAGGATGTCAAGGACAATCTAAAATAAGTTCAAATAATCTCTATAATAGGATATTAATCCCGGAAAAGTCAGCAACTTTTAGCAAACTAAAATAGCTCCTGAGGAGCTATTTTCGTCTGCTCAATAGACGAGATGACAATCATAGTAGATAGTTCCTCTTGAATCAAAGATTCTTTGTTATCTGGCAAACACCTCAAATAATCACCAAATCTGATGCTGTAAATAGGTTTTTTTTATTTGCTTGCTTGTTTCTGTCTTTTCTAATGACTACGAAACGTCAGTGTTGTTTTGAATTAATATGTCTATAAATCAAAGTATACACGATAATTAGCACCATATGAATATTACAGCTTACGTCATAAATTTAATAAAAAACGTATTTTGATTTTCTTGTTTTATTTCTGTCTTTTCTAATGACTACAAAAATCAATGTTGTTTCGAATTAATATGTCTGTAAATCAAAGTACACAAGATAATGAAAATACTACTTTTACTAATTTGACATCCACCGTGTTAATTAATACACAATATTGACATAATTTCAGTAGTCAATAACTAATTCATTAAAGCGTCTTGACATTGATTCCATTGCTTTCTGTTGGTTTTGTATCGCAGGCTACCTGCATGTCATGTCATGCAGCTACCAAGGTCTGTGCTGGGCGTAACAAATTAATTTTCTGCCAGTAATCTCCCATTCGTATTCTCGTGATGACATACTGGAAGATCTAGGAAGCCATGGTGAATGATTCATATTAGCATGTGTAAAAAATTTAGAATTTCTTTTGTTAAAAAATCATATCCTTAATGTCTCTAAACCGAATGAAGAAGGTGAAGTTGAAGAAGTGCCACTGGGTGATCAGAGATCCATTCCATAACTTCAGCAGTTTGAATAATAGGCCTCTTAGTAAAAAATTGAAAATAACGCATTTGTTGTTTTACTAAATATCCTACTAGGAATGTTGGCTGCGCTAGTTTAAACATGCGTGACATCTGAAAACACGCATTATGTTATTGAAAAATCTTACCCTTCCGACTCTGGAGATAAGGAAAAGGTAAAGTTCAACAAACACAACTGAGTAATTTTCTGATGGATACGTTAACAGACCTATTATCATGTTTAATAACGCCCCATTTTATAACATCAACAGTTTATATCTTTAAATATTCTATTGAAAACTATGGCAGCACCGGACTGTCTTGGGATCATTAATAAAGATCTTTTGCTTTCGTAATTGAATGAGACATTAAGAATTAAGCTCATAATTGAAGACCAGTCTGTGACAACAACCTATTATAAGGGACATGTATCATTTTCCTTTCTTGGCCATCAACTACCTTTTACCACGTTTTTGATAACATCTTATGATTAGCAATTTCAGAATCTACACCAATAATTTTCCCGAAAGACGATAATTTTTACATACTCTAAACACAACAATGATTTAAGCAAAATTTTAACTAATTAAGAAAACCAAAAAATTGAAATAAAATAAATATTATTATTATTAGCGGTACATTACTTAATCATTGTATTTCAGCAAGTAGGACGCCTGACTAGATATCAAATAGTCTCGGGGTCGATCCTGGGCCCGCAGGCCATTAACATATATGTCATCCTTTTTGGACCCAGCTCTACACAGGCTATTAATGATCAAGGTCTGAAGATCACTTTCTGAAACAGTAATTATGGAATAATTATAGGGCCTGAAAAAACCACTCAATATTATTTTAGAAAGAAGGTACATTCCAAATATATTCAATCTGGATGCATACGGTTAGTACATAACCTTTTGTTAACAGTTTAAAAAATACAATATAAATGTGTATTTATTTCTACACATATTGAACTCGTCTATGCTTACAGGTTTAAATAAACAAATAATTCCTTACAGTAATGCGTAAAGGTACAGTAAAGGTACCTTACACAATATTGAACCATTCCGTGGCAAGAAATGAACTCTAAACATCCCTCATTTGAATACATAAACTATTCAAAAATGCTTGGAAGCTATAGTGATATGAAATACATAAAAAGAACTGTGTAAGGCTTCTTACAGAGTAAATACAACTAACTATAAGCCTTAATCCATTTTAGAAACGCCTAGAGTGAAAGACATAACAAAACGTAAAGTGAAAGTTTACACCACCTTTATCAATGTTTGACAGTGATTTACAACTGCAAGTATGAACATGAAATGCATTGTTAAAACAAATAGAAGTAAACGTATAAATAATGAATTTTCTTTTTACTAGAACTTAAATATAAGTTTCGCTATAAAATAAAAAAAAATATTTTCAATTTTATAAACATATTAGAATATATAAGCAAAATGTCATATAGGCAACTTATATCACATGACCTGAGATAATAAATATGGTGTTCTCGCAAAGTAAAATCTTAACTATATACTGCCTAATCAATTAGCAATGCACCTGTTTTCATTTTTAAAGTATACTGGGTATACGGTATACTTTAATACTTTAACAACATACCAGCAAAAATAATTGTTATTTCACAAAATAAGCACAAAATTAAGATATAAAAAATATCTAAATTCTTAAATCATACAAAATAAACACGAAAATATGTACATGTTTTTCCCAAGTACACTGTCATATATAAAGTGTCCCAAATATGCACATAAACATGTCATACCAGTTTACCCAAACAAATATCAAATAAAACCACAAACAATTGTGTTTTTTTTTTTGTGAGAAAATACAAATCCTATAGAATTTCATTTTTACTAGTAAATTTCATAATGTTGCAAACTACAGCAATATGTATGTATGTTTATAACGTACGTAAAGTGTTGGTTATAGATTACATAGATCCAACGTACAGATTATAATGTATGGCAATTATTCAATTAATTAGAGAACAAACATGTGGTTTCCGTACTACTAAACTGTTCGGCACCTTCCTTTTCGTCGAATGTTTATCCATTACTTAGTAGTTTGATATTCGAATAAACTAATTTAATAATTAATTTACACATAGTGATAAGATTACGTTACATTGACGGGATATATTTAATCATAAAAGATACACGGCAAACCTATTAAGTTCTTGAATACAAATGTGAATAAAATTATTAGGCAATATAATATTACAATCAACTATCAAATATACATATTGCTGTGAATATATTTATGAAAATTAGATAAATTGGTGTATATCGAGTATAGCCTTATGCTATATATATATATATATAGTAACGGTTTTCTTTCGTGACTGTGTGATTGTAGTTGAAAAGGAATTCTTTCGTGGGTATGCAGTCAAAGGGCAAAATTAAAAAACGTACTCTTTTCAAATGCCAAGCTTTCGGTCTGTATTTAAACCTTTATCAGGGCTGTGAAGTAATTACAAAGAAATTCTTTTAATTTCTTACAATTTGCAAAAGAGAGACAGACTGTATATTATTATTAAAATACTTACAATTTAATTGAGGTTGTATGATAAAAGACAGCAACATCCTTTTAATCTATGTGTTAAAATACTGTGGTTATACAATAAAATCAAAATACATCAATACAATAAAACTAACACAACAAAATCTGTATATAAGACATCGCGAGCTTGAGAGACATGTACCTCTGACCTATCAAGCTTGTGTGAAAGTCGTGTCCCGAGTCAAACACACACAAATTCTCCCGCTCGCGACTCTCCGCCCATTTGAAACAACCCAAAGATGGAAATGTTAAAATTTTAATTAAGTTTGTAATTAATCAGATATGTATAAATATTACTTAAATTTGCTAAGTCGGATTTCTTGTTCATAGTTTGGGTTTTTTTGGTAATATGATACATTTCCAAAAACATGCGTTTCTGATTATTAGGTTCTGTTTCTAAAATTTTGGTTTGTTCATACGTAATATTATGTTTAGTGAAATGGCAATGTATCGCTAAAGCCGATGACTGGTTTTAATTGATATTTTTGTTATCACTTTTATGAAAAATCAAACGGGAATGTAGGGTGCGCGAAGTTTGACCCACATATACTTGATCACATTCCCCACATGGAATTTGATACACTACTCCAGATTTCTATATTTCAGGTAATGGAGTTTTCGTTTTTGTAAAAAGTATATTAGTAGTTACTATGAATTTATTGGCTATATTAGCTGTTTTCTGGAATAGTTTTTTAAGTTTGGAAGTCAGTTCTTCGATGTAAGGCAAGGTTCTGAAAGGTAGATCCGGTTTTACTAAAAGTTGGGGTTTGGTATGCGTTAGATCTACGCCTAATTTGGACATATTTTATTTCCGTCGGATAAATTAATCAAAATTTAAATAACTTAGCCTTCAGAAATAATCAGGATGAGATAAAGCCAAGCAATATTATCACAAGGTTATGTATCTAGTAATGCTATATCTTTTGTATAATTATATGCCCAAATTGACCAATGTAAGTACCGCAAACGTAGTCGATCACCCTGCAGTCTTTGGAATTGATAGCATATCCATGGAACCCGAAACAAACTTCTATAAACTACGAGCACCAATTATAAGTTGATCAAAAACGTAGTCCCAACATAATAAATACAACAAAAGGTGCCGCAAATACGTTTGCGAAAGGAGCAAGTTAGAATGAAGAAGTAAACTTTAAATTTACAAATTTATTCGTTTATAAGAATATTTTTGTACAAGCAATTATTAAAACTAAAATGGCGGTTAATATAGGCTCCATGCGTGAAAAAACTCTGCTTTTAATATTTCGAAAAGCATTAGCCAAATGTTAACTGGTTATGTTAACACAAGCTTCTCTGATATTCAACCAAGTTCTTCGATTCTGTGACGAATGGTTCGAAAAATGCATTAATAAATAGTTATTAGATCTTGAGACTTTGAGGGAAAATTACAATATTTTTTGAAAAATATGTAAAATGTTTCTCTTTCCGACCATGTCTAAATATTATAGCAATACATACATAAAATTTTCAGATAAATCATCATGGTTATAAGTAAATTGCTTTATCAAACTGCTTCATTACCAAACATCGCAATAAGTAGACATAACTGGTGTATTAGTATAGATCGTTTGTTTAATACATACCCACCCATCATTTCTACGACGTCACATAAACTTAGATATTTTGCACATCGAATCCTACATTGTCAAGCGAATATTTTGAAAATATGCTGTGTCATATTATTGTACGCGTACAAAATTGCCACAAAGAATAACCTTAAAAACTGAAATTCTTACTTATATATAAGCTTATGATACTTTTACATTGTCGTAAATAATAATTTAATGAATGTATTAATAAATAATGTAATAATAATAATAATAATAATATATATTTACTGTCATTAAAATTCCAAAGAATATCTACATTGTCATAATTACAACCCACAGTAAGTATAAAGACCACAAAAGCAAACCTACAACTAAGGTAAGAAATTAAAAATTATTAAGTTATACAATTGCTTATCCACTGCAAAAATCAAAATATTCATCAATAGAATGAACACAGTTTTCTAGCAAAAATGTCACACACTACGCTTAAACACACGCTCATTCATTATAGTTTGAAATCTCTTAGGCAAGACATTAAAAACTTTTAAACTCAAAACGTCGGAACAACTTTCAGACAAATTCAAAAATACTTAGGTATGTGAAAGTTTAGACCTGAACGAATGTCATAAGAATGAAGGTCATTATTACGTCGAAACTCGTGCTTATTTCTATGTATATAATTTAAAAGTTTGTATATATGTATAGCGGGCATGCGCAGAATATTGTATTGCATGATTGTCTGGAACTAATTCCAGCCATACCATGGATAATTCGTTTTTTTGCCAAAAGTGCATTATTAACAGCACACGATGTTCTCCAAACAGTAATGCAATACAACAATCTAAAGTGAATATTATCAAAATAAAACGCTAGCAAAGACTCAAAGTCAATTATGGTTTTTAAATTACCGATATGAGAGCAATTGAAGTTTAATTTACTATAATATCCCGGTAATAAACATCCCAAGACAGTGCTTCATCCATATTCATAACTAAAAACTTTATTTCACTAACACGTTCTATTTCATTATCTTGCGCAAACAAATTTAATCCAACTGGGCCTTATTATTGTATGAAAAACCATAAATTTCGTCTTGTCATTATTTATATAAAACCATGTAGTCATGTTCTGTAAAAGAATATTTGACTGTCGTTCAGTTTCAGAAATATTTGAAGTCGACACGACAGCGCTAGTAGCATCCGCATACAAAGTTATTAATAAAAATCAAAAAAAGAACTTGGCCCAAAACACTGCCCTGTGGCACTCCTCTCGCAACAGGCAAGGTAGAAGATTTTATATTTCTAACACAACTATCAGCCGAATGTATTATTCTTTGTAACTGATATCTATCACGCAGATAGTACTCAGACCACTGCGCAACAACACCACGAATTCCGTACCACTCCAATTTTTTCAAGCAAAATGTCATGATCAGCACGGCTTAGATCACAAAAAATTCCAGCTGAATGTTTTTCAGTGTCCAAAGTCTTAATAATGTAAAGATAGTTTCAAATAATTTTTATTGTTTCACTGACAACAATATTGTTTCGCCAAACTTTGGCTTCATCAGGTGAAGATGTTTTTAAGTGTCTACCTGTACCATTAAAGCAAACTAAAATGTCATCTACGTACCTGTACCAATAAATACAAACATTTGAAAATCATATTAGAAACATTCATCCAAAAATAAAATTCACTACAGAAAAAGGACAAGATAAGTCAATCAACTTTTTAGATTTAGCAATATCCCACAAAACACACACATGAATTTGCTATATACCATAAACCAACACGCACAGACACAGCGATACACAGAAGTTCTTTTCATCCGATTTCTCACAAACTAGGTAGATAGAATATACAATATAGCAATCAATAATGGATACACAATAAATTTAATAGACAAACTTCTAACACTAAAACATAGATCGCAAACTCTATCTCTAATTTATCCCAAAGTTACCAACAATAACAAATACCAATATAACAAACACATATTTAGGTTAAATTTCAGTCAAGATCGGAAATCTAATTAAAAAATCCAACAACGAATTAATATCATTTAAAACAAATAACTCGCTACAAAAATACATTAGGAATGACAAAGATAAAATAGATAGAAAGTCGAACTCAGGAGTGTATATGTTAGCATGTGAATGTAACAAAGTGTAAATCGGTCAAACAGGACGCACCTTTGAACAAAGAATTAAGGAACACGAAAAAAGCTACAAGGAAAGAAAGACGGATTCAGCATTTGCCAACCATTGCATAGAACTAAACCATAAATTTAATAAAGAATTTCAAATTTTACATGTACAAGATAAAGGAAAAAAACTTAATTTATTTGAAGCTTTAGAAATTAATAGATACAAGAAAATAGGTCAGGCACTAAACGAACAAACAGATTTAAATCACTACCCTCTGCTGTCTTTCTAAATTTGTTAAAACACCCCCTCTTTGAACCCCGACATTTATGTAAAATAAGTATATATAACGCTGTAATGATTTTGTAAACATTATTCCGTCATCACCTGATGAAACCAAAGTTTGGCGAAACAATATTGTTGTGAGTGAAACAATAAAAATTATTTGAAACTATCTTTACGTTTCTTATTTATTCTAACATGGAGTTTGAACAAGTAACATCCCGTTCAATTAATTATTCTTAATAATGTACTTATACAGAGCATGAATACCTGTTAAAGTTGAGTGATTAGCACGATAACCATGTTGTTGACTTGTTAAAGTTTTATTTTTATCTAAATGCTCGAGTAATCTATCCAACATAGCATATTCAACAACTTTAGAGACGTCACAAGATAAAAACGAGAAACATTCAATCATGACAAAAAATTGCCAATTAAGGTTATGTTCTGAAAATAATAGTAAGGGCTGCAGCTTTCAGATTCTTCGCTTTTTATACACACTGTATATATTTACTTTATTTACAAATTACTGGTTTGAAAAATACAAACAAATATAAACAAAATTTATTTGCAAATATATCATTTTATGCAGCAAACGACAATTATGCTGCAATCATCGACGTTTTAGTATCTCGGTTTATATTCATAATACATATTATATAGACAGAAAACAATGACTGAACGTAAATGACAGTTATTTTCTGAAATATCGACCTGGTTATGGCCACCAAAACTAAACATCACCCGAATTGCCAAGATTATATTGTTTATGAACATTTCACATTGTTACAGTTGACATAAATAACTACTCGTTTTATAAATGAGTTATTTTATCGTGGAAAATCTGGTATAATTCGACTCTACAACGAACGGTTGGAATGGACACGATACGTAAACAAATTTCCATTGAATTGAAATAGAAGTGGAAGACACTTAATGGATATTTTTCGACCCAAAAAAAGTATATGTATATCAACATTGCACGTTAAAATAGCACATTCCATATACATACATATGTGTGTTTATTTCAACCTAGACTTTTAAATAATTTTACACTTAATTTTTTGTTAAGTGAAAAATAATTATTAGCACTTGTAATACCGTATATCGGTGGTCCATCTAGTGGTTTCTTTTTTAATCATAGGTTACTTTGATACTGACAGTTCTTTCCCACTCGAAGTTCTGACTGTCAGTTTGTACATACCTCCGTAGAACGAATTGATTCGCTTTACGCTTGAACAACTTTGGGAAATATTGCAAACTTATTTCCAAAAGGAGTGCCGTTTTTTTTTCTTAACAAACAAAATTGCAACATCTGGCGATCGGAAAACTCACACGTGATTGTCGGGAAGCCAATGCATCTGCAAAAAGTAACAGTTTCCTGATGTTAGAGTGCTCTAACATCAACTGGCCCATTTTTTTAAAATGCTGCTTGAAACACCATTTCGATCAACGATGAGCTCTACAGAGCCATGATTGCCGACTTTTTGTAGGCTGAAATTGAACACATGAACTTGGATGCTCTTGATTTCAGTAGGATGGTGCACCATGTCACACAGCCCATCAAACGATCGACCCTTTGCTCGCTAAGTTCTGTAATCGTATTATCAGCCATTTTGGCCGCCTCGGAACTGTGATTTGACCCCGTTAGACGCCTTTTTTTTGTATGGTGACTTGAAAGATCGATATTATGTAAACAATCTATAAACGATTCGGTCCTGAAAGTGAATATCAACTTAATTTTAAACTTAAACTTAACTTAACTTAAAATTAGCGAGATAGACCCAGAAACCATCAACAAGTTTTTGGAAAATTGGGTTGACAGGATGTGGTACTGCGCAGTCAGCCGAGGCAGCCACATAAGCAAAATCGTGTTCCATAAATAATCGAAATGTTTGCTTTTTCAGAAACTTGTATTTGGTCTGCTATTGCTTTGTATATTAAATTTAAAGAAACATTAATTTAGTTTCAATTTTTTTAAGAAATATCGAATTTATAAAGATTGATAATAAAAATACTAATGCATAAATTTATCTGGCATCATCACTTTACGTTGATATTAAAATAGACATCAACTTAAGTGTAATTAACAAAAGATGCGAATGTAAAAAAACTTGTGTCCATACGTCGCGGAATAAAATCCAATCTTATTCTGTTTACCTATCCCAGCGCCATTAGTTTTGCTTCGTGTATCTTTATGTTTTTTTTCGACATTCGTATTTTCCATATGGCTTTGTTTGTGTCAACCTAATGCACAACTCATTAGATCGTCTACAAAATCGCATTCCACTATTCCTATAGAAATATTGAACCTATAAGCAATATAGTAAATATAACATATAATTATCTATATTCAAATTAAAAAATATATAACTAAGCAATCTTAAAATTACCTTGGAAATATGGAACAGTATACTTTTTTAGAATTCCGATTTTTAGTTGAATCTTAAATTACAACTCAATAATATAGACTCCACGTGGTGCAGCTTGCCTAAATCGTATTATAGAAAATAATTTCTAAATAAAATAATACACAGGTGTGTCGCTTTATTCTGTCACAACTTCTCTGGGAGGTCCCGTATATTTTAAATTTACTTCTAATCATAATCCCTAGTTGTTAATTTTCACGTTTAAAATTGACTTCTATATTGAAACCGTTTCCGTTGAATTGAATCAGGATTGTTGTATTTTCTTCTATTGTCTATTGTAACTAGAATAGATGACAATAGAAAAAAATACGACAATCCTGATTCAACTCAGACAGTAAGAAATGATATATAACTACAAAAACATAAATTTATTTCAATAGCTTTAATAAGATATTCGTACTGGAACAACATTTTGCTCACCACCGTATATAAATAAAATATAACTAGAATGTATCACAAAACAGTCATGTGTAACGAGATATAACACATAAACAGACGTATTTAAATATTAAAGTTATAAATATGCTAGAGTTGAATAAAAGATGATAAGCTTTTGGATTTATTAAATAAATTTGATTATTAAATCTACCGTATCTATAATAAAATCTCGGAAAATCATCTTAATTTAACCACTCAAAAGAGAAATGAAGATTCCTCTTTTCATTCGTCAAGATCTATCTGGACGGATAAATATTATTTTTTCATAAAATCCTAATGAAAAAAATGGAAATTCAGAATTCTACCTGACGGTCACCTTTATTTAGGGACTATTATAAATCGATGAGACGTAATACATGACATTATATATCCCTCCCAAATATAAATCGAAATAACACTTAAAATAATATATAATGTGCAGTGTTATGTACTTATATAAGATTCACTCATATGAATGCTATAATTTTAAAACGAAATGTGAGTCATACTTAAAATGTTATTACTCACTTGCTGTCATTTGTGTTTAGTATACTCTGACAATTTATAATGGCTAAATACATGTTTTTAGAATGTTTGATTATTATCCAAAAAAATCTCTTACCCACCTTTCAAAAGTATCTCGCGACTGATGAGGACGGTACATATTTAGGCAATAGAACATATTACTATTAAAAGAAAAAAGTAGATTAGCCCGCTACACACAGCGCTTGCGATTTAACAAAAATACTTTAAGCGCAGAAACCCGCCCTTCAACGTTGCATTCATTAGCCGCGATAGATGCAACTACTTTTGTATATACATATCGTAACTTGTAAACATCGTTATTTTTCAAAGCTAAAACGGGGAAGCCAGCTGGGTCGCATTAACGACTGTATATTAGACCATTACATAATATAATAATATTATATTGTAGAGTTTGTTACTTATTATTGTATTACTGCTATTACAGTGTCCAATTTTGAATTACATTAATCATTTAAGGGCGGTCTTGTAATGTACCTGTGACTGACGATCCGTAGTTATTACAACACAGCCATAAAATTCTTTCTGTAGGAGTACGTCAAATATGTACACTTATCTGAAAATTTATTGTCAAATGTTATGCCAAAACAGACTAGTACTTTGAACGACATGTCTTTTTCAAATGCATTTCCGTTTTACCAAACACCAATCAAGAGCAGTATAATAGTATATTAAAGAACAAGTGTCATAGGACGCGTCTTATTGCACGAGGCCAAGTTTATGGGCGAGTGCAATAAGTGTCGATCGAGTTCTTTATTTTATTTTTTCTAATCTGCCCTTTTTTATCATTTTTTTTATAAAAATAATAGGATTTTCAAAATGTAGAATTTTTGTGGTGGTGTTATGATATTTGACGTAAATTCAAAATTTTGAATGTGTCGCCATGTTTATATTCAATGTTTGATACTTCTTAAATTTAATATCAAATAAGTGCTAATGTTTCATCTACACCACCTGAAATTAGAGAAATTGCTGAAAATACCGCGAATAATTTACTTCCCACTGAACCTCGTAGCAATTATGAGCAGCATGATGTAAAGAAAAAGAACTTCATGTTGGATCAGGAAACGCTTTAATTGAATATTTTCATCTACAACATACTAAATATAAACCATCTACTTTATGGACAATTTATTCTATGGTGAGGTCTTGTTTAACTATACAGGGTGTAACAAAATAAGTGTAAAACATTTCAGGGGGTGATTCCTTAGCGAAAAAGAGATAGGGTCTTTCATATAAAAAAAACTTCAATGGAGCATCCCTTGTTAAGATACAGCCCCATAAAGGGGGTACATAAAATTTGTTTTACAATTTTTCTCACAAATACTAAAAATGTAATTTATTTCCAATGTAACTTTTTGTCTGATTATTTGTTTACCATTTAAATATCTATTTCCAATACCTTGTTTCATTCGAAACAAAAAATCTCTCTTGAATTTTTTGCCCAAAAGTAATCAGTTCGCAGCAAAAAATTATTTTACGAACAACTACAGAGATACATCGTCATAAATGCGAACTGGATTAGTATTGTTATTTTGTAGTTACTACCTGCATCAAAATACATATGATTAAAGATGAATAAACAAAACTAATTTATTAATAACAAAACATAAAACATGTAGAAATCATAGTAAATGTTCAATATGTCCACCTTCAGTCATTACACATGCGTCTAGACGTCGGCGCATTGAGCCACGTATTCGCTCAAATATTCCTGGATTCTCTCTAATTACCCTGCACGCATCGATGATGCGGTTTCTTAAGTCCTCTACATCGCGAACAGGAGTAGGATAAACCAAAGTCTGTAAATGGCCCCAAGTAGAGAAATCGAGAGGATTGAGATCCGGGGATCGAGCGGGCCAATTCTGTGGTCCTCCTCGACCTATCCAATGATTTGGATATGTTTGGGTTAAATGCTGACGTGCTGCTTGACTAAAATGGGCGGGAGCCCCATCATGCATAAAAAACATATCCCTTCTGACGCCCAAAGGAACTTCCTCCAGCAGTACTGGATGCACTTCTCTTAAAAATTGAGTGTATGCCTCACCATTTAATCGAGGAGGTAGAAAATGAGGGCCAA
This sequence comes from Amphimallon solstitiale, assembly GCA_963170755.1. Classification (NCBI taxonomy): domain Eukaryota; kingdom Metazoa; phylum Arthropoda; class Insecta; order Coleoptera; family Scarabaeidae; genus Amphimallon; species Amphimallon solstitiale. The sequence goes on from OY720684.1 coordinate 55,276,503, forward strand.
TTAAATAATCCCCAATAACTCCGAGCCACACGTTAAGAGAAAAGTGTTCTTGATGGTTAGCTTGTACAATAGCGTGAGGGTTTTCATCAGCCCATATGTGGTTATTATGAAAACTAATTATCTTGTCCCGAGAAAAAGTACATTCGTCTGTGAATTCGATCGTCTTCAGAAAGTCAGGATTTCTTCTAATCATTTCCAGCAGAAAATTCAAGACGGTTCGGAAAATCTCGCTGTAACAGTGCCTGTACTCGTTGCAGATGGCAAGGGTATAAGAGTTGTTCCTTTAAAATTCGAAATACCGTCATATGATCAACATTTAACTCGAAAGCAATCTTTCTAGTAGTGCTAGTAGGTTGTTCTTCAACCAAATTAAGTACTGCTTCTTCAAGATGTGTTGTTCTAACTTCTCGATGGCGACCACAATCCTGCGTTCTTTTGTCGAATGAACCATATTCTCGTAATCGTTGATGAAGTCGGGCAAATATTCTATGCGAAGAAAGCTGCCGTTGAGGATACATTTCAGCATATCTTCTAGAAGCTTCTAACCCATTCCCCTGCGACAGACCGTAAACGTAATGCATATCAGCCATTTCCTCATTTGTGTATGCCATTTTAATAACAAGTGCATTATTAAACTAACAAATTACGAACAAAACAACGACACACAATTAAGTATTAATTCAATTTCAAAAATTTACAATCTGACAGCGTGATACCACTACTAGCGGCCTACTAAATAAATTAGTTTTACATTTTCGTTTTATGACGATGTATCTCTGTAGTTGTTCGTAAAATAATTTTTTGCTGCGAACTGATTACTTTTGGGCAAAAAATTCAAGAGACATTTTTTGTTTCGAATGAAACAAGGTATTGGAAATAGATTTTTAAATGGTAAACAAATAATCAGACAAAAAGTTACATTGGAAATAAATTACATTTTTAGTGTTTGTGAGAAAAATTGTAAAACAAATTTTATGTACCCCCTTTATGGGGCTGTATCTTAACAAGGGATGCTGCATTGAAGTTTTTTTATATGGAAGACCCTATCTCTTTTTCGCTAAGGAATCACTCCCTGAAATGTTTTACACTTATTTTGTTACACCCTGTATATAAGGATGTAGATATATAGCAGTATAGGATATTACAAGCTTTCCTGATTCATTTATATCTAGGTTACCTACAAAAAAAATCAAAACAAAAGAAATAAATCTTATTAAATTTATACAAGTAGCAGATAATAAAATATATTTGGCAATGAAAGTATAAGTACATTTTTCACATCTATCGCAGTTTTGCGTATAATGGTCTTAATTTGTAGGTATATAGTCTTGATAATAGATTACAACGGAGCTTTTAGACGAGAAGAGTTGGCCAATATGTCTGTAGACGACATTGACTACAAGTCTGACATCATCATTATTTCTGTACCTGAAACAAAAAATAATATTCCGTGATTCTTCGTAATTACAGATACAATATGGATCGATTTAATTGAGAAATATTATAACTTACGACCTATTGATACTAGTCACAAGCGATTTTCTTGACTTATGGCAATGCTTAGGATACTAATACCGCGCGATCATTTAAATTCTAAATTAGAGCGGGCTGTGAAATTTAAATTAAGTTGGTATATAAGTACTAATTTACAATTTGAATTGTCAAAGTGACGTTTCCCAATGTTAATTAATCAATAATTGACATTCTGGACAACCTAATAAAAAAAATCCCGCCTGCTATAATTTAGAATTTAAATGATCGCGTGGTATTACAGGCAAAATTCCGATGGAGATTGCGAGGTTTTTTGAAATTGCCAAATCCAGAACTGTTTACAGGGCACTGTTTTGTAAGATCTAGTGCAATGCATTTAGCAAATCATGGTGGTGAGAGAGTCATGGGGGTTGGAAGTCCTCAGCTCTGGGGAAGGTTATATTGAAACGTCCTTAACAAACAGATTAAATATCTCATATGCTCGATCTCAAACTAATATGAATATTCCGGGATGTTCAAACGAAACCACTACAATTGAAGGAAATAACAGTGTTTATCAAAATAGTCTAACATCAAGTACGAGTAGTTCGCATGGTGGTACTATAAATGCCCAAGATATATCTCAAGTATTTATCAATGTATACAGTAATTGTATAATTCAAGAACATCATTCAAAATAAAATATTTGAATAGATTCTTGTTGAAGAATGGATCGTTGCAACTTCATTTTATTTATTTTGCCCACAGTGATATATATTTCTAAAAGTTGAAAAATTTCGATGAACACTTTCAGTACAAATTATATTACAGTTGTAAAATATTTTAGTTCGTTTTGTTTTTATACATATTTTACACATATTACATTAAAAATATATACTCCATTTTGACTTTTTTACATTAGAGTTACAAATTACAAGTAGCCATCCTCGAAAGTCTAAATTGAACTAGATAACCTATATAAGTTATAAACGCATCATTTTCGATGCATTAATAGCGATATTATGGCACCGGATTAGAAAAAACAATTAATGAATGATGTTTGCAGGAGTGATCTTGTATGATAAATTGTAGGATCTGCTTTTACACCATAAACATAAATTGAAATAGTTACTTCGCCGTAACATTTGCCAGAAAGCTCGCTCTTCAGACAATGGATTCTAATAAGTCTGCTTTGTGTTCTTTAAAAAGATTTAAAATACATCCTTTGAAAATTTCAATAGTTTGTTTGTTACTGTCACTAGTTTTTATGTTAAACCAAGAAGGACTATGATATTCGTTTTTATTTAGATGCATAATTCTTTCCCTGTTAATATTTTTTTTTTACAAATTAGCGAATAGCATACCAAAAGCAAATTCACAGAAAATAAACTTCGCTTTTCGAATAAGTCATACAAAAAGGGGTATTGAAACATTAAGGAAAAGAACTGTAACGATGTGCTTTTCAAACATTCTATAAACACCAAAGAAATACGAAATGAATATATATCCCACAAGGAGAAAATCTACTTCCAATCTTATATATAAGATACACAAATTATACATCTCCACGGAAATTATATATGTATGGAGACTAATATATCAAATATAACATACGGACGCAAGACAAATACATAGAACTACAAACTGATGTTAATATATTTTTTTAAGGATAAATTCAAAAAATCTAATATAACTGCATTTAACAGCTTAACACACTCAATTAAGTATAAAGATTAACAATATTATAATCAAGGAAACTGGGGAAACTTCATTCTCATGACTCAGACCATCTAATACATTAAGGTGTTATTAAAGTTAAACATTAATCCAAATCATATTCTGTATACTTCTATGCTTATAGATCTGTGTTAAATATAATTAATTAACAAAACGCCCCATTAAATTTATTGTCTGATTTCAATAAATGAAAAAACTATAGAAAACTTTATATACTAATCCCAATTTTTTTCAATGCTGTCTTGAATACATAACGATAATCAATTTTTTTTTTAATGTACACCTGTAGTTTTTTTCCTTTAGACTAGTAGATAATTTTTTCTGAATCTAGAAATGTTCATTTAGTTATCAATTGGTTGATCCTTAATTTTAAAAATACATCTTTAATTACATATGCCGTAAAAAGCAATGATAACACAAAGATCGGTAAATGTCTACGAAATGTCAGCTGGGAAGTCTGCATCTGTTATTTATTTTTATTTTATTTGGCAAGGAACGCCAGCAGTCATTCGATAATTCATTCGAATGCATTACAAATCGAAATGTCGAGTCAAAAATATTAATTTGCTTTCAGAACATGCTAGGTACACAAGATCCAGAAGATAGCCCCACAGCCAAAAATTTAGTGGTGTAAGATCTAGGGAGCGCCCATGCGATCAAATTGGAGAATACGTCCCTATGCATCTTGCACCAAATTTGTTATTAACCAAATGACGTTCCTCCTGGCATTACGCGGAGCGGTCGTATCTTATTGAAAAAACACTGTATTTAGTTTAGCAAAAGGTAGGTCGTCTAAAAAATTGTCAATGTCTTCAGAAAGTAGCTGATAACCTATTTCAACCATTCATAAAAGATGGTCCAATTAACTGATCACCTAAAATACCGCACCACACATTGGCACTGAATCTTCTTTGGAAATTATTTCAACGATAATTCTAGGATTTTCCTGACTCCAATACCAACGAATGTTTCTGTTAAAAACGCCATTATTGATAATGATGCATTCATAGGTCCAAATAATGTATCTGTAGAAATTTCGATTGTTTTGTATTTGTCGCATTTGTGCTGTGTTGATTTTTTTTCATGGCATACTTGAAAATTTCATAGTAAGCGGATTAAGGTTGCAGATAGTTAATTTCTTTTTAATTAAATATTAACCAGACTAAAGGAAAAAACTACAGGTGTCCATAAAAAAAAGTTTATTAACGTTACGTGCTCAAGACAGCGTTGAAGAAAATTGGGATTATTACCAGTTTATAGAGTTTGTCAAGTCACTTTAATTTTTTTTTATTTATTGAAATCGGATAATAAATAAAGAAGTTACTGGATGAGACGTTTTTTTGTCAAATATCCCGTATAATTTGTAAATAATTAAGAAAACACTGTACGTTTGGTAGGACTTTGTTGTTGACTAGATATTAGAAGAATTTTATTTTATTTCCGGATTAAACTACCACTTGCAACTACCGATATTTATAGCAGTGACGGAATCTTACTTCGAAATGTGGAGCATAGGAAATATAGTTTACTTAACAAAACAGGCAAGCTACGTCATAAACAACGTCACTGTGATGTCATAACAGGGTTCACAAATTACACTGTTTTAAGGAAGCTGATGTTTGTAAATAACTTATGAGGTTGATTAATGTTTTTTTAAATTTATTATATATTGTCTCAGAATACGAAAGAGTAAAAAGTTAAGAATATAGTTATTTGTCAACAAATTGAAGTTTTATTATTTGTTCAAGTAAGTGTAATAAAAAATAATATATTAATCAATGTTGCTCTTTGGATTATTATTTCAAATCTATTCAAAATTAGGATTAAATGCGATGTTTGAAACCATTTTCTGTGCTATGTGACTTTGTAATCAACAAACCAGTCACGGCAATGGCTCTTAGTGTAGTTACATGTTGGGAGACCTTTATTTTACATTCTTAGCCGCCTATAGCTGACTGATAAACAACTAAAGCATAAATAAAGTAAATTCAGCTTAAACATTTTCCCTTAACTTTCTCGGTTGTGGAATATACATTGTTTGGTGAAAATATTTTTTCCAAGTTATGAGACTATAGCACAAATCTGTAGTTAAATACTCTTCTTAATGTGCTGATAAAAATAACACTTGTACACACCTTTTCGTGCTTGTACACATTTTCTTCATATTCGGGGCCTTTTCTCCATTACCTAGTACATACCTTTTCAGTGGCAATTAAAGCCTTACCTCGTATGACATCAATATAATGCAAATAATGTCGTACCATGAAATGATTTAAGCGCAGCAATTAATATAACAAATGCCGAAATGTCCATGGGTTGTTCCTTCGACAATACTTATTAACAAAACAGAAACTGATTGGTGAATTAAAAACAAAATAAATTACGCCAGTCGGATTTCCACCACCTGCCATAAAGAGCATGAGGTTTAAAAAAACTCCAATTTTTGAAAATTGTCTGAACCTTAATGTTTAAATAAAATCTGTTCTAGACGATATTTTTAAAAACTGGAAAAAAACCTGATAGATCTTGAGTCGTAGAATAATTAGTATCACGACTTCAACCTTCAATTTAAAAAACTAACGATGCCTTATTGCATCAAACGCGATTTTACACTACTGACGTTTAGAAAATTTTTAATAAACCGCGTCCAATGAAGATTTTTCAAAACGGAAAAAGTGTAATTTGTAGGACATGTTGTAATATAATTATGCCTTCTACCGTAAAAATTAACGATTTACTCAAGAGAGTCACCTTCATTTGATGCAAGTTTTGCAGTTTTTGGAACTTTGTCAAGTCCCGCTTTGGTTTCGTGAGCCCTAATTTGACGCACATCCTACACTCGCCACAATGGTCAAAAAGACTCATCTCAATAGTCAAAAAAAAGCAAGTAAATCGGCTCAGCAGTTTCTGAGAAACATATTGGTAGACACCCGCTCTAATGTTAACCGAGGATATCAAGTATATCTGATCCGTCTCGTGATCCGTTTATTATAACATTTTCAAAAGTTCTCGTATATGTGACACTTTGAATTCAGTATTTTTAGAAACAGTTTTACTCCTTATTCGCGCTCAAAGAATTTCATTTGGATTGAGCTGCCAATATGATGGTAATCAGCTGCCATTTTAAATATTTACCTTGTTCTCCTTTATGGAGGATTGTTCCAGAAATAGATCCGTTAGAATTAGCTGCATGTAATGCAATAATAAATCGTACCTAGAGTTTCATTTTGGAAAATCCAGGTGTCCTTAAGGAAAGAAAGCAAACTGATGTACATTTTCATAGGAGTATATTGTTCCAAAAAGTAACTTCTTTTACTATAATTTATGGGAGTCCATTTTAAGCATTAATGGACTCCCACAAATTGTAGTAAAAGAAGTTACTTTTTTGAAACAATATACTTACGCTTAATGCACATTGAGTAAAATCATTTACATGTTTCGACGTAGATGCAATTCTATTTACTGTTGCATTATGAACATTTAAATCACTTACTACTGGCTATAATAAAAAATATTAATGTTAGAACGTTTATAATATAAATAATAGAAAATATTATGTCTTGAACTGCTCCATTATTAAAGTGTTCCCTTTCAAAATACAGGGTGCGACAGCGAAACGGGAGATTTTAGAAGTGTTATCAAGAGTGAGCTTTATTTATCCTAAATACACAAGAACACATGATAAACATAAAAGCATTTTGTTCTCAAACTGAAAAAACTAAAAACATTTTTATTTTCCAAAAATAACATCTTTTTGATACCCATCATCCCTCCGTTGCAGCATCTCCAGAGGAACTCGTTGAATTTCTTCCTGAATTCTACGTTTTAATTCCTGGCTTGTGATTGGTGCTTGAGAGCTAAACACTTGTGATTTCAAGTAGTCTCATAGAAAAAAGTCACGGGCTGAAAGATTGCCAACCATCCAACATCCCTATGTCTGAAGAAAACATGATTGGGAAAAGGTTTTTCACAATTGCCATGGAATTTGCGGTGGGACTAGTAACCCCATCTTGATGGAAGAACGTGCCTCTGTTGACAGGCAGATCAGCAATTGCAGGACTAAGAAGTTCTCCAACATGTGAACATAGCTTTTCCCAGTCACAGCCACATCCCTTTCCCTGTCATCTTCAAAGAAGTACGGACTAATAATTGCAAAAGAAGATATCGCGTACCATACAATACTTTCAAGCTGTGAAGTGGTTTCTCATGGATTTATTGCGTGTTAGATCAGTAACGGAAATTTTACTTGTTAGCATATCCTGGCGAATGGAAATGGACCTCGTCACTCATCAATAAGTTGTTAACATGATTCTGATTTCCATTAATCAACTGTAGAAGTGAAGTCAGAATGTAGTGCTCGAACAGTTTGAATCTTGTACGCGTGGAAATAAAGATCGTTATGTAAGTGCCAGAGAATGACGATACGCAGAGCAGCGTGGTTTATCAGCTTCTCTCACTGTTGTTATGTTCTCGGGTGTATGCACTGTTTTTCACTACCATCTCTCTTATATCTCACCGGTGGCTTCAAAATTTCGTACCCTGGCCTTCACGGCATGGGCTGATAGAATACCATTATTACGATGAAACTCCCATCGAAATTCACTGAGCGATCACGTCACTGTTGCCATTTTTGTAAAATGCCTTTACTGCATACACACGTTGCGCTTCTATCCACTGTTTTCTACAAGATGGTGATAGCATCGTTCTCCTCACTCCAGCCAAACCAAAATAAGAGCTGTTGCCAAATCGCTCGATTCACCGCCGCACTCTGTACATGGTTACTCATGTACAGAGTGAAATATTTTAACATGAGTTTAAGAAGAAAAACTTTGATTCTATCGAAACCACTTTTGGTAAATAAAAAAAAAGCCAGTCATCATTTAAGATAAAATAAAAAACTTGAAACTATATCGAATTGTTGATTTCGAATATAACTATGTCCGAATGTTATATCAGTATCGCATTACCACGTCATTAAACAAAGACATTGCCTGACAGTTCAGTTAGCTGTATTTGTAAAAAATGTTGACTTTAAAGCGAATCTGCCTGGTGAAATATTATGGTATAGGAGAAGTCTCGTATAAATATGCAATACAGTTATTTAATGCAAAATACCCGAATGTGAGTGCAAGTAGGACAGTATTGAATGAATTAATTGATAAGTTTGATAAATTAAATTATGATGCAATGACCATTATGGCTCTGGAATCAGTTGCGGAACATCATAGGTGTTCTTTACGCTAGCGAACAAGTGAATTCAATGTAAGTCATACAATTAAGTATAGAATCATCACTATTATCTATACAGTTTCATTAAAAGGTCTTTATTTGTCTAAGACAAGCATTCAGCTCCACCACACAAATGATATCGACGCAAATTGCGCAATTAAAAGGGTAGGTAATGTAAAAATTAGAAGTAGAGCTGTCGTAAACTATTCATGTGGGTCTTGGTTTATCTAAGACAAATATCTAACATTATCGCACAAATAATACAGACTATGTATCAGTATGTCAGTATTATTTGTGTGATAACGTTAGATGAATGGTATACGACAGCTCAACTCCAAATTTTTACATTACCTACTCTTTTAATTGTTCAGTTTGTGTCGATATTATTTGTGTGTTGCTGTTGAAAACATGTCTTAGATATATCAAGACCGTTTGATAAAACTGCATAGATAATTGCAATGGTTCTATGCTTAAGTGTCCACATTTTCACTTTTACACATTTCTCTTTGCATTATACCTTGTTCGTTATTGACATTTTTTAGATGACAGCTTAGTGTCAAATTATGATTTTTGCTTTTAATACATTCTTGTATATTTCGGCCAAAATAAATTAAAAACATACAATGGTTGCAAACTACATTGGAACTACGCACAGTTTTGATAACATAATATATTCACTGAATCACGAGTATTACTACGATTGTTAGTTATTTTTGTAATTAAATGATACTTGGCTCGAAGTAATTATTATTACGTGACTCATCTGTTTCGTTAAATAAACTATAACAAATAGCAAACGCCAATTTAAATCCTGTATAAATAATGTTGATTGTGTAGTCGGTGAAAATTTTGCACAATAGTATATATTACTATTACATAAATTAGTACGATTAAGTATTTATTTTGATTTACGTGTCTAGGGAAATACAATATAACCAAGCATGTATGTTGCTTCTTTTATAATTTAGTGAATACTGTGAGTAAAATACTTCATAAAATAAGAATATTCCGTATACGCTAGAGGTTACGTGGGGGAAAAAAACTGAACAGAAAACGTCTGATCTCAAAGAAAGACAACTCGCTGCGGTTTACCCCAACCCTTGCCTTTGAACACCTGAATTTGTGGTTTAAAAGAAAGCACCACTTTATCTACTTCTTATCTACGTTCAATATTTCTTTTGTTCAAGCCAATAAGTATTTCTGTTCAATTTTACCTCGCCAGTATTTTATAAGATGGAATTTTTTAAGTGCTCTATTAGAAATAACCGGTCATATAATAAATGTGTCTACATAGTTTGCAAGTGTCGATATCACGTTCTTCTCGGATATTCCTTTCTATCAATTTTATTTCTAACCAAATAATCAATGTATACTAACAGCAGTGGGTATCCTATATTTATACTAACTAACCTGATAATTTCTATTATTAATATCATATTTAATTATTGTTTTAGGATAGTTCAAGTATGTGTGATACTTTTAATTCCGTATTATTGATTTTTATGATTTTTCGAATGTTTTTTATTGGAAATGAAGATATAAATGCTAGTAAGGGTATATACGTGCATTACGGAGCTGTGGTACTAGATGGTAGCAGGGATGATAGATCAAAGAGTAGAGTATAAGCGTTGATAGGTGTCCACAACGGAGTTTTACATAATAGTTGTAATAGTAGTTAGTGAATTTGAAAATGTCTGATAACGAAGACGATTATTGCTGTTCTGCAGCCACATTATGGTTTATTTTGAATAGAAACCGCAACTCTTCGGCTAGAAAATATAAAGTGCGTCCCATAAATAAACAACGATCCAAACTGGAAGAATATCATCACCTGTATAAACAATTAAGACATCATCCAGATCGTATGATCAGCTACTTATATTAAGGCCAGTGTATATTTTACCACCGGTATTGATCAAAAGTATTGTCCGTCATTGGTGTATTTACATCAGGTGAGGAAGTTGATTGTGAGTAGATATACAACATCAAGTTCTTGAACTTTTGATCTAAACCGCATTCTTTTGAAATGGACTCAATTTTTGCACATGGGGTAAAATGCTTTTCAAAAAAACATCTATCTTTATCCAAGAGCTTCTCGATATGTGTTTTCTCATTGTTCATGTTCATTGTTCTGTAGGAGGCGCAACTTCCCCTTCTCTACATTTAAAAGATCTTGCCCTATTAAATCATTAGGTCTTACCCTTTTTCTACTGGGAAGTTAAACAGTAGGTTCATTCGAAGGTGATTCCCAATCCCAATAAACTTGCGATTGGAACTGACATACCTGAACCCCATATATTTCGGCAGAAACAGTTGTAGGTACCATTTCGCTATCAAATAAATCGACCGCATCCACATTCTCAGAACTGTCTGTTCCTAACGGCATCGAAAAAATGCAATATGTAGGTACCTAATAATAGAGCTTTTATTAAACTTGTAAAACTCTAGCAGGGTAATAATATCATGCATTTATGTAAGTATCGTTTTTTTTCAGATATTTAGCAACTGGGGCATTTTTTAGAAGCCTGGCTTTCTCATTTAGAACGGAATTTTCTACAATTTCATCGATAGTGAAAAGCACCGTGGAAGTTTTGTGGATGGTGTTGCAACCTATACACATGGCAGTACCGACACGAGAAAGAGTTAGAGAAATAGCTACAAAAATGTATAAACCATGGAACTTTCCACATTGTATCGGGGCTATAGATGGGAAGCTTGTTCGAATAATTAGTCCTGGACAAACAGGAACAATGTATTACAATTACAAACAATTTTTTTCGATTGTATTACCTGGTGTCGTTGACGCCGATTATTCTTCTGATCGATATTGGAGGGTATGGAAAGCAAAGTGATGGAGGTACATTTAGATCTTCAGCATTATTTAATTTGATGGGGAGCAACTAGTTACAAATTCCAGTTGATGATTTTCTCCCAAACACTGATATTAAATTGTCTTATGTGTTTATTACGGACGAAGCATTTCCGCTTTTAGACCATTTAATAAAACCCTATGGAAATAGTCAATTAAATGTAGAGACTGAATGCTTTAACAAAAGAATATCAGGCGCTAGAAAAACAGTGGAATGTGCTTTTGGAATAATTTATTCGAAATGGCGCATATTACCAAAAGGAATTGAAACTAACGAAAAAACTGCCGATAAGATTATAAATGCCGCTTGGATTTTACACACTACTTTAATTGAGATAGAAGGATTTGAGCGACATTTACAAGAAATTGCAGGAATTTCTCTAGCAGCTACGTCGACAAACCGGGTGTCCAGCAGATACCTCAAAGTTTATTCGAGACGCGTTTAAATCATATCTTTGTAGGGATAGAATGCAATTTGTATGATAATAAATAGAAGACACATACTCACACTTCCTTTCTAGTACAAATCTATTGTGGCATCTGGTCCCACAAACATTTGCGACGGGAGTTTCCGAGATTAATTTTTCTACATTCATATTTTAAGGTTAAATTTATTATGCATGCAACTATGATGTATATAGCGAGTATAAGAAGCTTCATTCCTCCTTCATTCGCTGATTCGATGTGCACGCTTGCACATGCAAGTACGACACATTTTGATCAACGTTGTTGCAGGCCAGCTATCAGCTCTGCTATCATCTAGTATCACAGCTCCGTAGTGCATGTACCCTAAGAAATGAGAAAGATACCAACAAATATTTTAAATTCAGAGCCACATTCAGTATTGCACTGAGATGAGCGTATTTAATATCGCAGTGTGATAAAATAAGGTTAAAATTGTGGAACATTGCTACTACTGGAGAATGTAAGGCCTTGTATATTGTTGAAAGGTAAATCAGATTGTAAATAAACTGCATATGATTTAATTGACGTCAAAATTCAAACAAATCAGTATTGAAAATTTCTATGAAAATTTATCAGTTGTGTACTTTGATGAAAATATGATAGTTTATTGATATTAGATGCTTGTTTGGTTGTGGTCTTTTTCACACATTGGTAAATCGAAGAAGCGCCAACTTAACACATGTAATAGAATTTCATGGTTACGCATAGATAAATCTATTTATTTCTCTATTTAAAACTAGACATGCAAACTACTTAGCAGGACAATTCTATTTCTGTAGGTATTAATATAAATTGGAAGTGTTGAAATACGCTTAAATGTGTGAACTATGATTCTATTACAGTCACGTTTTACAATGATAAATTAACTGTAGGATAGCACTGCGAACAGTAAAGATACCTGGATAAAATCTTATTTTAGTCATCAAGAAGTCATCACCATAAGACACGCATGTAATAATTACTTAGGCTCTATTTATGTCTACGTACTATAATTTATTTTCTGCTTTCTGAATATCAATAAAATTCTCTATAAAACTAATCACTGGAAAAAAATGTTATTCATTTTGAAATGTACGAATTTGCAAAAAAAAGAAAAACTATATTACCTAGTCGATAAATAAAATTCACCTTCGTGTTCTATATTACTTAGTTAAAACGTTGAAATTTATCTGATAAGAAACGAACTTTGATATTATTCAAAATTATATATGTTCGTATGTATGTACATACATACACACTACTCACGAAAGTACAGAGACGTCAGATTTAATTTCAAAAACTTGTTATAAAAATTGACCTAATTTAAAGTCTTTGTTGATTTTAATGACATAATAATCAAATCACATAAATTTCTAAAATATTTTATATAGGACGAATAATAACACTGTGGAACAAAAAATAAACTATTGTATCAGAAAGAAAAATATGTGATTCTGATAGCATTTTTCCTCATAAATTCAAATATGATATCGTGTTTTCCCCATCACGCAAGTTTTCCGAGAGAAAGGCATTTATACTTTCAAACATTTTAATACTTTTTACATTCTTAACTACACAATATTCAAACATTCTGACCCGCCTAGTAAGACGATTGACAATTTTCTGCTATATTTCCCATGTGGACCATCATTCTTGATGGTCCAACAGTAAGTGTCCAGCATATTAGGATTCCGTTTACCTCCATAGCTGAAAATTCCTGATGAAAGTGTTCCCCGTGCTCATCGCTCACTACGCAAAGATTTTCCGGTAAGAAATCTAGGTGCGAGTATAGGAAGTGTACTTCTAAGAACATATTACACCCAGATTTTTATAAGATGATCACATGATATAAGATCGTTAATTTTCCACTTTTCGATTTCCCGAAAATTTATGATTAATATTAGTGATCACAAATATTTCTTCTTAAATTTTTGCATCACTAATTTTAGAAAAGTGCTGCTTCAATTATGAAACCAGAATTATTGTCCATGGCTTTGACGAAATTCTTCATTAATCCTAGCTTTATATGTAACGGTGGTAGATACATATTTTTAAGATTACACAATTACACATTTTTCTCTTCAGGAGTGAATGATTCACCTTTAGGTAATTCTTTTCTAAAGTAATGTTTTTTTTTTGTTTCCTACTTTCCCATTTACATAAAAAGCATCAGTATTGCTCATAGCGAAACTGCAGACCAAGAATAAGTGGAATAACCTTCAAATCACTATAAGTTTTCCAATAAAAAGTTTTTATAGGTTTCCTTCATAGTAGTTGAGTGAGCTACAGGTACTGATGGGCATTTATTGCCGTTATGCAGAAGCACAGCCTTCAAACTAACATTAGAGATATCAATGAACAAGCTTATTCTGTTGGGTTATGTTCGATACCAAATGTCTCAATGAGGGAAAAAATGTCATTACAAAACATTAGCCATTTTTTTTAGAAAAATAGTCTTTAAATTGAAAAAGAGGATTACGATAAATACATATCTTTGTTTTCTTTCGAAGAAGATGCCATCCTTTTAACCGAAAACCAAGCATCTCAGACTGTCTCTTGGATAACTTTAAATCTCGTATGATATCATTAAGATCTTCTTGAGTCAATAAATGAGGCTCAGATGAACAGTTCGGTTCAAAAATTGTATCACCAAAATCTGTTTCATTTTCTTCCACTAAACGAAAATGCACAGGATCTATTTATTTTCGAAATGAATTTTCTAGACTTCGGTGTTTGCTTGAAACAGAAACTGGAGCGGACTTGAAACTAACATTTCCTTTGATCCAAAGCTTTTCTGGAATTTTGTGAACAGCAAGCGATCTACCTCCAGAATACCAGGATCTTTAACACTTGATGACGACATACTTGAAGAACCACAGGATATTGTTCAGGCATTTTATGGCATTTTTTCTATATCTTCAATTCTCCGAGGCCCGACATCATGGCCCAGTCTGACTTTGATGTGAATACTCTTTTTTTTATGTTGAATACTTAACAATTGAGGAGGTATTTTGTGGTTTTTGGAAGCTGAAGTCAACTATGACCTCCGGCAATGATGGTCTTCCCAGTTTTTTTTTTTAACTTCAGTGCTATGTTCTCCACTCACCATATTATTTAACTTATCGCTTCGCACGTCCACTTTCCCTGATCGCTGGAAGATCAGCAAAATTACACCGATGTTTAAAAAGAGTGATCGTAGTAACATTCGTAACTAATGTGTTCGAATACGTCATATATGAGAGGTTGTATATAGCTGCGTTAAACCACATATTTCAGTCAACCAACATGGTTTTATTTCTGGAAGGTCAACTACAACAAATTTAGTTGAAATCACTCAATATATAATTGAGGCTTTGGATGCTCGTCAGGAAGTGGACGTCATTTATATTGACTTTACTAAGGCGTTCGACACGATCGATCACTCTCTACTTTCTGCTAAACTACAATCTTTATGTGCTTCCACAAGAATTCTCGCCTTCCTAAACTCATATCTGCGGAATCGCTTGTTCTGTGTGACCTACAATGGATATGTGTCAAACACATTTACAGCCTTCAGCGGTTTTCCGCAGGGATCTCATTTGGGCCCACTACTGTTTAATGCGAACAACAACGATCTCCTCATGCTGCTTGATTGTAAGGTTCTCGCATATGCAGATGACTTAAAAAATTTTAGTATCATATCTGCTCCTTCGGATTATTTAGTGCTGCAAAGAAATCGTATATTAATTAATGAATAGTGCTACAATAATAGAGTTTGCTTAAATGTGGAAAAATGTGCACACTCTCCTATTCTAAATGTTCAAACGTTCTGTTGGAGCTGTGTTTCCCGAGTTTTGCAGTTCATAGCTCTTGGTGTACTTTTTGATAGCCATATGTCCTTTGGTGCGCATATCAGCGACTTATGTGCTTCCGCCTCCAGGTCTCTAGGGTTCCTTATTCCCTCCTACAGAGCGTTTAAGAATTGGGAACGTTATCCATTTTATTTTTATGCTTTGTACGTTCTAAACTAGAGTATTCGCCCTTGGTTTGGTTTCCGCATTATATATACCACCGCCTCATGCATGAACGTATACAGAAACTTGCCCACAACGCGACATGGTCACCTACTGAACAGACACGGTTTCAGTTCTTTGAGTAAAAGACGGACGACGCAAGCGGCAGCTTCATTGTAAAACTGGTTAACAATGGCATTGACTCACCTGTACTTTTTTCTCAGATGTACCCATTCCCCATTCTTGGGGAAATAATAACGTTATTTTCCTTATTACATAAGCACTGTTATTCTCTTTTTTTTTTAATGATATATTTAAGTTTTTTCATTGTCTGTACTTTATTATTGAATCGTGTTGTGAACTAATATAAATCATTGTTAATTTTTATATTTTAACCTATAAGTAATTGTATCTGTTGGGTAATAAATGAATATTATTATTATTATCCCTTACTTCCATCAAAATCTGAGCTTCCTTCATCTAATGTTCCATGTTCTGGAGGCTTTGGTATGGGCATTTCTTCACAGTGTATAACTAGTTCATTGCATATTGCAAGTTATGTTTTAATTTTTCCAAAGTTCCCCGTAACTACTGCGGTTTGTGAGACTAAAAGTTCAGCCAGTAGTTTACCGAACGCTGAAGGTTGTGAATGTGCTTATCGCTTTGTTATTGTTGTCAACTCTGTGCTTGTGCGGCTTGCGGTCAGAGAGACCGCTTATCAGTGAAAACATGACAAATATTTTACTCACATATATTCCGTTTATATAAGAAAAATGGAATCTAAACCAGAGCCATTTAAACGTATTTCTGAGCCAGATGATGATTTTGAGAAAATTGCCATGCATATAATGAAGCGGAGCGTGATTGCAGTGATATCGACTCTGAAAAAAGTGATGACGAGATTAGTGAACACGATAGTAATTATGTTGTTAATGGAAATGCAAATGACGTTGAGGATTACGAAGAAAACTCCTTATCTAATTTTGAAAATGATAGCGACGATAAAATTGAAGAAGTCTCAAATGATAGATCCAACAATAACGAGGACGTCAAATTTTTTTATTGGAAAAATAAATATAAATGGGCTTCTGAACCAGCAATTCCTCGAAGAAGAACGCTGAATTCCAACATAGTTGTCCAGTCGCCTGGTCTAAGAAAACCTCTGCGTCATACCCAAGAATTAGCTCCGGAAGAAATATGGAAACTTCTAATTGATAACTAAATATTACAAGAGACTTTGCGCTGAGCAAATTTAAGAATTAGTAGGGAGAATCAGAAATATTCAAAAACTTCAAGGAGCGAATTGCGAGATCTTGATCTTACAGAACTGAAAGCCTTTATAGGATTACTATTTTATTAAGCAACATTCAAATCAAACCATGAACATATCGATGATATTTGCGACCGATGGCACAGAAAGAGTAATGGGTAAGTTTAGGTTTGCTTTCTTACTTAGCGTATTGAGATTTGATGATGCAGATACTAGAAACGAGGGTAAATAGATGATTCAGCTGCATACGAAATGTTAGCAAGTTTTCGGGGACAGAGTAAATTTAGAATGTATATACCAGATAAGCCCGCCAAATATGGGTTAAAGGTAATGGCACTAACAGATTCTCGCAATCACTATCTTATCTATGCTTACATTTACAAGGGAAAAATTCTGATGGAATAATTCCAACCGATGATGAAAAAAAGACTAGCCAAACCAGCTGTCTGTTAAAACCAGTACAGAAAGCAATTCGAAATTTGACCTCGATAAAGTTCTTGAACTTGCTAAAAGAAAATGGTTTGACCTATGTAGGAACTATCAGAAAGAATAAAAAAGAAGTACCAACAGAATTTCTACCTGAAAAACGGAGAAATTATGGTTCAACGTTATATGAATTTTCGAATGATGATATTACACTAGTATCTCATGTCCCCAAACAAAATAAAGCCGTACTGCTTGTCAGATCAATGCTTCATGTAAAATACACTGACCCCGTAGTAAATAAACCCGAAATAATATGCTACTACAATAAGTATAAAAGCGGAGTGGGTTGAGTGAAAAATGTGCAAATTACAGCACTGGGCAGAGAACAAAAAGATGGTCAATGGCAATTTTCCATAAGATTTTGGATATTAGTAACGTGAATGCTTTTATAGTTTACAGCTTATCAGGTAAATATTACGAAACAATAATAATGTCACTAGATTTATATATTTTTTGTATAGAGGCAATCCAATAATTCGTAAGGCTAACTTTTCTGAAAGAATTAGTTAGGCAACTTGTCGGGCCGCAAATGGAGACGCGTCTGCAAAATCCACACGTGTAACAAGGGAAAATAGATTTTCCATAAGTTGTACTTTGGGGATAAGTCCAAATAGACAAGATCCTGGAAAAACGTCTGATGTGCAAAACATGCCCCCGGAGCTAAAAAAAAGAAAATTGCGTATGGTTGTGTTATGTGCCGTATTCCGGTTTGTTTAGAATGTTCCCGAGTATATATAAAAAAAAGTCTTTACTTATATGTTTGAATTATAATTTATTTTCATAATACAATCAGAGAGTTCATATTATTATCCCTTTTAGTAATAAATGCAGGTTAATTTTATCTAGCACTCGCGTAAATAGTTTTAAATACCTTTCATATATGTTTCATCTCTGTTATCGGTGTGCTTTGTGAGAGTCCTCCATCGACGGTAGTGACGCCTGTAGCTTCTTTAAACGCTAATTGCACAAAAATAACTTTCTATAGGAAGGCATCAGTCGACTTTTTTAGTTCAAGTCTAGTGGTCCACCTTTTTCGTTCAAGTTTCGAGGTTCCCCTTTTTTCTATAACACCTATGCTTATCTTTCTTATTCTTTCACATACAATCCATCATGCACTGGCGACATCTACACAAAGTCAAGGATAACAGAACTTCGGCCCTGACATAAACACTGAAGTGCCACAAGTCTTATAATTAATATAAACATATGCTTATCTAACTAGTGCTTAACTTGGATATACAGTTCAAAAAGTTATATTATTTGGTTTCTAATACATAACTTTCAAATAGTGTACGTTTTATTCGGCAAACTACATGCGTACCTTATTCATTTAGAGCCAGTGATATTTTACGTAACCGGAACGGAACCGCTATGGAATGTAGACGTACAGTCAAAATCAACCATGTTGATTCATGGAAAAAATAGTCGCTGAATATTAATCAAACAAAGGTATGTCCGAAACTAATTGATGAAGCTCGTCAATAGCTATATTGCGCCACAGTTCTCTGGTCACAATTAATATTGATACATCCGCTAAAAGAAATAAGTAATACAATGAATATAATCTCTGAAAATGCTAATTGTATTTTCAAAGCACTCACTGTATAAATATATAATTTTCACTGAAAAAGACATTCCTTTCTCTACTTTCAAATGTATGGTTTATACAAGTATATACACATACACACTTGTAGTTGTATAAAATTAGTATTTTAAATGGAACCTGAGAGCTTTGCCAACTTTCAATACATTAAATGTATTTGTTCCCTGGTCGTCTACCCTTGTACTGGGGTAGACTTTCAGTTTCTTTAATTCCCGCTTGACAGATCCAGGATTAAAATCAATATCACTCGGTAAATTAAAGTTTCCAAGAGTAGTAATTTAGGACAAAGAATTGTCGAACTACACCTCACACAAGACAACACGGTTAAAACACCCTCATTTCAGCTTTCATCCTCTTAAAGGGTATAGATTTTTATTCAAAGAAAAATTATTAAGCCAGTACTATGAAATATAAGAGACAATATAAAAACAGGAAAAATATTACTTAAATTCCGGGCTGTGCAGTTTTGCTTCTTCTTAGAACACAGTTATCAAAACAAATGGACCTAAAAAAATATTTTGATTTCTTAAAAATGAGTGACCTCTCTCATACGTTAAGTTAAGTCTCCGGATAAGTTTATAAAAATAACAATGGGAATCGACTTTATTTGAAAATAACTGCACAAAAAGACAACTTTATGTTAGTAATTTATAAAAGTTATGTTTTAATTATATTACAGTCTAGAAGGTAGAAGCAAAGGTCAATTTGCTTATAGTGTCCTTTAAAATTAATGAAATGTTTTTAATATAGCAACAGCTTTATCCCTGAATCTAAAAAAAAGATTATGTAAATTATAAAATATTCTATATATCTATATAAAAAAAGTAACGAAAAAATGGTAATTAAACTTGAGGCGTTTAGTTTAATTAAATTAAAATTGACAAACAGTGAATAAAGTCTGGTATATTTAAAAAAGAAGACGAATCTGAATAGATAATAACAAGGAGAGTCGTTTTTAAATGATCTATAAGGTTATTATAAAGTAAGTTCCCAGTTAGAAATAGCCATACGGTTGACAAATTTTTAATATTCACAAAAATAAAAGCACTAATTTGTTCATAAAGAAACGGGATTTTATTATAACAAGAGACAGGAAAGAATTAAAAATGATCACCAATAAGTATTAGTCGTTCTTCTATGGTATGATAGAGGTTTCTTTTCGATATTTATATTGTTTCTATGGTTACTGTGTCGATTTTATTTGTCATACACAATGATTTTTCCTTTAGGATGTTGTATTGGTCTCATTCAGTGTTATTACGAATGCAATAGACAATATTCCAATGCATTGACAAGATTTTGTACGTTACATGGTTTGAGAAATGTAGCCTCGTCTGTAAAATCATTTCGTAAGCTTGTGAGCAAATTTGAGGCAAATGGTTTAGTTACCGGTAAAAAAACGATGGGTTGGACCGAAATTAGTTAATAACGCTGTGAATACATCTGCAGTTTAACAAAAAGTGCGGGAAGTTAGTGAAAATTTATCATATAATGTTTGTAGTGCTAATAAAGTTGCACAGTGTTTGGAAATGAGTTTTTGTACTCACCACCTGTAAAGTGACATTTGGCGCATGCATTGCTGGACGAGCAAAGAGTATTTCCCGGTCGACGCCACTGTAAAAATTGAAAAAAAAGACTGGCTCTTTGGGACATTTAAAAAGAAATGTAACTTTGTAGTAATAAAATTTAGTCTATAAAATACTACTTCCCTCAATAATAATAAGTAATAATTAAAAATTCTTCCTATAAATGTATATGCGCCATCTATTTGACAACCTCTTAAGCGACATTCATATTGGCAGTTAATTGTAAAACAAAAATAAATAAAAGTACTATAAATTTATAAATATTAGAATAAATACGTCATGTTTGCCATGTGTATGAATATAATAATTTAATTTTATGGAGTGGTGAGTAATA
This sequence comes from Amphimallon solstitiale, assembly GCA_963170755.1. Lineage (NCBI taxonomy): Eukaryota > Metazoa > Arthropoda > Insecta > Coleoptera > Scarabaeidae > Amphimallon > Amphimallon solstitiale. The sequence goes on from OY720684.1 coordinate 55,297,523, forward strand.
GTTATGTACATGAAATGCTTAAATGAATTAGGTAATCTATTTTAGGTTAGGTATGATACTAATGACTTTAATCAATAATATTTTTTTAATTTAATGTTTGTACAAAAATATTGTACAAACCAATTGCGTGAAGACATCTTTCACGCATTCACGCAATTAAAAGCACTAGCTTCTTGCGGTCGGTCGTGCTTTCAAAGTGCGCTCATGCGGGAAAATAGTCTTCCCGCAATTGGTTCGTAAATAACTATACTCTACAGTGTGGCGAATTATAAGAAGAAAGCTTCGGCCCCGTCCTTATAACATAAAAATCTTTTTTGAACTCAAAGAACGAGATAAACTGATTCGCGTAACTTTCGCAATGCAAATGCTAGCAGAAATTCAAAATAACGGTCTTACATATACAAGGTGTGTATAAATTGGCGGACCCACTACACGCGGCGATGTTCTTCATTAAATTCGGAGTCCAAAATCCTAATACGAAAATGTTGTACCATGCTCCATATCTTTGCACGAGGTTCCTAAAGTTCGGACTTTCAGTCTTGAAATAAGCATTATTACTTGATATTTGTTGACAGAAAGAGCTACAATTTAGAAGAAAGAAGAATTGTTGTTATTATCCTTTCGTTAAAGTTTTCTTTTTGATTTTAAAGTTTGTTTTTAATATTTGTTTATTAACTTATTTTGACGAAAAACACATCTGACAACGTTGTAAAACAATAAGTAGACAGCCTAATATTGTTCTAGTCTAATGCATTACTACTGTCAAATTTTGACACTTTGTAATCTACCTATTTCATTCGACTTGCTTATTTTTCGTGTTTATTTGTATAGTTTTAATCAGTTTTCGGGTTTTCGTGTTTACTAGTTGTTCTGTTTGTTTATTATGAATTTTACGTTCAACGAATATGCCGATAAGTACATGATATACGGTTTCTGTCGTGGAAATGCCATGGCAGGGCAGGAATATCGAGTGCGTTTTCCAAATCGGAGGCATCCAAGTAAAAATGTATTTCGAAGGCTGGACCAACGACTTCGTGAAACAGGTTCGTTTATTCCATGAAATGCGAACGCAGGTCGACCAAGGCAAAGGCGTATCGTGCAACTAGAAGAGCAAGTTCTAGCCACAATATAGGAAGATCCCTCTGCGAGTACCCGTCAATTAGTTTCTACACTAAATATTCCCGGTAATAAGACTGTTCATTTGGTTCTACGAGAAAACTTGCTTCATCCATACCATGTTTCTAAAGTTCAGCCTCTTTACGGAAATGATAACTTATTTCGAATCAATTATTGCAATACAATCTTAAATAGAATTCAGGAAGAAGGAGACCTTTCAAGACGTATTCTTTGGAGTGATGAGTGCATGTTTACCAGAGATGGTGTGTTTAATACTCATAATTTTCATCATTGGGCAGATGAAAATCCACATGAATTTCGCGAATACGGTCACCAAAGAAGGTTTTCTGTTAACGTTTGGCTGGGTATAATAAACCACAGGGTAGTTGGACCAATTTACTTACCAAATCGCCTAGATGCCGGTGAATATTTAAATGTTTTAGAACAAGTTATTGATGAGATACCGCTGAACGTACGCCGTAATATGATTTACATGCATGATGGAGCTCCTGCGCACTTTGCTCGTAATATAAGAGACTGGTTGACTGAACACTTCCCAGACAGATGGATTGGTCGTGGCGGTCCCCTTTTGTGGCCTGCGAGATCCCCCGATCTCAATCCATTAGATTTTTTTGTTTGGGGTTTCAATAAAGGTAAAGTTTACGCTACACCTCCACAGGACGCTGACGAAGTTAGAGCCCGAATTGAAGCCGCAGTATTAGAAATCACACCAGAAAGACTTGAACGAACGATACCACACAGATTGCAGCTACGTCTACAAACTGATGGATTTCAATTCGAACAATTATGTAGGTAATAATTACATACATTGATTTCTATCAAGAAGATGTACAAAAATTAGTCAATATTATCAAAAATTTTTTAAACTTTGTAATATTTTCGTAATAAATATGTAATCTAAGAAACCAATTTTATTTCGTTTGTTTCTTTTTTAAATTTAAAATGTAAGGTTGACATGCCGACATGTAAAAATGTCCCGAAGATTATAACTAGCACATGCGTGTTCAATGTTGCCAAATGTATGTTTCTTTCAAATTCATTCTGAAGACAAAGGAAGCCTGATACATCGTTTTAGGATTAGGACTTTTAACTCAAAATTTGACCAAGAATGTCGGCATGTGTAGTGGGTCCGCCAATTTATACACACTTTGTATATTATAATATAAAGAAAGAGAATAATAACGTGTAAATTTCGCTGTAGAGCAACAGTAGACACGTGTTTCTGACTATTGGTCATCATCAGTACGGTGTAGCCAAGGAAGAAGGTGACAGACTCCCATTTGTAGCTTCAGCTAGAAGATCCTCAAATTTGAAGACAACTAACGTCGCCACGAGGAAGGATAATGCCAACCTGCGTGCCATCCGAGACCCAGGAAAGATAAATCAAAAAAAGGAAATAACGCGGATAGATAAAATAACAAGAAAGAGAATAATAACGGAATTTACCCGTTATTATTCTCTTTCTTGTTGTTTTATGTATCCGCGTTATTTCCTTTTTTCGATTTATTATAATATGTATATATTATTGGACAAAATCTTGTGGACAAATAATGCAAATTTTGAGTTAAATCGATGTGTTTTCACACACAATTGCTGGATATGGTCGAATAATAATTGAAATACAATTGTTCAACAAGAATTACAAGATGTCAAAGTTGTTACAGTTTTACCTATTTTAGAAAATACCCAATTTTTTAAAGTTTATACAATCACTATCTTATCAAAGGATGTATAGTGAGCTTACTTAGGCTCATGGTTAATATCCTAGTTTAATTACGCATTATATGTCAAAACTATTAACATACCACTCCTACGTTGGATCTAGATGTTTTGGAGAGTGTCTGCTGAGGTGTGCATGCTTTACGTGAAAGAAATTGAAGCAGTTTCAAAGAATAAAGCCGTACTACCTTGATTTCTCCTGTATATTATAGAATGTGTTTCGTCTCTAACACCAAAATACCACTTCTTTGATGAAAGTCTTCACCGACATCGGTATGAGACTAAAAGAGCGAAGGTTGGACATCTGCTGTCAAGACTACTAAAACTACAGAAGAAAATAATGTTCTTAAAATTATAATAATCTATAATCTCCTTTGTTTTGGGTTAAAAAAATTGCATGTATAAGGAGTAAATATAATAGATATACTTAAAACAACTGAATTTTAAGCACCCAGAATTACAATACAATGTAACAGTAATTCTTGGAGAGTAAGCGCTCTCACACTATTATTTATTGAATGCACGTATATCTACAGTTGCCTGATTAGTAGTTGTACTACGAAGGGCAATATTACCTTGCGTTGTCGCACTTGGGTAACAGATGCCGCTGAGAATCTCTCATGGCGTTTGGTACGTAAGTTGACAATATCAGGTTTACTAAGCTTTTGAAGCATTCTGCCCAGGAAAGCCCCTGGTCCAGACGCTATCAGTAACCCCATGATAAAGAATCTCCCTGCGAAAGCCATCATGTTCTTCCTAGCCATTATCAATTCAATTCTTAGACTTCAATCATACCCCGAAAGCTGGAAAAACGCCAACATCATCCTATTTCCAAAATCAGGGAAAGATCATTCTTCTCTCAAAAATTACAGACCGATCAGCCTCTTATCAACATTAAGTAAGGTCACAGATAAAATCATTCTCCAGCTACTAGACAAATTCACTACAGACAACGATATTATCCCAAATGACCAGCATGGCTTTAGAAAATTTCATTCCACAATAACTCAATTATCAAGAGTCACAGAAACTATCCTCGATGGCTTCAACAAGAACACAACCACAGCAGCGGCATTTTTAGACATCTCTAAAGCCTTCGATAGCGTCTGGCATCAGGGCTTACTTTACAAACTCAACGCATTCGGCTACCCCAAGTACCTCATCAAAATAATTCACGATTATATTCATAGAAGAAGCTTCAACATCAAAATAAAAGACATCAAATCATCAACCCGAATACTCACAGCAGGCGTTCCACAAGGCTCAACCCTCTCCCCTCACTTATACGCAATCTACACTGCCGACATTCCATCCTCCAACGAAACTTTAATCGCAACATACGCCGACGACACAGCCGTAATTTCGCAATCCATCAATCCCAACAAGGCCATATCAGCTCTACAATCAGCCCTAAATAAAATATCCGACTGGTGCAACAACTGGAGAATCTCCATCAATTGCGATAAAACGACGGCCGTAATATTCAGAAGACACCACAAAGCATTCGACGGTCACATATATATTCATCATAATCAAATCCCCTGGTCACCATTTGCTCTATATCTCGGAGTCACTTTAGATCGCAGACTCACCTTCTCCCTCCACCTCCAGAACATAGCCAAGAAAACCAGATCACCACGAGGCAGACTCTGGCCATTAATCAGCAGATACAGCTCACTATCATCATCCACGAAACTTAGAATCTACACGCAAATACTTCGCCCCATTATGACATACGCAGCTCAAATATGGATAAACGCACCTCCCGCCCGCATTCGCTCACTCCAACAAATTCAAAACGTAACATTAAGAATGGTATTAAATGCTCCATGGTACATGAGGAACACTCAAACTCATTCAGACACAAACATCCAAACAATAGACACATACATTAAGGAAATAGCCAAAAAGTTTTTCGATAAGATTGAGAATCACCCCAATTCAGACCTGGAAGATACTTTAAACTACGACCCTCATGTGCCATGGAGACACAAACGCCCCAAGCAGGCGATATTATAAGATAATTTTACTCATCTATACCCCCAATTCTCATCGTCATGATTCATCACATTTAGACAAGCAGTAAAAGGCACTTTGCCTAACTCGTAACCAACCAACAGAAGCAGAAGAAGCATTGTGAATAAACACGTTCGTGTACTGATGAGACCAATGTAAGGTCGAAACAGCTGTCTGCACGTTGTTTTTTCGCAATGCCGGCTTAGGGTAGATGTGCATTCATACATTTATTCATATACGAAAAAAAATTTTTTCGTATATGTATACTGCACCCGGAATTATTTGGACTTCAGTTTTTAAGCTCTTCTAGTTTTATTCTGCTTCTTTTTCAATTGTTTTTGGCCAAAGATTTTATTTAACTGCTGTTTACTATATAGGGTAAACTGACTAGTCCTCAACTACTTAACTTTTATTATTATACGATAAATAAAAAAATAAAAAACTTCATGTTAAACAATAACTTTTTTAGTTTTCTTCTGCAGTACATTTGATAAAGAATAGCTGGGTAAATTTAAATATAATTTTAAATTGAAATTAGAAAAATTTCCTTTAATCAGTCGCCTAATTCTCAATACCAACAATAAGTGTCCCAATAGTCAGCCATCTTAACATAGTGAAAAGTTTAGTAAGTAATAAAACAACAAAAAAGAAAATAATACATAATTTTATTTGAATATTAATCAGCAGTTTCCGAACAATCAGCACCCTAAAAGTGAGTACACTTTAGATGATACAATCTACACCACATATCACACCCTATATTTTTTGAATCATTTTCCTCTGATTCACTGTCTAAGTTTTCGACTCAAACCCTATAATACATTGCTCTTTTGATTTAAATAGTTCTGCAAGTTCACAACTCTTAAATTCGTCTTTATTTTTTTCTGCCGTTTCGTAACACCACCGTTTTTGTTTCTTTTAATCTCTTTAGCCGCTCTTCTTTCCTTTTTAATTCTATTATTCTTAATTTTTGTCTTTTTATTTTATGTGCCTTCCCTTGTAAGATTTCTTTTGAAGAAATTGCAAACTGGACATTACGGCTTTTTTTCAAAGGAATTTAGTTTCTGCAAGTTATTTCACTGTTTTTGACTATGTTGGATCCTGAATTAACTCCTTGCTCAATATTGTTTTCAATTGTAGTCAATGTAATATCGTGTTTCATATTAATTTTATTTAATTGATTCTTGTTCCTTGTTCATCTGGTGTACTTTCGTTAGTTATGACTACTAAGGTAATTATTTATATTAACCCTTAAGCCGAAACATATCGTTTGTGCACATTAAAAGTGCTACAACTCAAAATTCATACTTTTGTAGGAAAGACGAATAAACATTGCTGTTATTTTAGTTTGTTGATTCGTAAAACACCTGCCTATCTGTAATTTATATGATAACATTATTAGGGTATGATTAATAGATTATAATGCAATTTTTATAAAAAAAATAAATTGGGGGGAAGTTATATCAAGATGTGTCACTTTTCTAGAAATTGAGGTAAAAAAAATAAGAAAATACCACAACTTTTGCAAATTATTTATTTTTTCCAAATACTTTAAGTAAATACTAATCAAAAACTAAAAAACACTTTCTTTCTTTTTCTCAGCCGACCCAATTTTGTTTGCATAAAGGCTTCTTAGTACAATATTATGTTGACCCTTGTTCCGGCATTGTCTCAGTTCATTTTTAATGAATAATAATTCGTCGCTATACGACGTTTTATGAAAAAAAATGAGGTGTGGCCACCACACGACTTTCTTATACATATTGCTGTAGCATATAAATATTTATTTTAAATAACAATATTGCCATATAATTTATATGCTGTAACAACATATTTTTGTGTGTATTACCACACGTAGGGTATAGTCTTTTGTACACATTATACTCTTTAAATTATTCTTTACACACCAAGAACTTATAATTGGTTTCGTATTTTATCTTATATTGTTGGGTCATGTACCTTATAACTATTGTGGGTCCTGGCAATGTTTGTGGTTCCTTCTTCTTTGCTGATGATTTTTCTCTTGTTCATTATAGGGAAAAGGTAATAGTTTTGTTCAAAGAAAAACTGTATGTCTATTCAACATAATCATGTATTTTTTTATTTTTTAATTTATGGATTCAAAAATATAGTTTCCTTTATATACACACCTTTATGCTCTAAACAAGATACATAATTGAAAAATGCTCATATCATTTATACCTAATGCCGGTTGTAATGTATGTAAATCTTTTGTTTATTTATTTATTCTACCAAACAAAATAAATATTTATCCTGCAAATAAACAAATGTAAACTTTTATTGTACGTTTATGAATATACTTATCGACGTTATAATATTTATGTATAGGCTTCAATTAATTGCTTTAGACAACCATTTGCACGTGTTGTATCTAGCTCTTAATCTATGCCTTGTGAAATTCTAATTAATTATTCGCTTAATTTGAAAGAAATTAATGATGTCTAGACAATACGATGAAGAAAATGCTCATTTTCACGTAACATCTCTCCAACTGACCAACACCATTAATCCTATTTGGTTGTAATTCCAACTATATAAATTTAAAATAAACCTTACAGGATAAATTATTTACTTATCTATTTTGTCCAACAATACATTGATTAATCATTCGCACGTAAAAATCAATGTCTGTCCAACAACTCGTATAACTTCATTTTCAAAAGAAATAATAAACTTACTTGTGATCAAAAAAAATATTTTGAATGTCCATTATGAACGCTTCAAATGAATTCAAATGTATTAAATAAAATAAATTACTGTGACTATATGTGTTGAAGAAATAATGAAAAACTACAATATAACAATTAAAACAAAAATCTTATTCTTTAAGAGACCTTCCTTTTGTAAGTGTTTTGAGAAGTTCACCTCTCGGAGGTGTTATCAGAAAGTCTTCCTGTCGAATCTTGTCTTCGTATTTATAGCGGCAAAAATAAACTATGTTGACCATTGCGCCCTCTAGTCCATGTTTAGGTTGGTACTGGAATACACTTTCCCGTGAAATCGCTGCCCATATGTTGCCGCCTTGATACACGCACACATACACATTTTGTTCTGACAGTTCACAATTTTTCTTAAACGTCAACATAACCTTCCAATTCAAAGATCCCCTCTGCTTTGCACATCATTCCCAACGGTAGGTTTATTCTTGTCACTAATACCATCCTTCTTTGTACTCGTCAATGAACCTATTACCTTGTTCATTGTTCGATACATATTTTTTCTTTCCATTTATTAATGTTAGTTTTACTTTTCTTTTAGCCAGATTGTGCCTTGGCAAAATGGGAAACATGTCGAAGATGACCATTATTTTTCTTCCCGCACTGCCTGTACTTGTAGAACACGTCCACCTCCAGTCCCTGAAGCATTGTGTTACGAACAAATCATGAACACAGATACCTTTTATTTATTTATAATGTCAGCTTTTAAATACAAAAATATGTCACTGCTGATTGCTTCTATGTTTTACATATTTTTATATCCTTTTTCTTAGTCTAGTAGTAAGCTAAGGTAAATTTTATTCTTTAATACTATTTAATTCTTAAACTCTCATAAGATTTTTACTGCTTTATGCATATCGTATTTCATTTCTTTTCATGATTTATAAACCATACATCATGTGTATTCTCTTACAAAAGAAATATATTACTTATATTTATTTTGTCTTTATTTCATACTTTTCTTTATTTAATAAATTTTTATTCTACATCTTTTGTTTTATATTTATTTAATAAACTTTATTTTGCATATTTTCATTATTTACTGGAATAATAATAAATTAACTATGAGTATGCAACTTTGTATACCTTCATGTAGTTCTTGTTGCATAGTTTTACTCAATAATATTTAAATAGGACTTTTTGTTATTTTTATTTTTATTTCTAAGCTTAAACTAATTCTTAAATCAATCTCTACAACTATTCTTATTTTACAAATTTTGCGAGTTCACGGCAATATGAGAGTGTTACTTCCGGTCCGAATTTTGAAATTTTATTTATACAAAAAATATTCCAAATCCAACTATAAATACTTTTGTACCTACAGGGGGTTCCTAAATATCATGTACATAAGGAAGGGGGTAACTATTTGGTTTATTTTGTGCCTAAAATTTCATATAAACATAGGTCTGCAAACGCTTCGTTACCAATATGCAGGGTATTGAAATTTCAAGAATTTTTCACTTTTTACTGTATAGCTCCTGCAGTTTTTGAGATATTTTGTTCAAATTTGGAAGGTAGGTTACGCTATAAGGCCTGCATCATTAGCCATGCCAAATGATTATGTAAATCTACAGGGTAATAATTTTTTCGGGGTCATGCCCTCTTTTCTCACCATGAACTTTTTTGCGATACGCCACTGCTAGATTCTAAAATACGCAATAAATTTTCTGTCTTGTTTAGAAACTTTTTGATCTCTTATACTTTTTTCTTATCTCTGACCGTTATCGAGAAAAAAAATAGAAAACCATTTTCTGTAATTCGCCAGAGAAAATTAAATTTTTTAAAATGGTCTAGTAGGCTCTGGCTTTATTCAAATAATCACTTGAGTTTATTAATTTGACAATTGACATTAGAAATCGTAACTTGTGTCTGTATAAGTAAAGTTTTAAATTGCAAACTGTAAGGTGTAAAAGTGTTTTAAATACTCGTTATAATTTTGTAAATATGCCAAATTTCACGAATTCTGAAATGGCTGACATGCATTTTATCTACGGCCTTGCGAATGGAAATGCAAGAGAAGCCAGGCGTCTGTACATGGAGCGCTATCCCAATAGAATGATACCCGATCATCAAATATTTTCAAATATTCATAGGCGTCTTGGAGAAACTGGAACTTTTAAAAAGAATACTAATGATGCAGGTAAACCACGTACTGTTAGAACACCACAGATCGAAGAGGCTGTTCTGAATGAAATAGACATACATCCTCGCACCAGCACCATAAAAATCAGTGAACATTTAAATATTAGTCATCAAGTGGTTTGGCGTATTCTACGTGTTTCCCTGCTATACCCTTACCACATTCAGAGAGTGCAGGCTCTTCTTCCCCGAGACTTCCCTTTAAGGTTTGATTTCTGCCAATGGCACCTTAATAAGCTAGCAGTAGACCGCATTTTTGATTGTAAAATCCTTTTTACCGATGAAGCGAATTTTTCAAGGACTTCAATTATGAATTTCCACAACAACCACACGTGGGCAGATGAAAATCCACATGAAATTGTAGAAACGCATTTTCAAGAACAGTTCTCATTAAATGTATGGGGTGGTATAATTGGAGATAATTTGATTGGTCCTTGTTTTTTGCCTGGTCGACTTACTGGTCAGTCATACAGGCTGTTTTTGCAGAATGAATTGCCTTTATTACTTGAAGACTTGCCCCTTTTACTTAGAAATCAAATGTGGTATATGCACGATGGCGCCCCATCACATTTTTCTATTTTGGCCGGGAGTATTTAAATGAAGTATATGAGAATAGGTGGATAGGACGAGGTGGACCTCATCCATGGCCCCCTAGGTCCCCTGACTTAAATAGTCTAGATTTTTTTTTGTGGGGACATCTCAAATCTCTAGTGTATACAACACCTGTGAATACTGTTGATGACTTACGAAATCGAATAATCGATGGATTTGAAACGATAAGAAATACTCCAGGAGTATTTGAGAGAGTGCGAGCATCAATGAGAAGAAGAGCGGACGCCTGTATAAGGGTTGAAGGAGGACACTTTCAACAATTGTTGTAGCGTAGTTTCATTGTCATTGTTATTACCTAGGGTTTTTATTGTTATTAGTTATGTTACTTTGTATTGTAATAAAACAATGCTACGAAAACCGGGTCATCCTATTTTTTAACAGGTAGTAGCACCTTAACTCTTAAAATTAATAAACTCAAGTGAGTATCTGAATAAAGCCAGAGCCTACTAGACCATTTTAAAAAATTTAATTTTCTCTGGCGAATTACAGAAAATTGTTTTCTATTTTTTTTCTCGATGACGGTCAGAGATAAGAAAAAAATACAAGAGATCAAAAAGTTTCTAAACAAGACAGAAAATTTATTGCGTATTTTAGAATCTAGCAGTGGCGCATCGCAAAAAAGTTCAGGGTGAGAAAAGAGGGCATGACCCCGCAAAAATTATTACCCTGTAGATTTACATAATCATTTATATTTTGTAACTTATTTTAATACAATGTTGTTTTCTTTTTTTTTTTTTTGGAAATAAACTATTATTATTATTATTATTATTATTATTATTTGGCATGGCTAATGATGCAGGCCTTATAGCGTAACCTACCTTCCAAATTTGAACAAAATATCTCAAAAACTGCAGGAGCTATACAGTAAAAAGTGAAAAATTCTTGAAATTTCAACACCCTGCATATTGGTAACGAAGCGTTTGCAGACCTATGTTTATATGAAATTTTAGGCACAAAATAAACCAAATAGTTACCCCCTTCCTTATGTACATGATATTTAGGAACAGCCTGTATATAGAATGCATAATTTACGACATATTTGCAAAAAATCGTCATTCGGTAAGAGTAAAAGTGTTAGTTCCGGTACGAATTTTGATTTTTTTATACAAAAGCTATTGAAAATTAAGTTCTAAATACTTTTATACTCGTAACGTACCTGTCTAAAGAGCATGACTAGCTAAATATTTGCAAAAAGCGATTTAGATAAGAGTAAAAAACCTACTTCCGGTAGGAATTTCGAAAAAAATTTTTTAATAAAATTCTTCTCAAATTTAATTTTAAGTACATATGAATTCTTTATAAATTTGTCTAAACTTAGTAGTTGACGAAATATTGGCAAAATTCGAGTTTTTCACTGAAGTAAACTACTACTTCCGCTCTGCCGAATTTGCTGAAAGTCTAATCAGTTCTCAAGAGGGAGATTATACAACTAAATGCAAAGTTTGGAATAGATAGCTATAACAGGTTTTAAAAACCACTTTTTTGGTATCGGGGGACTCCAAAACGTGGACATCTGCAAAAATCTCGAGGTCGAAAATTTTCATCATCACAATACTTCCTTATACTACGTATAAGAAAGTAAAAATAGTATGCAAATGTTCTTTCTCTACACGAACAATTTTAAGTTCCTCAATCTTTACACTTTCATTGTCTGTGTTTTTCGGAAAACAGAAGCCATATTTTTCCGCAAGGTCTTTTAAATCTAATAAGCTGCCGGTCCATTTCTTTGATTTGGTAGGGCTGACCTGTTTTTTGGCTCTTACTATAAGTGTTACATACATACTGACTAGATCAAAGAATTGGGGTGGCCTTAATGATCGTTTGATGTGGCGCTCTATTACTGAATAGACATCATCCCCCTTATTTTGGCTGTGACCTTTTATTAAAAATTTATGTGTATTTGATCTAATGAAATCATATTTCTGTACGGCAAACAATAACATAAATATATTTTTTTGCTGGCCACAGCAGTTATCAGAGTAGAACACGAAATCTGTATGTATTTGACTGGTCATGACTCTGTTACTAACAACTTCAATAAAGTTAAGAACACAACTTCCAATCTCGCAAGCGCTTCTGTTGCCTTGAGATTCATCCCACACAAAACATGTTACTAAATTTGTCTTTAATTCAAACATAATCAAATTGAACACATTTAACTTCGAGTGTAATAAAAGGTTGAAGCGTCTCCACTGGGGCATTGCAAAAGGATTTACAAATTACATTGAGCATTAACAAACGTACCTATAAAGGCCTGTGTTTCTTCAGAATCAGTGTTTCGGTAATTCGACAATTCGACTTATTACTTGCAGGTTTTAATTTGTTGGTAACTCTAATTAGATTCGCATTTGTATAAAGAACGGATTTATCAGTCACTTGCTCGTCAAATAAACACTTTTCGATTTTATCAGCATTTACCAACTGGGTTGCTTTTCGGGTGAGTCCAGGTAAATGTCGTATAATATTAGGTTTTGGCGCTTTTCGAAGGATTCAACATGCCGTTTTTAACAACTTAAATTCTTTCGTGTCTTTTTTCCCAACAAAAATTGTGTTTCTTCTTTCCATTCTTTGTTGTGTTGACGATCGTTTTCTTCAACACTCATTTTTTCTTCAGCGCTTAAAAGATCATCTTCTGCGTCACTACTGTAAATTGCATCGTTTTCTTCTATATATCTTTTTTTTGCGTGAACTGTTCTTCATCAGTCAGTACTTAGCCTCAATTCATGACCGAGTAGTCAATCTTCTCATTTTCATCAAGCACATCTTCACTTTCTAAATACATTTCCACTACTCGTAGAAGGAATATGCATGATACCTATTTCAAAAAATAAAAGGGTTACTCATAGTAAATCATTTCATTCAACCGATCTGTTAGACAGAGACCTCTTCAAATACTTGCAACTCAACAAAAGCTGGCAAATACTAAATTCTACAACGCGCACTATATAAGCGTAGCTCTAACAGGGTTACCATAGCTTAGTGTAATGTGGCACTAAAGGTCTTAGAGAACGGTGTTTCTTCTTAAGGGTTAAGTTAGTTGTTTCTACTAAGTTAGTTGTTTCTATTAAGTTACTTGTTTCGATTAAGTTAGTCGTTTCTAATAATTTAGTTAGTTCTCTTAAGTTAAATGTTTCTTCTAAGCCAGTTCATTATTATTCTCGTTAAATATCAAAATATTTTCAGGTTGATAGATCTAAGTTTTCAACATTTTTTAAAAGACAATCATTCAGTGTATCAAATACTTCCGAATTTTGTGCTTCTTTATTTTTTACTTCGGATTTTTTTAAGTTGCATAGCATCAATATTGTTAATGCCCTATTAAGCAATGTACTTTTGATTTTTTGTAAAACTACTTGAGTGATATCTATATTTTCTTTAGTTATTCCAGATAAATTATTATCAAATTTTCTTTCTCTGAGCTTTCAAGAATATTATGAAAACATTTCGAATAGTCTTCTGCATCTGAGTTGAAAGGGAAAATGCCACACTCTCTGAAGTCATTTCTGATTATTTTAGGCAAAATGCTTGCCATTCTTTAACTGACCTCTTCCAATCTGCTTTTAGGGGTCTAAAAACACTGATATCGGCAGGGTGTACTAAATGCATTGTATTAGGTGGAAGGGCATATTTTGTATGTTGACTAAGTCTAAGTTCCCATGATATATCTGATTTCTGCTCATCTACTAAAGCTAAGATAGGTATTCAAATACCATGATCTTAAAGCCACTTATTTACCTTATTCTCAATATATAATAAAAAAGTGACTTTTTGACCGTTCAGAAAGTGGATGGATATCTGTTGTTATCCATCCACTTTCTGAACGGTCTAAAAACCACTTAGAATACTATCGATAAACGCTTTGTTAGATCTAATCATATATATGATACTACTATATTGCGTGTGGTGTATCTTGATAATGTGTAATTTTTTCGTCCCAACTAAGAGATATGGAATTGGTCACATTGTCTGTTCTGCGCATGCGTTAAATCAAAATGTTTATTTTGTACAACACAAAATGACAGATAAACAGAAAACGTAAGTATAACCTCTTATTTAAATTAACAACCATAATTATATGTTACTGATAGCAAACGCAAAGTTGTTTTTTACTGCATTCAGCTTTGTGCAATCTGATACCTATCATGAGTCATCGGGGAATTTGTAGATTTACACAGAAAGAAAATACGATGTAGAATAAAAAAAGCCCATAAAGACATAAACAAACGATATGAAGGCTGCTTCCAGTCGATTGTTAACAGAAAAACTTGTGAAATAGAAAAATTATTTGTGGCGCATGCACAGTTTTGACAACGTGACTCGAGAATGGCGTAATACCATATTTTATATTTCACAATGCTGGAACGAAGTTTTCCTTGTGTACACGCAATATAATAGTATTAGACATATGACTTTAATTAATGGGAATACTATCATTGCTGGAAGAGTTTTCCCAACCGCCGAAAAGAAGAAAAGAAATAGTTTTGCTTCTTATTACCCTATTGTATCTCATATATGTTCTTATATGCTTTTAGAGCCAGCACCTTTCCGCTTTATGGACACATAGAAAAACTCTTTGGTCACTTTCTAAATGTGGAAATCCGCATTTAGCTACAGTAATAAGCCAATTTTCAAGCTCTTGTTCTTGTTGTTGTCTTAGAATAGATGGAGAAGTTATTTTTGAGGCAATATTTTTACACAGCTATTATCCGATTTAGTGTGTGTTATTAAATTTGCATGCGCAAGAAACATTAAATCTCTTAAAACTATGTCCAATTTTTACGCAATATTTGAATCCCTTCTTCTTATTCTGAGACAAGTATAAGTAAAAAAAACTTATTTTTAACAAAAGCATATCACGCTTTTATTTAAATTAAATATAAAAAAACAGAGTATTTTGTATAAAATTACAAAATTATGGTAACCATGTTCATTTTATATATAATAATCCCGAATGAAAGAATTCTTTAGGATTTATTTAGTAAATATAATATTCCACTCCTCAATTTAGTGTTTTTTCGACATGTCAGTCGACATAGCCGTTCTCAGTTCTTCAAAAATTAAATGAAACATGTGTGTATTTACATGCCAGAAAAAAAGCACTGAAAATTACTATTTAAACATAAGTACTCTCTGGAGTCTATTTCACCAATAAAAATTCTAAATTTATTTATCAAGTAGTTTCATTAATTTAACAATAAGCAAACCATTATACAGGCTGAGTTTTTTTTCATTATTTGTATGGGGATCTCGAAAACCATAAGAGATACGCATTAGGTTAAATGGAGAAGGATTTGCATCTCTATAAGCCTCATGCAGATACGTTTTTGTCCATTCAAGAAAATGTTTGGTTTACTAGATATTTGCAAAAAATAGAATTTCTCCAAAACCTTTTCAGTGCTATAACACTTCTATTCTTAAAGTTAGAAAAAAACGTTTTCAATATTGTTTGTAAGAAATTCAATTTCAAACAACGACAACTTCTTAAATTTTTAATTTTGCTTAGCATTTTTGAGTTAGCAAGCTAAGTCTAATTTTTTTAAATGGAAACTATAGTTGGCTATGACATATTCTAGTAGTGCATTTTTTTCTGCTTGCAATGATGTAAGGGTTGTAGCACTTATTTTAATAACTAATTGTACAATACACTATTATTATGTTTAACAAAAATCATGTCTTGCCATGGAAAAGAAAAGAAACTTATAATATACAATGTAATACAAGAAACAATTAAAACGCTAAACGAATTAATTATTAACAACACGTAACACCCTAAATTTACATTAAGTGTTCGAAATGCCCACCATTATTATCGACGCACATGTGGCACCTTTTCAACACTGAGTTAATAGCTCTCCTAATTTTGCGCCTATCTAAGCTATCAAATACATTAATAACAGCTTCCAATAGCTCCTCTTGGGTTGCATATGATCGCACATATACGACATCTTTTATTGCTCCAAAGACGAAGAAATCTAACGGTGAAAGATCTGGGGAACGTGCAGGCCATAAAACATGACCATTTCTGCCGATCCACGAGTTTGGAAATAATTCATCTAAATATCTTTTAACCTGTGCTTGATAGTGAGGCGGGACACCGTCGTGTTGAAACCACCGTAAATTTGTACGGATCTGTAAATTTAATTCATCTAGGATATTGTCGAAATCTTCCCTAAGAAATTGCAAATATCGATTTCCGGTTAAAGTTTCATTAAAAATAAATGGCGCAACAAGTTGCGAACCAATAACACCACACCATAAATTGAAGCCAAACCTAATCTGGGGTCGCCTTTCTTCTAAACGGTGAGGATTTATTTGCGCCCACAGGTGTTCATTATGGCGATTAAACATGCCGCAGTTTGTAAAACGTGTTTCGTCGGTCCATAAGATCTGCATCGGAAAGTTATGATTTCAATGCCACATATTTACGAACCAAGCACAAAAATTTAATCGTCTTTCATCGTCTCCAGGGTATAGAGTTTGACCAACTAATATTTTATAAGGATGGTACTTATGTTTTGATAAAATTCTCACAACTGTGCGTTGTGAGGTAGCAGCGTCTTGTGCAATTTGCCGCGTTGATGTTGATGATACTGATTAACAGCAGCTAAAACATTTATCTACGTGTTTTCATTAATATTACCCTTATTTCTAGGTTTAACAAAACTTCCATACACTTTTAAATTATTGTATAAGTTCTTGAAGATATCTAACGATGGTTGAGGGTGATCAAAATACAATAAAAAATAGCGTTCGGCGGCTTCTTTACTATTTTTATTACAAATAATGTAACATTCGATCATATCAGGTTTCTCAAGATTGTGCTACAACCCTTACATCATTGCAAGCAGAAAAAAATGCACTATTAGAATATAAGAATTCTTTAGGATTTATTTAGTAAATATAATATTCCACTCCTCAATTTAGTGTTTTTTCGACATGTCAGTCGACATAGCGTTCTCAGTTCTTCAAAAATTAAATGAAACATGTGTGTATTTACATGCCAGAAAAAAAGCACTGAAAATTACTATTTAAACATAAGTACTCTCTGGAGTCTATTTCACCAATAAAAATTCTAAATTTATTTATCAAGTAGTTTCATTAATTTAACAATAAGCAAACCATTATACAGGCTGAGTTTTTTTTCATTATTTGTATGGGGATCTCGAAAACCATAAGAGATACGCATTAGGTTAAATGGAGAAGGATTTGCATCTCTATAAGCCTCATGCAGATACGTTTTTGTCCATTCAAGAAAATGTTTGGTTTACTAGATATTTGCAAAAAATAGAATTTCTCCAAAACCTTTTCAGTGCTATAACACTTCTATTCTTAAAGTTAGAAAAAAACGTTTTCAATATTGTTTGTAAGAAATTCAATTTCAAACAACGACAACTTCTTAAATTTTTAATTTTGCTTAGCATTTTTGAGTTAGCAAGCTAAGTCTAATTTTTTTAAATGGAAACTATAGTTGGCTATGACATATTCTAGTAGTGCATTTTTTTCTGCTTGCAATGATGTAAGGGTTGTAGCACTTATTTTAATAACTAATTGTACAATACACTATTATTATGTTTAACAAAAATCATGTCTTGCCATGGAAAAGAAAAGAAACTTATAATATACAATGTAATACAAGAAACAATTAAAACGCTAAACGAATTAATTATTAACAACACGTAACACCCTAAATTTACATTAAGTGTTCGAAATGCCCACCATTATTATCGACGCACATGTGGCACCTTTTCAACACTGAGTTAATAGCTCTCCTAATTTTGCGCCTATCTAAGCTATCAAATACATTAATAACAGCTTCCAATAGCTCCTCTTGGGTTGCATATGATCGCACATATACGACATCTTTTATTGCTCCAAAGACGAAGAAATCTAACGGTGAAAGATCTGGGGAACGTGCAGGCCATAAAACAGGACCATTTCTGCCGATCCACGAGTTTGGAAATAATTCATCTAAATATCTTTTAACCTGTGCTTGATAGTGAGGCGGGACACCGTCGTGTTGAAACCACCGTAAATTTGTACGGATCTGTAAATTTAATTCATCTAGGATATTGTCGAAATCTTCCCTAAGAAATTGCAAATATCGATTTCCGGTTAAAGTTTCATTAAAAATAAATGGCGCAACAAGTTGCGAACCAATAACACCACACCATAAATTGAAGCCAAACCTAATCTGGGGTCGCCTTTCTTCTAAACGGTGAGGATTTATTTGCGCCCACAGGTGTTCATTATGGCGATTAAACATGCCGCAGTTTGTAAAACGTGTTTCGTCGGTCCATAAGATCTGCATCGGAAAGTTATGATTTCAATGCCACATATTTACGAACCAAGCACAAAAATTTAATCGTCTTTCATCGTCTCCAGGGTATAGAGTTTGACCAACTAATATTTTATAAGGATGGTACTTATGTTTTGATAAAATTCTCACAACTGTGCGTTGTGAGGTAGCAGCGTCTTGTGCAATTTGCCGCGTTGATGTTGATGATACTGATTAACAGCAGCTAAAACATTTATCTACGTGTTTTCATTAATATTACCCTTATTTCTAGGTTTAACAAAACTTCCATACACTTTTAAATTATTGTATAAGTTCTTGAAGATATCTAACGATGGTTGAGGGTGATCAAAATACAATAAAAAATAG
Source organism: Amphimallon solstitiale (assembly GCA_963170755.1). Taxonomy (NCBI): domain Eukaryota; kingdom Metazoa; phylum Arthropoda; class Insecta; order Coleoptera; family Scarabaeidae; genus Amphimallon; species Amphimallon solstitiale. The sequence goes on from OY720684.1 coordinate 55,316,546, forward strand.
CGTTCGGCGGCTTCTTTACTATTTTTATTACAAATAATGTAACATTCGATCATATCAGGTTTCTCAAGATTGTGCTACAACCCTTACATCATTGCAAGCAGAAAAAAATGCACTATTAGAATATGTCATAGCCAACTATGGTTTCCATTTAAAAAAATTAGACTTTGCTTGCTAACTCAAAAATACTAAGCGAAATTAAAAATTTAAGAAGATGTCGTTGTTTGAAATTGAATTTCTTAAAAACAATATCCAAAAATTTTTTTCTACCTTTAAGAATAGAAGAGTTATAGCACTTAAAAGTTTGGAGAATTTCTATTTTTTGCAAATATTTAGTAAACCATGCATTTTCTTAAATTGACAAAAATGTATCTGGATGAGGCTTATAAAGATGCAAATCTTTCTCCATTTAACCTAATGCGTATCTCTTATTGTTTTCGAGATCCCCATACAAATAATGAAAAAAAACTCACCCTGTATAAATTTAAAAAGAAACTTCTATCCAAATTGTATCGTAAGCAGCTGTTAAATCAAAAGAAAGTAACCCTTGGTTACACGTTCTTTTGAAAAACATTCGGAACGTAAATTGTTAAAGCTAAAACTGGATAACAGCAGTTACGATGCGGCCTAAAACATGCCTGTAGTTTGAGTGCTGTAAACATAAAATACAACCAATTCTAATTTGACATTTCTGCTTCAATAACTAAATATTTTCGTTTCAAAGTCAAAATATTACCTATATCGCGAAGTCGAGAAAGTTTTAAAATGAAAATATAATGTTGTATGTGTATGTGTGCATATATCTAATAAAATTATATTCCTGACAACTTCAAAACATTTCACACCTTCTTTATTTTGTTTGCCTGATTTTTATAAATTGCCAAAAGTGAAATAACTTCTTGCTTGGCTTCACTAAAGTAACGGTTCCGTCTGATAAATCTGACATTTCTTTAACAAAGTTGTTTACAAAATGTATCATCATCAAAAATTATCAGAGTTCCTTTTCATTTCAAATGGTAACTTTCTAAACGGTTAACACTCAGGAACGTGTACGAAAAAGAAACACATTTATATTTATAGATTGTAGGTATTTATATTGTATTAAAACGTTATAAATGCTCGAGTTGAAAATGTTTCGTCATCTAAAATGCGTGGAGCATGCTGGCTGGGATACGTCTGCTTTTTTTTAGTTTCGAGGGAAGTAGAATATTAATTGTTTGATAAAAGGGTGGTGTGGTACTTCTGTATGCGAATGATGTGAATACATTTGACTAACAAACTTTGCTTTTGACGTACTTGACGTGATTTGAAATATGTTAGTCATGCATACGGTATGATAATTTCTTGTAACATTATATCTCCTCTATACTAGGGGATATTAATGGTAAAATACTAGCGAATATAATAGTCAAGTTGTGAACTTTGATATGTTAAAACCGGTATTTAATATTAAATGGAAACTTCACAAAGTTTCTGTACTTAGTTTACATATTACTTGTTTTTAAGAATACTTGTTCAGTCTGTAGCAACAAACTAGTCCGAAATTCACGCGAATATCGTAAATACAGTATGAATATTATGTATGTATTTATTTGTACTATAAGATAAAAGTACCCTTCGCCGATCACTTAAGAATTTGTACCACTTTAAGAGATAAAATGGGGTACTCCTCGCCCATGGTGTGATGAGGATTTATTTTTGAGCATAAAATTGTATAAATTATCATTTAAATTGAATAGCCGATATACTTTAATCGCACATATATATTTTATATATGTATATATTTTTAACTTTTGATAATTCGAAAATGTCCGCTTTACCGACCAAATTTTGTATTGCTCCCAATACCGACCATTTGTAGAAAAATACGAACTATTTTCCGACCGTTATAAAAAAAAAATAAAGAATATATTCCAAAATTAATTGTTTTCTCTGAAAATTGACATTTTCACAAATGAAAACGTAGCAAACTTTTTCTACCTACATAATTTATTAAATTTATTTTGATCTGTGTAATAGACAAATAGAAAGAGTAAATTGCATATTTTAGGCAACCTAAATAACTATAATGTAAGAAAAAGAAAATAAATAAACACCTCAAAATACTTATACACAATTTTGAACTTGTCGCCTTCTAAGCCTTTCAGCTTTTACATTTTCTTTTCTTTTCTTTTCTTCATCTAATCTCTTCTGGTATTCAATGTATTCTTCAGATGAAACTACTGTGGGGGTAAGCTTTATAACAACTTTTTTTTTATTTTGTCGTTTTGTTTCCGCTCTGGCCAAAGGAATGCCTTTTGAAAATATGGAAGACTCTGAAATGTAAAAGAAAAATTATAAACAGTTTCACCGACCAATTTTGTTTTTGCAGTATATTATAAACTATTTAGATAATTACTGTAAACTATATGTATTCTGCAATAAAGAAAAGCTATAATAACGTAATATATGATAAAAATAGTGCATACTAACCAAATTTTTGTTGTATGGTCCTAATATGAAAAGTAAAAATTAGTCAATTTTGACGTAAAAACCTTCTATATCTGGTCACATTGCCAGACAAACATCGACTGCATGAGAATTGATGCGAAAATTTGCTTCTTAGCGATACAATCTGATAGGCACACATTTAAAGGCGCAACCATAATGTCCAGTTATTTATCATATGCATATTACTTGATATATTCGACTTTAAACTTATCAATTCATATTCGAATGGTAATAACTTAGTGGTCCTTACCTTACATATTGCCGTGGTCTCTTGCATATTAATAAGATAATAAGTAATAGCGTTAAGATTTAATTTAAGTATATAAAATATAAAAGAGACAATAATAAGTTTTATTGTATTCCAAGATTTAACATGAGTATATTAAGTTGCATACATTTTTTAAGTGAGAAAACATAGACATAAAAATGAATTTATATTTACAATTTAGATATGAAACAGGTATAAAATAAAAGACGAGATAAAATTTAAGATATATATATTTCTTTTATAGAAAAGAGAAACAAGATGTATGGTTTGTGCATAATGAAAAACAACCTGACTTCATAAAAAGCGTGAGAATTGCACTGAACATTTTAAATAATGGACCGTTGTTTACGAATAAAAAAGAAATGAAAGCGAATAACCGAGAAAGGGTTATGCTTAAGGATGGAAGTGTGATAAGAATTAGTCATCTAAATGCAATAAAATTGTATGAAGAAAATAAAATTCGATATGCACGGGAGAAAAATATAATTGAATAAATTATGTAAACTTGAGAACGTACATAAGGTAATAAAACTTTATTAAATAAATCATGCAAAAAGAATAAAAATTTACCTTAACTTATGACTATATAAGTAAATAAATAAAAAAAGGATATAAATAAAGATATTCTGAGTCCATACAATCTGCAGTAGTTTTTTTATAAACGACAGCTGGTAATAATAAAATACATTCATGAAATTCGTATATGTAGTATTATGTTTCATAAGCTGTAGAGAGGTTTAGGACGGTTTTGATGACCTACAAAAAGAAAATATAATGTAAACTTGGTTTGTAGTTTATTACAGATAAATATATCACCGTTGGAAAAGTCCTGGATAGAGGGAAGCAATGAAGGGGCAAACCAAATGGATCATGGTAGTACAAGTAATCTTATTAAAAGAATACCTGTTATTTACAATGTATTTCCAATACTGTCGAGAGCTGGACATAAAACAAAAATAAGAATTGTGTTAGCCAATGGAAAGAGGAAATATGTGGAAAATAGTAAAGAAGGTAATAAATTAATGTACAAATATAAAGAAGAATTATATTAATACAAATATACCTACGTTGGAGAAATGCTGGATAATTTGTGAGAAACTTTTAAAGTGCAAATGGACAATTCTCGGGGTGTTGACATTTGGAAGTGAGAGGGAACTGTCAAAAGGACAACAAGTGCGTGTGTGTGTGTGTTCGAATCACAATGGCAACCTGAAAAGCCAAGAGCTCACTGAAGACGCAGGGTGACAACTTAAATGGTAGTTTCTGAGGATGGCGTTGAGAGCGGTCACGTGTTTTTCCCGGGAATATAAATTGATAACAAGAATCGACAAGATTCATTCATTCATTGATTGATTCACGGATTAGCTGGTTATCTGAAAAGAGAGTAACAGTAACTTAAAATCGTAGGGTTAGATACACCACGATTCATATTTATTTCTTTTGTATTAGCGTATTAATTTTTATTTGCATTTAAGTTTCATTCATTTATTTTCTTTGGTAAATTGTTTTTTTGTATTTTTAAAAAAAATAATGAATATGCAAATGGAAGAATTTGAGAAGTTTTTCAATGATTCACAGTAAGTTTGATACCAAGAGTTATCAATGTGGCTATGCGTGTATTGAAATATAACGTGCAAATGTATATTCAATATAACGTTGTGCAACAGTGATAATAAATGTTTTCCTGTAATAGTAATAAGTATTTATTGGATTCAAGTTTACGAAAATAAAATTATTAATGGTGTTGGGTGTTAAGAGGATATAGCGTGCAAATTAAATTTTTAATAAGGAAAGTGTTTCTGGGTAGCGGACTCTGAGATGCTAGATATAACACGTGCGAATGGTTATAGATAGTAATCAGATTCAAGCTTTTTCTCCGAACATTGACCATTGCGAAGTTCTAAGTTTGTCAGAGCATTACGTGCGAATATAATGTTTCTGATGGAATAGAACTAGCATAAAAATGTAAAAAGTATACGAAAGTTAATTGAATTTTATTTGTTTTGAAACAGGAAAATATTTTTGATTTCTATTTGATTAAGTACAAGAAAAATATATTCGTACCATAAAACGTTACAACCTAGAACAAGGTACAAACGTTTTCTTTTAATCATGTTTCTTATAAATAAAATGGTGAATATAGCATAGCGATGCTATCTATTATGTAATAAATGTTAAATTAATTATACAATCATTTTTATATGGTTTCTGGTTTTCATTTAAATAAGCTATAACCTTATCCCAATCAAAAGTAAAACAAGAGATTTGACGAGAGAGGAGAAATTTAGATACACTGATGGAATTCACATATACTTATAAAGTACGTGCTGTTAAGATAAATAAAATATACATTAAGGATAATAAAAATTATCATCATCTTTATTATTTATGTTGCTGGAACAGCACACAACATAATTTATTTGGCAAAGCCTAATGTATGCCAATACTACAATTATCATATTCCAAATAGTCATGTTGCCACAGCAATATGTAGGTCATAAAATATAAGACAAAATCCAATATAAATTAAATGTACCGATATATACAGTGATCTACTTTTATCCAAACCTCCTCAGACAATCCTCAAACAATATACAATGATTGCAGCCTTTATTTACTTATCTTTTAATAAACCAGTTTCGTATGTAACATGACCAAAGTCTATATTTTACCTAATGGTAATAAACAATATCTGTATAGAGAGTTTAATAAGGATTTTACATCTCTCCCACAAAAGAATCGAAAACGGTAGGGATGATGAATCCACTTGGAAAATAGGAGTTACCTTTAATAGTTTCAGTACTAACTTACCTGATTAATTCCTCGTTTGAAAAGGGGAGTCTTTATTTCTACTTTAAAGCATCAGTGAAATATATAAAAATGGTAATAAAGATTCCATTGAAAATTGTCGACCAATAAGTTTGCTTTCAGGTTTTGCTAAGATTTATGATAATACCATAAAAAAACAAATTATTTGAATCAGTTTAAATTACTTTTTGAAAATCAACATAAGTTAGCAAGTTCTTCATCTTTCCTTTTTTTAAAAAGTTTTATTGAAAGTTACAAAGTTATAAGAAAGAAAAAAAAGAGTATTGCCAGAGAGTTTTAGTTGACATAGTATACTGATTCTACATTTGTCATGATCGTGCTTATATACTAATACTCTTATGAGGGTGTGCTCTTTCTGGAATTCTCCTGGAAGCATCATGTCGCGATATGTAAATCATGGCTTTTAGCGAAATAAGAATATTGACAGAGCACTATTTTATGTTTTACACACAATTTATAAAACTGTAGATGTCGGTCAACACTGTCTTATATCTCATTGACACGTCCAAGGCCTTCTACCTACTGAATCACAATATTTAGCTTCAAAAGCAGTATAATGTAAGAAACATTCCTAAATAAAAAAAATTTAATTACCGGTCATGTATCATTTCTAGGCCCAACACTCTCTTTGATATACAATATACCAAGCAGTCTTCTAAACATGCAACAAACAGTTATTTATGATGCTTACAATAGTCAATTAATAAAACCAACGAGTTTACATAAATTTAACCGTAGAGTGGTGAACATTTTAAGAACATCTATGGCTGTATGAGCAGCAGTAAGTTATTAATAATGCCAAGAGAAAGTTTGTATATTTCAATAATACATTCATAGCTGTTGCTAATATGAAATAAATGGTGATATTTTAAGTTGAACTCTTCTTTCAAAGTACTTGGTGTTATAATGAATGACAATCTTAAATGGTCCTAACATATCGATATAGTCTGTAATAATAAAAAGTACGTTTTACACTAAAGCAATTTAAGAGAACATGCAATATTAAAAGTTTAATTATGTTCTACCATTCGAACTTTATTTTCTGTTTGCGCTATTGTATAATACATCGGGGATTATCCGCACAAGCTACTAGAATTTTTATCTCGCAAAAAGACCAGTAGGAATCATGTTGAATCGGAGATTTTTGTAAAAATCTTTGACAGTGCTTTACTTACTTTCTATGATATTTTTTATAATGCACGTGCCATTCTTTGCTTTGACTTGTGATGTATTAATAACGGTTTGTTTTCTTTACAAAAAATACATATATATTTAGTACAGGTGTTCATATTATATCAATAGAATTGTAAAATCATAACAATAAAAATGAGAATTAATAAAATCACAGATATAATGAAAACCATTGTGACTTCTTGATAAGTGAAAGTTGTGGGAAAAGAAACAGTCTGAAATGAATTTATAACCAAACAATATTTATGGGGTGAGTTTTCTTGCTAAGTTTCCTAATAACTTGAGTTAAAAAAATTGTTTGGGCTATTTCCATCGTTTGTGGAAACTTGATATTCCAACGTTTCGGCAGTACTTCTACTGCCGTAATCAGGGTTCATCTTTGTACAACTACTTTACCACTCGACTAATTAAGAAAAAACTATTAGAAAAAAAGGAAAGATTATTTTGACGTTAAAAATATTTGACATAATTTGACAAATGTCAAATCCACACCTTTTTTGTAGGTTCAGTGTGTATGCGCAATATGCTATTTTTTTCTCGTGTTAGTTAGTAGTAGTTATTATTCTCCGGTCTCGTGGCTGCCGGTCTTCGGTTAACACATTCTCTCATCAAAGGGAGCCAGATATTCTTGATCTCCAGGCTGGGCGTACTGATCGTGTCAGGTGTTATCTTCATATACGCTGTTTCTGTAATTTTTCTTTTTTGGCCGTGTTCTTGTTTGGCCAGGATTGTCGCCTCGTTCCATGCAATGTTGTGATCTTCTTCACAAGCATGTTCCGCCAGCTGCGATTTTTCTGTTTCCCCTAAGCTGACCATTCTTTGGTGTTCTTTTATTCTGACTCTTAGGGGTTTGCTAGTTTCTCCAATGTATGATCGTCCACACTCGCATGGTATTTTGTATATGCAATTCTTTGTTTGCTGGTCTTCGTTGTCGGGTTTTGTTCTGGTTAGAGCGGACCTATTGTTGTTTATTGTTTTTATGGCCGTTCTAATCTTGTAGTTGTTGCCAATTCTTCTGATTTTTTCCGAGAGCCCTTTAACGTACGGGATGACCGTGGTATGTACTTTTTCTTGATGTTGTTCTTGGGTTGCGTCCTGTGGTGCCCGGACCTCTTTGGCTTTCGAAACGTTTTCTTCGTGTAACCATTTCGTTGAAGCATTTTTTCGACAACGTTTTCTTGGTGTAACCATTTCGTTGAAAGCCAAAGAGGTCCGGGAACCACAGGACACAACCATAGAACAACAACAAGAAAAAGTACATACCACGGTCATCCCGTACGTTAAAGGGCTCTCGGAAAAAATCAGAAGAATTGGCAACAACTACAAGATTAGAACGGCCATAAAAACAATAAACAACAATAGGTCCGCTCTAACCAGAACAAAACCCGACAACGAAGACTAGCAAACAAAGAATTGCATAAACAAAATACCATGCGAGTGTGGACGATCATACATTGGAGAAACTAGCAGACCCCTAAGAGTCAGAAAAAAAGAACACCAAAAGAATGGTCAGCTTAGGGGAAACAGAAAAATCGCAGCTGGCGGAACATGCTTGGGAAGAAGATCACAATATTGCATGGAACGAGGCGACAATCCTGGCCAAACAAGAACACGATCAGTACGCCCAGCCTGGAGATCAAGAATATCTGGCTCCCTATGATGAGAGAATGTGTTAACCGAAGACCGGCAGTCACGAGACCGGAGAATAATAACTACTACTACTAAATAACACGAGAAAAAAATAGCATATTGCGCATACACACTGAACCTATAAAAGAGGTGTGGATTTGACATTTGTCAAATTATGTCATATATTTCTAACGTCAAAATAATCTTTCCTTTTTTGCTAATAGTTTTTCTTAATTTGTCGAGTGGTAAAGTAGTTATACAAAGATGAACCCTGATGACGGCAGTAGAAGGACTGCCGAAACGTTGGAATATCAAGTTTCCACAAACGATGGAAATAGCCCAAACAATTTTTTTAACTCAAGTTATACTTATCCATCGTCAACAATTTCACGTCATGAGAAGTTTCCTAATATTATACGTTACTTCATTATAGCGTAAAGATGTTTTTTTTTGCTTATAAAAAGTTTGGTGAAAATAATTTTAAAATTTTAGAAATTGACACTCATACTTTTTGTATCCTAATATATACACTTTATTGTTTTAATGTTTTTTAAATGAACAAGATAGTAATTTGTTATTTGTGTGCTTTTTACAATAGTATTTTAACATAACTACACTAATTGTAACAAAAATAACATTGTTACAGATTTTATTATATTTCTGAATAAGACCAAAGAAATTTGTGTGGAAACGTTAAATAAACATACATTTTTATTCTACAAAAATAGTTTTAATTTATTTGCCGAAAATGCAAAAAAATACACTTAATAATCTTCACGAGAAAAAAAAGAACGACAATATGTATATATATACATATATAAGAGAAAGAATATCGGGTTATTCTAATGTAGTACAACCGCAGATACGCGTTTCAGACTCATTGGTCATCGTTAGTACGGTGTAGCCAAGGAATAAGATGGAATATCCTTGGAGACAGAAACAAAAGGAAGACCATCGGGAAGAAAAACCATAAATTGCAGCTTAAATGTCAGAAGATCCTCAGTCTGAGTGACAACGACCGACACCGCCGCGAGGCAATCATTGTCAACCCGCGTGCCATCCAACCCAGAAATGATAAATCAATAAATTTATTGCTTTATATATATATATATATATATATAAGTTGAGGATTGTCGTGGGTGTAGCGGCCTTTAAAAATATAATACGGCCAAGGAAAAAAATTACCAAAAATATATATATATATATATATATATAATTTTATTTTAATTGTTAATTAGGTAATTTCTAATATTTTTAAAAATTACCCATCGGTCCAGGAATCGAACCGGAAATCTCCCGATTACCAGTCAGGTGCGTTATCCACTACGCTACCGTGGGTTCGGTCTCGACTCCTTTAAATTGTACTGACATACATATACATATAACAAGTAACAGATGGAAAGTATTTAAAGGAGTCGAGACCGAACCCACGGTAGCGTAGTGGATAACGCACCTGACTGGTAATCGGGAGATTTCGGGTTCGATTCCTGGACCGATGGGTAATTTTTAAAAATATTAGAAATTACCTAATTAACAATTAAACTAATTTTAAAATTAATTTGAAATTAGTATGACCTCTAACTCGTCCAAGAAATTTAACTATATATATATGCACATGAATATGTGAATTAAGGTCAAGAAAATTTAGAATTATTTATTATATGTATATATATATATATATATATATTTATATATTTATTTATTGAAAAAAATGAAGGAACTAGCTTTCTTGGCAATAGGGGCAAATGATTAGTAAATAATTACAAAATGACAAACTGGCTGTCATCTAAATTACTAACGAAACCAAATAACAATTCTATATCACATATTGGACACATCGTATTGTTGTGTGAGAAGATTAGTCATTCGCCAAAGATTTATCTTGGCTGTCTAACTGACTCGCATAATAGTATACAACAGCTCTACTCGTAATTTTTAATTACATAGTTGCGTCGTTATTATTTATTTAGTTACATTAGATGCATGTTTATGGTAGACCTAAATCTTTTGGTGGGACTGCATAAGTAATACCGGTTGTCCTATGTTTATTTGTTTACATTTTCACTTATACATGATTTTACATGTATATTTGTCATTGTAATTTTCTTAAATGACAGCCAATTTGTCATTTTGTCATTATTAATCCTTTGCCGCTACTGCCAAGACAGATAGTTCATTCATTTTTCAATACATTTGTGTATTCGGCAAAAAATTTAATGTATTTTATATACATAGGTATGTATAGGTAAATTAAATGAAGCATATATCTATGTGATGTGACGTTTTGTTTAAATAACAATTATCCTAATACTGACGACAGTACAATAGTAGTGTTCAGTCAACTGTCTAATGTATTAAAAAAATGAGGTATGGCCACCACACGACTTTCTTATACGTATGAAAGTGTTACTTTCGGTCCGAATTTTGAAATTTCATTTATACAAAAAATATTCCAAATCCAACTCTAAATACTTTTGTACTCTTCATAAATATATATAGAATGCATAATTTACGACATATTTGCAAAAAATCGTTATTCGGTAAGAGTAAAAGTGATACTTCCGGTCCGAATTTTGAAATTTCTTTTATACAAAAGATATTGGAAATTAAGTTCTAAATACTTATGAATTTTTTATAAATTAGTTAAACTTAGTAGTTGACGAAATATTGCAAAATTCGATTTTTTCACCGAAGTAAACTACTACTTCCGGTCCGCCGATTTTACTGAAAATCTAATCTGTTCTCAAGAGGGAGATTATACTACTAAATACAAAATTTGGAATTGATATCTACAGTGGTTTGACCGCTATCGTGGTCACAGGCAGACAGACAGACAGACACACAGACATTTTTTAAAAACCACTTTTTCGGTATAAGGGAACCTCAAAACGTGGACATCTGCAAAAATCTCGAGGTGGAAAATTTTTATCATCACAATACTTCCTTATACTACGTATGAGAAAGTAAAAACACTTTTTACTGCTCAAGACAGAATTATGAATATAATCTTTCCTAATTTCTTTATATGTGCTGGTGCGTGACCCTGTACATATAACTGCTCAGTCCATTTGTTAGTTTTATTAAACTTATCTCGAATCTGTGTATAAAATAACTTGAATATTTTGTTCATAATAATGCAAATTATAAATAATTCGTCGCAAAAAAAATAAGCCTTGAGAGGTTCTTAAACTTGGGTTGCCAACAATCACTAAAGGGGGTGGTTACATACTGCAATAACAAAATTTTCTGTATGCCCGGTCGATATAACAAGTATTAGTATTTTGAATGAGTAGACAACTTACCTGGAAAATAAAAAATGACCAGAACGTGACACACATTCAAGGCAACAGATTTAGTCTTGTATGCATCTACGCTAAGGTTTACATACCGCGTTGTATACATATATTTTTCGTGAGGACAATCTTATGTAAGGTCAAGATATAATTATCATATTTATGTTAGGTACTCGGTGTTGTTAAATCACTCCCAGGGTTTTTGATTTAATAATGTGAATTATTTTGAGATAAACCAAAAATTGTAAATAATTAACAGAATGTTTTATGCTTGGTTTAATTCCATGAATTTTTCGACATAAATCGAATAATAATAACTCGACATTTACCTAATGAAATAATTATCACTGCTAAAAGCAGAAAAACTAATTTTAAAGTAATTTAAAATTCACTAATATGTCGGTCTGCCGACACATATATAGATCTGTTATTTGATATAATTCGAATCTCAACCGTGGGTAATTTTTAAAAACTAAAAATGTACCTAATTAAATAATTATCAGTGCTAGAAGCAGGAAATTATAATTAGAGTAATTTAAATTTTGAAGTAATATAAACGTAATACAGCTAGCTAAGGATAAGAGGTTTGAATTTTTCGACAGTCAGGGTAGATAGATTTACGTACCATCCGAAGCACGGTAGCAGCTCGGGGAAGAAATTTCTAGATGAAGTTGCAGAAAATCGAATCTAAAACCATATGCTGATAGGTCAGTTTTAAACTGCTAAACTAATTGAAACCAGTTCATAAAATTAAAGGAATGCTAGAATAGAAAAATAACAAACTACTTGGCGCGGATAAGAAGCGACAAATAAGTTCAAATACCTTGGTGTTACCATAAGAAACAACAGAGAAAAAAATATAGAAGTACAGGAAAAATTCAGGTAGCAAATAAAGCAATTAGTGTCTACACTAAAACAAAAATGTACAAATGATTAACTGAATTACACCACAAATAGCAATTATCCATTTTATTTGTATATTCACTCAAGACGTCTTCTTCATGCAACTGTATCTAGCAAATTAAACGTCAGATGATAATTAAAATTTAAATATCCTCTTATATGAGCATGGCCTGAAATAATACCACAAGTAAACAGTGATATGTAAGTCTCACTTCCCTCTTAATAACATTTAAAGAAAATCATAAAAATAAGAAAAAGAAAAACTTTACAAACTTCGCACTTTATATTAAAGCATTCAGATGATATTTCAGAATTATCTCACAATCCTTTAAATGGGATTTATTTCACGGTATCGTTCAAAAAAGAATGTGAGGCACCTCTCTCATAAAATGAAGAAATAGAAATAAGCTGACAGAAACAAAAATTGATATTATTTGCAGGGATATGCGGAATACCCGAAATACATACGAGAGTATTAAACATATAAGAAAACTTTTAAGAACTTTCGGAAAAATTTTTAATCAAATAATAAACAATGCTGAAGTTGAACTGCGACCGAAAAGTCTTATTACATTTCTTTTTCCATCGTGGCTCGTGTATATTTACGCTTAGTGCTGACTTAATTTGCTTCGGAAAAACTCCTTCTGTGCTTCTTGTTTTTCACGTGGGTCCTCTAGTATGAGCGACGATCGTCTGCGCATGTGCGGTTTAACAATCGCGGACTTTTTAAAAAACATACCGGCCGGGAAAGTGTTCCGATCGGCTCCGCGTTTTTTCTGTACTCGTTTCCGCCGCCTAACGTCACCGTCTCGGACCCCAAAACTTCCGAATAAATAACGACCCTAGATGTTTGTATTCGCGAAGTTCGTTTTTGTTTAACGCGGAAAACGGTGGCGGTGCTTTAAACTGGAACGAATTGTGACATTTAAAACGGCGCGAAAATAGTCCATGTGTGCGAATGGTTATGCCTAGGTCAGGGAAGTTGGCATGTGGATCAGATATTCATGCTAACAGAAATACTCACATAGGGGAAAGGAGAGTAAAGGAACTTTGGATCAATACAGCACCTTGAATAATTTATAAAAGCGTTCTGGCCTGCTTGACGGTAGTAGCAGCAGCCAGCAGTAGCACTGTTTTAGCGGCTACGTTGTGTCGTCAGCTTTACTACTACTTTCCACTTTTACACTCCTCCCCATTGTCTAAATACTTCGGGATGATGACTCACCACTTTATACTACCGTATCTAGGTATATACTCGCTCTCAAGGCTTTCTTTACATACTCACATATATTTATATCCGAATGTGTATGATAATAATGCCAAATTTTATTGTTCAATTTCTGAGAAATACTTAAATACAAGAACATACAAGGTCAGACTACTATTGAACCCACTTAGACCTAAACTTAATTTGGTAAACTTTTCGGTAGGACTATACATCTGCCAACAATACGGAAATAAGATATTACCGTTTGCCTCTCCCTAAAATAGTTACATCATTTAACAGCGTAGATCGAAAGTAATATTGTTACTATTAATCGGTATATTTTTTTTGAACTTTCTATCACACTCTTAACTAAATTTCTTCGGATGTCGATATGCTTCAGCGGAATTTGGATATAATTTATGCCAGTTTTTACAAGTGCTGGTATGTCACTTATACTAGGAAGGTAAATTTCATTCGTTCAGAATATCATATTGACAATATATTATATATATATATATATATATATATATATATATACCGGTATTATATATATAAGTATATATGTATATATGCGGTATATATATATACCGCATGTGTCAATTTTCATTAGGTATAGGGATTCAATGTTTATGTGCGATTTATACGTATACAAGTAACACGTGGCAACGTGGCACCCCTACTGTCCGTCACCAATCCCGGCAACAATCGACATCACAACGATTTTCTCCCTACCAGATTTTACATTCAATGTTTAGCTGCGAACACGTTGCGATCTAGTCTGCAATAAAAGCCGTCTTATTACTGGAACGGGAAACATCAAATGGCCGCGGCGATCTCCTGATCTAGTAGTTTATTATTATTTTCAGAATCCTTTTTTATTTAGATTATTAGGGTTATTTTTTAATTTTATTAGAATTACGCTTTTGTTTGTGTCATGCAGCGTGAACGCAGTTAATAATTCTCTGCATTTACTGAAAGGAAAAAGAAAAACAAATCCTTGCAACTCGTAAATATTATTTCTGAACGCATTACAAACACCCAAGTCAGTGGTCCAATAGTTACTGCTAAGCTAACTTGTATTTTCAAGCATGTATCGGTCGCGCTGGCATTGGAGAGGAAAGTAGGGGTGCCACGTTGTCACGTATTGCATGAATTGATCGCCTATGGCTAATGAAAATTGACACATGCTGTATATATATATATATATATATATATATATATATAATAATATAATATATATATACTTTGTCATCCGTCAAAGACCTGGGTGTTCTTTTTGATTCGGCACTAACGTTTGCTGAGCATATATCATCCATTACCGTTTCTGCGCATAAAATACTTGGCCTCATTATTCGTATCTTTAATTGTTTTACTAACTTACAAACGATATGTTCCCTTTTTTATGTCCTCGTTATAAGCAAACTAGAGTACGCATCTGAGGTTTGGTTCCCGATATACAATGTGTACTCGAACGCAATTGAACGAGTACAAAGAAGATTCCTGAAATACCTATGATTCAAACTTGTTGGCTTCATTCCTATTCAGAATACCGACTACGGCGCATTGCTCTTGAGGCATAATTTTAGAGCACTAATTTTAGTGTCAATTTTTCAATTTATTTAATATGCTTTGTTGTTTTAGTTATAATCCTGTAATACATCATTTCATAATTATTTCTTAATCTACATTGTATTATGGAACATTTTTGTAGTGTATTGCCGCATTTGGAATTTTCTGTTAATAATAATAATAACTTTATTGTCATGAAATTTCACACCGGAAATATTGACAGTGTCACACATACATATTGTATAACAAATACAAAAATTCAAAAGAATCATGGTAAAGAACAATACTTACTTTCTTAAGACAAACGAACATAAATGGCATGTTAGCTTTTATCATTCATAAATTCTTGTATTGAGTAATAAGCCTTATTTACTAAGAGCGTCTTCAGTTTTTTTTTAAATATATTTAAATTATTCCACTCACACAGCTCGCTGTTTATACTCATCATTTTATTAAAACATTTGGCTCCCATATACCTCGGTTCACTCTGCGACACCGCCAATCGACAGAACGGGAGTGATATGTCTTCTCCATTCCTTGTGTTTTGATTGTGCTGGTCCTTTCTCCTGATAGGAGATTACTCCCTGACAAATACTAGCAGAGACTCGTATATATAGAGGCTGGGCAGCGTCATTATACCATGTTTACGGAAATGTTCCCTGCAAGACGCACTCGGTCCCAACCCCAGCATGCTACGCAGTGCCTTCTTTTGAGATATGAAGACATCGTTTGCCCCACTCGCAGCACCCCAATATATCACCCCGTACGATATTATTGACTGGATCAGCCCAAAGTATATAAACCTCAGCACGTCCATAGAGACGGTACCACGAACGCTCCGCATAAGGAAACATCCCCTCCTGATCCTTGAAATCATACTCTGAATGTGTACATCCCACGTCAGCTTCTAGTCGATGTGTACGCCCAGAAATCTTGTGCTAGTCAAATTTTCTAAGGACACGTTCCCAACTCTTATCAGCAAGCTGGAGAGCACCGTCTTATTCCTAGGTAGAAACTGGACGATGTGCGTCTTCGTGGTGCTGAGGGATATACCATTAGCCCCACACCACTCCAACATGTCTCTAGCGCATCCCCCAGCCGCCGCCATCAAATCCCCCTCCGTCCGCGCCGACACCACAACGCTCGAGTCGTCCGCGTAAAGCACTGGAGAGCCCGACGCGCCAAGAGCCAGCGGCAAATCGTTCACGAAAACATTAAAGAGCGTTGGGTAATTAATAAAGTTATTATTATTATTATTAGTTGGTCCAATGTGGAAATTCCTATTGTTATTGTTTCACAATAATGTTTGCAATACAGGTTCGTACGGTGTATACTAAGAGGCCAATACACTCATTTAGCGATGTATATCAATGTAAAACTTAGTCAGAATAGCAGAAACGTCTAAAAACTGGTGCCATTCCTTATGAAATATTAACGTCTATTTCTTTTTCCCAGGCCTGTCCGATTTGCGTCCCCAGTTTGCACCGCAGCCAATAAGGCTTATTGTGCTCAACCTGTGTTATCTATGCTATTCACTCCAGTAAAGTTGTGTACAAGGCTGTACAGATCTTTTATTGGGTTTCTCTTGAGCACATTCGGTTGCCCAAAAATGCGTTGCCTCCTGTGATCCAGTGCCCCACAATTTACTATGATATGCCTGACTATTTCTGGTTCCTTATTGCAGAGATTGCAACTAAGGTCTCCATCATACTGGCCTATCCTCTTGAGATGCACTTTAACAGGTTCCTGACCAGTCAACAGACCCGTTGTTGTTCGAAGTCATTCCCTACTCATGTGTGGTAGTACTGCGGCTCTTTTATTGCATGGTTGGCCGATAAATTCTTTACCATGATTTTGTCCTGGAATTGTTGCCCAGTAGTGCTTATGTTTTTCATAAGCCCAGTTTTTGACGTGGCTTCAGGTAATACTTTTGGGGTACGTTCAGAGCCGGTTCTGGACCTATGAGTCTTGCTTCTGTCTGAACCTGTGTAACTTATGATATCCACTCCATTACTTTTGTGTCACATACAAGGCAGTACATGTCCTGTACTGAGTGTTTCTTGAGCATCTATGGGTCTAAGTTCATTTTGACCAAAAGTTGCCTCCATAGCTGCCTTTGGAGTGATTAGCGTTGAATCCGTTATACCCTAATAGGCAAGACTTTACACCTTGGCTATTTATAGAATTCCTTTCCTTATTGTGTCTTCGGCCACCACACTACAGAGGCTTATCTTAGGAAAGATTTTACCACCACGTTGTTTGTACATTGCATCATGCTCACTCTTAAACTCAATTAGTTCCTGTGCAAGCGTTTAGTTGTCATTAATAATGTTACCGCCGTCTTGGTGATTTGTTCCAGGGGTCAAATCTAGAGTCTAATATTACTCCTAAATACTTTATCTCCTTCGAGATCTGTACGTTTTCTCCCCTCAGGGTCAGCAGTCCAAGATCCCCCAGATGCTTAAAATATTAAAAAATAACTTTTACTTTTTGTTGCATTCAAGCATTATATTGTTTTAGAATTTGTATGCATCACTGTTGCTGGCCAATAGTTATTGCCACAGCCAACACCATTTATCAACACATCCTGCTCTGATACGTCTCTCAAATCAAACCACTAGAAATCCAATGATTACCAGTTTTTCTTTTTTACATTTTTGTCCTATTGCCTTGTTTACAGATTTATATTCATTTTCATTTCTAAAGATTTCTGTAATATAATTTATTAAAAGACCATTTGTTTTTGTCCAATTACGCTGTTATTTCAGATTTTGTATTATTTGACATGTTTCTTTTTTATATCAACATTTTCTGCCGTTTTTCTTTTATAAATGGTTCCTGTCATAACACTACTCGTTATTTACAAAATTATTTGTGATTAGAAAGTGATGCAAATTTTAAATAATGAGGTGTGGCTACCACACGACTTCCATATACGTATGAGCGTTTCAAATTATACAAAATTGTGCTAAATGGTTTTTTTTATCTTCTTACAAAACTAAGCCAAATTTTAAGAATTTTTGTATATAAAAATTATTCAAAATCATATTATAAGTACTTCAATTCTCTTAATAAATTTCTATAGAATGCATACTTTGCGAGATATTCGAAAGAAAGTGCTACTCGCTAAGAGTAAAAGACCTATTTCCGGTAGGAATTTCGAAAAATTTTCATAATAAAATGCTTCTTGAATTTAATTTTGAGTACATATGAATCCTTTTTACAGTTTTTTAAGCTTAATAGTTGAAATATTGGCAAAATTGGATTTTTTCATTTAAGTAAACTACTACGTCCGGTCTGGCGAGTTTACTGAATCATACCTCAAGAGGGTGATTATATTTGTAAATACAAAATTTGTACCTGATAGCTATAGCGGTTTGACCGATATCGTGGTCACACACACACACACCCACAACATTTTAAAAACCACGTTTTCGGTATTAGGAGTCCTCAAAACATGGATATCTGCAAAAATGTCGAGGTCGAAAATTTTCATCATCACAATACTTCCTTATACTACATATAAGAAAGTAAAATAAAAACAGCAAATGTAAATACGTATTTAAAAAAAATATGTTAAAATGATATACTAAAAAAAAAGAATGTGATATTGATGCTTTTAAGCATTTTCCTTGTATAAGTATATTACTTCTATAAACTTCTTTTCGCGGACGATATAGAGATTTTCCATCACACCATTGCTCAACTACCAGAGCTGCTCCAGCTGAAATTAATTGTGACTCTATAACCTTTCAACAATTCTCCTCTAGTGAAGTGCTGCAGAGCTTTACGAAAATCAAAGCAAATTTCAATATCGGTCATGATGATCTACCTGTTTTATTCGTGAGAGATTCCTCAGCTATATTCTGTGAACCACTTACAGTGTTATTTAATTTAGTACTTAAAATGTGCGTGTTTCCTGAACTATGGAAAAAACACAGATAATAAATGTCTTTAAGAAAGGAGATAAATCGGATATACTGAACTGTCGACCCAGTAGCATTATTAGCAACTTTGCCAAGATATTTGAAAATACTTTAAATCAACAAATCCCTCGCAAGTGTAGGTCAAGGCTTGCAGTTCAACAGCACGATTTCATTTCGGGCAGATCTACTACAACCAACCTGGCAAAACTATCTTAATTTATAAGTGACGCTCTTGACAATCGTACACAAGTGTATTGTAATGAAATAAGCTTCACAAGAAAATGAAAGAAAGAAAAAACAAATATTGGCGCGACGACGACCCCCATAAATCATCGACATGTGTGTACTGGATAGGCGGCATTTCTCTAGAAGGCTCCCGGCCTATCCAGGATAAGCACGAAGTTTCTGGCAACTTCTAGCCCTTTTGCTATACCGATATAAGAGCAGCTGGAGCCGGGATGATTCATTCATTGATTCAGTAGTATTCGTACCACAGATTAGAATGAGATGGCGCAGTCAAGCCAAAATGTTTATGCGCGGTTTGTATTGCGTGAAGGCCGATATAGATGGCGCTGGCATCAAAAAATTACAGTTTTCAATAACACTAAGCAAATAGCGGGCGATTCAAAATGTATTTGGTAGCGGGAAATTCAAAATTAAGTTTATTAAAAATTAGGGTTTAATACCGCGAGATCAAAAATATATTGATAAAGGTTTGCCATGGAATGTAAAAACCTGTCTTAAGTTATATCATTAAGTGTCATACTGTCATTAATATTTGTCATTTTAAGAGAAAATATAATGCAGTGTGACACTTAATGATATAACTTAAGACAGACTTGTACATTCCATAGCAAACCTTTTTCAATATAATTTTTGATCTCGCGGTACATGATCACACCACTGTCATCAAATTGCATACTATTTACTAGTTCCCGTAGTAATGAGGAATCATTGCTAAGGAAAACAGTATGCAGTACGATATTCAATTACAATGCTGTAACCACACAATAACGTTTTAAAGAAAAGAATTACTTAAATAATTACACTTTAATATTGCTACGTAGAAAAGGTACAAAGTACATTTATGAATATTAATAACTAACATCTAACACGTATGTTTTAGTTAAATTACCAGTACAAAAATAAAGAAACGAAGAATAGCATAATCTACCAAAAGTAGAATATTCGACTAACAAACATATTTTTAAAATTAAGATAGAATTTCTGTTGAAAAAGCACAAGTACCTACTCAAAATACTACAAAGTAGAAAAGGTATACATTTATGATTACTATTGCAAAATTATAACTAACATCCAACATGTGTTTTAGTTAAATTACCAGTACAAAAATAAATTAACGAACAATAGCATAATCTACCAAAAGTAGAATATTCGACTAACAAATATATTTTTATTAGTAGAATAAAACACCTTTTTCACAAAAAATAGTTTAATAACTAGATGTCACATTTTGTGTGCACTGCACACATCGTCAGTAATAACAGTTACTACTGACGATGTGTGCAGTGCACACGAAATGTGACATCTAGTTATTAAACTATATTTAGTGAAAAAGGTGTTTTATTGTATTACTATTTCCATATTTCACAAGTGTTCAACATATATTACTACAAAGATAGTTTTAACAATAAGATAGAATTGCTGTTGAAAAGTACAAGTACCTACTCAAAATACTACAAAGTAGGTAATTAAACCCGATAGATACACAATGACTTAAGATGTTTACTACCACCATTTACAAAATCTTGTATTACATAAATGATGAACATAAAATAAGGTGACATAAATAAAAATATGGATACATAAGATACCTAACAAATTTAGTAGACGTCTTTTCATCAATATATAATTAAAAGTGTGACAATTAGGGCTTAAAAACTAAATAATGTTAATTACATGGCTATAGAAGAAAACAAACAAATTAAACCTGCAATAACTAACACCAAATTGGTTAATTTATTGTTGTCGTAAAACAAATGAGACTTCCAATGATATGGCTGCCTTAAGCTCCGTGGGTGGCCTCATGGGATGGAGTGTCGGCACTGCATTTCTGTTGAGGTGTACTGAATGAGGGTGTGCATAGTATGTTGTGTCAAAATGTAGGCTGCAAAGTTTTTTATTACATGTTGTACTGGCATCTAGCACAGGTTTCATGCCCATTTGCTGTTGCCAAGTTTCGCTCCTATAAAATATAATAATTACAACTGTATACTAACAAATATCAACGATAGTATAAAGGCACATTTTCATTATAGTAAACTGCATAGGAAAATCATTAGGAAAAACCATAAATGCTTCTGTACCAACAAATCTGAAGTTTCTATTAACACTGCTAAACATGGATTGATTGCTTGTGAAAAAATATAATATAGAAACTTAAAAACAAGTAGTAAGTTTTTCGTGTAGTTTAAAGGCTTTCTTATACACCCATAGGGTTAAACTGCAGTTGAGGTGTCGGGCGACTAGTGTACCTTATAGAGAACCTCTAATTGAACACCTTTTTCTTATAAAATTATCAATGCAAACATAGAGAAATGGAGATAAAAAATAAATTAGGTACTGACCAAGTCAATTTTGCAGGATACATCTCATGTAAGATATCCCATATAGATCATTGAAATCATGAAAATCACTATAATTGATGTTTATTTCACATAATCACACACAATTTAGGTCAATTTGTATGTTTTCTTATGACTTCTGCGATTTTAAAAGCACCATCAAATGTCAACAAAAACAGCTGATATCATGTGATCTCGTATTTACAATTTTGCTAAAATTCAATCAAAGAACGTGGAAATCAAAGGTAATTGTTGTGTTGTGAGCTTAAATAAACATCATTTATTGCGATTTTCATTATTTCAATGCTCTATATGGGATATCTCACATAGGCTGCTGTAACCTGCAAGATTAACTCGGTGAGTACCTAATTTATTTTTTATCTCCCTACATTTGCATTGATAATTTTGTAAGAAAAAGTTGTTCAATTAGAGGTCCTTTATAATGTATACTAATCATTTTGTCAAAAATCGCCTGACATCTCAACTACAATTATTCTCACTTATATTATACTCCTAATAATTGCAAACTTTAATTGTTGTAATCGGAAACCAACAAAATCCTTGCTATAACCAGGTGGTCCTTGTTGCACTTAGAATCAGAACTACAAACAAAAAATCTCCAGCTCACCTTCGGGTTATATGTCAACTATTAGTGCCATTAGTTACTTGTTCGCATTCTCGGAAAATATGCATCGCTCTTGCTTCTTCGACGCACATACAATGCACCAGCTTCTATACATATTTTAAGTCTAAAAATGCATTATGTCAACTTAATAAAATTATCATATTACTCTTTACAGAACTTACGGTACGATTATAACACCACTAACTAAGTAGTAATAAGAAAAATAATGTTTAGCAACACACACAAAATTTGTTGGTTAACGGCCTTGTACGCGCTTGCATAAAATGACAGCACAGTAGTAGCGACATCTCAATTATTCGGTTAAAGTCATGATTCAAATTTACTTCTAGGTCTCTTGTTTCTAACACCGTGGCGCCATCTAGGTGCGCCTGCATTAGGTAGATTAGGCGGCAAAACCCCTCATTTAAGTGAACCATCCGATAATCCGTGATTCGTACTATACAAAATAAATATAGTGAGCGGGTGCAGTTTTTATTATAGTATAATAAAGATATAAATATTACCGTGTCATATAAATAGTAGTAGTAAATAAATACCTGTGTTAATTTTAATTTAAATCGTAGTAGTTTAAGTGTGATACACTAGTTTTATATTTTTATATTGTAATTAATTTTACGTGTGTGAATATACAGACTGTTTTAAATAAATAAATTGCACGAGTTGTTTATTGCGAACCCGAAAACGTTGCAATTGGTGTCAGAAGTGGGATAAACAATATAAGTGCAAATAAATAAATAAATAAATAAATAAATAAATAAATGGCTACCAAACGTTTGGAAGAACTAAAGTTCTCCGAGTTAAGGGCAGAATTGGAAGAAAGGGACGCAGATACGTCTGAAAAAAAAACAATTCTCCAGAATCGGCTTCGTGACCTTTTAATAAATGAAGGTAAGGATCCCGAGAAATATTTGTTTCAAGTACAGGCTGATTCAAGCTTAATTTTGGAGACTCTAAAAAGAATTGCAAATAATTTTGAAGCTTTAATAGATGAAATTGCAAATAATTCAAAAGCTTTAAAAGATAAAATTGCAAATAATTCAAAACAGTTCGAGACTGATGTGAAGACTTTAAAAGATGAAATTGCAAATGGTTCACAGCAATTTGAGAATACCATGGAGACTCTAAAAGATGAAATGGCAAATAATTCAAAACAACTCGAGACTACTTTTAAGGAAGACATTCAAAGGAATTCATCGAGTGGGAGACGGGAGTTTTCTGAGGCCATCGAAGCCGTAGAACAGAAAGTTGAGGAGCGCGTGTTCGGAATGGGGGGCGAGTTTGGGGTTCAGCTTCGGTTGCCAGCGGTGAGCGACTGCGGTCCCCGTGGCGCCTCGAGCGGAAGCCTGGAGATCTCCCGAACAGCGAAGGCAAAGGTAAAACTTCCCACCTTCGATGGGAAGACGTCATGGATGACGTACCGGAAACAATTCGAAGCCGCTGCAGGAGCAAATGGATGGACGTCCTCGGAGAAAGCTACTGCTCTGATTGTGTCGTTAAGAGGAGAGGCCAGTGACATTCTGCAGACCTTACGTCCGGAAGAGTGTCAAGACTACCTTAAATTAATCAAGCGTCTTGAGATGAAGTATGGGCATGCACACCTGGAACAGGTAGTCCAACGATTAGTGAATCAGGTGCAACCTAAGAGAAGAACGCTCCGATGCTGGAATTGGAAATGGAATTGGAAATGGAAATGGAAATGGAAATGGAAATGGAAATGGGCCATGTGCATAGTAAATGTGGAAGGGAGCCCAAGAAAACCATAACTGAGCAGCGAAAACTGAAACGAGTCGATGAGAAGAGGCAATCGTCGACCCAGTATCGTAGAGCCTCAAAATCAATAGCGCGGATTGCATCTGTGCAACACCAAAACGCTGATGCTGTTGCAAGGAGACCTCGTCCAGAAGACTGCAGGCATAGCAACCGACTAGAAGAAAAATCGGCTAACACATTCAGAACTACCGTGATTGACGCTCAGTGGCAACCTGACAATTTGCGTATCGATCAAGAAGCTGATGGTTTGGAAAGGTACTGGTCGCGGACCGGCTTGGCAAGGAGTAGCTCCTCGTTCACAGGGACTGGAATCCTTCTGGGCTCAATGGGAGAACCCAAATGGAGAAGACTACGTCAGCGGATCCAGGCGAAGGTTGGAGGATGCCCACGAGCGTGTACGCCATCACACTCAGGATGCCAGCGACAGGACGAAGAATCGTTACGACGTGCAAGCCGAGAGAGGTGGTTATCGAGAAGGTGACCTTGTTTGGTTATATAATCCTCAACGTCGCCGAGGCCTGTCCCCGAAGCTAAAACAACACTGGGAGGGACCATGCGAAATACTAGAGCGAATAGATGACGTGGTTTATCGCATAAGACTAACACTCCATAGTGAGCCAGGGGTGGTGCGTTTCAACCAATTGGCCCCATACCATGGACGCGACAGCGGTGATGCGGCGGATGTGCGACAAATTACAGGAAAACCTAGAGAGCCAACTTATGGGAATCCCTTGTCGATTTACGAGAACGAGCACTCGAGCAAAATATAAGGAGGCTGGCAATTCCGAAGCTGGGCTGCGGATTAGACCGTCTGGTATGGAGAATCGCAAGAAACATGCTGGAGGTGGTGTTTCGGCATACTGGTATGGAAATAGTCGTATGCAGCTATCGGCCCAATCGGCCCGTTATACAACCTAAGACGGTGGATTGCCATTTCAACAAGACAACTGGGTGCACCCGTGGGTCCCAATGTAGATTCCGTCATCCGCCAACAACAAGAACATGGAATGGTGTGTTTCGCGACGCAACGCAGTTTTTAAGAAGGGGGCAATGTAATGAAATAAGCTTCACAAGAAAATGAAAGAAAGAAAAAACAAATATTGGCGCGACGACGATAAAAACACACCCATAAATCATCGACATGTGTGTACTGGATAGGCGGCATTTCTCTAGAAGGCTCCCGGCCTATCCAGGATGAGCACGAAGTTTCTGGCAACTTCTAGCCCTTTTGCGATACCGATATAAGAGCAGCTGGAGCCGGGATAATTCATTCATTGATTCAGTAGTATTCGTACGATACAAAATAAATATAGTGAGCGGGTGCAGTTTTTATTATAGTACAATAAAGATATAAATATTACCGTGTCATATAAGTAGTGGTAGTAAATAAATACGTGTGTTAATTTTAATTTAAATCGTAGTAGTTTAAGTGTGATACACTAGTTTTATATTTTTATATTGTAATTAATTTTACGTGTGTGAATATACAGTCTGTTTTAAATAAATAAATTGCACGAGTTGTTTATTGCGAACCCGGAAACGTTACAGTATGTTATATACAGACATTGCGAAGACGTTTGATTCCATTGACCATTCGATACTGCTGTCAAAGCTTGACGCGTTGCGTTTTTCAAGAAAACCTTCTGCAACTTAAGTCTTTGAGCATGAACTACCGTTACAATTATATATGCTGGAATGGTTTTCATTGGAGAAAATATAACACAACTTATGGGAATCCTCAGGGTCCCCTTCTCTCGTGTTCATCAACGACCTTTTGTTGTCATTGGATTGTGAAGTATTAGCATAGGCGATTGAAATCAAAATGTATTCCCGAGTCTCTACGTTGAGAGACTGCGAACACTTGCAACGGAACCTACAATTTATTGTTGACGGCAGTTATCAAAATAGTTTTATTTTAAATTTTAACAAGTGCGCGGTTGTCATGTACATTATAAATTTGAACCCGTTTCAATTCCGCTATGATGTAGTTCACATTCCAATTCCTAGAAAGCATAGGCTGCGGGATTTGGGTATTATCTTCGACTCGTCCTTGCCTTTCACTGATCATGTTTTTGATATTTGTGCCTGCGGCCGTGCGCAATTAAACCACTGGATTTTCTTATAAGATCTTGTAGTCAATTTAATAACCCTTTGCATTGAAATCGCTTTACAATGCACTAGTAAGGATCAATTTAGAATATGGTTATTTAATACGCTATACGCACTATCCATGCCTGTAACTGGCCCTTAAAAGAATTCAGGGACGCTTCTTAAAATATCTGTCATCTAAAAGTGATGGTTATTATCCGGAAAGGGCGGTTGATTACGCATCTCTCCTTAACAGACACTCCATCGACACTTTAAGCAGTAGAAGGGATCAGAGTAGTGCCAACTTTTTGTGCATTTACTTCACAACAACATGAACTACCAAGCATTACTCTCCCAGATAAATATTCAGGTCGCCTTACGTGCAACCCGATCATCTGATACCTTTGTTTATTCAAGAGCAAGAACTCATACTCTAATAAAAGCCCCTTTGACTCGCATGATGATCAATGCCAGGAAGAACAATTCTTGACAAAAAAGATGGTATGCCATCCACATCTATAGTTAAATTTACCTTTACTCTTTTGAGTGTTTTCTGATAGTCTTTCTTTTAGACTGGAATTGTGCAGGATCCGCTTAAAGATGATATTTCACGTTGTTAATGTTTTTTGCAGATAGTTTTGCTATTGGTCTTGATAACAGGAGTGAATTTTTTGCAGTCGTTTTTTATAAAAGTTACTACGGTGTCTGCAATAGAACTTAAGATAGTGAAGCTTACGCGGTGATAATGTTTTGAGCAAACATAATGGGTAATCATTATTTTTCGCGATTTTTTCTCCTTGGTACACATTCATCAAATATTTTGTACAATCTTGAATATACCTAATTTAATGCTATATCACTAGTAAAATTATCATCAATACCAACTAATATTGGCTACGGCATTGTGAGTGGAATTTCGCGCTTCTAAAGTCTAAAGTCATACCCAGGGTCTTGGTAAAGTTTAAAAATTAACAAATGAATTACAATCTTGCAATGATTTAGAAAATAATGCACATTACATCTTCTTTTCGACCTGCTTCGAATAAACTCGAGAAATGTTCACAAAATTGTTTAAAACATCCTTCATCTTTTGTCAATTCCTTGACAAATTGCCTTATAAGGCCTAATTTTATATTATGCTGTGGATATAAAATCTTTTCTGAATTATGTAGTCAGATTTTTCTTTTGAATATTCTTAATTCCAGATTTTAGTCTTATATATTTTTTTGTCCAAGCTGCCCTATTTGCGATGGAAATTCAGGTATTTCTTGATTTTTGTGGTTTTATCGTCGTGGTTAATAGACAATTTATCAGTTTAGGGGAAAATCCTGAATAAATAATGATTTATTCTTTTTTGGATAATATTTATATACACCAGATTGTCTTTTCAAATCTATAGCTAGATGGCCAGCAGACACTCTTTTCCATAAATGTATTGTGGACGTTTCTGAGCTTTAAAATTAGTTTTCTAATTTAGGAATTAGGAACCAATGCTTACTTCTGTCACATTAGGCAGATACGGAAATTTGCTGCAAAGATGCTTAGGTCAGTTGTCATCATTATTTAATACCTTCAAAAATTGCAAAATTAAGGCTAGTTTGATATAAGACTATAAATGTTATTCCAAAGTGTTGTATGAATTAATGAATTGTGAAAAATCTTGACGCAACATAAATAAATAAGTAATTCGTGTTTGCATACTCGTACTCAAACTTCAGTAATAGGGACCAAACTAATTAAATAAATATATGTTCTTATGTGTTGACACACGTTCCTAATTTCTGACATACACGTATGTCCGTATATGAGAATATCGTGTTCAATACTGTGCGGAATTAATTTGGCAATAACAAGTTAAATCATGTTCATTGGGCAAACGCGTCAATATGTGTACTTCATCTATGCATGTATGTGCCGAGATCGACCCCTTCAAATGTAGAGGGTTTACTTATTGTATGGTTGGTCGTTTTTGGCGGTAATTGAACGCAAAGAATTATCTTCATTACCTTTATCGGTTCAGTTTGTTACGTTTGTTGGTTATGTTCCGCTTTATAAACTGTTATAATTCGGTATGAATTTATCACGATTCATGGGATTAGGAAATGCATGAAAGTGTTGCCGAAATAAAATAATTTTTTGCTTTTTTGTGAGTACAGTACAAACAAAATAGAAATTAAATGTATTTGACATTTAAATTACAATAAAACAAAATATTTTTTATTAACCACGTATTATTGTTTAATAAATATCTCATATGTATAAAAAATATTGAAATTGTGATTCTACTGTTGCTTTTTTGCTGTTATGTTAGTTTATTTTATTATCCAGACACACATGATAAATGTAGATATAAAAATATTTAGTATTGGTTAGGTACTTCCATCTGTAGTACGTACTTCCATATCCTACATCTTACATTTGATAATATATTAATTGTCTAGTATATGTATAGATGTTTCTCAAAGTAAATTGTACCCATTAAAAGTAGTATTAAGTCATTTTAAAAGAAATATGAATATCTGTTCTGTCTAGTATGTAAAAAATAAAAACACCGTTATTAGAGTTACCAAAGTTATTAAAGGAGATAAGAAACAGAATCTATTTGCCTAAAACACATTTCCCTAATGAAGACATCAAAATGTTGCTGCTGGTTGTAACTTATTAAGGCAGGTTTATGAAAGTTGTAGAAGTTTTTTTCATAGTAGGTACATCAGCGGGTTGGAAATCAATAAAATTTAAAATATTCAAATTAATAGACATGATCATATAAATTAAAAACATGAAATGTATCTACAATAAAATTATTAATAATATCGAAATTATAATAACAAATAACCGAAATATACGTACATAAACGGTTCAACACGTTAAATGTAAATAGATACTTACTATTAAATATATTTGCAAAGAGTATTCTATTATTATGTTCTAATCTCAGTAGATATAGTACGTGTAGGTATTGATAAACCATTGAAATTTAATATATACATATTGCTGTGACCCTTGCAAATTAATTATTTAAGAAATTTATTAGAAGTCTATATTTTTAGAAATAAAATATAAACTTCTAGATTTAGGCATATATCTCAGGAAATTGGCCTTATGCCAATTTGAGATTTTATCACTTCTGCAAAAATGTGGGTTAGGTAATGTCGCATTTCACTAGCTCAGATAATTGCATTACTAATAAGATCTCACCTCAGCAACCTAAGCATACGTAATATTTAAAAATGTAAATAAATATAACCTGCTTATACATAATAAGCAAATAGAAGAATTTAATATAATGAACGCATGAAAATACATACTTTGCCTTAATGTTAATCCTGTCCAAGTGCATTTTCTCACTTCTGGATAACATTCTCAAAGCAAATTCACGTTAATGAGTCAATCAGGGCTCCATCCTATGAGTTTCTGTTTTAAAACTTATCAAACGCACCCTCGATTCACGCCATAACATGTCCAATTTCAAATGCCCAAAAAGAATGCATAAAAAGTTATTCTGAAATTATATTAGAAACTTAGAAACACATATGTGTTTTTATGTGCATTAAAATGCCGACTCTTTGCTGATATTAATTTCATCAAATACATTTTCTCACTCCTGAATGACATTCTCAACACAAATTCATGGCAAGGAATCAATTAGGGCTCCATTCTATAAGTTCATTATTACGAACTTGTCTAACACATCCCTAATTCAGCGCTTAACATGTCTAATTTAAATGCATAAACACAAAAGTAAATAAAAATAAAACAAAGTTTTAATAAAGGTACTAACCTTGTTATCTATCTATATAAGTCACCACATACTAAACAAAAACACTGTATAATTGTATGTTCTTACTTAACCAAATACTTAAATCTATAAAGAATTATAAAATATAACAAAATTGACTTTAAATTGTATAACTAAATTAAAAAAAAAAACATAATGTGTCTGTATTCTTATTTTTAAATAAATTATAAACTTTAGAATCTTTACCATAGCATGTAGCGCATAGACATCATGCCTTAAAATAAAATCCTCCGGCCCTTAATTAAAATAATGAAATTCCCTAAAGATAGTTCAAAAGTAATTATTTTAATGTGAAGAATATTCTAAGTTCTATAAAATTGTTTGTTAGAAATTATTTCAAGCACCGTAAATTATTTAATTTCAGTACAGACACTGACGAAATATCCCGTGCATCGGCTTTTATAGAAGTCGTCCTTAATAAAGAAGTGACATGCTCGGTAAATCGACTATCCCTTCTTTAAAATAAATATGTCCAGCTTCATATTATCACGGACAGCATCGTGAAATGTTGTTAATGCATTACTGCTTAAAAATGTAAACAAACACGTATAAAGTTATATCGATGTGAGTACATCAATTTAATACACAGAAATTAAAGAAAATTTCAGCATTAAAATGTGAGAGTGTGTAAATTACTACTTGAACTTCATTTAATAAGGTATGTACAGCAACAAATTTATGCACCTATAACATTACATATTTAGATCGTTAAGTGACACATTATTGCAATTTAAAAATGAGATAATAAATCTCTCTATTACTGTTACTATAATTCTTAAACCATTTTCACATGTTATTTGGATACTTAATTCTAATTTTTCTTGGCTTCTTTCGCATAGGAAACAAAGGAAATATATACGTAATCGTTGCAATGCGTTTTCCTAAACAAAATGATTCATGTGAGGTTTGAACAGCTTTGACCGAGAACACACCACCTACTTGACCCCCTCTCATGAGATTCTACCCATTGAGTGGTTTCAGGTGACACACATACCATACTAAAGGCGTTACTAAACAATTAGTTATCTATATCAAACTGTTCTACAGGGATTATTCAATTATTAATTTTATAAATAAAAATGTTAAAAACATTATTACATTGTTTTACTTACTATAGAATTGATTGTTAAACTAATATAAATTTACTGAATCCTAGCCTACTGTAATTTTAGAATAAATATTTACATACATCTTGCATAATTTAATTTTAACCTAAGACTATTCTAAAAAGACAAGATAAAATTAAATCATCATAAATCTAGTTGTGGTCTTGTGAATATTTATATACAGCCTATTTCTAATAACAAAACCACGGCAATATGTAATAAAATTAAATAATTTATCCATGAAACACTGTGACTAATTTCAAGTTAATATTAATTATTTATATATACATTTCCACCATTTACGAAGATTACTCGCTAGTCTCTTCATCTCTCTTATTGTTTCCTCTTGTCCTTTCAATTCTCTTACCAAGCCTTTTGTCTTTCTTTCTTTGCCGGTTTCTACTAGTTTTCTAAGTCTACTGCGGTCCATTTTTATCACATGACCGAATCAGTTCAATTGCCGTCAGCTTTCCTAATCTTTTTTATTCCTTAATTTGTCATACTTTACCTTTCTTGCAATTCTTCTCAGATAATTCATTTCAGTTGTTTCGAGTAGGCTTGGATGGTTTTTCAATTGCACCCGCCATTTGCTTCCATATAAAAGTCTTGGTGCGACTATTGCCCTATAAACTATTATCTCTATTCTTTTTTCCTAATATTGTTTAATGGTGTGGTAAATATTGGTGCTCTTTAATTTTTTTCTGGAAATTTCTGTATATAGGCTACCATATTTTGTTGTAATCGCTCGTAAGTATCATAAATTATTACGAAATCTAGCGACTCTTGTTTGCAATAAGTTATTATTTAGGTTCCACTTTTCTATATAATTATTATCACCTTGCTTTACTTTATATTTATTTCAATTTTTAGGATCACAATTTCGTCTGTACGAACGTCTCCATTTGTTGCATATTTCTATGCGTCTTGGCAATTAGCACCACTTCGTCTGCATATAATAAACTTTTGACTTTAGTAGGTACTAGGTTTCTATATCCAATAACTGTCGTCTCTGTTGTGCGTTTTGTGTTTTTTATTAACCTATCCATTACAACTATAAAGAGTAACTACTTGTTTCATTCGCCTATTAAACTCGAATATCTCTGACATTAGTTCGTTTATTTGTATGTGCTTTAGAAGTTTATTATCTATTAAAATTATCAGCATGCTTATATTCTTATTTGCTGATCTATGTGCTCTAAATCCCGCCTTTTTATTTTCCAATTTATTGGCCAGTCGTCTCCTCAATCTTTCTTTTGTGTACATTTTGAATCCTTATTGTATTATTTATATTCGATAGCGCTTCGTCTATTTCTTCCATACTTACTTCCTTCATTTTAATTCCACTTTCTTCTCTTTTTCTGATTGTGTCTTCTTACCTTCTATCAAATATTTTTACACAGTGACTTCACCATAAATCCAAAATCTCGTTTTTGTCAACTGTTATTTAATTTTTTCATTTTGTATCACTTTTAAAATTTCATTTTCCTTGCTCCCATATGCTTTTTATTCATCCCCAGCTATCCGCCTTTTTCAGTACTAGTTTCATTCCTTTTTTATTGCATCGAGGCTATTTTGTCTTCCACACTTTTGGTGTTAGTATATTTCTTCCATATCTCTTAGTTTTGTCTATTCTTTTTTTTCGTATGTATTCTTTTGATGACCACCACGTTTTTGGTTTAGCCCCAAGTTTTTCTCCCGCATACTTCAGCTGCTGAACTGTATATCTGCCTGAATTGTTAACATTTGTTTTTGTATCATTAACAAATTCAAACACTAAAATATTAAGAGCTATTAACGAAATTGTAAAATATATTTGTTGCTATAGCTTTTGGTAATGTTTGCTATAGATGACTTTGTCAAATTGAAATTCTTTCAGATTGTGCTCATACTTCTTCCATCATGCAACAGCTTACCACAATCTTAGGTATTAGAGATGGCTAGCACGACCCATTGATTCATGCACAAATTGATAACAACAATAAATATTCAGTTACTGAAGTGATAGTTGTCAAATCTGAAATATAATCGTTTCCACCTAAATGAATCTGAATTGAAAGCCATCGTCAACCGAACAATAAGTTTCCAATTTAATTTGTACTGTTTTTCTTTATATCAAAAGTTATTTTAGGCTGTCTACGAACTCATAAATGAAAAACTCTAATTAGAACAAAATTGGGAGACATCTAACTGTAGAAATTAATTTATCTCTTAACTTATATTGCAGGGCCCTTTGAAAACTGCAGTACCTATAATAAATTAATCTAGAAAAGATATCAAGTATTTTATTAACCTGCATGTATGTTATATAAATAGTAGTAATTCATACAACACAACGTAAATGAGAATGTTTGCACGCAATTTCATGAATTTTCATAATTCTTTGACTCACCGACTATTACATATGGATGGATATATATATATATATACGGTCTAAATATAGAACCATACCGTAAACACCAATTCCACCTTTAATATAAATCATACGTACCCTAGTTCACCCCTTGAGAATGTCAGATTGAATGCTGTAGACAATTTTATATACCTTTTTTTTTCTCTCTAAATAAAATTTCTCCAAAACTACGTATAGGATTCATTCCTTCCTTCTGTTTTAAATCTTTTACTTTTTCCTGTTTCTTTTCACACCTGTCAACGCGCCTTATATTACCGTCTCCTCATCTTCTATTCTGTTCGCATTCACTTAATTTTTTACCACCACTCACGGATTTTTAAACATTCTAAATGTAAAGAGAACGAGAATGAGATGAATTATATTATTTTCCACAACATTTTACATGTTTCGTTTCGCCAATTCGGATTATAAAGTAAAAATTTAAGCTTGTCATAATATATATAATATTTAGAAATCTGAACTAATATATACTTTTTCGTTAATTAAAACAGAACTTTTTACGTGAATAGCTTACTACTGTAAAGTTGTTACTGTTATCATGGCATGGATATCTCATTCACAATTTTAAGGGCAATTTAACATCTATATACAATTTTAATGACATTATGGATGTGCTTAATAATGATAAATACAGTTCTTAAGGTCAATAAAACAAAACTGTTATCTTTTAAAAACAATATATTTTACCTTGGAATACTAGTAGACGAGTCTAAGTTACAGAATTGAGGATAAATTGGGGATTTTCTGATAGAAGATACAAAGGGCAGCATGTCTTACAAATTTCTTTTTTAATTTCTTATGCTTATGAATTGATCCACAATATGACAAAAATCAATTTGAGGCAATAATAAAATTTTAACAATATTATATCAAAAACTATATTCTGCAGATACATATTTATATTATAATACATGTCTAGCTATTTCAATTAAAAAAAAGTATAGTTATTTCACTAATAGATTGTATATAGACCAAAAATCAATAACAAATATCATTAAAATTAATGAAATTAGTCAAGTACTACGCCCTTGGAATGTAAAAGTTGCCCATAAATATCATAATCATTTCAGATTTTTATTTATCAAAACTATAAATCAAGATTTAATAAACAAGCATTCGTACTATACAAAATTCCTTATCGAGATTGTAATGGCGAATATATAGGTCAAACAATGCAATACCGTCAATACATTTTTGAAATTCAATTGCTTGTAGTTTTGGAATGGATAGACCTAGGAAGTTCATATACCCTTCAAAAGTTTAGTCTCGATCTCTAGTTTATACAGTCAAAGTGCCATAACGTTATAAATTTTAGTTTAGGTTTAGAAAAAGAAAATGTGGGTCGGGGTGACTTGATACCCATATTTATTTCTATATAAATATCATTTCACAAGCTTTAAGGGGTGACTTGATACACAAAAATGTTTTTTAAAAGGTTTAAATTTGAAAAAAATACATTAAAAGGTTTATTTACGCGAAACTTATAAAAAATTAACGTTTATTCGAAAAAAAGGGATTAGTTATCCCTGTATACAGTAAAAAAAATACTAAAAATGTTTTTACAATACAAATATAACTATAAAACATCGAAAGGAAATTTAAAAAGTCCTCTTCTTTGTTTTTGTGGCATAGGTAATCGGTACTTTACTTCGAAAGGGTAAACAAAACTTGTGTCTTTAACATCAGGCCACATAAATGTATCTTTCGAAACGCTGTAAGGTCTCAAAAATGAATCTTCGACCGCCGTGTTGGCGTTATTGGATGAACCTGCCACACTGAGGACCTGAGCAACAAACCGTTTTACTTGTTTTTTCACAGAACTAACTTGCATTTCAATAAACAAAAAATCTTCTTCTTCAATGTCATTAAAATTAACTTCGAATTTACTCCAATCCGTCTGGGACTCGGTCTGGGAGTTTTCAAATTCTGAAAATATAGGGAGTTCGTCTGACTCATCTTCCAATAAATTACTCTTCTCGGCATCTTCAGTTGAATCGTCGTTTTCATTGAGGGTTTCAGTGACGTCGAAGTCGTTGTTTTCAGAAGCGGAATCTAAATCGGAATCTATATTGAGAACGCTTTTTCCAGGTGGCACTCTTAAATTTTTCTTTTTCTGTGGATTTTTCTTAGGTTCGTCATTGCTATATCTTAACTGTCTTAAAATTTCAATCAAAGAGTTTTCCATATTGTGTTGATTAGCTTCAGCATCTGTAGTGTCTTTCGGAATTTGATCTAAAACTTTCATCCTGTCAATCGGAATTATTCCAGCCTTTTTAAATCCCGCTTTAATTATTTCGGCAATGTTTGTTTCCATTTTGCTTAACAGTTTTTTAAGCATAGATGGAAATCTGTCTTTTGGCACTGTTCCTCTATTGCCTTTTAGTTTCCACTCCATCAATATATCGCGCCATTGTCTTTTGAATGGCCTAAAATAGGCAACATCTAGAGGCTGTGCTATTGAATTTTTGGGTAAAAAAATAAACCGAATATCATTATCTTTACATTCAGCAATGACATGAGCGGAAAGGTGCGACGATAAATTGTCTCCAATTAAGGCTCGTGGTGGGTCTTGTCTCTTCAGATAGGGCAAAGCTATCGTAGAAAACCATTCATCAAAAGTTTTTTGATCTATCCAACCTGAGTTGGTATTGCCATATCGCGTTCCTTTTGGTCCTCCATTTGTACATGTATCCCATAAATGAGTTGAACGATATATCACGAATGGTGGTAGAAGAGTACCATTTCCAGCACACGCCATTATTACTGATGTAGAGGCTTTAGAAGAATTTAAAACAAATTCTGGATGCTTGCATCCCCTTTTAACGACGACGCGCTTTCTCCCAGGGTCATCAGCCAAGTTGGTCTCGTAGTTAATTATTGACCCTGGTTTTACATTTAACAATGAAATCTCTAAATTATCGAAATATTCATTCACAATTTGTGGCGAAACTGCAGCGCGACAACGTTTGATGTTTTCGGCCATTCTGACTGTTAATCTTTGGCCATTTCGGCTTAAGTAACCTTGCATCCAGTCTTCTCCTGGAAGATTTTCCTTAAAGACTCCTACCTTTCGTCCATGTCTGTCTAGGTAAGTTTTTACTATTTGTCTGACTTCATAAGATGTCATAGGGAAGCCCCACTCACTTGCAGTGATTAGTTTATCGGTGAGAAAGGTTTCCTCCTCTACAGAGAGCGCCATTTGTCCCCCATACTTCTTTTGATTTTTCGCTTTTAAACAGCGATGGATTTTCATTTTGTCAACACTGTACTTTTCACTGGCTCCCCGTAAACTTAACTTTCCGCTTCTAACATCTTCCAACGCCTTATTCAAATTTTCTATCGAATACGATGCATATCTGCGTGTCCCAGGGTACTTTTTGTGGTATTTTCTTGGCATTTTACATGTGTATCAAGTCACCCCATCCTGGAACCAAATATGCTATTTTATTTGCAAAATTATTAACTTTAATTTTTTTACTTTGAAACTTTGTAATATTGCTAAATGACATATAAGCTAACTTACCACCAAATTTCATGAAAATCAAACTTATACAACCGTAGCTACAGATCAAAGTTTACGGACCACCAGATATACGACCTTGTTTTGTCTTGATTTAAGCCGGTACTGGGGCACGTGTTTTATCTTTGTGGCGCCAAAAACAGTAGGGATCACTCACATATAGTCGCTAGCGACAATCTAGGACAAATGAACTGTAACGAGGATGGCTCTATATTTTAGACATATTAAGAAAGGGTAATGCGTCAAATCGTATCAAAACACCCCGGCGTATCAAGACACCCCAATTGACGGTAATTACATATGCATGCAACCAAACAAGTTTTTAGAAACAAATTGCTGATTCTGATAGAATTGTGGATGCTGATTTCAGGAAAAATAATCAACAAGTTTCTTCACGCAGCCTTCTTTCACAAATCGAAAGTTTTGATTTTCGTAGCCACCAATCCATCTTCTTATAATATATATTAACGAACGAGCCTTTCGTTAATATACTTATAGAAAGCCTACGTTATAAATCGCCACAATTTATTAGTAGTTATCATGAGGAGAACGCCAGGAAAACCTTATATGAACTGTAGAGAGAAATTTTTTACCCGAACCTTCCATCGGCAATGCGCCCTGCCCTGTTCCTCCTAGCTCAGAAATACCTGTACGTACATCAATTGAGAAACCAGAAAACACTCTTGAAGACAAAGATCAGGCTTAGGACGAAAACTTTCACGGAGTTTTAGATAGCAGCAAGCTCTAACATTTCTCAACTGGAATTGACTGATTTAGTTATAGATTTGGGGCCATTCTAAATATTCCGTAGAACTCTGAAGCTCTACACTAAAGGAAAAGAACGTATTGGCTTCTGGTACTTCCTTCTCGAGGTTCAGAAAGAGAGAAACGGATTTCATTCCATAGTTTTCACAAGATAAGGGTTTTGTTTACCCTATCAAAGTCCTTGGATTGATGGAGATGTTTAATATATAGTATGACGTGAACCAGTGGAGGCTCTATACTAACTCGTCAAAAGTATTCCTCAAAAGAGTACTTATGTACAATGGCAGCAAGTATGTTTCAGTGGCATTAGGGCATTCTGTGTACCGAAAGGAATGTTAAAGATACTGGATGGACGATATGCGGTGATCCAAAAGTGCTTTCCATTCTTCTTGAACAACAATCAGAATTCACCAAGTACTTTTGCTTCTTCTATGAATAGTGAAGTCTGGATAAGGGGCAATCACTACATGAAAAAGGCGTGGCCGCCTAAGAAAGCGTTAAAACCTGTAAACAAAAATGTAATGAAAAAAACTTTGGTTGTTCCCAATAAAGCCCTCTTGTCTCCACTTCATATCAAGCTTGGCTTGATGATACAATGTGTTAAGGCTTTACCAAAATAGGAGAAATACCTGGCCACAATTTTTCAGGACTGTCGAAAGTAAAAGTAAAGGAAGCTGTCTTCGTAGGTCGACAGAATATCTCGACCTAAGACTTTTCAAGACGTAATGTTTGAAAGTAAAATGGAAATGAAATGAATTAGAGGGCGAAGTACTTTTGAGGAAATCGTTAAAAAATTCCTCAACAACTTTAAGGATCGAAACTGTAAGTGCATCGTGTGGAAAATATCTTAACGAAATTTAAAGACTTGGGTTGCTCAATGAATTTGAAAGTTAATTTCTTAAATTCGCAAAGCGACCTCTTTCCCGAAAATTTTGGTACTATTAGTGAAGAACAGGGAGAAAGATTTTACCAAGATATTAAGGAGATGGAACGTAGATACCAAGGTATGTGAAACGTCAATATAGTGGCTAGCTATTGTTGGATGCTGCGCAGATAACCTCCGCATGCCGTCTACAAGAGGCATAGTGCCAAAAAGAACTTTATTGAGAAAAAGAAAAGACAGCGTAAGACCCTATGAGTGCCAGGATAATTTAGCAAATCACATCCAATAGTTTAAAAAGTAGTGAATTGGTAAATAAAACATTTGATAAATATTTTGAAAAGAACTACTTTTCGCCAGAATATGTTTTTTCATATATTTAAGCCCATTTTGTGAAAAAACTCATACGTGACAGAAAAAAAAGCGGATGCAATATTTGAAGATATTAAAGAGATGGAATCAGTCATTACTACTCATTACATTGCAAACACAGTTTTATGATTCAAATTTGCAGGCTTGACAAATTAAGTGGCCGTTACATTTTAAATATATACAGGGTTACCGCTAAATAGGTACCAGGCTATGCGAGTCTGAAGAATACGTATAAATGTTTAACTGAAAATCAAAAGAGAAATTTATTTGTAACTCATCAAAAATTTCTAAATTTTTAAAGCCAAAATGTAGTTAAAGTCGGTCCATAACTTTGTTTATCCTATACGCATTTACGTAAATACCACTAGTATTTCCAGTTTAAAGTTCTTCCAAAAAACGATAAAATGCAAATAGTTACAACCTTTGTTAGAAATGCATGGCAGTTGAAAAGATTTTCTATGACGATGTTTTTTTTGTGAATAGCACGCCTTTATGTGAGAAAGTCGATAACCATGTTTCTTTTTCGCTAAATAGAAGTATATTATTTTCAAACTTAAATTCCTCTATATAAAAATTATTATGTTTGTACCGCGAGATCAAAAATTATATTGATAAAGGTTTGCCATGGAATGTAAAACGTCTGTCTTAAGTTATATCATTGACTGTTAATCTGTCATTAATATTAATGACAGTATTATTGTATATTATATATATATATAAAATATATTACAATTCTTTGCCAAATATAATAACTATATAAGTAATCTCGACTGTCCTATGCTTATTGATTACATTTTCATTTATACATTTTGATTTACATTTTATATTTGTCATTGTTTTCTAATTGACAACCAGTTGTCATATTGTTATTACTTTTAATTCATTGTATGCCACTACTACCAAGAAGATTTTCAATTTTTCAATACATATATATATATATATATAAATAATTCTAAATTTATAGTAATTTATGTAATATATATATATATATATTACAAGAAGCAGAAGCAGACAGTTATCGCAGACCTGAAGATGGCAAGTGTGATTTTGCCGAAACGTCGTCAAGAAACCAGCATCGGTCTTTCTAAAGACCAAGCAGTGGAAGCGCGGAAGAAAACCCGGAATCCAGTGACAACACATACTACTACCCGCGGAAACCTGAAAGAGAACATATATATATATATCTAAATTGATTTTTCTGCTTCGCGCTGAGTAAATTAATTAGGAAATTTTATCACAAAAATTTGCCCACGATGAGATTTGAACTCATGACCTTCTTAATGCCGTCAAGATGCGCTAACCAACTGCGCCACGAGGGCTTGAGTTCATATCTACTTAAACGTCTTGATATCATCAAGTGACAGATTGAAATAATACATTTTTATCCGGCAGTTCGGAAATGAATGTGTAAATTTGAATTTTAATTATTTTTAAAATTCTTTTTTTCTCAGCGGAGAAGAAGGTCATGAGTTCAAATCTCATCGTGGGCAAATTTTTGTGATAAAATTTCCTAATTAATTTACTCAGCGCGAAGCAGAAAAATCAATTTAGGTATTTCTCCGCTGAGAAAAAAAGAATTTTAAAAATAATTAAAATTCAAATTTACACATTCATTTCCGAACTGCCGGATAAAAATGTATTATTTCAATCTGTCACTTGATGATATCAAGACGTTTAAGTAGATATGAACTCAAGCCCTCGTGGCGCAGTTGGTTAGCGCATCTTGACGGCATTAAGAAGGTCATGAGTTCAAATCTCATCGTGGGCAAATTTTTGTGATAAAATTTCCTAATTAATTTACTCAGCGCGAAGCAGAAAAATCAATTTAGGTATTTCTCCGCTGAGAAAAAAAAGAATTTTAAAAATAATTAAAATTCAAATTTACACATTCATTTCCGAACTGCCGGATAAAAATGTATTATTTCAATCTGTCACTTGATGATATCAAGACGTTTAAGTAGATATGAACTCAAGCCCTCGTGGCGCAGTTGGTTAGCGCATCTTGACGGCATTAAGAAGGTCATGAGTTCAAATCTCATCGTGGGCAAATTTTTGTGATAAAATTTCCTAATTAATTTACTCAGCGCGAAGCAGAAAAATCAATTTAGGTATTTCTCCGCTGAGAAAAAAAGAATTTTAAAAATAATTAAAATTCAAATTTACATATATATATAATAATTTAATTCCTATATAGATTATCACTCCTGGGTTCGGATGCACGCAGGTTGACAATGTCTTCCTCGTGACGATGTTAGTTGTCTTCAAAACCGAGGATCTACTAACTGAAGCTGCAAATGGCGGTCTGTCACCTGATGGTCTTCCGTGGCCGTCCCACCTTATTCCTTGGTTACACCGTACTGATGACGACCAATTAGTCAGATACACGAGTCGACAATTGCACTACAGCGGAATTTACGCAATATTCTCTTTTTCATGTTTTATATATATATATACAGGCTGAGTCATTAGTAGCCGCTTCTTCGATTGCTCTTTTATGTTTTAAATAAAAGAAAAAACAATTAGTGGATGATCTATGGTTGCTCGTGGCGCATATTGTAAAAATACTTTAAGCCCGAGCGCACTTCCGGTTTCACCGGAAATGCACGGAACTTAATTTTTTTAAATGACTCACCCTATATATTTTTGGATTTTCATGTACTGCTTTAAATTGTCTGTTCAACTGTTTTATCTTTTTCAAAATTGAGCCAATAGTTTTTGAGTTATTAATTTTTCTTGAAAATATTTGACCAAAACACGTGTTCAGAAAAAAATCATTTTCACATTGTTTTTAAAAGTAAAAACATTAACTTTGGTGGTGCTTGTAGCCAAGAAAATTCTGCATCATTTGGTGAAGTTGCATTCGACAATACCTCAAAGAACTTTGTTTTTTCAAATATTTTAAATGGAACACCCAGTATTTTATTGAGTCATTTTGTTCCTTTTTTGATTCTCTTTAATTTTTGTTAACAATGTCCTATACCAATCTTTTGTAATTTTTGAGATAATCACTATAGGAGCAATTAGCGGTCAATGAAAGAACTACGGGCGCTGTTCTATGCACCCAAATATTCGTCCAATAAAGGCTGGAATGCGGCCGACTGCCTGAGTCAACTGTCAAAGAAAGTCGGTATACATTTATGTCAAACTTATAAAAGCATCGCTATTAGTTATCATCCAAATGAATTATTCTTATGAAGAGTTAATAGATATGATTGATGTTTTGGGTAAATCTGAAAGAAACTCTTTGCTAGCATCCAGACTTTATGCACAGTGATCCCTGGTAGAAGTAACCGAAGCCAGAAACCTTCGAAAATATAAAGTGGACGGTTCGAGTGAACAGAAAGCATTGAATATGAAAGAAAGAGCGGAAAAAGCAATAACTGAGGATAAGACGTTTATTGTACTTGCGAGTGTAGTCGAACACCCCCATACTAGTACTACGATAATTACTCGTCAGTTAGATGTACCTAAGTCAAATTTGATAATACAGAATAATTAGGAAATATGAAATTCACTCGTAGCATATTCATACACAGGGTTAGATGAAAGAAATGTTCAGAATCGCTTACATTTTTGTCAACTGGCAACAGA
The DNA here is from genome assembly GCA_963170755.1 of Amphimallon solstitiale. Taxonomy (NCBI): domain Eukaryota; kingdom Metazoa; phylum Arthropoda; class Insecta; order Coleoptera; family Scarabaeidae; genus Amphimallon; species Amphimallon solstitiale. Next base: position 55,359,380 of record OY720684.1, read on the forward strand.
TAAATTATCCTGGCTTTCTCAATTTTATGTTGTTTACCAACGAAGCCACCTTCTATTAAAGTGAATACGTTCATCGTCACAATTTCCGTTACTATAACACATAAAATCCTCCACTTTATCACACCTGTAAACTTTCAAAATCGTTGGTCATTAAAACTGTGGGGAGGAATACTGGGTAGTTACATAATTGGACCTTATTTCTTTGATGAAAATGTTAATGGAGGAGAGTATCTTCGCTATCTACCGACGGATTTTCAAAACTTTTTGAAGACATCTTCAAATATGTCAGTAAACATAACCTTTATTTTATTTCGATGTTAACCAACAGGGTCAAAAATGAAATACTGCAACTGGACATTGCCGGAATTAAAAAATTGAAATGCGATGCTCTTCATTCTGTAAAATTATTACTTTTGGGATAGTTGAATATAACATTTACTTTGTTTGACAGTTGACTAAGGAAGTCGGGCGCCATCCCTGCCTTCCATTGGTTAAACGAATATTTTGGTGCATAGAACAACAGCGCTCGTAGTTCTTTAATTGACACGCATTGCTATGTAAGTCACAGTAATTATTTACTGCTTGATGTTAGTTTTAACATCCATGTGTTCACACTTTTCATTTTCGTTGAGAATTTATAGTATGAACCAACCAAGCTAATAAAGCATATATACCCATTACTAATGGACAGTTTTAATTTTAAGTTCAGACAACAATAAGCCACAGAATTCAATTGAAAATACTATAAAATTAAAAGGCGAATTTTTGTGAACCAAGAATACATAATTCCGACAGGGCATAGAATAAGGCAAGGTTATATAAGGTAGAAGCATCATTTAAGACATTTGTAAATTACCTCACATACATGGCTGACTTATAATTGAAAATACGTACTGATAATTAATTAATTCAATTAGGTAATTGAACTAATATTAATTACTAGCAACAAATACCATATGAACCAAATGTTAATTTGAAACCATTGTACCGAGTCAAAATTCAATATGACTCACATAGTTAATCTAAGTATCTTTGCAGAAGTTAATCATAATTCGCCATCTTGAACGAATTATGATCATTTTAAGAAATAATGTAAAAGTAATAAATTAGAATCCAACACATAAGATGCAGAGGTCATTGATGCTAATTCATGTTGACATAATCAGTATCCACATATTAACAATTTAAAGTCAGGAATTCAATAAATATCTGTTTACAATTTGACGTTTAAAAATGTGTTATAAAAAACCTCTTAAAAATACCATGTACAGACTAAGTATATGAAATAAAAGGTATCAGAAGGTAAAGAAAAGTTCTTAGATTAATATCATAGCAATAAAGTATAAATAAATTAAGAAACTATTTCTGGAATTCAATTTAAAAATTTCCCCACAATTTTTGATTATAAATGAAGCAGATTACGGGAATAAAAGATGATCATTGTAAATATGTAATTTTAACTAGAAATTGTTAAGGTAATATTTTTCATATAAGGCATAATAATCGTAAAATTCAATTAAATAATAATTTAATTATGTATCCATTACGTCATTAAATAAATGACTGAGCGAAGCGCAAATTAAACCTTTTGAACGTAAAAAGTGATTTTCCAAAGGAAAACTTATTAAAGTAATTTTATTTGTTTAAAAGAAAGATGATTAATATTAGGGTATTAAAAATATGACTTTATTAAATTCCAAAAATACATTTCTTCAAAATATGGCAAAGAAAAATACAATTTTACAAGTTACTATGGAAACGACAATGAAAACAGAGATACATATAAAAACGACCGAACGGCATCAAGCCGGGATCATTCGATTATTCGATATTCAGCATTCATCAATTAAAGATTCAACATCAAACAATCGTGCTATTATCAGTCGACAATTCGTAAAAAGTTAAAAGTCCGTGTGACCTTGCGTCTGACGTATCAAATGATCCAGCCATTGACGCGTGTTCCCGCCAAGTACCCCAAGGTCGGATATGAACGTGTTGGCGCCTTAATAAAAGAATAAATTACAAATTAGATCCTGAAATATTAAAATTATCTGGATCAAGAATAGACAATACAACAAAGGAGATACCTGAAGGGTTAGTCAAAAATAAATTAACCAACAAAAGAAAAGAAAAATACTCACCTGCCAAGAAGACCTAAGATCATGCCATGGTAGCTGCCGTTTGCCTGTAAGCCGCCGCTCACACAACGGAACCCCGCACCAAGATCATCTTGCAGCCGTCCGGAACCCACAACTGCCGTTTACCGAAGGGGAAATGAACCAGGCGATGTCCGAGGAATACCTGCACTTATAATAAAGGTGTCAGTTATTGTAACAGATACTCTCGCCATTTTAATATCAGTCATATCAACTATGTTTACAAACTTGTCTTTTAATTATTGTAACATCTTTCATTCAACGAATAATCGCTTCTAAATTAGTCAATTTGACAAACATTTTCATTAATTCATTCAAAAGTCAATTTTCTAAAAATGAATATTTAATACTTACGAATAAGAATTTCTCAGTACATTTATTGATTCACTTAGTTCACCAGATTAACGATTTATTAATTTCTGTACGTAAAAAAAGTAATCTGTCAAATTTCACCAATATCAAATAGGGTTATGTTATAAATGCCATCATCTTGCCTTAGTATGAAGAATGCTATCTATTTTGTCGTATGTACATATCTTATGAAACCTCATACATACATGTCATATCCTATCTGTTATCAGTACTTTGTAGTATAGTTTATCGTATGTTTTGTTTAATAAATTAAATTGTTATGCACCATATAAAGTTGTTTCTATACATCAATATTCAGTCAACACTCTTTTGAAGTATAATTATACACACGCGCAGATATTGCATCTACATCAAAGAGATGTACATAAGGTTTTCAGGTTAAGATCATCTCAACTGCACAGAGGAGCATTATCGCAGGATTAGTAAGAACCAGGTAATTTTAGACACAAGACCCCGAAGCCAATTAACCCCTGAGATTTACACCATTTATCACAAAACAATCACGGTTTTCAATCAATTTAAGAACACTTAACTATTTATTCATACGAAGGAATTCACAATCACCTGTTAACTTGAACATTGTTCGCGCTAATACAAGTGGCTTGGTCCCCCTACCCTTATTGGAAGACCAATATACCTTATACGCAACAATCCCGCGAATTTCAAATAAATAACGCACTTTCACCTTTGTTTGAGAATTGAAAACAGTTTTTCAGGTCATTGTTTATTAGCTGATCACTTCCAAAATAGACAGTATTAACTAGAGTCCATCTGAGCTAGCCAAAAAGAATTATAATAACCCCGGAATTGTAGTCTATAGAAATTACTCTCAAAGATTAAGTTTCAATTTTAAAACTCATTTAGATAAAGTACAGGCCGGTTTATTATTAAGTGCAACCGAACGTGGTGCCTTTTATCAATACCATCGGTTTTTCATTTTTACTACTCGGGAATGTAAAACGTCTGTCTTAAGTTATATCATCATTTTTTAATACCGCTATTTAAAACTAACCCTGTATATAAATAATACAAACAATATCTTTAAATTTCATGAACCAACGGTTTATGCAAGGAACAAAATACCAAAACTAGAAATATTTTAGAACTAATTAAACAAATTACAAATTAAAAAACATGCAACCATGCAGTAAATAAGCGAACGGAAACTCAAAATTTAGCAATAATTTAATAATAGGAATATTATATTACGTTTATATATTCCCTGTTTATTCAAGATACACACATTTTAATTTTTGTGTACTTACTGTTCAATGTTTGTCAAATATATTTTATAGTTTTATTGATATATTATAATATTATCGAAATCTTTTAATTTCTTTATCGCTTAACTTTATTAACAGTCCCTAAACTGCGAAAAGGAATTGTTACATAAATATACATTGTATTATTGACAAGTGTATATTCACATTACATTAAGAAGCCGACACTATTTATAATATTTCGATACAACAACGCTATTTATGTATCCATATATTTATAATACTATTTCATCAAAACCTTCATACGCGGTAGCTGGCTGAGTGCATCTAAATTGTTTGAGAGCTTCTTTCTATAAATTAAAGATATATCAAACCAGTAATATGTCAAAGCCACTCTGTGTTTGGACGCACACATACACATAGACCTTCATATTGCAAAATAGTAGAATACAATGTAATTAAAGCAAAATAGTAATCTCTTTCGAGCGTTGTAATATCTACAAGCACACGGATAAGTGATATATTGCTCTCATCGCAGCATACAATCTTGATTAAAGGAACGAAATTTCAATTTCGTCAATGGCAAATTGAATAAATACGTTAGACACGGGACTGATGTTTCGCATTGGTCCGTATATACTTTAATCACTACAAGGGTAATTAGAAATTAACGTTATTAGTGATATCTCATCATATGTGGGGCCTGAAAGTCATATAACCTTTTGATTTACATATATGTATATACATGCATACGTAGTTTTCATGAGGCAAGGACCCTTATTCCATGTATATAATATAATGTATACATCCGTATGTACTCGTATATAGACGGTTTGTGTTTGTTATATATTAATAATGGTAATTTGTTACTTGACTCGATGCGTAATTAGTATCATTACCTAAACCAATTCAGCCGTTTATAACAAGCAGTCACTCTTACTATTGACGATGGATGTTTTCGAGTAGCGAAAATCTTGAACATAATGTAAGGTGGGGGAACGGAGGGTCACAGTGGAACTTGGGGCACAGTCAAATAATCTAAATAATTTTTAAAAGAATACTATTTAAGATCGTAATTAAAAAAAAAATAATTTTTGATAATGCTGTAACTTACATATTTGTTTGTACGTGTCATCATACAACTTTTTACCAAGAATTGCTGTTTTATCTTTGTCAGAACCAAAGATATTAATTATCAAAACTTTCAAAATTAACAATATTTCTGTAGGGTATACTTTAGTACACGTTTACTTCAAAGATTCAAGCGGCATTATTACTTTTTTGGATGCTATTTTTATTTCCAGGTAGCATCGGCTGCCTATGATCCTATAACAGCTATGGATAAATGAATGTTTAATGAGGGTTAACGTTTATTGCTAGTACTTGCTAGTCCGTGAATTTTTCATGAAATGAAAGATTATATTGTAGGTAATTAAAAACGTTATGGTTTTACCTGCGGAGAGATGCGGAACAGAGCCTAATTTATTTAAATGTGCGATAAGTGCCGTACGTATCTAGTCCATTTGTAGTTAGTTACGAAGGACGGTCGTAACTATAGTTTATTTTCTTGGTGCCCTCAGAAAACATATTAATTTGGCATAAATGTTTCTTTAATTAGTGTTTAATCATTTTTTATTGTGTGTAGTTAGTGATTTTCGTGTTTAGTTAGTGTTTTGGTGCATTTTAGGCGTTTTGCCACTATGGCAATTACACATCTGCATCTACATCAGATAATGATGGAAGTATCTGGTCAAGATTTTTCTGTGATGTAAATTCGTATTTTGGACTATCTCAGAGAACATTTTCAAACAGATGTAGATGAAATTGCTGAAACTATTGCTTTCGAGAATTTTATGAAACAATCGTTTTCCCGCAATACCTTACAAAGTGGAAGTATGTTGAAAGGAATAAGAACTACTTCTTATCGAGTTATAAAGATTAGCTGCAAAATGAAATTATTTTCTCAAATGTACTTCGTCATCAACAAGGACACTCCTGATAGTTCTCCACCTACAAGTGGTAAGGCTGTACATTTATAAAGACAAACACTATAATTTTACATTATCACCATACGATCAGTAGAATTTGAAGATAGTTCAGATGTTACTAAACGTAGGAAAACTGTTGAAATTTGGCAATAAAAAACAGCAGCGAAACTAGCATTTACTGCTTCCATGAAACTGCGCGAAGAAGGAAATATAGCTGTGTGAAAATTATTATCGGAGACAACTACGATCACACCCGGACGAGCAACGCGAATTCTTAGTAGTTGGAAAAAATCTTGTGATGTTTCCCTATCTATCTATTCCTTAGAAGAGGCCCTATCATTAATTATTTCTAAAAATATGACGATGGAACTATATAAAAATTTAAGACGTGGGGCCGAGGAATATGGATTTTATCTTTATCCTCCATACCATAAAATATATAACTATATCGGAGAAAAGCACATTTAGTTTAATATGCAAATGGGCCTTTGACGAATCTTCCGGGTATACATCGTAAAGACAAATTCAAGACGAATCTAGCTTAAAAGCTGAGGAAAGTGTGTGGACCACATCTTTAGTCAAAAAAGCGTCCAGAGAATGATTCCGTTGCTTGACCTTACAGACCAAGACGAGCTTGAACTCAAGCAAAATGTATATAGAAAAAGCAAGTGAAGACTCGGATGAATAGCCTTACATTTGTTTTTGTCTTGGCTATGTGTATGTCAGAAATAGTGTCTATTATATGTAATTGCAATAAAACAATGTTCTTACAACTGGCTAAAAAACGTCAACCACCCCCCTCCAATTACAACACTATCTCTAGCTCTTTACAACTAAATATTAGTAGTTATTTCTTAATAAACAAATACTTATGTGCTAAATATCACAGAAAGTATCGATCATTGAGATCTTAGCATCTTTAAATATTTATCTTATTCACAAAGGGGTTGAATTCGAATGAGTCGTCCATTGTTAACATTAACAATGATACTGAATTATAAACGCAAGCTGGATTGGTTAGTGAATATAATATGAACTAGGACATGACATTAATCGAAGAAGATGCAAGCTTAAGAAGTGCTGCATCTAGAAGAGATGTAAATTATTCTGCATTGTTTAGATACGTCTGCAAAAGGAGAAATGCGAGAGAGGGTGAAGGACCAGTAAAAATGCATCCTAACCATAAAAGCAAAAAAGAGTTTACTGTGGAACAAGAAGATGGATTTTCATAAACTGCTCGAATATATTATATGGACTCACCGCTGAGGTGTCCAGAACTTTGGAATGTGAAATGGCAAAAATCAATAATATTAAATGCCATACAAAATGGAAAATCCAAAAAGTCTGATACTGACTGGTTCGAGAGGTTTATGAAAAGAATTCCGGTGTTAAATTTACAAACCTCTGAAGGGTGCAGTCCATCGATGGCTACATTATTGAATCAAAACAATGTATATGTTTTCTTGACACTTATGAGAGGTTTATCCGAAGCATCCGGAATTTAGCGTTGGAAATAGGGTATTTAACTTAGATGAAACAGCGACGACAACCGTACAAAAACCACCAAGAGTAGTCTCGGAAAAAGTAATAAAACAGGTTAGGAAGTTCACAAGTGCCACAAAAAGTACATTGGTTACTACAGATTGTATCGTGGGGGCAAGTGCAATTCAATCCCACCAGAAATCGTTTTACCAAGGTTTTATTACAAACCGCATATGTTAAAGGGGGTCTTACCAAATATTATTAGACTAGCAAACTCATCAGGATGGTTGACATCGGAACTATTTGTGAAAGTATTACAGCATTTTATTCACCGTACTAAAAGATCAAAAGAAGTTGTTGGTCAACTGTAAGAGTCATTTATTAATAGAGACAATTTATTTTGCAAAAAATAACGTAGTTACAATTTTGAAGTTCCCAACACAGTCGACTAATAAACTGCAATCTCTTGATGTTGGTATCATCAAACCTTTCAAAACATATTACAATGCATCAGTTGATAACTAGCTAAAGCATAATCTCGGAAAAACCGTGTCAATTTATGAAATCGCCTCTTGTGTAAGAAGCCCATCAAAGATCTATGGTCCCAATAATAAATAAGTCTGCTTTTCGTAAAAGAGGAATTTCCTATATAATTGTTTTTTTTATATAACAGCATTATTATTTACTGCTCTTTTATTTTTTAATTTTCTACTACACATTATGAAGTCTTCAGCGTAAATGTTCCTTACTTTACTGATACAGGGTGTACCATTTAAAACTCCCAGGTCAAATATCTCGGAAACGGATAAAGATATTTGAATTCTGTAAAAAGTAGTTACTAAAAAATGTGATTGACTCTAGTTTGCTCTCACAATTGTGTTTTATTATGTGAAGATATATATGGCGCTGCGATGAAAAGAATTTTTTTGGTCGCCACAATCTTCATTTGTTTTTTATTTGAAAGAGTATTAAAATTAATGTAAATTTTATTATTTGTGTTAGTTTCCAAAATTTAGTGGTTTCATAGATATACGTGCTTAAAGAAAGTAAGAGTAATTTTAAAGTTTTGTCTTTATTTTGTTTAAATGCTTAAACGGATCAAATATCACTAACAAAAATTGTTGCCTTCTTGATTGCTACATAACATATTTTGAACACTTGCATAAATTTTATTATAAAGGTTGCCCATATCTATTATGGGTACCTTGTAAACTTCAGCTTTCAAGTAACCCCACAAGAAAAAATCTAACGGGGTTAGATCCTGTGAACGAGCCGGCCACCTAAGGACGCCATTAGTACCAATCCAACGACGTGAGAACGTTTGAAGAAAACAGTCAGTAACTATGTTGGCTTTATGAGCAGGTGCCCCGTCTTGATGTAACCACATATTATTTCGCAGCTCTATAGGTACATCTTCCAAAAGTAGTGGTAACTCATTTTGCAGGAAATGTAAGTAGCGTACACCAGTTAATGTTTCATGATAAAAGTGGGGACCTAAGATATATCCGTTTAAAATTCCACATCAAACGTTAACGGCAAAAGTTGTTTGATTTCTTGTTTGCCTTATCCACCTAGGATTATCTTCTGACCAATATCGAGCATTATGCTTAATTAAAGTACCATTGTTGTGAAAACGACATTCGTCACTCCACATGATCTGTTTCATAAAGTTGCTGTTTTCCGTCAACATTACAGAAAATTTGGCCATAAAATCGAGTCTGCTTGGATTATCTCCTATTCCTAAAAAGTGGTGCACTAAATGAACTTTATTCGGAAAGTGTTTATTTTCTTTTAGAATTCTACGGCAAGAGGTTACAGATAGATCAGGCTGTTCTTTTAATTGCCGTAATAATGTATGTGGATTATTATTAACTGTTTGTAGTACCGCTGCCGTAATTTAATCATCTCTTTCTCTTGTCTGCCTTAATTGTTTTTGTTTTTTGAAGCTACCGTCACACAGACTTATAAAGATTTTGTGATCCGGTAAAGGCCTGTTTGGAAAGTATAGAGCATATAATCACACTGCTTCAGATACATTTCTACGGGATTCTCCATAAATTAAAACCATATTCCGTTTGTCTTCGTTTGTGTGTAAAACCATATTTTTAATACAATCTCAATGCATAGTGAGTAAATGTTTGAATGAAGCTAATTATAAAGACAATTAGTAATCAAGCAAATGGTACTAATGTCTACTAATGTCAAAATATTTCCTAAATAATCAAAACAAGCGTACATACATATAACACAGACATGAATGCTTTTCTGCCTACATATCTATGGGTGCTTATGAAGTGGAATTTATAAAAAGGAACTAACCATAAAATTTAAATTGTGAAGTAACTATAATAGCAAGAATTGTGAATATGTTTAACACAAATAATAAAATTTACATTAAATTTAATACTCTTTCAAATAAAAAACAAATGAAGAATGTGGCGATCAAAAAAATGCTTTTCATCGCAGCGCCATCTATATCTTCACATAATAAAACCCAATTGTGAGAGCAACCTAGAGACGATGACATTCTTTAGTAACTACTTTTTACCAAATTCAAATATCTTTATCCATTTCCGAGATATTTGACCTGGGACTTTTAAGTGGTACATCCTGTATATATCCCCTAATGGATATATTTGGAACTGCTTAATTTGTTAATAAAGTATTATTACATGCTTACATACTTAGGTAATTTTACAAGATTAAACTAAGAACGACATTTAAATCTAAAATATTTTCAAGACAAACATTATACCTATATACATTTAACTTTTAGACACACATACGCAGACCAAGTTCAATTAGCACTTGCTGTGTAATTTGTCTAAGCGATTAGCTGACTAACATTGTAAACAACAGAACAAACGTTCCAAAATGAAATTAACAACACAGATATATTTGGAGGCCCATTGCTCATTAATTATTGAAGATATAACGTGGGATATTAGACCGTGCCAACATGTTTTATTAGAATTTCCTGACCACTTCAATTCTTTCTTACCGCATCTACTCTGGTAAATTAGTTAGTAATGCACATAACGTGATTTAAATGTCCAAAAAAATATAACGTTCCCTTAAAAAAAAAACAGTCGTCTACACGCAATATTTTAACTAAAGCCTAGATCGGTCAAAACAAAAGAAGGCGAATATAAATTTATTCGTGTGTGTATAGTCTCGTGGTCGACAAAATATGGCATGCATCGATAAGGAAATTTTCTTATATTTTCTTTATGTAAAAATCGTTTTAATCAACTATGCTAAAGAATAGAATTTCCATGTAACGTTACCTTAAGCTTAAGCCACTATTTTAGAAGCAAATTAAGTGTCTTTATGACCATATTTTTTGTATGTAATAAGTTTCGTAAATAAATATTTAACATGTGTTTAACATTAGGTTTGCTATAGAACGGTGATGTTTTTAGCAATTAAACAGAAAATGAGAAAAGTAAAAAGTCTGATATAGAGAAAATATAACACCTGAAAAATTAGAAGCCTGAAGGAGATAGGAAAATGGTGTTAGTAGCGAATTTGAGAAGGCAATAATAGAAATATTAATTAGAGTCGAAACTAAGGAAAGAAGGAAAAGATACAATAGAACTGGAACGAGAACATACGATAATATTTATTGGAATAGGTGAAAAAACGAGCAGCAGCAGGAATTGGATGAATAATACATAAAGCTAGAAAAAAAGGTATGTGAATAAATAGGAGGCCGTAACCTAGAGGTTACTGATGACTGAACTCAGAGATAAGGATAAATTTGAAACAAGAATTGCAACGTATAAGGCCGAGAAAACAGAAAACATGGGAAATCTAAATAGCGTGAGTGGGTGGTTAATATACAAGGGTCGATCTCTTTGCTCCAACCCTGACTCATTTATAATCCAAAATAATGATTAATCTTCACCTCGCATTGTAACCTGATGTAGCTTTAGTCTATACTAGTAAAGCTGCAAACTTACAAGTCTGAACCTGTTAAAGCGTGCCTACAGTAGACGCCCGAGGTCGAGAAAGTCACATATCAGTATCAAAATTGATCGTATCGAACAAAGAGCAGTGATTAAGTACTTGCGTTTGAAAGAGATAATCCCAACTCAAATTCATCAAGATTTTGTAGTGGTAGACAGTCGTGTACAGACAAACATGCAGGTGGAGTCTACTCAAAACACTGTCAAAAAGGTGCATGATCTAATACAGTAAGATCGACGTGTGACTATTGGACAAATAGTTGAAGATACTGGTTTCTGATACAACATGGTATATAATATAATTACTGCCGAATTGAACATGAAAATATTGTCTGCAATACGGGTAGCACGAATGATACAGATGCACACAAGCAAACTCGAAAAGACTTTTATAGTCGTCCTTTAAAGCGGTATAGACACGACAAAAGAAATTTTTTTTGCAAGATTAGTGACAATGGTTCATTCCTGGATCCATCATTATGTAAGCTATCCGTATTTTAGGATAACGAAGGTGTAATTTTAGTAGATTTCCTGCAGAAGGAGTATAGAATTACATGTGCTTATTATGCTAGTTTAATTCCCAAATTAGGTGACTTGATAAAAGAAACACGTCGGAGGCAATTGTACAAAGGTATTCCCTTACATAAGGATAACGCACCCAATTACAGGTTCGCAATTGCAACAGCTGCAATAGCTCAAACAGGCTTCAAATTAGTTCAGCATCCACCATATTCGCCAGATTTGGCCCCCGGCGATTACCAACTGTTTCCAAAACTCGCGTGGTAAACAATTTCCGTCAAATAATGATGCAATATGTGCCGTAAATTAGTGGTTTGCAGAGGTTAAACAATCTTTCTTTCGAGAAGCATTAAAAACGCTAGATCGTCGATGGGAAGAACGTGTTAACCTTAATGGAGACTATGTTAACCTTAATGGAGACTGTGTTAACCTTAATGGAGACTATGTTTTAAAAAGTAAGATATTTGCTAACTTTTTATTAAGTAGTGGATCAGGGGTGGCAGCTGTCATTGATGGTGTTATTGGTAGGCATGAGAAATAAAAATGGGATACAATTGTTAGATTTCAGCCAAGTCCTCAATATGGTCATAGCAAATACGTATTATTAACACAAGCATACTAGATTACCACCAAACAGATGGGAACAATCCACTATAAACTACATTATAGTGGAGAAAAGCTATATAGCAACGGTAATAAACATGAGTCTAGTACTTTCTAGTTAGAGCAAGACTCAGAGAAGCTTCGAAAATATAGCACAAAAGCAATATAAATAAAGGATCAAGAAGTACTGTTGATAATGGAAGGAAGTACAGATTGAGAAAGAAAGAAAAAACCATATAATTTAAAACAGAAATAGCCAAAGAAATGGAGAACGTAATAAAACATGAAAATGATTAATTCCGGAAGATCTATGGAAAGCATTGAAACATGCCATAATAAAATCGGCAAGAATGATATGTCAACGTCTAAAAGTAAATACAAACAAGAAACAAACTGCCTGGTGTTGATATGCAGTAAAATAAAAAGTTAAAGGCAAAAAGAAAAAATGAAAAAGAAATGAGCAAAGCATATAAATAACAATGTTAAATACCTGATAAAAGAGGCCAAAAGTAGGATATTTTCTACAAGGTTCTCCAAAATATGAGAAACGGAAAAGAAAACGGAACAATGGTAATAAGATATATATTGATAGCAGATGAATCTTGAATAATGAACAAATGGAAGGAGGAAGAGCAAAATATCAAAAAACATAACAACGGAGGAACATACATAAAAAAGGCATGTGGAATTTATCACAGAGAAAGAACTACTGGAAGCAATCATATAAGGAAAACAGCGTCTCTAGACAAAATACTAGACTGGCTGAAATGTTTAAAAATATAGGAGGTCTTGAAATAAAAGTACTTTTGGTGATTTATATTGATGTATGGAATGAAAATGGAAAGACATGATAGAAACAAGAATGTATCAACTATTATGAAATTTGAGCATAGTGGTGAAAGTATAGGAACAGATTCTAAAAAAGAATGCCTGGTGTAACAGTAAACAATACTACAATGTTTTGACTCACAATGTGCGTTCAGAAGATGTAAGAGGGCTACGTATTCATAATGAAATAAGTTATGCAAAAAAGACATGGAAAAAGCATTCGTCGGGAGAGTAAAGGCACCTGATTGGCGATTGGGAGGTCGCGAGTTCGAATCCCAACCAACTTAATTTTTGTAATTAAAGTAATCTAAAAAAAAATTATTATAATTAGAATCTCAAAATAACAACTTTCTGAGTTACAGGTCAGTATCAAATTTATTTCTTTGACATTGCAGACAAGCTAGCAAAAGAAGCACACAATAACTTAGCCATTAATAGAACCTTTATCGCATATATCAGAATCCAGCTATAAATTAGACACAGAATACTTTCAAAATGAGACAAATCATTTGTCTCATACTGCCTTGGAGCACCCCCGACAATACTAAAGATCTATCACACAAGCTGCATATGGACTCGTATTGCACAGATATTAATAAAAAAAAACACAAGAAAAGCATCACGTCTGCAAAGTTGCAAGAATGTGAATATTTTCGGCGCATAGTACTATATAGTTGATATTCTATAACTTTAAATTTATGTGTGATTGAGAACTTTTATACACTTTATATAATCCGTTATAATATCAATCGCAATATTTTTATTTCATTTCTGGACTAATCTAATCTCAACTACATCCAATACATCATTGTGTCTTGTAGTTTGAAAAGAAATACTTAAATTGTGAAGAAACCTTCAGGAAGTCAGATTATGTGACGAGACTAATAAAAGAGTTTTGAATTGAATGCAAAACAAATTGTGTGTATACGAACGAATACAACTCTTCAGCTTCGAGATGGATCCGCTCCGATTTTGGGAATACATAACTAATGATAAATAATTAGTATGTTGTTATTATACATAATGAAGATAAATGGATATCACATAATCAATAACATAAAGGGAAAATAAATATGAAACCGAAGATACATAAATGATTGTAGATTTTTTAGGTTCTGTACCAAGTGTCTAAATATATAATATTATTGATAATGTAGTTCTGGTAGAGCAAAACTATTTAAATTTTTATTAAGATACATTAACAACGATTTTACATTAGAATTCCATAGTATAAGTTCCACATATTTATGATATATATACTGCGAGCATTTATAAATATACTGCACGAGTAATATAGGGCATTATGATTGATTACTAGTGATTTAATGACAAGTTATTTCGGCTGATAGTATCAATAACACTGATACATGTACAGATAACAATCATATACGTACTACATCTATACAATAACTAAACCGAAAGCATTATATACAATACAAGGGAAATATATATTATTACCAGAAAATTGCTGTAATTGTGAATTCAATTATCTTTCCATCTATTTCTAACCTCTGCAAACGTATTTTCCAAAGCTTTGTGAAGTATTGAATTATTTAAAGTATAAATTCTTGATGTCTGTTTTTAGCGTATTGACCAACGAAAATCATAATACCTCTTCCATTTAATAGAAATAGAATTAAATTTTGTATAGCAAATACATAGCACTAAAGGCCATAATTTTAGTGATACAGTAGCTTAGTAGTAAGAGCGACCAAACACCTGTAGTAGTTATTTGAACGTTTCCACATGTAGTAGATTTGAATCCCCAAGCTCTCAGAAATTAGTTCATTAAAAAATCGACACCTCACCTGCAGATGAAGACATAAATCAACAGGTAAAAAAATAAGTGAAACACTTGCATTTATTCTTACACACTTGATGGTTGAAGTGATTCTTAAAGAGCTAAACTAAACTTAAACACACCACAGAAAATAAAAGTAGTCCCAAATATCATACTTATAATTAATTTCATCTCGAAGATCCATGAAACCCATGTAATTTTCTTTTAGTTCAAGAAAATACGTTTATCTTAAGAGTGAAAACATTAAAATAAACCCAACTCCATTAGTCGCAGAATGAGCATTCTGCTCACATGACCTTGCTTGCCTCCATACGTGTTCATTGCCGTTTTTTTTTTTTAAATTTGACTAATTAGAAGTCAAAATTGTTTGAAAAATTTGTCTTAGGTATAAGATATACCATCGAAGAGAAACGAAAAGACAATGAGCGAATTTATCTTATTTAAGCAATTCTGAAACATGAGACTAAGTAGTAATATAAAATTGTAGAAAACCATATAATATAAACAAAGAAGGACAGGAATTCAACTCCCTCTTAGTCGTTATCTTCCTCATTAGGCATATCGCAATTGATGCAGATAAACGCCGAATGTTCCACATAAATCAACTTTCTATAACAACCACCCTGGCTTTTGGTTTTTCGCTTCTTCCCTCTAGAACACGATTGGCACAAACCTGTTGTCTCAAATACTGCAACGGGTGGGATGATCCTTTTAGAAATTCATCCTGTAGAATCCCTGATTTTCATAGGAACATTGCCATTCACGACACGCGAAGCCAAATAATCATTCATATGCTGCAACGACAGCGTTTTGAGGAATTGTCTTCTTGGCATTCGTTCGGGGGTGCTTTCGGTAAAAATAATTTGACTGTTACTAATTCTTGTATCAGAATACTGGCCTTTAAGTTTGTCAACAAGGTCGAACCCGCCTTTTGTTAGATTATAGAAGCTTATTATTGCTGGCTTTAGAAGGTCACCCGTTTCTATATCGATCTTGTCATCTGTGTAAAAGTCTGATAAAAGCAATATATTATTTCCTGCTTTTGGCACATAAGACGTTAAAGTATCAGTCGAAGAAGAAGCGAACATATGTTGATGAACACATGTTGATGATGGGTTTTAGAAGCATTCTTACCACGCTACCAACTTCATTCTGAATTTCGAGGAGACCTTTGGGTTGCTCGCCCGCCTAGATTTCCATACTGAGTATGTAGAACATTCGGGAGTCCACTAAAGAGGAAATTTTAATTCCATATCAAGCGGGTTTGTTCGGTATATATTGATGAAATTTTATCGCTCTCTGAAAGCCTCCAACATCTCATCCAGTGTTGCATACTCTTCCCAATTTGGTAGGAATTTTGACATCTTTTGACAAACCCATCAAACAGGTGGTCTACAGCTCCTCTCTTAAAACGAAATCTTAGAGCGCGAAAAAGTAAGTGAAACCGTATAACGGGCATTGTTGCTCTGGAACATTCTGGTGACGTGCCATCGTCCTTCCACAGATATTCAGGATTCGCATAAGAGTCTTTTTGATACTCGCCATGTACAATAAACCAAACAAAGTGTAAATTTCTATCACAATAGTATTCTTACAATCCCATTCAGAAACATATTTCATTCTAAATTCCGCCATTTTTATGTTGATGAGGGAAATGTTATCAACAGTTACGTCATCGGGAAAGAAGAACTTCCAAAATGCTAAAGGGGCTTTAGCATTTTTTGCCACAGCTTTAACGCCAGGAAATGAATAACAATGTTCTGTTTTTTGGTTCACAGACTTTGCTTTGGTACAAGCTCTGCCCAGTTTCTCTTCTTATTTTTCCCCATACAGAGTATTCCACCCATAACAAATTCTCAACTACCTTCATCGTTAGAAACTACTCCGTCCTCGGCAGCAATTTCATTGTCTGACTGCTCGGTATTTGTGTTGCAACAAATGCGTTTTGCTTTGACTATCAGAATCTCTTTCTAATGGCAAAATGTCGAACCCCCTCGATGTAGACGCACCCAGACATGGCACATTGCTGACATCAGCTGAGAGCTGCTGTATGGCTAACTGATCCAATCGCTGCCCACGGCTGAACATTTGTATTGAATCTGTATTAACACTACAATAATAATATATTAGCCGAGATAATAAAATAAAGACAAATAAACAAAAAGTATGAATCATTGTTTGACGTAATATTGTAAACACTAAATTCAAGTTCGATACCCTAAAGCTGGCGCTCATTTATTATTGAAATTGCTAATAATACTTGTTTAGAAAGAAAATGTGAAAAAGTAGCTTGTCGCACGGTTTCCAAGTTGCTCACATGGAAAGCCTTAGGTCGCGCGATGAGCAGTTTGCCCACAAAACTGCACCGACCAGCAACGAACACTACAGTATCTTTTCACCCGCTGAGCCAGGAGTAATGACCACACGACACAAGCTTTAAAACTAATTTAGGTGGAAGCGCTAGATCAACTTTGCTCCGCTGAAGAATTGTACGAATTGAAAAAAAACTGCAAGGAAATCGGTCATAAGGCGACCAACGACTGATTAAAGAATTTATACGTTTTGCCTTGCATTCTTCAAAAACCTCACATTTTCATGCCACTGTTTAGACCTCTCTAAAAATCTTTCATGAAAAACTTTGCTCTTCTAAAATAGCACCACGATATAACATATACGTTTTGCCTAGCATTCTTCGAAAACCTCACATTTTCATGCCACATTTTAGATCTCTCCGAAAATCTTTCATGAAGAACTTTACTCTTCCAAAATAGCACCACTATATAACATATACGTTTTGCCTAGCATTCTTCAAAAACCTCACATTTTCATGCCACTGTTTAGACCTCTCTAAAAAATTTTCATGAAAACTTTGCTCTTCTAAAATAGCACCACGATATAACATATACGTTTTGCCTAGCATTCTTCAAAAACCTCACATTTTCATGCCACAGTTTAGATCTCTTTAAAAATCTTTCATTAAAAACGTTGCTCTTCCAAAATAGCACTACGATATAACATATTACGTCATCTAACATTTAAATTTAATGACTTGATGTTAAGGAATATAGAATGTTAAACAAACACCAGGCGGTGTCTGTTTAAAATTGCATGTTCCTGCTTGGGAAAAATAAATAAATATATTAATTTATTATAATTATTATTTTAATAACAACAAAACTGACACAGTTTTTATTAGAACAACCGACTATTATAAAATATTTTGTTCCAGGGAACTATTAAAAAGACTTACTGTCTCATAGTGACTTATATATAGTCATCAATTGTCTTTTTTTCACGCACACAGCTGCTTGCCACAATTCTTTAGTTTTCAGTGTATCGACGTTCCCCATCGGTTGTAATTGCCACTGGGCCAATCACCTCCTTTGTCTCTAGATGCTTTCTATATATCTCTTTTATCTTATTTTTCTATAATAAATCTTATATTTCGGTCTCGTATAAAAGTGAATTACCCTTGGCTCTTCTGTTAACTGGTTTTCTTCGATGTACTTGTCAAAAGACATTTGTAATATTGAATTAAATATAAAATAAAACGGTATAGTATGAAGTGTCTTAAGGTGTTTATAACGTAACCAGAGTAAATAAATATAATAAAACGTTACGCCAAACAAAGATAGATCAGATGCTATTATATGTTGAGCACTTGTGAAAATACTAAATAGAATGGAAGAAAAACTTTTTCACAAAAACAATAGTTTATTTAACCATATATTTCATGTGCACTGCGCACATCATCAGTAGTACAACTGATGATGTGTGCGGTACACAGGAAATGCACATAATATAGTTAAATAAAGTATTGTTTTTGTGGAAAAAGTGTTATAAAAAAGTATAATAATAATAATAATAATAATAAAGTGTCTTTATTGCAACAAAAAAAAGAGGTCCATAGGTATATAATCGACGTAGATACAGTGATATAAAATTTCATGTCAAAGTTAACAATAAAATAGTTGGAATCGCAAAGCGAAGTTCACCTAAGGCTCGGTGCACACTTGCTTCAAAAGTTATCGGGACGCTGCGTCATTTCAATCTGCGTCTTATCACCATTCCAATGCACACTTTCACGGAGATAGACCTCAGCGACAGCCTCTCATTTGGCACCAACTGAAATGAATCGTATACGTGCCCAAAAATTGAAAAAGAAAGTTGTTTTTGCGTACTTAGTGTACAAGTACGTAAATGGTAAAAATGAAATTAGAAAAAGGAAGTACATGATTTATCCATACAATAGCAAGAGATACTTGAATGAAGCTTTTAATGTTTGCTTGACGGATCTCAGGGAAGATGATGACAAGTTTTTTAATTATTTTCGAATGTCAATTCGATCCTTTGACGAATTGGCCGGTCGTATCAGCGACGCACTACAAGGAAAATAAACCTATATGAGATCTCCTATATCACCCTTGGAGATGTTGGCAGTAATATTGAGGTACGTAAAAGACTTCCCTAATTACCGACCGGGTTTTTACTTCATCAATGAAAAGTTCGACATCCACATTTTCATCAGACATGGTGTAGACTTCACAAGCTCGATAGGAGGTATAACGCTGCTGCTAATGTGCACTCAACCGCAAACAAATGTGTACTACCAGCTATCGCGGTAAAGAAATATGACGCGCGTCCCACAGGTCCCTGCGGCAACATCGATAACTATCTCGGCGTCAGATAGCTATCAGCTTCACGTGTGAATTCCCACATGAGTTGCTATGCATTTCTTCTTATGCGATTGAAAATGACGCAGCGTCCCGATAACTTTTGCAGCAAGTGTGCACCAAGCCTAATGCTGCTTTACAATTTAACCTTGGATGTTGAACCGAAAAGGTTTTAATATGATATCGAATGCCTAAGGTAAAGATCGATGACGCACCATCGGTACAGAATGACTTACACTAAGGAAATAAATATTCTAATCTGCATTCTAATGGTTTTCAAAAAAATACACCAAAAAAATAAGAATTATTAAGACTTTAGCAACAACACCTCACGCTCACGCAATAATTTCCTTCTCATAGAATTACGAAAAGATGAGCCAGAAAAAGACCTCAGTAGGTACCCCGTTGTACTTACAATAAATTTGAAATGAGAACGATCTTTGATGGTGATGGCGGAAAAATTCTACCATCAATCCTCGTGGCGAGATTATAAATATCCGATCTGAAGGTGTTCTTTTAATATAAATATGGTGCCGCTATCAATGTAATAATTTTGTTATACAAAGTCAAGCACCGAAGCTTCCTTCTATTGTGCATATTCAACCAACGTGCAGAGCTAAGTTTTTGCGATATGTGACCAAACTTCCATATAACATATATGAATGTCAAGCAGGCGTTTTGCACTTTTTGTATACGATTTTTGCGTTAACCTGCCTAAATCCGAGAGATAAACTGGAATACAATATGAAAATTTAAAGAGAATAAAAGTTTCGCAAATGGTTTTCTTGATAATTTCGTTGAACGGATACAATTTCTTCAAATTTAGATAATCACTGTGAATATAGCCATGACCTTGTGTCTATGTCTATTACTGTTGTCCATAACTAGTCCCAGACTCTTTACACTATCCACAATTGGTATCTTAGAATTATCAATTTCAATATTTAAAGTTCAAGATAAATTACCACAAATCTTCGGAGAACCGAAGAGGATTACTTTTGATTTATCCGGATTTACTGTAAGACAATGTTCTATGGATACTCTATGAAGACAGAGCGGGTCTCTATTAATATTAGCAACAACATGTCTCCAGCTGTTTTGTTCAAAATAATAAAGCTGATTATCTTCAGCATATGCATGTGCATTGCAATAAGAAAGACCAGAGAAAAAAATCGAAGTATATATTAAAAACAAAATCAGACAAACAACAGATCCTTGAGGAACCCCATGTGTAACAGCGAGTGATTCAGATGAGCTTCCGTCTATAGTGACGTATTGCCTTAGGTTGCGGAGATTATTTCCAAAAAGTGATAACGATGCACTGGTAAACCCAATACTCTCTAAGATAGGCAATAATACACCATGATTTAAACGTTTTATTGTAGTCCAGTAACATTAGGAATGAAATCTACCCCCTATCAGTTGACTGTATAAAATCATCAGTCACTTTCAAATGTCTTGCAATTGTACCCTGCTCGAAATCCTTAATGAATAAATTGTAAAACATTCAATATATTTAAGTATTCCTACAATTGTGACGACATTACTTCTTTTTACTTACATGCCTTAAGTCACGGTACTCAAACGGATTTGCAACCTTAGGCAGCAGATGAAAAACAGCACATTTACAATTATCTGGGAATACGCCCTCTGTTAAGCAGGTATGAATTATGTGAGTAATATATAGTAATATTAATGAGGTATCAGTACCGTAACATAGTAAGAGACAAACTGTCACACCCAGAAGCAGTGGATTTCATGGCTATTATGATTTGGAGATAACTACTTCATCTACAGAAGTGAAAAGCAATTGCGTTGCTTGTTTTCGATTTTTCCTATATAGGTCAATCAAGTCAGAACATTCTATATTTAAAGATGAAGCCAAGTCAACAAAGTAATTATTTATCAAGTTATTATTCCCCAGATGTTCTGGAATATTTTATTCCATTAGACCAAGACACAGATGATTTACGGAGAAAAATATTATTATATTGATTTAAAACTATATTATAAGCAAGACTAAGATGATCATATTCTAGTTATGGTAAGGCATTACTGTGCTCCTCTGGGATGAGTCTTGTCTTTTCGGCTGCTGAGTACTGCGCTCCAGTTTGGTTAAACAGCCCACATGTACATAAAATAGATGCACAGCTAAATAACACCATGAGAATGATTACTGGTGTCATCAAACCAACTCCCACACAATGGCTCCCAGTCCTAAGTCACATCCCACCCTCACAACTGCGACGAAAAAACCCTCTTACTAATGAATACAAAAAGATCGTGAACAATAGAAATCTACCCATCCATAAGGATGTCGAAGACGCCAACCTTAATCGACTTCAGTCTAGACGACCCCCAACAAGAACAGCAAGGGTGGCTGTGGAAAGTGGGTTCAATCTGACCGAAGCATGGACTCAAGAATGGACCGCACAACAACACAATGATATGCCGTGCATCACACACAAGCCGCCGGGCTTCGATCTACCACGTAAAACATGGTCCACGCTTAATAGAATCAGAACCCAACATGTTAGATATGCATACTCTCTACACAAATGGGGCAAGCAACCTTCTCCCCTCTGCGATTGCGGAGAAACCCAAACCATCAGACATATCACAGAAGAATGTACCATACGATCACACAGTGGTAGACCTGAGGATTGTATGATAGCAACCCATAAATAAATAAATTAGATGTTCGTTTGTAGCCTTTAAAATTGTGTCTCATACTTTATGTGTATATATTCTATGTTGTACTCTAACTTTAATGTATCTAATAGCCGTACGATAAATAAAATAAATTACAAAATTGATAAATGAAGTAAGCGTTAAACGGGAGGGGTATAATGATGAGGGCAAACATTTAATTATGGAGGAAACGAAACGAAATAAACTTCATTTTAATATTCTATTCTCAAAAATATGAAGAGGCTGGATTATATTATGAAGCAATTTTATAGAATTTTGTTTAAATGTTGAGCATCTTCAAGGAAGACAATCAGCAAAACGACAATGTCAGTCGGTCCACCAATTATCTGTAAAAACACAATGACGGTTTAGAGCTAGTTTAAAAGAATCAACTTATAAATAAAGTCTAAGCAAAATAAACTCTAAGAAATTCGACTAGTACAGTTAAAATCTGACATTGGTCCTGAAAGGGCGGCATAAAAAAGACAAATGACTAACGAATGCGTTTCCAAAACAAAGTTACAGGTAGCATTAATCTATAGTGAAGTCTATACTGATATCCAAATTACAGACAACTACCCAGCATAACCCCAATTAGACCACCAATTAACAAAAACCCGAAAATACAAACACAGGTATATCAGAAAGTGGTCAGGTCATCAATAATAAGTGGCAGTGAATCCTGGACCTTAACAAAAACGAGCAAAAGTAAAGTAATAGCTACTGAGATGAGATTACCGAGAAGAATAAAATGAATCTCAAGAAGAGATCGGATAAGGAATGAGTCAGTATTGACCGAATTAAAAACAAAAGCCATAGATTTGGTGACTGGAGAAAGACAAATGGGTTGGTTGGGTCACATACATAAGGTAATTGGACGTAATTGATTAAATAAATTAACATAAAGGTTTCTGTTATTTAAAATGAAAACATATCGAACAATTAGATGAGTATATTTTCTATGCATTTGAAAAACCCACTACCAAATTCTTTCAATTTTTTTTCTAAAAAGCAGAACATTTTAAATCTTTGCGGGAAGCAAGACAAATTTTTAAAAATCTTCTTAGCATTCGTTTCTATCCCAAAGATTTCAACTTTTCATAAGCAATGAATGATTAAAAATCTCAACAAAATAATTAGTTATTTTTGCTTATCTCTGCATCTTGATAATCCGTATTTTCATTTCAATTTTAAAATATCTTATGAATTCGTGTATTGAATAACTATTGAAATTAACAAAACTAACGCAGTTCATTGAACAAACAATATCTAAATACTATATTTCCTTTACGATTTACGAGCTGAGTGCGTATTTATGGAAAGGAAATTTATTCTACAAAGGATTTAATTTCTGAATGCGCATCATAAGTAAGCACGAACTTAGAGATTATTAACACATGAATAAATCAATTTACAACACATAATATACAGGTGGATCGGAAATATTAGAATCAATATAAATATATCATAACACAAAAGAAAAAGAAAATATTCAAAGAATTAAATAATACTATACTTTGTTCACTGAACGTATAGAGTAGCAAAAAACGCGTGATCATTGCATGATTTTTAATACTGCCTTTCTATTGGCTCTGAGAGATACATACAAATCCCAAAACACACGATATAAATCATCTGCTTTCTGTGATTTTGTCACATGATTGTGACTATACCACGCAGCAAAATCACAATTTTAGAGAAGGATGAAAATATTTATTTGCTAATGTAGAACAAGTGAGCAAATAGTGATTTTGCTAACATTGTCTGTTATTTTGAAATATATGTTATATATGTATACTTTTTGCTTTTTGCCTTTGCTATATAGTATTGTGTATTAATTGCATTGTTCCTTGTATTTGTTTAAGTTGTTATTATTATTATTCTCAGTCTTTTTAAAGACTCTATTAATGATTAAAGGTTTATTGAAGGTAAGATCTATAAATCGTAAACAAAGCAAATGGTTTATAAGTTAATTATGTTTCAGCTTTCCAGAAGTGTTGAATTTATACAGTACTGTGCAAAATGCAGCCAGAACTGCAGAAACGAGTAACGAGACATTTTACAGTGCTAGAAAAAGAGACTGTACTGAATATATTTACCAAACGTCAACAAGAATGCCCAGCTGACTCTAAGACATGAATTGTTGACTTTACAGCCGAAGCTTCAGGTATCTGCTCTGCAAGTGTTTTTAATATTTTGCGAGAACACAATGCACAAGATGTGAAACCTCCAAAGACGTATACAAGAGCACGATCTGTCCTGGATAATATTGATAATGATATGCGTAATATTATTAGACGTATAGTACACTCATTTTTCTATAAAAATGAGGTGCCAACAGTGAATAAGATTTTATTTAAAGTAACTGAAGATGAGAACTTGCCAAACCTCAAACGTACAACAGTATGGAAGTTGTTGAAAGAAATGAATTTCTCTTTCAAAAAAAGAGCTCGTAATAGTTTTTTAAAGGAAAAATGTGAAATTGTTACATGGAGACGGCGCTACCTTCGTCAAATAAAAGAATTTAGGGAACAAAATAGAAAAATTTACTACCTAGATGAAACATGGGTCAATGAAGGCCATACTGTGCAAAAAATATGGGTATAAATATGGGTAACAAGTCCAAGGCAAGCATTATTACAAGGGCTCTCGACGGGTCTTAAAAATCCAACTGGAAAGGGAAGACGATTGATTGTTCTTCATATTGGTTCAGAAGATGGATTTGTAGAAAATGGCTTATTGTTGTTCGAGTCAAAAAGGATCAATGATTATCACGAAGAAATGAATGCAAATATCTTTGAGGAGTGGTTTGAAAAGGTATTGCCAACGTTGGAAGAAAAATGTGTTGTGGTATTAGATAATGCTTCCTATCACAGTAGGAAAATTGAAAAAGTGCCAACTACGGCCACATGGAAAGGTGATATTCAGTCTTGGTTGCAAGAAAAAAATATATCCTTTCAAAAAGATATGGTTAAAGATGAACTATTACATTTAGTTAAGGTGCACAAAGAACATTTCAATAAATATGCGATTGATGAACTTGCAAAAACTTAAATAGAACAGTACGAAGACTACCACCCTATCTTTGTGAATTGAACCCGATAGAATTAATATGGGCCCAAGTTAAAGGAGAAATTGCAAGGAAAAACACTACATTTAAATTAAAGGAAGTCAAAGAGCTGTTACATACATCATTGAACAATGTTACAAAAGAGAACTGGTTGAATGCCATCAAGCATGTTAAAGAAGTAGAGAGGAATATGTGGGAGTTAGACGTAATTGTTGAAAATTTACAAGAGAGTTTCATAATTAATTTGGAAAGTTCTGGAAGTAGTGAATGTGACAGTGACATCCAGGAATAATTTTAATTGTCAACACAGAAAAATTTAAAATATATGTTTACATTCATAGTTTCTTTCGCTCTTTCTTCTATATATTTTTTAAACATAAAGTATATTGTGTATGCATTTTATTTATATATGTTTACTATGAATGTACTCTATTTATACACGTATAAAATACCTTATAAATTCATAATAAAGTAACTACCTATGCCCAATTTAAACTTGTAATTTATATTATATACACATGTGAATACAGTCTTTAATATATTTGCTTCATTTTTAAATACCTATATTGCTTTCGTATTATTTGTTAAAATGCCTGATATTGATTTTGACAAATGCATATTAAATTTATCTTAAATTGTTTACAAAATGCGCATTTGTGTATTTTTTTGTTAAGTCAATTAATATTTATCCACTTATTAAGTGATGGATTTTAAACAATTTACGAATGTTTTGTTGATATAGGTCATGTTTGTGATTTACGTATTTTAGTTATCTAAAAAGACAAAATATGCATTTTCTGTAAATTTAAATCGGTTCAGTATTTTATATATTCTGTATGACATGGAAACTGCAACACCAAGAAGGGGTGCGGATTTTTTGACCAAACTTGGTAGAAACGTATAACTAGTCAAAGGCAATAATTGATTAAAATTTCAAAGAAAAAAAACAAAAGACTAACACAATTTAACATAATTTTTATTAATAATGTGTTGAACCGCCCCTATTAGTGTCACACTCCCTCACTCTTCGTGGCATTGATTCGACTAAGTGGTCGATATCCTATTGGGGTATGGTGTCCCAAGCAACCTGTAATTCATGCCGGAGAGCTATTAGTGTCTGCGGGGGATTGGCTAAATTCATAAGTTTTCGTCCCATAATGTCCCACACATGTTCTATCGGCGAGAGGTCGGGGGATTTGGGTGGCCATGGCAAGATATTGACATGAGCCTCTTCCAAGCGATTTATAGAAATTCTCGCTACGTGGGGAGGGGCATTATCCTGCTGGAAAAGTGGGTCTTCGAGCGTTTGAAGATATGGTAGAATATGGGGTTCTACCACCTCATCAATGTAACGCTGGGCGTTCATGGTGGTTTGGATGAACACCAATTGAGACCTACTCCCATATGCTATAGATCAAGTGGTCATGACACATCTGACACTTCATTCAGTTTTCGCTGACATTAATGTGTGGTGTATTAATTGTTTGTTTGAAATTAATTTCAACGGTTTTGTCTTATTATACCTTTGTTTAACGTGTTTAAAGAGTTTTATTATGCCTAGAGTGCGGCAACGTGGAAATTATCGCCAATTAAGCGAATTCGACAGAGGTCGAATTGTTGGTTTGCGAGAAGGTGGTTTTTCATACAGGGAAATTGCAAATCGCCTTAACCGGAACCAATCCACCATTATGCGCTGTTATCATAACATACCATAACACCCACTGCTCGATGCACATGCCTTTCAACGGAAAACTGAATATCACGACGTTCCCCACGTCTTCGTCTGACCCTTGTACGGCCATCATGCATCCCTAGACAAAATCGAGATTTATTCACTGAATACCACCCTGTGCCACTCCACGTTCCAGTGCAGTCGCAATCTACACCACTCCAAACGTTGCTGTCGGTGTTGAGCCGTAAGTGGTAACACAAGATGTGGACGATAAGATTGTAAGCCGAAACCCCTAATTCGACGATAAACGGTTCGAAGGGTTACAGGACGACCAATATTACCTAACCACACGTCAGCAATTGATCTGGTATTGGAAAACCTGTCTCTTAGTGCCATTAAGCGAAGGCGGCGGCCCTGTATCTCATTAGTTCCTCTTCGGCCTCCGGTTCCTCTTTGGCGTCTTTCCTGACCTTCCCTAGTCCATGATTGATAACAGCGCATAATGGTGGATTGGTTCCGGTTAAGGCGATTTGCAATTTCCCTGTATGAAAAACCACCTTCTCGCAAACCAACAATTCGACCTCTGTCGAATTCGCTTAATTGGCGATAATTTCCACGTTGCCGCACTCTAGGCATAATAAAACTCTTTAAACACGTTAAACAAAGGTATAATAAGACAAAACCGTTGAAATTAATTTCAAACAAACAATTAATACACCACACATTAATGTCAGCGAAAACTGAATGAAGTGTCAGATGTGTCATGACCACTTGATCTATCGCAACAAAATTTTAATCAATTATTGCTTTTGACTAGTTATACGTTTCTACCAAGTTTGGTCAAAAAATTCGCACCTATTCTTGGTGTTGCACTTTCCATGTCATGCAGCATAAACTGATAAATTGTTGTTTTTTGAAAATTTAAACATGTAATCAAAAGATTTTATAAAACTTTATTGTTAATATGAGTACTCTATTGTAAATTGAGCTGTGCACGTGATACAGTCGTGAACAGCTCGTGATTACTCTATATGTTCAGTGAATGAAGTATAGTAATACTAATGTTTTTAAAGTATGTGGAAAAGAAGAATAACGTAATTCATTAATAAATAAATTGTCAAACTGTCTAAGCAATTAGTTTGGACTGACTAGCACAAAAGTGTCAATCATCAAGACAGCATGGCCACGTCGACTTGCGGTACATTAGAAAGATTATGAGGGGGGGGGTTGAAACATATCTTTAGTCAGTAAGAAATTTAATAAAAAATATATTTACAAATATCACCAGAATTAGGACACACTTTCCATTGTTTCACTTACCATTTAGAATTTTGTTGGCTCCTAATTGAAGAAATTCTTTATAGCGTCTTGTACTTTGTGTCCCACTGATTACGGTTACATTTAAATGCCTTTTTCGGTGTACTGAAGATATGATAATCTGGGCTATATGATGGATGCTCTAAAGTCCTCCAGTTTGTTGCTAGAGAATTTCCTATATCTTAGCAATCATATTAACTCAAGCTTCTTTAAAGAAGGGTTTTTATGTTCGAACAAAAATGTCACATCATCTGGCTTGCAGCAGAATGTGCTTTAAATTTTTTAATTTTAATTTGTTCATTGCATCGATGACAACTTCCTGAGTCGTTTAAAGTTTTGTCGCTTGCAATTATTTACAAGGAAAAGTCATTATTATTTTGACTGCATTTCGTGAAGCGCAAAGTGCAAAGGTAATCTGATTCGCAATGCCTTTTAGTCCCAGAAGAAAGTCGAAAAACCACTGCCCATGAACTCTATTATGACCCAATTTGTGCACGATACTATTAACAGATGTTGATTTGTGAAACTGTTATCAACCATCACACTCTAGAATAACTGACCATGATAAATCTGGACGACCACGCATAGAGTAGCGCTAATTAAAGCAGCACCCGCGAGAATTCTTCAAAACTTTTCAAAAACTTTGAGAGAATGATTGAGCGGGATGTGGCGATATAACGACTTGGGTCTTTTCGGCGCTGAACGAAATGTTTCCACACAACTCAACTTAGGTAACAAATCAAAACGGTGTTATGAAAACAAGCTTTGCTAAATCCTCTTCAAAAACGAGAAAATCTTTACAATTGAGAAGAATTTTAATAAAGAAAATAACAAAGAGTATGCGAGAAATGCTTCTTGATTTTTGGCCAAAGTAGAACGAGATCATCCTATGGTGTGTGTGATACCTTTTTTTGTTTGCTAAACAGTAGTAAAAACACATGTTAAAGCCCTTGAACGAGACATTGTTCAACAATTAACAGTAGAAATTTAAAAGCACTCCTGATTATAAGGGCAAACCACACAGGATAGTTCAAAAACAGTGTGTGGAATATCAGAGATGCTGAAGAATCGCCTAGCTGGGAATCAAATCCCCTGTATTATGAATTATGTTCAATTTTTGGTACTAAAGCCTTTTTAACAGGCAAATCATTTGGAGTCGCTTTAGAAGTTCTTATAACAAGCAACAACAAAATAATCAATGGATGTTATTCCTAATTCTTTTCATAAATGGCCTGACCGATAGAAAGATAACATTGACTCAAGAGAATAGCATTCTGAATCAGGTTGATTTCTGTTTGTAATTTTTGCAAAAGAAAATCTTCTTCTTCTTCATTTACTTGGGTTCCGTTTATACAAGTATATATTTCTTTTGACGTTTCGGTTGATGTGAAGCCCAGCTTGTCATCCATCTTTTCAGTGGTCTTCCGGTATCTCTTTCTCATTTTCTCTTTGGTCATGATCAATCGATTCTCTTCTCGTCCCTCTAACAAATCTAATAGCACCTCTCGTTCTACATTCTTATCTTATAGTTCCGTTTCTGATTTTATACCACCTTGACTTTTTTGTTAACGTTCTCAGAATGTTTATTTTAGTTGTTCGGATCAGTTATTTAATGATCCTTCTGTCGGCTCGGGTTTCTACCGCGTAAGCCATTATTAGTGTCACCGTGGTTCTAAACTCTTACATCGCTTTGTGTTTTATGATATTTATTTTTAAACTTGCTACCTACCTTCAACTTCAATGTAGCTATTTCGTTAATTTATTTATTTCGATGCTTAATCTAGAATATAACATATTCATTGGTTATACTGTTTTTAATGTGTAATAAAGATATCGCAAGCTCTCTTACATGTGTTAAAAAGATTTCTGAAAAAGTTGCTTGACACAAAATATTATTATTTTGCAGTATTAAGTTTGAAAGTAGGTACTCCTCTGCACAACTACAAACACTTTAAACTGGCCCTCGTATTAGTAAAAAAACAAGTAATAAAATAAGATAAATACACAACAATTGCAACAAGAATTGTAGAATATAAATTCATTGAAAAACCTATTCTTAATATTTCAATAATTATTATCTGTACATTGATGGAATAATATATTATTGTACCAACCAAGGATGTCATTCAACACTCCTTCAACTCCTCCCACTGCATTTTAAAGGTAAATGAATCCCTACTTCAATTTCCTTTAGAGCTCTGATATAGAAGGGATTTACGATATTACCTTTTTACTGTCATGTTCTAAGTATACAATACATAAAAATCAATCAATCTTTTCTGGAATATTGGAGCGATATTTATTTTTTGCAATATGTGCACATCAAATATTTAATTTAACACAAATACCATTGAAATTCCCTTTATTATTGCTAATTGAAAATAATTATTACACGCTGCATCAGTATTATAATATAAGATAGGGTAAATATATTGGATACTACGATATGAAAACAATAGTGCTTTCAGCAAATTAAATAAATCAGATATGTATATATGCACTTAGTTGCAAATCAGACAATTATCTATTTTCGGCAAATATAAATAAACATTTAGTGGTCAACTAGACAAAACACTATTCTAAATAATTTTCAGTATTTAATGGAATTACAGGTACATTATAAAGCTCACATTAATTAAATTATTATTGAGCTTTAATTATCATAAACAAATAATGAACAGTCAATCAAAATTACATGGCTTTATAAACGTTTTTGTAAAATAATGTGACGTAGGACAGTTTACATTTTTGTTTTTGGTGATATAGCCAAAGATATCTTAACAAAAAAATATAATAATTAGAGCTGGATATTCAGGCTTCTACTGACTTTCTATCTTGACTGAACATGGCTTATCCACTTCCACTTACCATATAATAATGTAAGATTTTTTGAATGATATATGAACTAGATCTATTTATTATTTTGCCGTTGGCATTGAATATAAAAATATATAAATACAAATTAAAGATAGGTACTTCACCAGTATTTGTAACTGTGAAGCTAACGTACTAAACACTGCATCCTGCATCACTAGCCTCGCATTTAACTTATACCAATATCGCACATTAACAGTGTTACAATCGTCCCCTCTGGTTTGATTTATAACGCCGTTGTTTAAAAGTAACGATGGTCCCTCTACTGCCGTCGCTCCAGAAATCATTTCAAGGATCCCAAATACGCTCTCACTAGGGCTGAGCCGAAGCTCTTGAGCCCTTTTATCCTGGGGTACGCCCTAAACATTTCGGACGGTGGGGTTTGGAGAAAAAGAGATCGAATAAGAAATTTTGAAAAAGTGCAGCACGAAACTAGCACTAAAACTAGTAGGGGGAAGAACTGGAAGACGAACCTACGAACACTGGGCATAGTCAAGGTGGTCAGAATGCGGGGGGTAAATCGAAAATTGATCGGGACAGGTGTATGAAGGAAGTCCCGGGGTCCAGGGAAGAAAAAAGTAAACAAATGGGCACGCGAAGTACATGCCTTAAGGTGGACGTAAAAGGTCCTTGAGCCGCTTGACCCGGGCCCTAGGCCTGGGCTTGTCCTGAGCCGGAATTGTGAGGTTGGACACCAGGGGATTGGAGGTAATGGTCGCTCTTTCCCACGTGCCCGTTGCCAGCCTCCTCACGTGGTCCGCGAAGCTCTCCACTCCCAGGTCCGCACGAATCTGATCGTTTCGCACGAACCAGGGGGCTCCGACGATGAGCCTAAGAGTGCGGTTCTGAAGAGCCTCAAGTTTGCCCAAACGGGACTTGCAAACGTTGAACCACGCGAGTGCCCCGTAGGATAGTTGGGGCCTCAGGACGGCCTTGAAGATGAGCACTTTCGGGCCCAGGCCAAGCGAAATCATTTCAAATTTGCCCCGTACTTATAGTTATAACTTCTGCCATACTTCTACCCGACATGGCCCTCTGACCGCACACGCCGTCTGCGCCAATCGCGTACGAGCCCCCCTCTTTTCTACTGTGTGCCAACCGGCATAAAAGCAGGCCCAATTTTTCAGTCTGGACATATTATAGACGATAGCGAAAATCTCTACAGCTATGCGATCATCCTTATTTCTACATCATTACGAACACCTTTATCTCCTCTTATACTAACTATACTTCATCTACCATCGATCTACTACGGAAAAAAATTCGTCTTCGATACGACTTTGACTCCATCGCCTCCAAGGACAGCGACACCAGGTTTATCTCATCGCTCTGTGCCCGGATCGGCGATCATCTCAATGCTCTGTTTACGATACGTCCTACGCTGTCTTGACATATGGATCAAGTTAAGTCAATGTTCCCGTTCCGTCAGATTTTTTGGTCTCCGGAGCAAGTCTAAGTTCGTTTCCCCTTTCTAATATTTTTTTTTCTTGCCCGTCGACAGTAAGGTTGGCCGACCGAGCTATCGACTTCTTCCTACCTGTGGCGCTATCCTAGACACGATAGGGACACATTTTTTTCCGGCTATTCCCAAGACAAGTACAGCCGTCCTCTTTTCTTCTTTAGTTCGCGTCGGCGTTCGTGTCGTGTTAGTTTAAGTTAGTGCTAAGTCCCTTGTATGTATATTATTTCCTTTTGTACATTCTTTTTATATCTCTTTCTGTAAACAAACCTGTAAATAGCACTTGCAACGTATTCCTTTCACCACCGTCCCAAGTGTAAAGTGTTGTAGTGAAGTGACAGTGCCTCTGGCAGCAGCGTCCTGTGTATTTATGTCGAAGAAAGACGTTACTGGGAGCTTCGACAAGATCTAGCTGACGAGTACCGCCATTTTTTTTCATATATTTATTTTACCGCCCAGAGAAAGCTCCCCGGATAACAACAGCAGAACCTTAAAAAAGCCCTTTCGAGACACCTATTTCTAAACGGAATTATATCCGTATATATACTTTTTGAAGAAAGGGTGTCCAGTGTATAGTGTAGACGTGTATATATCGGCTCCGGATTTTTAACCCAATAATAGGGAGAAACCAAGTTAATAATACACAGAAAGGTGACACTGTGAAGAAGAAGAAAAAGTAGAACTGATACAGAAATACAAGAAGAAAGTAGAAGGTAAGACAATTTATTCAGATTAATAAAACATGTGTTGACTGCCTCC
Organism: Amphimallon solstitiale; assembly: GCA_963170755.1. Classification (NCBI taxonomy): domain Eukaryota; kingdom Metazoa; phylum Arthropoda; class Insecta; order Coleoptera; family Scarabaeidae; genus Amphimallon; species Amphimallon solstitiale. Next base: position 55,392,832 of record OY720684.1, read on the forward strand.
GAGAGGTCGACTCGGGCATTCGACACACACGGATATATTTCAACAATAACAACTAAAGAAAAAAGTACGGTGCTGCGAACCATACCAGAGATTTGGAAACAGAAATAATAAAATAAAGTACGGTACTCTGAAGAGAAGTCGGGCGTCAATAAAATAAATAGAGGCGATAAGAAGAAAAGGCCCGTCATAAGAAAAACTAAAATAGTAAGAACACTGTTGGAAATGGATAGCGATGGGAGCACAACAGATGAGGGAAAAAGAAAGAGGGGACAAAGAGATATAACCGAAATGCTTAGGAAGAATAAAAAGACAACTAAAACAACGAAGAAAGGAGCAAGCGATGACGAAAATAAACTAGACAAGTTAATAGAAATGATACAAGGACTGGTTACACAAGTGCAACATATAGAGGGAAAACAAGATAAATATGTGGAAGAAATGAAAGGAATTAAATTGGAAAATGAGAAAATCAAAGAAGAAAATGCAGAACTGAAAAAAGAAATTAGGAGTGTGAAAGGAAGACTAGATAGACTGGAGCTAGTGAATAGAAGAAATAATGCAGTTATGCAGGGATTAAAAATAGATGTGAGTGATCAAGGGCACCTAAAAGTAGTGGTAGAAGAAATTATCCAGAAGTACATGGAAATACAAATAGAAATTAAAGCGGTGAAACAACTGGGCCCAGAAACTTGCTTAATAGAACTGAAGAATACACATGATAAGATACAAATGATGAAAAACAAGGGTAGATTAAGAGAATACAAAGAACAAAAGATATATATTAACGATGATATGACGAAGAAGGAAAGAGAAATACAAGAAAAGATACGTAGAAAGGCCAAAGAAGAGAGAATGAAAGGAAAAACCGTCAAGATAGGATTTCAAAAGATAATAGTGGAGGGAGAACAATGGAGATGGAATAGAGAAAAAGAGAATTGGAATAAGAAGGAAGGAGAATTGGAAAGAAAAAAAGAAATCGCAAAAATAATGTCAAAAAACTAATAATAAAGACTAGTAGAAATGAAGATGACGACCCGGACAAGAAAAAGGACACGATAAAGGCGAATAAACAAAATAATGATAAATATGATAACGATGACACAAAAAAAAATAGAAAAGATAAGGAAAAGTAAGGATAAAGAAAACATAATATGGAAAATTGGCACGTGGAACATAAAAAGTATAACAGGAAAAGAAAAGGAATTAGAAAAGGAATTCGAAGAGTTAGAAGTAGACATATTAGCAATTACGGAAACGAAGAAAAAGGCACAGGGAATAATTAAGATGGAGAATGGTCACACTTTATTATACAGTGGTGTAGGAAAAGAAAGAAGAGCAGCTGCAGGAGTAGGATGCATTTTACACAAAAAATTAGAAAACCCAATTCATGACTGGAAGGCATGGTCAGAAAGAATATTACTAATAGAGATGAAGGAGAGAAACATAATGAAAACAATAATAGTAGTATACGGACCAAATGAAGACGACACAGCAGATAACAAAAATAAGTTTTGGGAAGAATTAACAGTGGTGGTAGAAGATGCGAAAGGAATAATTTTTGTAATGGGAGACTTCAACAGTAGAGTTGGTATAAGAGACGATGAATACACTGAAGTATTAGGAACAAACGGAGAGACGGTTAGAAATAACAATAGAAGAAGAATGCTAGGCTTTTGCATGATACACAACTTAGTAATAACTAATAGTCTTTTCCAACACAAAAATATACACACATATACCAGGGAAGTTAAGAGCAGGGGAGAGAAGTCCATAATTGATTATATATTAGTTGACAAAAAGAATAGTAGAATCGTGACTGATACAAAAGTAAGAAGAGGACCGGAAATAGGGAGCGATCACTTTGTCGTTATATCAAAAATAAAGGAAAAAGTTCAAAATAAAGAAAAGAAATATATATACAAACAGAAAGAAAACCAAAAAGAATTACTTAGAACATACAAACTAAGAAGTAAAGATATCGCTGAAAGTTACCAGAAAAGGATAACTGGAAGAGTAGAAAATGTAGAAATGAATAGAAATATTGAAGAAACTTGGAATACGTTCAAAGAAATTATAATAACTACAACTAAAGAGATATGTGGAGTAAGCAAGAAGAAAAACAAAAGACAAACAAAGTGGTGGACAAATGAAATAAGGTATCAAGTAATGTCAAAAAAAAAGGCATGGAAAATATATTTAGCAGAACAAACAGCGGAAAAATACAATATATACAAAGAAGAAAGAAAAAAAGTAAAACAGTTAGTGGCAGAAGCCAAAAAAGAGACATGGCAAGAATTTGGTGAAAAGATGGAAAAAAATAGTAAAGAAACCCAAAAACTATTTTATAGAGTTTTGAAGTCAGTAAGGTGCTACCGGACCTACGTCGCATTAAGGTAACAGACTAAATTAGGGAAAGAAAACGGAGAAACGCAATAGGGGTTGATTTAACTGGATAACGCAGGGCCGAGCTAACTCAGTCGCAGACGGCGTGACGGTTCAGGAAAATAAGAACACCTAAAAGTAGAGCGTCGGTCGGCAACGACGCTAGCGACGATGTCCGGGCACCAGGACACTATGCTATCTTACAGATAACCTACCTGCGCCTCCTACGAGCTACCACTGGCTGTGTCCCTCCAGCGGGTTACCTATTGAACTCCCTGTATAAACATAAGCACCCAATCTTATGTACGTGCTTGTCACAAAATTATTTGAGAAATGGAAAGGTAAAAGAAATAAAAGAAAAGGTATTACGTAATGTAACAAAATTTAATTAAATTTGGTGTGTTGAGTAAGTTTTTTTACTAAATAAGAGAAGAAGTTAAGAATAACAGTAGATTTTAAAATGTCACGAATCTGTCTGAACAGTTTAAATATAAAAAAAAGATAAACAAACGTTGAATGAAATTAATTGAAATATAATGAAATGATAACTAGACGAGACGGTTTGATAATATGTATTCAAAGCGTTAGGCAAAAATTAATGAAATAAAAAAACAAATCTTAATACTAGAACATAACCTCTGCGTTTCCGCAGTGGATGGTTGGTAGCAGAAACGTTTCATCACCTCACATTATGCAACTACAAGTGATATCATGGACACGCCCCAACGGCAATGTTAATACAAAAGTGTAAATATAAACTTATAAACGCAAGAAAATTAATAGCTCAGTATATAAGACTTAGTCTAAAATTGCGAAAAATACGATAAATACCAAAACACCAGGTTTGAATACATGAACATAATTAATTTAAATGAAAGTTACTTAATAGCAAAGTCAAAATTATTAAAGGTAAAATTAGAAAAGAAATTTTATAATATACATAGACACTGAGCTTCCCGAACCAAAATTTGCTCTTACGGAAATGATTTTATCTAGCTCAGAAAAATTAAATGTTCAACGAGAAAGACAAATTTTCTATCTTACGGCACTAAACGGCAAAACTAATATCAAAAATTAGATTAAAAATTCAACACATCATGAGACCTACAATTATCCTAACGGTAAAGAAAATACTAGGTGTATTACTAATCTAAATAATATCTCTCCAAGAGATATAGTGCTACGGTAATGGATTTACTATAACTACTTTTTAAATAAATAATTGTCTCAACAAAGAGCTACAAAATTGCGTAATGACATAACCAAAGAAAAGTTAATTAAGCTGAATATTACATAAACATAACAAGAAGGAAAACGGTAATTTATTTAGGTATAATTTGTGACCTCGCAGTTAACCGAGTGGTGCGATAGCTATTAAGCCGCTCAAAAATTCTTAGGTCAAAATCTAGGCAAAATAATATCTTGCACACAGGCGTCAAAACGTCGATAATCAGACAAAAAAAAAATATGAAGTACAATTTACAGCGTTAGTTGCACTTATCTGGCAAAATGGTCGCCGGAAGGTCGCTGCGTGAATCCAAAATGGCGGAGACCCTCTTGGAGGGAAAATTCTACTTCGACAGTCAGGAAAGTCGTAGAGGTGCAACTTCTGCGGCAACGATATAAACCACCGCGCTCTTCGATGATATTGCGGGGCGATAAAACCAGAAATATGGCTACGGTGGGCTTTCGTGTCCGTCAAAAGAATCCTAACGGCTTCTGAGGGCTTTTGTGCCCATCAAAGGAATCCTATTAAATTAGGGAAGAAAGAACCAAAGCTAAAATCCCGAAAATTTAACACAGAGTTTCAAACACTTACCCCAATATGAAAAATAATGGAGATTCCACGATAAACGACTTACTAGTCACTTCAGGGTGCAAAATTTAAATTAACAAGAAAAAACCAACACATGGCCATACGTGAATTTTTTTTCGGTAACGGTACATCGGTAGAAATTCACGTTAATAACCCAAAATTAAGGTAACGGTAACTTCTGCTTACTCCATTAAAGCCGCAATCGCGAGAATATCTTACATAGATAATGTAATTAAATTACTAAGGGGAGTTAAGCAATTTGCACACACTGTTCTTATACAAGATACGACTATCAAGTGAAGTGGAAACGGGAAATCTCTTCCTTCACAATTGCGCGTTCGCTACACGCATCTCTTCAAAACATAAAGACACGAAAATACCTCAAAATGGACGGCGGGAGCATTCAAATAAAATAACAAACACAAGTCTGAGTTTGACCATAAAGGGAGTTAACACTGTGACTCATAGATAAACGCAAACACGAACATAACTTATATGAAGATAGAATGACAGAAACAACCCTTCGAAGAATGTGGAATTTATAAAGTCGGAAGATAGAAAGGGACATAAACACTCAACGGTTGGCAACGTGTGAAACACCCATTTCACGGCAACGTAGTAACCACGTTTGACAGAAGACAACAAAACAAACCTCCACACGTAGTTCCCATTTTATTAGACGAAAGAACAGAATTTCTGCAGGTAACTAACGAAATATCCAAGCTCTAATCAAACGCTGCAGAAGACGGTTAAAAGAACCGATCAACTATATGTTTCAGAGTATTAACGACCTTAACCTCTACTGGGGTCCCAGGGAAGAATCACAGAAGTTTCCTAATACTTAGAATAACGATGAAAGGCAACAAGCGATCTGCAAGCAAATATTAGTATGCCCTCCGTTCCAAGCATTTCCTCATCTTAATACTTCTTACATTTTAGTGAGACAACTGCGAAGAAAAAAAAAGATTAATAATCGGGCCTGCTCGAGATACTGTGTTTGGGAATACGCCAAAAACACGTGAAGCAGTCAACACAACGGCCTGACTGACGGCTCGGAGCATTTCAAGCCACGAACAAAATGCATTATGTAGAGATCGGACGTAATAAATGAGTAGATAATAAAAAAACTTAGACAAGGCGTAAAAGTAACTGCAAATGCAGAAAATACGCAACTACAGGTAGGGTAGAATAAGCTAGAGCTAAGATAATTAGAATTAGTTACTTAGATACAGAGGTTTTCACAAAAATAGAGTGTAATTGCTCGATAATACACAAAACCAATCTGTCAATTTCTCAGTACGTGATTTAGGGCTCTGAAGGCTCAAAAGTAGGTTTAGTATACACGCAGGCATACGGCAGGCAGTCTTAGCAACCGGTGAAACAAACAATGTACAGGGTACGCCCAAAAAGTTACGGGCTTATACAAAATCCACGTATTTAGACAAAGACACAAAATCTTTCGGGAACCAAAACAAAAGTAAATTTTACAGCGTAACAAAGGAATGAAGAAATGTCTCAATCTACACACCATAATAATATACAAAATAAGAAGGGAGATATACTAAGCGATAAAAAAGAAATCATAGAAAGATGGAAAGAATACTTCCAAGAATTGCTAAACGAAGGAGTGGAAAATGAGAATACCGATGAACAACAAACAATAGAAGAAGAATAGACAGAAGAAATAATTACCATGGACGAATTGGAAGAAGCAATACATAAACAGAGAGATGGGAAAGCACCAGGCTGCGACAAGATTACGGCAGAAATGATTAAAAATATAGGACAAAAAGGAAGAGAAGTAATGTTGAAAATATATAACAGAATATGGAGAGAAGAGGAGATACCAAACGATTGGAGGAAGTCATTAATAGTACCAATATACAAGAATAAAGGAAACAAAAAACAATGCAATAACTACAGAGGAATAACCCTTCTAAGCACTGCAATGAAGATTCTTGAGCAAATAATAGATAAAAGACTAAGAGCAAAACTCGAAAATACGGTACACGAATCACAAAGTGGGTTTAGAAAAGGAAGGAGCACACAAGACCAAATATTTTCCGTGAAGCAAATAATACAAAAAGCCTATAGAGAGCAGAAGAAAGTATTTTTAGCATTTATAGATCTAGAAAAAGCATTCGATAAGGTACCAAGAGAAAGACTGTGGAATATATTAAAAGAGAGAGGGGTCAATGGAAAAATAAGACGATTAATACAGAATATATAATATAATAACACCAACGCTGTAATAGCTAATAATTTAGAATCAGAAACCTTCAGAACAAAGGAGGGACTCCGACAGGGAGGAAGCCTGAGCCCAATGCTGTTTATAGTTTATATGGACGACATTATCAAAAGGTGTACAAAAGAAAGTAAAAAGATCAGAGTTGGACACATTAACTTAAAGCTAGTCGAAGTTTCACAGGGAGCATTCGCAGACGACATAATAATTACAGCTGACAGTGCGGAAGATCTACAACGGAATTTAATAATATGGAATACGACACTAAATAACAGTGGAATGATGATGAATAAGAATAAAACCAAAGTAATGGTAGTGGGAGATGAAGAGATAGATATGAAAATCGAAATAGAAGGAATTGAAATAGAAGAAGTGAGAACGTTCCAGTACTTGGGAGTGAGAATTGATGGAAAAGGGACCCAGGACGCCGAGATTAACCAACGAATAGAAAAAGCAACAAAGCTGTATTATAGTATGAGGAATAAGTTCATTAACAAAAAAGAGATATCCCGCGAAACAAAATTAAAAGTATATAAGGCAATATACCAACCGATATTAGTATATGGATGCGAATCCTGGATATTAAATACAAGACAAAAAAGTAAAATACAAGCAGTAGAAATGAAATATTTAAGAAGAGTCAGAGGAGTTACAAAGATGGAAAGAATAAGAAATTCGGAAATAAGAAAAGATCTGAATATACAGTCAGTGTTGGAACATATTGAGCAAAGACAGTTGGGATGGTGGGGACATCTATATAGAATGGAAAATACGAGACAGACAAGAAGGATATGGGAAGCAAGAATAATGAAAAATAAAAGAAGAGGAAGGCCAAGGACGACATGGAATGATGTCATAGCAGAGATTTTGAGGAGGAAGGGCAAAACTTGGACAGAGGCGAAGAGCATGGCGAGGAATAGAAATGAATGGAAAAGATTCATAAAAAGTTAGAAGAGGATAAACGCCCCACACCATTAATATAGTAGAGGGGATTATTAGATTATATATATATATACATATATATACTTTTTGTGTCCTCTATTTTAAAAAAATTATTTTCCTCCTCTTACCTAATTAAAATAATTTTATTGAAGAATAAATGAGGTTTTATAATAATATAAAAAAATCTCTTTTTCAAAATGCAAGTTTTTGTAGAACTCATGGTATTTGGAATTAATTAAATTTGTCTGGCATAATTCCATTAGGTGTTTACATTTTAAGTTCGATATTTTTATTTCTGTTTTTCTTCTTGTAAAGTTGTTGTAATGCTCTAGGTTTATTGCCTCTACCTTTAATGCCAAGCCTAATATTTAAATTGAAGAAAATGCAACAAAAACAAAGGAATTGGAACTAGCATATGTAATATCCTTTAACCAGATATAATTGACAACAGTATCGCCGATACAGTGGAAATGTGAATGTTGATATCAACGTTCTTAGTTTGAATATTTAAGCTTTACCTAACAAAATACATTGCATAATTTCTTGAAAAGTTCCGCATTGATATACCTTGTATTTGTGAACATTGGCTGACAGAGCCTGCTGCTACGGTATTTAAAATGAAGGCTTCAAAAATTGGAGCGTCCTATATAAGAAAATATCATAAACATGGTGGCGTGCTGATATTGGTAAAGGAGTATCTAAATGTAACTAATTTGAAAATTGATGCAGCTAGCTCTAAGATGAATGTAAATGGAATCCATTTCAAAAAAAAACAAATACAATAATTATAGCTTTATATAGACCTCCTACAGATAATTTGGACAATTTTTTGATGGTAATGGAAAAGATCTTTTGTGATAAAAACCAGGAGCTCCTACTCACATTTTAAATCATTATTGGAGACTTCAATATAGATTTATTAAAACAAACAAATCAGAGTGCAGATACATTAAACATGTATAAGGATTATGGAAGGTTTTTCAGAAGAAGAAGTGGTAATTTTTCTTGTGTCAGCAGGGCCAACTCACTATCGGTAAGGAGGTAGTGAATCCCCACCTTTCTGACCATCTCAACAAAGAAATTTGCTTGAAATAGTAGGAACTATAGCAATTACGAGAAGAACATCGGATATACTAAGTCTGTATAATAGAAAGAAAAAAAATAAATACACAATGTTGAACAATTGAAAAAATAGGAAATCGCGAAGTACATACTCAACAGTTTTTCGGTTAAGATTCTGAAGCAGATAATACCAGTGGTGGCGGCAACTTTAACTTGCTTGCTCAACCGCAGTTTTCAGGAGGGCATTTTTTCGGGTAACCTCCAGAAAGCCAAGGTGGTATCTGTCGTTAAATCGGGGCAAACAAGTGATGCTGCAAATTACCGTACGATTTCCGGGTTGCCGACAGTGTTGAAGATTTTCGAGGATGCGATTAGGATGAGAATTCAGAGTTATTCATAGTGCCACAAAACTAAAGGTCCTTCGTTGTTAAAATCCAAGCAACAGCCTCTGAGTTAAATTATGTAAGTCCGTGTATCCAAATTCAATCTTAGCTATAGGACATTCTTCAACAATATGTTTAACTGTTTCAATCTCAGTTCCGCAATCACAAGCTGGACTCGCGATCATATTCCACTTGAAAAACATACTATTCTCCTCTTGAAACCAGTCAATCCACTGATGCTACATGAATTTAATTTGTCTTTGGATATACCTTCGATATTAAGTTGACAAATCCTAACAACTGAACCATTATTCCTAAAAGAAACACACTATGAATTTAAACTTGAAAAGTGATACCTGTCATATGACCGTGAGAATCTTAGGATCTTGTACGGTCTTCCAAGTGATGATTATTATGGACAACATTATATTCTCTATTTTGGACCATCGTAAAGATGGTTACCGCCGACCAAAATCAAATTAAATAAAGAAATATAGATTAAAACATAAAAATAACTAGTAAAATAGAAACTTAAAATTGACACTAACATTAATAATATAATATAACATTTGGACTTAATTTCAAGTTTTTTATTTTATCTTAAGAGGAGCGTTTACCTATCGAAAACTATGGCCCCGTAAGGCTTCGCGGTTTTTTTAAATTTATTTTGTAATTTTTGAATCTCAAATTTGTGTTAACGATGCAAAAGGCATAAATTTATAATGTTAAGGTCACTTTTTGTATTAATTTATTTTCTTAAAAAAGTTATGTGTTTTAGAAATACCACAAAAATGCATAAATTTGATTAATGTCTACGAACTAAGGCTGGTACATAAAAGAGAAAAAACGATCTCTACGTGCCAGCTGCACATTTGATGAACGATATAAAAAAATGAAATTTATGTAATTATATTTGAGGATAAAAATTTAAAATAGTAAACATTTTCACACACATTTCACGCAAGTGATTTTCGAAACGATCGCATCGTCTATCCCCAATTTACGGTATCTCTATCGGGCCTAGCGAAGACGCAAATCTATCGGAATCGGTTGGCTATTGCAGCCTTGAATCCGAACGACAGATTTAGCAATTAGGAAGAAATGCAGTACCTATAATATTGGAGTGGGCAAGCGGAAATTGAATTATTATAAAAAATCAACACAACAAATAAAGTAAATATGCAAGTCGAATAAAAAGTCGAAATACGACATAAGTAATTTTTAGTCTACAATTTTATTTTATTTTGATATTTGTTAATTCGATTTAGTTTAACTAAGTACATAATACCAATATGCGAGTAGATTTCAGAATTTAAACATTTGACGTTTCATTTTATGTACCTATATATTAAAATTTTCAACCCGCGGTAGCTGTTTCGCGTAATTTTTAATAATTGTCTTGAAAACATTTAAAAATAAAAATTGTCTGTTAGCCTACTTGAAGGTAGCCGTATTTAATTATTATTACTATTAAATTACCGGTTTAGAACCGCCAATTTTTTCCTTCAACATGGAGTGTCTTTTCCCAATCTACATACCGACGGAATCTGTGAATAAAACCCAGGCGCTCTGACGAAACCCGAAAATCGTCTATCTCCACCTACTCACACCCCTTGCGTCTACAGTCCCGCCAGTAATACAAGTTGCATAATCAATGTAACAATATAAAATACTTGAATGTGTAACGTACATTAACAGATAAATTATCATAAGTATACATTATACATTTATACGTAAAACGTATTTACATATATGCATATACGTTTTACGTATAAATGTATATATGTATACTTATGACAAGTTGCATAAGTTTCAATTTACCCAGACGCAGTTAGTAAATGCCCCTCTTAAATGATTACTGGCTCTTTTTTTGACATACAGGATTTCGATATAATCAAAATTTTTCATAAAGAATAAGTTTTTCTCCAAAAACTCATATTAAAATATTTTCCCCATAGGAAGTCACATCACTTTACACATTGTATACGTATTTATAAAATTTATGACTATTATAACAAGAAACAAAAGCAGAACAATTACTTGAAAATAAAATAGACCTAAAAAGTACGAACATTTTCAGTCAGGTAGTATAAAGTATGAACTTTGTGATGCTGTAAAGATACCCGTGGACGACATTCTGTTAAAGAGTGCGAGATTGAAATAGAATTTCATGACACCACGGTATGCTTGGAAAACTTGTCGCCGTATTGACTCATCACATTTGAAATTTTATAGCACATCCGGCCCCCCGACATTAAAGGACTTAATTCCCGCTTAACCGGTCACAGGATTAAGTCACGATAACTTTATTATAGATAAAATAAATCCTTTATTACTTTGTCTTTGCGTTGACAATACAATTTCCATCTCATGGAGGAGTAAATGTTATTTAATATTCACGATCTGATGCGATATTTTCCCCCTTTACGTACGTGCGGCAACGTATACATTTCCCTCGGCCTACCCGACTCTCTCCTTTTTTTAACAACTTGATGAGAGGTTTCGATTTGGAGACAAATTTTAGAAAGAAAAGATGAGATCGTTAGAAAGATATAATTTCTATGGGGCAAATGTAATATTTGCAAGGCACAAAAACAGACGAATAATTTGATCAAGCAAAGGAGAACGCTTTCGCGTTTTCTTCGAGAAATATGAGAAAGCGGACCGATTAGATGGAAAGTTTGTTAGAGTAATAAATCATTCCGGGTATAATTTTATGAAATATCAAACAAAGTTCACAATTTGCCGCCTAGATGGTAAATACTATATACGCAGATATACGTACAGAAAGAATTCCTATTAAAAGTTATATATTAAAGTAGTAAGTCAATCAATCAAATCACGATATGGTCAATTTATTCACAATTCATTCATTTCTGAACGCCTTTGATTGGGAAGATAAAACTCGAAAAAATAATAAAATATTGGCACACTTACTATAACAAGTGGAGTAATTTTCTTAAAAAATATATAATATTTAAAAGTTTTGGTAACTGATAAAACTGTCACTGTCAAACTGTCACATCAAACTCAAACTTTAATTATTTCACAAACGTATTATTAAGTTTCTCTAACATATTGCTGTGACATTGTACATATTAGATAATGAATTTATGTTCGAAATCACAAAGAAATTTGAGTTAAATTAATTAAGTTTGTATTTAAGATTAGTTTTAAGTTAAAATAAAATACCTGTATATACTTATAATAATGCTCACTATTTTCCCAAATTATGTAAATGCATTAGTATTTTTCTTGTCATAATACATATATGAGACAATATTTATTTGTTGTTAATTGGTCAGTACAAGAAGCTTCCGGTCGAACCCTTGTCTTTATGAAAGCATAAAAAAAATGTATTAGTTATTGTGGTTACATGTTATTGATATGCAAATTTGTAAAATTGAAATTAATTCGTACATATTTATGTATCTTTAATGTGCAGATATTCACATGTGTAAACGCCATCTGGTGGACTGTGTTGGAAGAAATAATCGAAGTATATTCGGTGGGCTCAGGTCAAACATATCGAACACAGCCTTAGGACAAATTTCCAACGATTGTTGATGGATTTCCTTTGTTCCGTTTACTTAAAACACAAAGATAATTAAAATTAAAGGACCGAACAATTCACGGAGATGGTTAAAGAACCACTGTAGTAGCAATAAGCATATATATAGAATAGAATACTTATCCTTATTGCCATAAGGATAAGTATTCTATCAGGTATTAAATTATCTCTGTACATACCTGATAAATGGTTATTTGGAAGTGGAACATACGTTTTAATGTCAATATTTTTGTTTCTGCACAATTAATCAATGCATACGCACAAAATTTGCTCCCAAACACAATTGTTTACATTTCACCCTTTTCCAAACGTATCTTACGCATTGCCAACTGTATATCACAACGTATTGCCAATCGCCATGCAAAGATCTGACATTAGTCCAGTTAAATGGTGTTTTGGCCAGGAAAAAATATAGACGTTTTTCTCTCACTCGTTCTATATGTTTTCTGGGGTGTTGAATCCAAATTTCAACTTTGCTACTTCCCACGGATATGGCTTCACAACGAAAATCGCAAAAAAAAACTCAAAATGTTCGACCTTTTTTCAGTTTTTTACAAAAAGTCATAAAATTATACACTTTTCGAGGTAGACAAATGTATACAAAAGTAAAGTACATTAATTTCCCTACAAAAGCACCAAATGTATACTTTGGTTAAACGGTTAGGCCGCTAGACCGCGCTGAAAAAAGACCAAAATCTCCTACTTAGTGGAAAATTCAGTTTTCTCGTTAGTTTTTTTGCTTGTAACTCAAAAACTATGTTTGTAATTGGAAAGAAGCTTGAATTCTGATAAAACTACATAAAATTCTATACAAATTGCACACCTTAATCAATTGCTTTGGCCAAACCGTGTAGCCGCTACAGCGCGTTGAAATTTTATGTCATGTTACGCGAAACCGCTAAGTCAAGAGCCCTTCAGAGAGACCAATATTATCACTATTAACTTATCAAAAAAACATTTATTTGGTCTTTATAATTAATAATTAATGCAGGGGGTATGTCTACCTTTGAATTTGGTAGGTAGTTAAGACTTATATATGGACCGGGTCCCCTCCAGTCATCCCCCATTTAGGAAAAGGAAGTACATGCAATACCATTTACCACCTGCTAAGTGTGATCGACACTTTCACAGCTGCCCATATTCTTTTTTATACCCCATGAGTGGGTGTGATACGACGTCAGCGCTATATAACCAGGGCAAAATAAAGTGTGTGAAAACAGTGAAGAAAAACTCTTGAACCTCCCATCAACCCTTGAACCTCCCATCACCATAAGACCCTCACGTTGAAGTAGAGGCAGTTGTGAGTGGAAGAGAAAAATTTTTCCCTGCTCTCTATGAATCCGGCAAACAAATAACCTCCTTAAAAAATTGCGATATAGACTGTACATAACATCTGCGTTCAAGGTGACATCTAACATCGCCATTCTACCCCGACAGAGGCTGCAGCACGGAAGCACTCACTGAGGATCAGGCGTGACTGGACTTCGTGCTAGATCCTACACAGTTGGAGTGAATGAAGAACAGATATGGTCTTCCGCCCATCACCACCCTCGACCCCCCTGCACCTGACAAACTGCTGCAGCTCATTTCCTGCAAATACAAGATAGACTGCAAAGGGCATTGTGTATGTAAAACAGCTGACATATAGTGCTCTCGGCTTTGCCAAAACTGTGATATAAATTGCACCATTATAAAAAAATATTTTGCTGACGATGACCAGAATTTGGACGAAGTCAACGATATTCCTCAAGTTCAACACATATCGAAAGAACAAGGTAATTTTCATTGCTGCACACATTTGAAATCTCCACATCACTAGTACCTATTCATTTAACCCTAACACGATCTTGTTTCTTTTCATTTTCACAGCGCGTCAGGGAGCCTACAACCCAAGCATTGGCTGTAGATAAAAGAGGTCTATAATACTGAATTAACTGCATTCACACTTTTTTTATTTACCTACCTATATTAATTATGTTAATGAATATGAAAATGTATAATAAATTGTTTTTGTGAAACATTTTATTTAAATATTTGCGTCTTGAATATCCAAAAATACAATGGAGAAAAAGTTGATATAATTAATAAGTAAGTACATTAATTATAAAGATCAAATAGATGGTTTTTAATAAGTAAATAGTGATAATATAGGTATCTACTGAATTTTGGGTGAAGGGCTCTTGGCTTAACGGTTTCGCATAATAATATGACAAAAAAATTTCAACGCTCTATAGCGGCGGCAACACGGTTTTGCCAAAACAAGTGATTAAGGTGTGCAATTTGTAGTAAATATAATGTAGTTTTTGCAGAATCCAAACTTTTTGCAATTACGAGCATAGTTTTTGACTTGGATACCGTTCAAATAATGTAATTATCCAACCCGAGAAATTCGGTGTTCTTTTAAATGAAGGAAATTTAAAGAAAAGGTAAATTTTGAATAGATCTTTCAAATATGTTTCAAATGAGGGGTCACTCGGCACTGTCATAATGTTAGTATTTTTATAGTGGTTTTGTTTTATTTTTGTTTCGATGTTCTATTCCACTTCGTTTAAAAGATAACGTGGGGGGGGGGGGGTTAGACACACACTATATATATAAATATATCTTTTTATTTTGACTATTGAAATTTTTACATGCAGTGATTTGAATTAGGGATGTGTCCAATGAGTTCCTTGTAATGATTTCTTAGCAAGGAGCATTAATTGTTTCACATGCATGCAGTTGTGTTGAAAATACTATCCAGAAGCGTGGGAATGGATTTGGATGGAACTAATATCAGCACAAAGTAGACATTCTAATATTTTTTTTTAATGATACCTAATGTGAGTCATCATTGGAATACATTTTTTTATGTTGACAAAGAATTGATTCCAATACATAGGAATAATATTGTTTCTTAACTTCACTCATTTATTTAGTGTATTAGTGGAAATTATATCTGAACCTTCTATACATGGTATATATTTATCATTAATTATTAAGTATATTAAATTTCTAGCATCTTGAATTGTTTTATTTCTATTGTGAAAAAATGTCAATAACAATTTTATATTAAGTTATACTTGCTGTTTGAATATATTGGCCTGTCTGGAGAAATTTATAAGTGAACACTAATAAGAAAGAGTATGTGTTTCTGCCCTTAGGAGATTTTAATGCCAAAATAGGAAAAGAAGGACAATACAAAGAAGTCGCAGGAAAATACACAATCCATGACACGACGAATAATAACGGCATGAGAATATGTAACTTCGCAGGGGTAACCGACATGATTAGCAGTAGTACAAAGTATAATCATAAGAAGGAGCATAAAATAACTTGGAGAATACCTGGTTCACAAGAAGGAAACCAAATAGATCACGTATTAATAGATAGAAAAAGACTAAAAATAATACAAGATGTAAGATCTTACAGAGGAACATCAGTGGACACAGACCACTATTTAGTAATAGCTAAACTCAAATTAAATACGACTAGCAAAAAATTAAAGCACCAAGTAAGAAGAAACTGGAATGTTGGAAAGTTAAGTTCGGAAAAAATAAAGACCCGACTAGGGAAAGAAATCACAACAAAACTCCAAGGGAAAAAACAGCGAAAGAGCATAGAGGACGAATGGAAAGAATTAAAAAATAGTATGGTGGAAGTATCTGAAAAAATCCTGGGAAATAAGGTGAATGACAAAAGCAACTCCTGGTTTGATAAAGAATGTGAAACGCTAATAAAAAAGAAGGGAGCAGCCAGGCTCAAATGGATACAATCGAATGATGAACACCTACAGAAATACAAAGAAATAAGGGCAGAAAACAAAAAAATATTCAGAACAAAAAAGGGAAAGATGGTACGACGATATAATGGAGGAAATGGAAAAAAGCAACAAAGATAACAAGAAACTGTTCAATATGGTGAAGAAGCAAACAGGCAGGAAACAACCCCCAGCTAACACTGACAGAATGAAATGGGAAAAGCACTTCAAGGAGCTGTTGAGCGACAAGAAGAGGCAAGGCACAGAAAATACATGGAGGGTGATGAATGAGCTAAGCCAAAGAGAAGTAAACGCACCTACAATAGAAGAAGTCAAGGCAATAGTAGTGAAATTGAAACGGAACAAATCTCCGGGACCAGATGGACTAAATAATGAAATATTAAAATATGGAGGTGAAGAACTGCATACAAGATTATTTAAACTAGTAAGCGATGTATGGGAGAATGAAACAATGCCAAACGATTGGAAATTAGGATTGCTAGTGCCAATATTAAAAAAAGGAGATCAATGGGATTGCAAAAACTACAGAGGGATAATGTTGCTGAACACCGCATACAAAATCTTCACCACATTAATCAATGAGCGTCTGAAAAGCTATACAGACACAGCGATAGGAGACTACCAACAAGGCTTCAGAGGCGGACGGTCTACAATCAATGCAATTCATATTTTGAAACAAATACTGGAAAAGTGCAATGAATATGACATCACACTACATATGCCATTCATAGATTTTCTGCAAGCGTTTGACTGCCTAAACAGAGAGCTCATACTGAAGGATGCAGAAGGGATGGAAATACCCAAAAAAACCCATGAGACTCGTGAAAACGACATTGACACACTCACAAGCAGCGATTATTACGCAAGAAGGAACATCAGACTATTTTGAAATAAACAAAGGAGTTAGGCAGGGGGATGCACTTTCAACCACCCTATTTAATATTGCCTTAGACGGAATATTTAAACAAACAGAGGTAGAAAAGGATATTAGAAATAAATTGGTACACATTATAGCATATGCGGATGACCTGGTCATAATATGTAGAGACGAAAGCAGCCTGGAAGAGACATTCGGAAGACTCGTAGAAGCGGCGGCGGACAGAGGTCTACATATCAACGAAAAGAAAACAAAGTATATGGTAAGCAACCGAACGGCGTACGCCGGAAGGAAGAGCAAAGAGATGGGGAGCTACGAATTCGAGAGAGTAGACACTATCAAATACCTCGGAACAATAATCAATATAGACAATAATAGAACTGCCGAAACAACTCACAGAATACAATCAGGTAATAAAGCGTATTACGGGTACAAGAAACTACTAAAAAACAGAAACATCAGATTCGATACAAAAATGAAAATCTACAGGGCAACAATAAGACCAATGGCGACGTACGCGGCAGAAACGATGGTACTAACGAAAAGAGACGAGGAAAACTTCAGAATATTCGAAAGGAAAGTAATATGAACAATGTATGGTCCAAAGAGAGAAGAAGAAGGAATGCGAATACTGATGAACCATGAAATCGACCGACTAGTGAAAGGAAAAGATATAGTGAGATTTATAAAGGCCCAAAGAATAAGATGGTATGGACACATCAACAGAGCAGGCACAGGAGCAACAGTGCGCAGCATTGCCCAGTGGACACCAGCGGGCAAGAGAACGAGAGGAAGAACAAGAATCAGATGGGAACAACAAGTAAAAGAGGACCTGAACAAAATGGGAACAAACTGGAAAATGAAAACAAAGAACAGAAAAGAATGGAGGCTAATAGTAGAAAAAGCAACATCACACAAAAACTTATAGAGGGAATAGGTGGAAATGTGGAGTGATTCCCCACAAGAAAAGGATCGGAGGGCCCAGAAGGGCGGCTACTACTCCGCAGGAGTATACAGCCTATTATATATATATATGTGTTTCTGCCCTTAAGGGAATATCTCATGAACATTTTATGTTACTTGAGCCAAGGATCCACATTTCTAGCAGAAACGATGTGATCTCAGGTTGGCATAAGGCTAATTTACAGGGACATATTCCATATTTAGGTACAAAATCTGATTATTTAATCAAATCACTACATAATTAAATGTCACTTTTTAAATTTATTTAAATCAGGCTCAACAGCTATATGTTTCGGTAAGACCACATACCGTTATCAAAGAGATAAGATTCCTGAAAGTAAATGTGCACTTGGGGCAAGTAATTAAGTTACAGTTTGCCTCACATATTCATCTACTATAGGTGTATTTATGATGTCTGTGTAGGGGTTTGTTTCAGTTTTCTTTTTGTTTATTGTCCTCTTAATTTCTAAATCTCCAAAGAATATACGTTTTTTACTTTTATTTACATTATGTAACAGTTTGCAGTTAGTTATATCGAATGAGCGGTTATTTTCTATGCTACGCTCTGCGAATCCTGTATTCCTTCTGCTGTGTAAAAACGCTCTTTTATGTTCTTTCATTTTCACTTTTTAGTCGTACTTCTAATTTTCGATCACTTTGTCCGATATATATGGCTGTCCTATCTTTACAATTTATTTGGTATACCCATAATTTATCTTTTCATTATTGTTAATTAGCGCAATATCAAGACTATATTTATTAACTGTAACCGTTTTGATTTATGTATACCTGACGACTGCAATAATTTTATTACTAAAAAGGGGAAACTAATTAATATACCCTGAATTTTTGCGGAGCATATGAGTTTGCGTGCTAAGAAGTCTTCCCCATGTTAACTTTTGTTGCGGGTCAAATTTAAAAGAAATTTGTAATTCATTTAATATATCAAACATTTTTCTACCAATTGTACATTGCTGTAATGACATCAAGGTGTTCTTTTTATTTATTTTTTTTTGTTTTCAATTGAAATTAATTCGCACGAAATTGAGTCACGAAATCAAGGTAGCTTAAACATTTTATGCAGGGGCCTCAGAATGTTAATGTTTGGGTGGGAATAGTGGGGAATAAAATGTTGGGTTCATTTTGTATAGACGGGAATGTAAATCAACAGAAATATTTAGATATGCTTCAGATGGAAGTAGGCCCCCGCCTGGATGAGTTGCAAGCTAATAAGGAAATAATATTCCAGCAAGACGGAGCACCAGTTCATAGTACTGCCTTAATCACCAACTTTTTGAATCAAAGTTTTTCCAACAGTTGGAATGAGCAATATGTACCATTTAGATAGCCCCCCAGAAACCCGGACCTTATTCCATTCGATTATTGTTTGTTGGGCATATATCAAATAAAATGTACGACAATATCTGATAGAAATCTGGAAACTTGGAAAACTTAGGAGAAGAATCACTTCGTTACCCTGCGACAATTGGAAAACACTCATAGAAATTCCTACGATAGGTTAGGATATTGTTTAGCTGCCGAAGGTAAACATTTTGAACAATTTCTCTAAACTGTTTTTATGTTCATTTATTCAATAAATTATCCCACATTGTGTAAAATTAGATTTATTAATGAATTTATTATTATACCGCAACAAAAGTTAACATGGGCTAAAACTCCTAGCATACAAATCCCCATGTTGCTGTTAAAAAAAAGCACTGTATATAGAACGAAGTGGTCAAGAGAGTCAATAAAAGTTACCTCATTCAAATCCCAAAATATCGTTGGTATTAAATGTTCAATCGTGCAAAACGGACTACTACGATGCCTCCACTACTGAGATTATTGTTACGATGCTGGTAATCAAGCGTGGCAAAAAATCTATTGGTTTGAAGTTAAAGAGCTTCAAATTGTTATTGAAAATTCGTGCTCTTTCACGTTTTTAATCTGCATTTAATGAACTGGGCACTCACCTACCTAATTTGACATTCAAAACATTGTGTATGTGTTCAGTAGACATGCCAATTTTGGTAATCTCTTGCACTTTCACTCTTCCGCCTCATAGCAAAACCTCATGAAGTAATTCCACTATACCTGGAATGGTTACATGTTCTAATGGTCTAGGACGTTTCTCATTGTCGAGACTCATATCACCGTGTTTAAAGCGAGCAACCAGGCGGCAAATCGTGACCTTCAATGGAGCAACGTTATCCCATGTTCGCTGCATATTAGTCAAAATCTCAAGTGTATTCATCTTTTTAAAAAGTAAGTTCTGGATTGCATGTGAGAATAGAGCTTTTATGCATTTTACAAGTTTTACTAAATACGTATTTTCTAATCAACTATATCTAAAATAAAATGCAAAAGGAAAATCCCTTACCACAAAAAATATATATCAAAAAATCTAAATACGTATTTCGGCAACTAAGTTGCCATCTTCAGTAGATATCTGTATAAAACAAAAAAGAGTGTTAAACGTGGTATTTTTGGCTAAGGTGTAACCTTAGAAGATATGCTCTTCACCAAATCACCAGTGGGATAACACTGATTTCTTAAGAAACGACATCCCTATATATACTACTCTAATCTAAAAACTAACGAACTATAACAGTACTCTAAACCGTGACAGACTAATCCCCTAAATTACAATAATCCGTACAAGCTGGACTCGGGTAACGGTCCATTGTCAGAATTCATTAACTTACCTCTATTTCTATGTATATAAATACTTTCGTAACTGTCTAATTCTCTAAAATTATTTACACTTTTAATTAATCTAAGACTATCTGTAGGCATGCCATGGCCTGTATCGAAAATATGTCGAGCAACACTAGATTTTTCCGGTCTGTTGTATCTGAAATGTGCAATGTGTTCTTTGTAACGAGTTGAAATTGAACGCCTAGTTTGACCTACATATTTTTGATTACAGTCTTTACAGGTTATTTCATAAATACCAGATTTTTGATCTACCTCAATTTTATCTTTAGTGTTCCCTAAAAGTGATTTTAATCAACTATATCTGTCAAATTAAACGTCAGACGATATTGAAAACCTTGTATACGCATAGCCAACTCAAAAATATTGTTACTTTTATTCACGAAGAGACACTGATATGCTAATCTCACCATTCTTCAAATCGTCTTCATGAATGATAACATAGGCCAACACACATTTTGGTGCTTGCTATTTTTTAACTATTTCTAGGTAATTTTTGGGTGTAGAATCCAAAACAATTGTTACAACTAGTCTATCAGATCTAGTTTTTGAGTTACACTATAGTGGGCTCTGTTAAAAAAAAATCTATTTATGTATATTTCAGGTTATAAATATTAGTATATGAGACAAAAGCTCATTAGAAAACAAAGAATACAAAGTACGGTATATTATTCACAAAATAGATAAATATATGCTCATGACTTTTATTTCTTAAAAATATTTTTTTGTTTAGCAAGACAGTCTTGCTGCAGACTCCAACAGTAGTCGGCCATCATGTGGATATTCCACCTTTCTTGATATCGTTCTTCTATGGTTTTAATATCTTGATAAAGTCTTTCCCCCTGTTCCCCACAGTAATGACCTTGGTGTTGTGGGAATCGATCTACTTACATTTAGAAAGTATACTTTCCACTAAATCTGTGCTAATTCTCCGCTTTATAATTACCGAGAAAATTTTGCACTACTTAAAAAATGAGCACCAATCATTAGATTCAATCTGGTTCATTGTTACGGTAAATTGTGGATCTTTTATTAGCTGTCTTATTTGAAGGCCATCTAATATGAGTGCTTTCAGTTTTTCCATGCTAATCCCAGGAAATTTAAGTATTAAGTACCTAAAGCAAAGGCCATCTCTATTCAACGCCTTCATAAATTGCTATATACTTGATATGTGAAGGTGAAAATATGATTTTCTCTCTCGCAACCAAAGGTTGTTGATTAAGTTTTCTTTTCTTGGAACTATGACGTTTCTTAGGGGCCAATTTTTGTTAACCCAGTGCTGACCCTTAGCTCTGCTATTCCAAAGACGAAAAATAAGGAGATTTTGTATATCCAGTTTGCTGTCCAAGGAGGAACTTAACCAGTCTTAGGTCGCCGCAAATCGCCCGCTACTTAATATTTACAGGACTTTTGATAACGTCTTGTATTCATCTTTCAAGACGGTGGAATGACCAATAAGTATTGCGCTAAATCTGTTACGGTTGCTTAACATTTTATTATTTATACCTGCTATTATTAATACGAAAATCAATTTGCTTGTATCTCAAAAACCAGAACTTCTACGGAAAAAAAAAAGGTATTTTTGGAATCAACACATCAAATATATCAAAAATCAATACTCAGTTTTCCGGCACAAAAAAAAGAGGTAAAATGATTTTGAAAATATTTTTATATTCAATATAGAAAACTGCTTACAATATGAAAAAAACACGAAAAAGAGCATTATTTCTTATCTTAATATAAATAAATCAATAAAAATGTATGTAATTATTTAAATAAAATTTAGGGAAACATTAATTTAAGTCCTTCAATTACATAACTTCCATAATTTAATATAACAAGTATAAATTGAAGTGAAATTGAGTTGAATATTTCAGTGAAATACATACGCAGGGAATGAAAGAGGAAACGAAAAAAAACAGTAAGTTTTCTTGTTAAAATTCGTAAAGATCGTTCCTAGATTGAAATACAATCGTATTTCGTATTTACAAGGAAACCGTTGGGTTTGGTTTGCTAGCATGTAAGAGGAAACTTGGATAAATTATGGCCGTAGCATAAAAAGTTCGTACGATTCTCTTTCGTAGGAAATCGAAACGCGTGTTTGGAAATTGACAAAATCTGACAGGGCAGAGGAAACATTTTTTGTAAAGTTTTACGAAATAGCTCTTCAGCCCAATAAAATAATTTGTCAATTATTATGGAAATAGTAAAAAGAATCCAAAATAAAACGTTATATTCTGTTAATTATATTTTTTCAGTTAAAGTTACTCTTTCTATAACGCTTGAAATGGCTTATTTTAAAAGATAAGTAAACTAATAACAATCAATTGCAGACGTCTCATTATTATAGAAAATAATATTAAATCAATTTTTGATATATCATGTATTCATAATTCACTTAAAAATAAAACTGTAATTTTGTGATTTTGATATAATATTGGTGACACGACAAGAACATTTTTTAATTGCATAGATAGAATAATTACTGCTACTTGTGTCTTCAGATTAATCTCACTTCAAATAGGTACTTATCCGTATATATAGGAAGTGTTAATAACGTTTTGCCCAAAGTGATATTTCTTAATATAAAAAAATTAGTTACACACACACTTGTCGACCTAACGCCACTTTCTACTTTAGATATGTACAAATTACGAAGCAATAATTTCTCTCCAGAAACACATTTTACGACCTGCGACTAATGTGAAATTAACCTGAAAATTTTATGTAGTTAGTCTTATGTCAAAAATATATAAGTATATTAGTGTTAAATATATGAATCTGTCAGGCTTTTTATGTTAACTCTTTATTAGTTTTTTCTAAATCATCGGCGTTTTTTATTCTGCATAATATACAATTGAAGTTAGAAACTGTTTAATGCTTTTTCATATTTTGCTAATATATAGTCTTAAACAAAATTACTATTTCAGCTCTTGCTTACCCCTAGAAAGGTAACCTGCATTCATAGTACATGCATGGTAACCTACGTAAAATTTACGCATACAAATTTAACAAATTTAATGTATTATCAATAACAGTCAATCATTTTTTATAAACATTTATTTATTATTTATCAAAATATAATTTTTTATAAAAAACATATTTTTTTTTATTTATTGATAGTTGGCGAGCACGTGTGAAAAAAATTATTTGATGCTCACCGCATATTACTTTTTGGTAACCAACACAAAGTGCTGGTTTTGATATAGTTCTTCAGATGGTTTTATATTCAACGCGTATGCAATTTTTTCTATCAATTTGTTTGGCAGATAACCTAGTAAATTAAATTTTACATAGGTTGCCTTTCTAGGGTTTATTTTACTACTAATATATTTGGTATTTACATTTGAAAATGTAGTTATTAACGTATTTTACAAGTACGCCTATACAATAAACCCCTTCTTGGTTTCCGGTTACAACCGCGACATATCGTCACCAATTGCATTCGCATAGTGGTGAGATAAACGTACGTGTATTTCACGCGCGAGCTTTAGACCTAGAATGTCCTAGAATCCAGCATTCCGCATCACGATGCAGATGAATAAAGTGATGGCTAATACATACGTATCTACACGTTCATTCTAAAATCGAGAGCTCATTGGAAGCTCTCACGCATTTCTGTTATACCGGGTGTCTGTTTAAGCTCGGCCACCGACCATATCTCAGCAACCGCTTATCGTACAACTTAGCGTAAAAAGTCTTGATAGTAAAATGAAATAGGGGCATTTCAACAAAAATATCTATAACTTTCCAAAATGACCGCAAGGGGGCGCAATTCTCAATATAAATTAAAAATTTGAACATTTTTCATTCAATTCAAAGTTAAGATAGGTTACATTTTTTACTAGCAATATCTTCAAACGCTTTTATACAATTCTCATTTGAAACTTTTTGATCTAACTCAAATACGAACGGAAGGGTGGAGGGGGGTATGTCTGCGTACAAAAGTAGGTGTAACTTCGACGCGCCTGAACGAATTTTAATTTTTCTAGACTCATTGGATAGAGAATTTCACAGAGAATTAAAGTGTCTGTAGTAAAAAATTATTTGGTTTTCAAAAAAAATAATAGGGGGCGCTGTTCTTAGTTTAGGTATGTTACTTGTTCTTTCTTTAAAATTTTAAGTGGAACGATATATTTTCAATATCATAATATTGAAGCGCATAAAAAACTGACGAGAACGATGAAAACCGGAAGTTGCTACCTTTTTTCTTGACGATGATATAGACATAAGAGAACAATCCAGAAAAATAATCATTTTTAAATATAAAAAATAATTATTTATTGAGAGTGTTACAATTTTTTTTGTTGTATTTTATCCTTAATGGATTATTTTAGTTTGTCGTGGAATACGTAATTTATTTTTGATCAAATTTATGTCATCTTCCTACTACTACTGCCATCTGGTGTAGATTTGCTTAAGATTCCTATTGCACGCGTTCTGCCTTATCGCAGGTGTGTGTGGCGTATACATGCATTGACGGGTAGATGGCGTACGTTGTTTTATTTAATAAATTTGTTTTCTTTATTTGTTGCTAATTTAGTTTTAGTGCTTCTTTTGGGCCTAGAGTTATGTAACAAATTATTTATAATTATTTTCCATTTTTCTATTGTCATTTGAACCTGCATTTTGTTGTAAGTTTAAAATATCAGATTGGGTCGTTCGGTCTTTTAGAGCAATTGTCGTGTTCCGTTTGATGGTCGGGCTTTGGCATGTTAGAGTCTTTCTCTTGCACGTTAACGGTCGTCGAGGAAGGGTTAAATACCACAAGAGCAGAAGCAATTTCCTTAGCTTTACTTGAGAATGTTGGAGAGTTTGGAGGTTTATCGTCTGTAATCGCTTACAAAAGCGGATGTTATAGTACTTCTCAAGTGTTATTATTGAATTTTGACGTTTTGATTGAATCTTGCGAGGATATTTTCTTCTTGGCTAGGAATTGTTTAATTGCTGTAAGTATTTTTCCCACGTGTCTAATCGATTTTAATTTGTGTTGTTTCTATCTTCAAATATAGCGGTTAGTGTGGTGCATGGCCTAGACCTCATTTGAGCACTTTTGTTGTGGTTAAGATTTAAGAACCACGTGCTATGATAATCTTACGGTGCCAGGAAATTTATTGCTGAATCTTGCGGTGAAGACATATTTAAGGTACAGATTATTGGAATTCTGTAGCCTTCATACGCTATTTTCTTGAGATGTCGTTAGCCGAAGATGGGCGAGCAGATTTCTTGTAACGTGTGGATCCGTAGAAGGTATCATGTTTGGTAGCTGTGGATGTGACTTTCTTTAAGGTACTGTGGCTGTGTAAATTTCTCTGATATTATCCAGAGTGTAGAGTTTATTGACTAAACAGTTTTGGTAAAATTTATGTCAATATCGTGTACCTTGAACAGTAAATTTCAATTTTCCGGCCTAGCTAATTAAATAAGTCATCGTAATTTTCTATTTTAACTTCTTGTGGCATATGAGCCTTATGTTTTGAATTAATTAAATTAACGTAGTTTTATTAATTATAGTGATGTCAATTTGGAGGTTACTTTGACATTTTTGGAGACGTTACGTAGCCTTTTTATTTTTGGACTCAGAATTTGAACTAAATTTTGGATGTGTATGGGCAGTGTAGCCTCACATCTGTCTTGTGTAACTTCTTAGTTGTTATTTAGTGCATTTAGTCAACCATTGTAATTTATTTTTGTACAATCTCGTAAGAAATTTTTGAATTTAATCGAATCACATTTCCTTATGTAAAGCATAGTTAACCAGCGCTAATTTTTTTAATAGAATTAGATACTTATAACTTAGAGTCTGCACTCTGATGTCGAATAGATTGTCGGTTGCCTCTGGTATACAGAGTGTTTTATTTTTGTGTTGACGTGTTGCAAATCACGATCAAACTGTTCGACTTTGGAGGGACTTCCGGCAAGTTGCCTTATAACTGTGTGCTTGTAAGAATATTGTTGGTTAATTAATTTTAATTTTAAGATTGTTTCTTGTGTTCACCATTTCGAATTTCTTAAATTATGTAATTGTACGTCATTGATAATTTTGAGTTGTGGATCACCTTGGGTGACCATTTAAATTTTAATTAATCCTTCAGAATTTAATACTGGCAACTGAGTTGCGCTTGTGATTTACATTTCACTGTTTTTTTTCCTTTGTTCTAAATATCTCTAGAAAATCAAGGATTTTATAATATAGCCGGATATGTACAGTAATTGGAATGCGCTGTTGAGATTTGAGATTAAATTTCAATAAACTGTTTGTTAAGTTTGAATGAGCGTGTGTTGGTCTTATTTTCTTATCACCTGGGGAGTTTTACATTGGATCTGGTCCGGGGTCTGAATATCTGTTGGGCTTAGCATATTTTTACGGATAGGCGCCCTGACAACTTAACCTTCGACTTAGTACAGTGTTCGAACTCGCCCTTCGCTGACTGTAGCTGGAGGCAGTGCTGACTCCCATATTTAACATCGACCCTTGGGGAAGTAAGAGGTAAGACTGAGTGTTATAAGTTGGTGACTAATTAATAGATAAGCGTCCTCCTAAAATTTGAATAGAAGGTTAATTACCGTGGTGGTGTCTAACTTACTACCTTCTTGGAATTTGGGGTACCGAATTTTGGTTAGGGCCTTGGCCATTTATAATTTATATACAAGAGGGTAGCAAGAGTTATAATTTTAATTTTGTTTTAAGGGGGTGACTACAGAGAGTATAGTTTGTTTTGAATTGAATTTCCAACATACTCTTCCATAAATGTATTCATTTCACTCTTTTTACCGATTTTTAAATTCATTGCCTATATTGCGTTGAATTCCCCTTTTAATGTTTTCAAATTCTCTGGCCATTATTTGAAAAATTTCATTTTTTGTCTTTTCCAACATCGAAATAAAATAATAATAATAACAATAATATAGCTTTATTACCCAAGAGATATGCATCTAATTATAGAACAACGGCAAAAATAATTCCCTTAACTCATAAACTAAGTATACAATAACGAGAAAAAAGACAATATAATAAAATATATTAGTTGGTAACGAATATAAAAATATGTAAAACAAACCAAAAAAAAATACCTAAACATAAATAAGAAAATATGTTGACGCAGTAATATAAACGAAACCAACAAAACACATATATTTAAATAAGAAAATACAAAAAATAAAACAAAGAAAAACTTAAATTTAGTAAATGTTCAAAGTGTCCACCATTATTTTCAATGAACATGTTTATTCAGAGATTAGAAGAGAGCACAGCTACTTCAATTTCAAAGGCAGAGATTGTATTAATCGCATCTGTAATTCTCTGAATCATATTTTCAAGTGTAGTCGGCATTTTATTATAAACCATGTCTTTTATTCTGCCCCATTAATGAAAATCAAGAACGGTAAGATCCGGAGATCTTGGAGGCCATGGGAATAAGCTTCTTCCTCCGATCCATCGATTGGGGAACTGTTGATTTAAATGTGTCTGTGCATTTTGTGAAAAGTGAGCGGGACAACCATCATGTTGACACCATATATTTGTTCTACATTCCAATGACACACTTTCTAATAGTGGAGGAAGATCGTTTTCAAGGAAATGTGTGTAATTTCTGCCATTTACGTGTTCGTTAAATATAAAAGGCCCAATGATTTTGTTTTCTAAGATACCACACCACACTGATGTTGATTGTCAACCTCCTGAATCCAGTTAGGGTTGTTCCTTGACCCAATAGTACAAATCATGTACATTTAATTTCTCGTTATTTGCAAAGGTTGCTTCATCAGTCCATAAGGTTTCAGACAAGAAGTACCTATTTGCTTGCATCATTTGCTTTAACCATTGGCAATAATTAAACCTGATGTCGCAATCTTGATCTGATATGGCTTTATGTAGTTTCATATGATATGAATGCAACATCTTGTTAAACTAAGATCTCTCGACATTTCTCTGATGCTTGAATGTGGATTAGTTTCAACATAAGCTAAGTCATTGACAACACTGTCTTCATTTCGACTTCTGCAAAATCTTTGTCGAGCAGGAATATAGCGAACTTGTCCTGTTTCACGTTGACATCTCGCAAGGCGAATAAAAACTCTACGGGAATAATGTCTTTTTTCCGGATAATACTGTGAATATTGCCATGAAGCAAGAACTGCATTTTCAAAACATTGAAAATATATTCTGATCATGTTATAGGCTTCAACGTTAGAATATGACTTTATACGAACTTAATTACTATGGGCAGGTGTCCAAAAAGATTTAATTTGTTAAATATGTACAAAAAGTTTAACTACAAGTGACACTAATATTTTGACAATTCGATTTTCATGGTCAACCTTCCAAATATAACAATGTAATTCATTATCACCGTGCATACGATATTGTACGATGGAAATTCAATTGAAAACAAATTATACACTCTCTAGTCACCCTCTTAAAATAAAAATAAACTTATTACTCGCAATAAATAAATATTTATATTTAAAAATGTTATTTTTCTGGATTGTTCTCTTATGTCTATATCTTCGTCAAGAAGAAAGATAGCAACTTCCGGTTTTCATCGTTCTTTTCAGTTTTTTATACGCTTCAATATTATAATATTAAAAATATATCGTTCCATTTAAAATTTTAAAGAAAAAACAACTAACATACATAAACTAAGAACAGCGCCCTCTATTATTTTTTTTGACGACCAAGTAATTTCTTACTACACACACTTCATTCCTCTGTAAAATTCTCTATCGAATGAGCCTAGAAAAATTAAAATCCGATGAGGCACACTGAAATTATACCTACTTTTGTACGCAGACATACCCCCCCTCCACCCTCCCCTTCGTATGAGAGTTAGATCAAAAAGTTTCAAATGAAAATTGTATAAAAACGTCTGGAAATGTTGCCATATCTTAACTTTGAATTTAATGAAAAATTAGGAAATTTTCAATTTCCCTTGAGGTGTCTGCTTAAGCTCGGCCATCGGCCATATCTCGGCAACCGTTTATCGTACAATCTGGCGGAAAAAATCTTGATAGTAAAACGGACCACGGAATTTCAATAAAAATGTTTCCAAGTTTCCAAAATTATCGCAAGGGGGCGCAATTCTCAAGATGAATATAAAATTTCGATAATGTTTCATTAAATTCAAGATTAAGATATATTAAAAATGTTACTAGCAACATTTTCAGACGTTTTTATACAATTTTCATTTGAAACTTTTTCATCTAACTCCCATACGAAGGGGAGGGTGGAGGGGGGTATGTCTTCGTACAAAAGTAGGTATAATTTCGGTTTGCCTCAACGGATTTTAATGTTTCTGGGCTCATTAGATAGAGAATCTTACAAGGAATTGAATGATATGTAGTACGAAATTACGTGGTTTTCAAAAAAAATAACAGGCGGTGCTGTTTTCAATTTATGTAGGTATATTACTTCTTTTTTCTTTAAAATTGTAAATGGAAAAACATATTTTTAATATCGTGATACTGAAGCACATAAAAAACTGAAGAGAATGATGAAAACCGGAAGATACTACCTTTTTTCTTGACGAAAATATACTCATACGAAGACAATTCAGAAAAATAAAAATCTTAAATATAAATTTATTTATTTATTGCGCGTATTATAATTTTAGGAGGGTCACTAGACAGTGTATAGTTCGCTTTCACTTGAATTTTTATCATACTCTTCCATAAATGTATTGATTTCAATGTTTTTATCGATTTTTAATTCACTGCATACGTTACGTTAGATTCTCTTTTTAAATGTTTTCAAATTCTCTAGCTATTATTTTTTAAATATAATTTCTTGTCCTTTCCAACATTAAAGTAAAATAATAATAACACTGAACAGTGTATAGGTAGTTTGCTTTTTTTTAATCGTCCATCATATCGCATGCACCGTGATACTGAATTACATTATTATGAGATTTCCAAGGTGGGCCAGGAATATCGCAATATAAAAATATTAGTGTCATTTGTAGTTATACTTTTTGTACGTACTTACCAAATTAAGCCTTTTTGGACACCTGTACATGTTTATTAAGTTTGTAAAATGTCATTATATAAAATTGAAGCTTATGACATGATGGAAATGTATTTTCAATGCTTTGAAAATGCAGTTCTTCCTTCCCGGCAATAATCCCTAAATTATCCCGAAAGAAGACATTATTGAGTTTTTATTCGTCTTGCGAGATGATCTTGATTTTTATTTATGGGGCAGAATAAATTGACATAGTTTATCACAAAAAACCGATTACAATTGCTACCTCCGAAATTGAAGTAACTCTACTAATCGACAAGTAAACATGTGTAGGTATTGAAAATAATGGTGAAGACTTTGAACATTTTTTAAGTTGAAGTTTTTTGTTTTATTTGTTGTACTTTCTAATTTAAATATATTTGTTTGTTTCGTTTATTTGGTCAATATATTTTCTTGTTTATGTTTAGATATAATAATAAATTCTTTCACTTACATTCATGTTATAGGCGGGGTTGAATTAGATATCAATTTTTATACCCTTTCGTTACTAATGAGTAAATGTTTTGGTTATACCTAATGCATTATATTATAGTTTTTTTCTCGTTATTGTATACTTAGTTCATGTGTTATGGAAATTATTTTTGCTGTTTTCCTACATTTAGATGTATATCTGTTGAGTAATAAAGATATATTATTATCATTATTATTATTGTTATTATTTTATTTTAATGCCTGAAAAGACAAAACATGAAATTTAAAAATAGGTAGAGAATTTGAAAACATTGAAGAGGAGAATCTGACGTAACATATCCAATGAATTAAAAAATCTACGAGAAGAGTGAAATGAATATATTTATGGAAGAGTATGATGAAAATCCAAGAGAAAGCGAACTATACACTGTCTAGAGACTCTTAAAATTAAAATTAAATTAGTACTCGCAATAAATAAATAAAGTCATATTTAAATATTTTTATTTTTCTGAATTGTCTTCGTATGACTATATCTTCGTCAAGAAAAATGGTAGGAACTTCCGGTTTTTATCACGCCCTTCAGTTTTTTATGGGCTTCAATATTACTCGTGAGACGAATTAAACAAATAGCAGGTGCAGAGGCTGCAAAAGTAGCATATTATGGCTGCTTTCACAGTAGAGCAACATATGGCATAATCCTGTGGGGTGGTTGTGGAGCAGCTAGGAGAATTTTCCTGCAACAAAAACAGGCTATTAGAGCAATAGTTGGCATCACAAGATACACAAGTTGCAGAGACTATTTTAAAAATTTAAAAATTCTTACATTACCAGCCATTTACATCCTCGCCTGCCTCACACAAATCCACAAATCAAACAAATACAAAACCCACAGTGATGTCCACAACTACAACACAAGGGGACGAAATAATATAGCTTATCCTTATCACCGACTGGCGAGAACGAAGATGGCAACAAATCATCAGGCTCTGATTTTGTTTAATAGGATGCCCGATACCATTAGACGCCTTGATACAATGCGATTTAAGATTAGAATAAAAACGATACTGCTTGAAAATGTAATTTATGATATACCGGAATTCATGAACTTGAATTGGGAAAGCTATTGTTAGTTTTAATGTTTTTTCAGTTTTTGTGCTTTTTGTTGTTTTGTTACTTTTACACATACGTGAACATGTCTATATTTTTGATCTAGTTTTACTTGTATATATTATGTTTCGTTTAATATTGTATATATATATTCATGACTATTTGCAAACTTGTACATACCCTGTACATCTTTTTTGAGTAAATAAATCAATCAATCAATCAATACTATATTAAAAATATACCGTTCCATTTAAAATTTTAAAGAAAAAACTAGTAGTATACATAAATTGAGAACAGCGCCCCCTGTTAGTTTTTTTGACAACACGTAACTTCATACTACATATCCTACAATTCTTTGTAAAATTCTCTATCTAATGAGCCCAAAAACATTAAAATCCGTTGATACAAACATTATTATACCTACTTTTGTACGCAGACATACCCCCTCCACCCACCCCTTCGTATGGTACTTAGATCAAAAAGTTTCAAATGGAAATTTTATAAAAACGTCTGAAAATGTTGCTATAAAATTTTTAATCTATCTTAAGCTAAAATTTAATGAAAAATTATCGAATTTTTGATTGATCTTGAGAATTGCGCCCACTTGCGATCATTTTGTAAACTTGAAAACATTTTTATTGAAATTCCGTGGTCCGTTTTACTATCAAGATTTTTTCCGCCAGATTGTACGATAAACGGTTGCCGAGATATGGCCGATGCCGAGCTTAAGCAGACACCTCAAGGGAAATTAAAAATTTCCTAATTTTTCATTAAATTCAAAGTTAAGATATGGCAACATTTCCGGGTTTTCTTCCGCGCTTCCACTGCTTGGTCTTTGAAAAGACCGGTGCTGGTTTCTTGACAACGTTTCGGCAAAATCTCACGTGCCATCTTCAGGTCTGCGCTAACTGTCTGCTTCTGCTTCTTGTTATTCGTAAACTGTTTACGAATAACAAGAAGCAGCCAATGGACAGTAATTAAAATTAATGCCGGGCAATTCTTTTTGATAGTGTGTTATTTTCGGATGAAACGGAACAGTTAACAAAAAGAAATTTCATTACTATTTAAATGAAAGCCCATACTCACTAAAAAATATATCATCAGCATTGGTGGAGCATAAATGTATGGTGAGGCATTCTTGGTGATTGAATGATCGCATTAATTTGAAAGCAGTATTAAGGGAGAAGCTTATGAGTAATTTCTATCAATTATTGGAAGATGTCCCGCTAAATTTACGAAGAGATGTAGATGCAACAAGACGGCGAATCCCCACATTCTATGCTACAGACATGTACTTTAATCAAATGTTTCCAGCGAAGTGGCTAACCCGTGGAGGTCTTATTTACTATCCTGCTGGGTCTTCAGACATCCCAGAATTAGTTTCTTTTTATAGGGATCTGTAAAAAAGCAAATATACAGTATACCTGTAGTCTCAAAGGAAGTTATGCTATATTCGACATATATTTAGAAATATAAGTACTCCACGCCTTATTAATGTCGATTTATCAGTTTGGAAGCATGTTCAGAAGCTTTTAAGAGTAAATCTAAAGAGTTTTAATTTTTACCTATTTTAATGTTCATATTATTGTTATTTTATAATTTCTGTTCCACTAACTACTCATCCATTTACGTAACAGTTTTTGTTTCTACACTTACTGATATCAAGTTATTAATTTTTTTTGGTTGGTTTTAAAATTTGTTTACTTTGTTATATTCTACATATTCTTTGAATTATATTGTTGTAAATAAGATATATCAATTTTTTTGTCATTACCCCAATACATACAAAAATTATATCTCTAAGCTCATTTTTAGAAAAAAATATTATAAAATCAGGCTTGACAACTGAAAAGCAACTTATTAAATGTCATCCAGTCAATTGTCAATTTCGGGCAAATATTGGTTCACTATACCGTATTCAAATAATAAAACATAAAACTTATATCAGAAAACGCCAATACCTCAGTAATGGTCACTTTTAAAATAATAATGTCTTACATATTTTTGGTGCAAAATTTAGTAAGCAATCCAAAAATAAATTGATATACAGGGTGTTCTATTAAAAAAATATACTTTTAGACAAAAATAAGTCATGTAACTTTAATCTAGTTTTTTGCAAATTCAATTAGTAATTGCGAAAAATTATAAGATATCTGTATTAGGCCTTATTATTATGAATAACACTACCAAAAATTGTGTCCATCTAATACGGCGTTTTCGAGAAATATAATTTTATAAAAACATTAAATTTTTCAGAAAAATGTTAAATTTTAGGCCTACACTACCTTATAACTTTTGGACTAAGAATTATACGGGGAATACAAAGATGTATAGATAGGGTATTTCATTTAAAAAACTATAACTATGGTCAGCCACCAAGTTATGGAACACTCTGTATAATACAAAATAATTTTAAATTGTGCTCCTAATAAATGGCTATCACTGGAAGAAAATCGTTTCGAAATATATTTTCTCATAAAGTCACAATCTACCTTCGCCGCGGAGATGACTCACCATGTATATATATACCATTTTCAATTTTTCAATACATATATATATATATAAACGTAATATATACTAATCTTGCGATTTCCTTCTTTCGAAAGACGAGCAGAATTCATGAATACATACAGTAACTCGGTGAAGAACATACTTGGTAACACATTTCTGAGACCTTAATGGTGTATTGTAATTTAATTTTATTTAGATATTTAAAATGTAACATTTCTATAATAATCACTACCACTTATGGCACAGTAACAAAAACACACATTTTGAAAATAATTTGAATTATACAGGGTGATGCGTTAAAATGGCACACATCCGAAAAAAATTTTTAAATGAAACACCCTGAATATCTTTTGTTTTTCCTTATCTACTTTAATTTCTGTTTCCATCGATATCTGGGGTTATGGTTTTGGATGACGCATTGTTGAGTTATTAATGAAAATTATAAAAAAAATGGTCGCGACAATGTTTACCATAATAATTCTATGCGGTAGTATTACGATTATCTAAGACAAAATTATTTAGTAAGTACGCCGCCAAGAGATGTGTTAAACCTACAAAATAATCAAACATTCAACTAATGGGACCGCGGTGGTCCCATTAGTTGGCCATCTAGATCGCCAGATTTGACCAAACTTGATTTTTTTCTATGGGGGTACATAAAGAATATTGTATACCAGACACCTCCAACTACAGCAGACGATATGAGGCGACGTATAATACGTGCTTTTGAAACAGAAGTTTCAACACGTAAATAGGTCCTTTCTGTCAAGGGTGCAAATGTGCTCTATTCAAAATTGGGGTCACTTTGAAAATTAATTATAAATATTGCATCTAACAAAATTACAGTTTGATGCTTTTAGTCGTTTATTTGTTTTTGTTTGTCAAATCGTTTACCCAGTACAATAAATCGAGCCTAAAACAAATAATTTAGCGGTTTGTAATGAAAAATTAAAAATAACTCCGAAATTATTGGGTTTGGGTATAGGACATTATTAACAAAAATTAAGGGCAATTTGCGCATCATTCCAAAAATTTAATAATACACAGGGTGTTCCATTTGAAAAAAATCAGTAAACGCTCTTTGACGATAGCCAAATTGATTGCATCGTAACAAACAGCCTGTATAATAAAATAAATGTTTGATTATTTTGTAGGTTCAACAGATCCCTTGGCTGCATACTTACTAAATAATTTTGTCTTAGATAATCGTAATACTACCGCATAGAATTATTATGGTAAACATTGTCGCGACCATTTTTTTTTATAATTTTCGTTAATAACTCAACAATGCGTCATCCAAAACCAAAACCCCAGATATCGATGAAAACACAAATTAAAGTAGACAAGGAAAAACAAAAGATATACAGGGTGTTTCCTTTAAAAAAATTCGAATGTGTGTCATTTTAACGCATCACCCTATATAATTCAAATTATTTTCAAAATGTGTGTTTTTTTGTTACTGTGCCAGTTTTTATAAAATAAATTTCTTCAGTACTATTTAATAACGCCTACATTGGATTTTGACGCACTAATGAGCATCCCTGTGTATTAGAGTGCAAATTTACAACAGTGAGTAAATAGGCTTCGTGTTAGATAGGTTGCCTATGTACACAGGATGAAATAGTAGTTTCCTTTCATCGACTTGGTCCCATTTTTTTACAACTAATAATAATAGAAAATAGTCAGTTAAGAATTTTTACTTTCCATATTTTACCATGTTATTATAATTTGTTTTTGCCGTAGTTACATATTACTGACAATGAAAAAAATGCTTTGTAGAACCTAAATAAGAATGTATGTAAAAAGGAATAAACATTTCAAGTTTTTTTATTATAAATAAATGAACCAAGTAGTACCGTCCATCAAAGAGATTTCATCATGGCTTAAAGCATTTTTATTACCCTCATTTCATGTCAAAATTCATGTAGATCGAAGACAGATTATCCTCACTCACAGCCCTCCGACATCTCTAACCCAATATACGATATACTTTATTATAAACTTTTTGGGGAAATAAATTTCGAAGTGTCGTCTGATTTTAATTCGACCAGAAGGCAGGAAGAAGTTTAATTTAGAAGCTTAAGTTACAATAACTCCTTGTGGAAATTGATTAATAAATGTGCTGGTCTTCATTGAAATTTGAGCGCTTATTTTTCCTTAATGAACGTGTCCTTGGAAACTTTTACAATCGACTAGTCAATACTAGAATACGTAATTTTTCCAATTTAAACATTAATACAGCCAGTGTTGTCTTTGTTTTAGTACATATTAAATAATTACAATAGAATTTTAATACGTTTTAGGCAAAAACTAAATTTAATTAATATACGTTTACTTTACTAGGGCTATTCTATTCGGGGCGTTAAGAAATTTTCAATTTACATGCAAAACTGCGATTTATTTTTAAAGTAGTTGCTATAATGTTTAATAAAGTCTCTGATACATCAAAACCAATTTGCAGAGATCTGTTGCTACTTTTACCTTATATTCTTATTCATTCATTATCAGCGGTAAAGTGTCTTATTTCATTTGATTTTTTATGTAAAGTAAAAATCGTAAATTACAGACGCAAAGCATTGACTATACGAAGAAATGTGAAACTATAAATTATCGTTTTTTCTTTTTGTTTATTTTGGATTAGTTTAACTGGGTTCTTCAACTGTCTATAGTTGTCAATTCAAGTATCAAAATGCGAAGAAATTACTATCAACTAAACGATTCTGAAAAGGGTGGTCTTGTACTAATTCAGACAGGTATTGCATTCTATAAAATCGATAGTCAAACGCAAAGAAATATAGCTATAGTTACTTGTTGTTAGAGAGATTGGTCTCAAGAATGTAGACAAACTCATAGATGAGGCTCTCGATGACCTAGGTTCTAGATGAACAACAAAAGCGGAAGATAGTTTAGTTTAGTTTATTTATCGTAAATTTCAAAGAAATGTAGACATTGTCAGTAACAATAATAATACAAGACAGTATACAATAGTATATAATACAGTGAAATACAAAAAATATTAAACCATGTTAAAATTTGTGAACCAATGTAAGCTACCGCTCCAAAAGTTTATCAATGAGCAATATTCCCCCAGAAAATAATTTCTTATGAACTATATGAGCCTGTCAATTTAGTACTATAATTTCATTTATATTATAAGGAGCCAATCCACATAAGTGCCCCTTGAAAGCCCGCTTAAACTTTTCAAAAGACAGAGCCTTCCACTCATCCGGAAGACAGTTGTAAATTTTCAAACAATGGAACAGAACAATCCTTTGTAGTCCAGTTAAGCCCGTTTTTGATAGAGGAAGGTACGAATGCCTAGTACCTCTTGTATCATAAATATGTGAGAGTTCATATTTTTATAAATAACGAAATAATAAAACTTCCCAAATGTTGCACACTTCAACACGTAAAGAGCTGGCATTGTTATTATTTCGTATTCCTTGAACAAGTCCCGAACCAGGTCCCTGGTTCTCAACCGAAATACAGCTCTTAAACACACCTTCTGTAATACCAGTAATCGTCTGACATCCACCACGTGGCCCCAAAAAACAATTCCGTATGCAATCTCGACTGCACACTATCGTAATACGCATTTAGGGTCGCTGTAATACCTACATTTTATGCAATAACCCTAACCGCAAAACCAAACATCTTCGGAGCAAGATAGTCTAAGTGGGCACCTATGACAATTCGGAATCGACACGTAACTGAGGAAGGGAGTTCCTCCGGTCACTGTAATCGATCGATCATAGTGTCACACTACACAATCCATCACACCACCACCAAAAACCACCAAGTTTGTGTTTTGGGTGATTGTTTTGTACAAACCAATCACCAAGTCGTGCCAAGTCTGACTCCACATCACGTCCGTATCACCCATGTCTCCGTTCCTAACAAGCAAAGTGGAATCGTCCGCAAATAATACCACCAAGCCAGCCACTGACTACGGCTGATCATATATATAGAATAAGAAGAGAGGGGACCCAATATAGAGCTCTGTGGGACCCCATACACTCTTCCATGCGGGTCTTATTTCCCTACCATCCCGGTCGATCGACAGTACACATTGTTTCCTATCCGACAAGTACGAACGCAACCACTCATATTTATGAGTGGTTGCGTTCGCACCGCAGAATTCCATCCACTGCAACTTCGCCAACAGAACTTCCGGGTTAACACTATCAAAAGCTCGTAAAAGGTCTAATGAACACACCAATCGTTGCCTCCTCATCGTTCAGGCCATGAATCATTTCCTCCAGTAACTGAAATATAGCACTATTTGTAGATTTACCCTTCGTAAAACCATTTTGAAAGTTATTCAATATTCTGTTTTTCTTCTCAAATGTCTTCGAAATAGTAGATGTCAGTGCGATTGGACGATAACTCGAGAACTCCGATCTTTCGCCTCTTTTGGAGATTAGTTTTATAATAGTGTACTTTAAATCACTGGGCAACCTACCCAACATGAATGACATATTTATTAAATCTACAAGAGGCTTTGCCAAGTTTTCACTGCATGCCCTTAGCAGTGAAGTGGGTATCCCGTCACTCCCCCACTGCCCCAGTGGTTTTCAGATCCATAATTACTTCGAATTGTGAAATAAAGAACATGTAGTTGGGATATAATGTACATGGAAGTCTGGTATCTGTTTTACAAACATTCACTAAGTAGCTATTTAACTCTGCCAGCAAAGTTTTATAGCCATCGCAACTACCCTCAAAGTTCGCCAAATCAAAGCAATTTTTTCTTCTTCTTGTTTCTTGAAATAAATTTACTAAGTTCCATGTTGCTTTACACTTATTATTGGTGTGATCAATAAATTCCGCATATGCTTTTCTTTCTGATTTCTGCATATGTCTCTCCAGTCACACTGCCCTCCAACAATCCCTCGTACAGCTGCCTTTTAATAGCTGACATAGTTTTAATTGTATCTGTGATCCAGTGTACAGATACCCCATACCTGCTTTTTGGCATAGGTATCCATAACCTTCGTCACCACTCTGTAAAACTGCTCTA
This sequence comes from Amphimallon solstitiale, assembly GCA_963170755.1. Classification (NCBI taxonomy): domain Eukaryota; kingdom Metazoa; phylum Arthropoda; class Insecta; order Coleoptera; family Scarabaeidae; genus Amphimallon; species Amphimallon solstitiale. The sequence continues at coordinate 55,432,615 of OY720684.1, forward strand.
ACAATCGTCCATCCCACTTGCACTCACCACCAGTTTCAAATTTAACCCTTTCAGATGTTCGTTCATCGTAGAAAGATTCGTACGATTAAATATTATTTTTCTACTTTCTTATGACTTCTACATAGTATATAATTTATAGGAAAAGTTATTATCTGTGCCAAATGATCCGATAGGGCTGATACTACTACCTCACTATTATATTCGACTTTGTTTACAAATATGTTATCCATAATCTTCTCTGCAAATGAGACATCTATAAACCAAGGTTGCTTGCCCTTAGGGATTGCTATAGTATCTCAGGATTTGTGGGAACTGTTTTTTTGGCAGAGGCTACATGAAAACAATACATTCTATACAACGTGTCCGCAAAGTTTTATAGGGAAGAATAGAGTGTGCATCACTGTAAAGCCCTTTCGCTTTCTATATCTATGTCACCCTCTTGTGTCTCTGAAGTTGTAATAGAGTTAGTCAATTTCTTAGTCATTAATTAATATTGGCATGAAGGCAACATGTGGTTGTCATTTGTACAGTAGCAGTAAATGCCTATTTACATCGTATAAGTGGAAGAAAACCATATCGAGCAGTGTTTGGCAGTGCTCCAAGAGTGGGATTAAAATTTAGCCGAATCCGTTATTAAACAATTGAGCACTGAAGTGGATCTTGAAAATATTTATAATAAAGCTGCACCAGAAGACGAAACCAAGGGCAGTAATAAAGAGGGCGAACCATCTGTAGAAGTAGAGTTGTGTGTCACTTACTTACTCTACTTCTACAAAAAATGACTGAAGCTACAAACAAAAAGTTTAGCAACTTAGAAATCAACACTTGTATCACAGTTACTGTTCTGAAGCTTGACACACAACAAAATAGGAACTACTGGAGGCATTATAACAAATTGGTTTTCGAATAGTGACGTTCATCAATGCCAGGAATATGTAAAGGCAAAATTTTACAGTCTCACATCACCCTTCGAAAAGTAGTTGCAAATCAGTGTAAATGTGCTTGCAAACCAAATAAACATCAATGTTTAACATACAAATGTGCATGTGCAAAAAAAAATGGCGCACTTTTTAGTCAAAATGTCACACTAGTGTAGCATGTCCGAATAAATCAATAAATTAGTTCATATCTTGGCATTAAAACAAGTTTATAGTTGTATGTGCATTTCATTTATCCGTTGTTAATATAAAGTCTATCCTTCTTAGATATATTATGTTTAGTATACAATGACCACCAGGGTTGCAAATGATCTGTGCATTCCTCGACACAGAACTGCAATACTGGAGAAATCACTCGAATACCAAGCAATAAAAGTGTATAATGCAATACCAGCTTATATTAAAAGTAAAATCGACTTAGACGTATACAAGAGTGCACTGAGGTCCTATTTATTGGACAGGGCCTTTTACTCATATGAGGAGTTTTTTGAAAACTCAATAGATAGTATTTGGGGTGCCTGATTGAGTTTGTCTCCGCGTCACATGCTGGTTAACTTGTTGAAGTGTTTATAGTTATAATTATTTGTGCCTATGTATATTGGGTTACATCTTTGATAAGTTGAGAACACTGTTTGTATATATACAAGTAAAAATTGAAATAAATTCAAATTGAGTTCAAAACAGTTTTATTCAGGTGATGAATATTATAATATTCATCACCTGATGAAGCCCTAGTAGGGTGAAACAATTGTAGTAAATTGAATAAAACTGTTTTGAACTCAATTTGAATTTATTTCAATTTTTACTTGTAAATTATGGAGTTTCAACACGTATCTCCGTCTTCAATCAATTGTTTGTATATATATTTAATGTTTCCCAGGAAAGATAAATAACAGGAAATATCGCGGATACATGAAATATAAGAAAGAGAAAAATATTGGGTAAATTCCGCTGTAGAGCAACCGTAGACACGTGTTTCTGACTCATTGGTCGTCATCGGTACGGTGTAGCCAAGGAATAAGGTGGGATAACCTTGGAGATGTATGCTATACGGAAGACCATCAGGAGACAGACCACCATTTGTAGCTTCAGTTAGAAGATCCTCAGATCCTCGTGGCGACGTTAGTTGTTGTCCTCAAAACTGAGGATCTTCTAACTGAAGCTACAAATGGTGGTCTGTCTCCTGATGGTCTTCCGTATAGCATACATCTCCAAGGTTATCCCACCTTATTCCTTGGCTACACCGTACCGATGACGACCAATGAGTCAGAAACACGTGTTTACGGTTGCTCTACAGCGGAATTTACCCAATATTTTTCTCTTTCTTATATTTAATGTTTCTTGTGTTTTATTGTTCTGTCTGTAATCTAGACCACCATGACAATGCTTATATCATTTATGTTCTACAGCAATAAAGTTTATTATTATTATTATTATTTAATTAAGTACTAATGACAAAATGAAACATGTTTGGTCAAAAGAGAGCTTTATTTAATTTTGCATAAACAATAATTTTTACAAGTTATTGGAACCATGTAACTTTATGGAAATAAGCTAAAAACATCGGTTGATATCTATTTTTGACAGATAAATTCAGTTATTTTTAGTTTTCAATGTTCAATACTGTTTGTCAATTGTTTATGATATATACAAATCTTAAACAATAGTAATATAGACCTTATTTATTCATATTATATTAATCAAGAAGGATTTCATTCAAAAATGTGCAAAACTTCTGTGATTCAAACCTTACAATTTTGAATGTTAATGAAAATTTTAGTGGTTCATCGCATGATGGCTAATGGTGTTTGTTACACATACAGGATAAGGCACTTCTGAACGAAGATATGATAATGCGATGTAACCCGTAACTATGTTGCAGCTGTATACGTGAAGTTCATTCAACTTCAGGTAGTATTTTATCTCATAGTTATCTGCCAGGTATTCTCAAAAGAAGATTGAGATGCTTGTTAAAAGAAAGAATGCTGAAATACGATCCTCATACAACAGGAATAATAATTAATATCTGTTTTGTTTTACATAACATATGCATAAGAGCAAATGTGCCTTTAGATGAAGTATTGGAAGAGGGTGAAGATGTTGAGAATGAAGTTATCTAAGTTAACGGCTTATATCCAGAAAATGTGCTTTGAGAAGTTCGAGTACATAGTCAAAATTTAATAAGTTTATATTTTGCATAATAATGAATGAATAAAAAAAATTATAACATATAAAACATATTTATTACATACCTAAACATAAGATTAACAAACATATAATATTAATCATTCTGTATTGAATTGACTTGGTCTTTACTTGATGTAAATCCATTATTTTCAATGTGAAATAAAACAGGTTTACACTTAATTTAGTGTAAATCTAAAATATTTGTTTTATTTCACATTTTATATTGCAATAATAAGTTTCAGATTACACTAAAGTACAGCCATCTTCTTTGGGCAGCCAGAAAAATGTATAATTCAGTCTTCAAGAAGTACTTACTTCATAGCTTTTACAAAACTAAAGATTAACAAATATAAATAATATTAATTATGTAAGTTTTAGATCATTTATTGGAAGAGCTATTAACAAATTTAGTCGCAGATATACCTTAAGTTAATCACTATCTTCTTTAGATACGCAAGTCGCCCTTGTCTGAACAGAATTATGCATTACAAATGAAATATATTGCTTAAAATCATTACTTATGTCTGTGACTTCATTTGTCTACACTCTAATATTGTTATTAATACTTTCTAAAACTTTAACGTTTTCATAATGCATGTTAATCATGCTGACAAATTTTCCAGTTTTCTCATTGGTTAGTGGATTTTTTCTTTTTGTGAGGAGTTCATTATTGTCCTTCCGTTTTCTTTTCATTTGTCCTGGGGTATTGCCTTAAGAAGCAAGTGGTACTAAACAGGCCCCGAGGTCTGAATCCACAGTGTGAGATGTTGATGGTTGTCAGCTACTTTCTTGTGATTCCTAAAATGTTATACATAAAACTATTGCTTCTTACCATACCCCTAGCTCCTTGTTTTGGTCCCCGGTGATGGCTTTCTACCGTTCCTCAATTTCACTCAGTGGACCCACTTAAGATTCTTCATTCCCTGTCCGCAGTCTCTGTGTTTTCAAATTTGCTACATTTGCCTTCACCCTTGGATTTCCAAACGACCAATTGTCTACAACTGGCTTTATTACGGTTCTTCATAGGTTAAATACATAACAATTGCCATTTTTCGACAGTTCTTCGGTCATAGTCCAAACTGTTTAATTGGTTAACCAATTTAATCCAGTGCTCTTTTATAACAACATTGTCTTGGTCGAAATTTTCAAATTTTCTTTTAAATATTTGAGTGAATATTTCAAAGTAATTAATGATTATTGCCAAATACTGGTCATTTGTTTTAAAATCTCTTTCACTTTCTTTAAAATAATATTTGATTTTATTAGATATTGCAATCATGTTTTATTGTGTAACTTACCCAATCTACGGTTTTTTACTTAAACAGAAAGCGGCGGGAAAGAACAAATACATCTAAAAAATGTCAACAATAACCCAACCTAGAAATACAATAAAGATGGTCCAATGAAGTGGTATGTAATGAACAAAGACAAAGAATAGGAAAGAACAGCGTTGGTCTTTCTATTTTCTTGTTTCCGCCCGACTACGAACGACTGTGGTTACGGAGTAGCTGTTTTGAAATTAGAAATGAAAAGAAAACTTCTTTCTATTGTGTTAGAGAGTTCGGCCACAGGCATTTTACAAAATTCCTGAAACTTGCAAACTTAGTCAAATTGCACGCTTTCGTGTCCAATGTATCGGCATTTTATAAACTATCTAAGCATTTTGTAATATGCCCAATTTTACAATATGCCTACGGTATAGATATATATATATACAGGATGTTTTCAAAGTTGAGTCATTTACTTTAACAGGTTGTACAACTCGTAAAGAGAAGTCAGTTTACTAAAAATTATTTAAATAAAAGTTGCAGAGTAACACAGTTAAAGTAATTGTGGTGGCTACTTACAACAAAAATGAGAAAAATGCATGTTCACTGGTAAAACGCAACCCATTTACTTTACTTACGGACGAGGCCACATTTACAACATGATAGGAATTGAAACTTTTTAGATGACAGCTTATTGCCAATTTTTCATTCTAGTGCCTCTAAACCAAGAAAAATATCCACTTTTAATACATTTGTTGTATATTGGCAAAGAATTTTAATATATATATATATATAGATATAAAGAAAAGAAATATTGCGGATTATAGAATACATGCATTTTGAGCGGAGTTACCCCATGAAATTCTATACTTTATTATATAGATATATATACTTCAACTGAAACTCGCTCCAGAAGAAGATGAAGGGAAACTCATTGAAACGTCGAGCAACCGAAGGTTCTTCTCAGAACCAGCTCTACACGCGTTTCTGACTCATTGGTCGTCATCAGTGCGGTGTAGCCCAGGAATAAGGTGGGATAACCTGGGAAATTTAAGCTACGCGGAAGATCATCAGATTCGACAGATTACCATTTGTAGCTTCAACTAGAAGATCCTTGGTTTTGAGGACAACAACTAACGTCACCACAAGGAAGACAATCTTCCGTGTGGCTTACATCTCCAAGGTTATCCCACCTTATTCCTTGGCTACACCGTACTGATGGCGACCAATGAGACAGAAACAGGTGTCTACGGTTGCTCTACAGCGGAATATACCCGAAATTTTTCTTTTTCTTATATACAGAGTGAGTCAATAGTATCCGCTTCTTCGATTGCTCTTTTGTGTTTTAAATAAAAGAAAAAACAATTAATGGAAGATCCATGGTAGCTTGTGACGCATATTGTAAAAATACTTTAAACTCTGGTGCACTTCCAGTTTCACCGGAAATGCACGGAACCTAATTTTTTTAAATGACTCACCCTATATATTTTTGGATTTTCTTGTACTGCTTTAAATTATCTGTTCAACTGTTTTTTCTTTTTCAAAATTGAGCCATTGAAAATATTTGATCTAAACACGTGTTCAGAAAGAAATCATTTTCACATTGTTTTTAAAAGTAAAAGCATTGACTTTGGTGGTGCTTGTAGCCAAGAAAATTCTGCATCATTTGGTAAAGTTGCACTCGACAATACCATAAAAAACTTTGATTTTTCAAAGCCTACTTCCTGAAATTTTCACATACCAAAAACTTACTGCTTTTAAATGGAACACCCAGTATTTTATTGAGTCATATTGTTCCTTTTTTATTCTCTTTCATTTTTGTTAACAATGTCCTATACCTATCTTTTCTAATTTTTGAGATAATCACTATACGAGCAATTAGTGGTCAATTAAAGAACTACGGGCGCTGATCTCTACACCCAAATATTGGTCCAATAAAGGCTGGAATGCGGTTGACTGCCTGAGTCATCTGTTAAAGAAAGTCGGTATATATTTATGTCAAACTTATAAAAGCATCGCTATTAGTTATCATCCAAATGAATTATTCTTATGAAGAGTTAATAGATATGATTGACATTTTGGATGAATCTGAAAGAAACTCTTTGCTAGCATCCAGACTTTATGCACAGCGATCCCTGGTAGAAGTCAACCGAAGCCAGAAACCTTCGAAAATATAAAGTGGACGGTTTGAGTGAACAGAAAGCATATTAATATGAAAGAAAGAGCGGAAAAAGCAATAACTCGTGAGGATAAGACGTTTGTGGTACTTGCGAGTGTAGTTGAACACCCCCATACTAGTACTACGAAAATTAGTTAGCAGTTAGATGTAAGTTAAATTTGAGAATCCAGAATAATTAGGAAATACGAAATTCACCCGTAGTATATTCATACACAGGGTTAGATGAAAGAAATTTTCAGAATCGCTTACATTTTTGTCAATTGGCAGCAGATAAATTATCCTGGCTTTCTCAATTTTTTGTGGTTTACCAATGAAAACTTCTATTCAATTGAATACGTTCATCGTCACAATTTCCGTTATTATAACACATAAAATCCCCTACTTTATCACATCTGTAAACTTTCAAAATCGTTGGTCATTAAAACTGTGGGGAAGAATAGTGGGTAGTTACATAATTGGACCTTATTTCTGTGATGAAAATGTTAATGGAGGAGAGTATCTTCGCTATCTACGAATGGATTTTCAAAACTTTTTGAAGACATCTTCAATTAGGTCAGTAAACATAACCTTTATTTTAGTTCGATGTTAACCAAAAATGTTAAAAATGAAATACTGGAACTGGACATTGCCGGAATTAAAAAATTGAAATGCGATGCTCTTCATTCTATAAAATTATTACTTTTAGCATATAACATTTACTTTGTTTGACAGTTGACTAAGGAAGTCGGGTGCCATCCCTGCCTTCCATTGGTTGAACGAATATTTTGTTGCATAGAACAACAGCGCTCGTAGTTATTTAATTGACCGCTAATTGCTCTTATAGTGATTATCACAGAAATTACAGAAGATAGGTATAGGACATTGTTAACAAAAATGAAAGAGAATAAAAAAAGGAACAAAATGCTTCAATAAAATACTGGGTGTTCCATTTAAAAAAAATAAGTTTTTGGTATGTGAAAATTTCAGGAAGTAGGCTTTGAAAAAACAAAGTCTATTGAGGTATTGTCGAGTGCAACTTTACCAAATGATGCAGAATTTTCTTGACTACAAGCACCACCAAAGTTAATGTTTTTACTTTTAAAAACAATGTGAAAATGATTTTTTTCTGAACACGTGTTTTGGTCAAATATTTTCAAAAAAATTAATAACTCAAAAACTGTTGGCTCAATTTTGAAAAAGAAAAAAACAGTCGAACAGACAATTTAAAGCAGTACAAGAAAATCAAAAAATATATAGGGTGAGTCATTAAAAAAAATTAAGTTTCGTGCATTTCCGGTGAAACCGGAAGTGCGCCAGAGCTTAAAGTATTTTGACAATATGCGCCACTAGCAACCATGGATCTTCCACTAATTGTTTTTTCTTTCATTTAAAACACAAAAGAGCAATCGAAGAAGCGGCTGCTAATGACTCACCCTGTATATATATCGACCGACTTTTCGGGATTATTTTTATCTTGGGATACTGTTATCGTTAAAGATACAAGATTAAAATACATTCGAATTTCTTTGGCAACACATTAAATAAAGTCACATAATAAAACGGTCATAAGAGAAATACCTACAGAATTAAACGGAGGTAAGGATAAAGCAAAAAAGACCCCTAGCAATCTTACCATTCTTCCTTCCCCGACTCGAGGGAATTTTGTGGTTTTAATTACAATAATATAACGGGACAAATTGTATTGTATAATTTATTTAAATACAGCGGAAAATATTGCTATTTTATTCGACGGATTTGCAGGGGTAATCTTTTTATTTTTCTGTTGTCTAGTTCCCTTTAAAACTAATAAAAAATGTAAACCTAATTTAAAAGTTTAGAAAGACCGAGAATAATATGGAGCATTTTTTTCCACTCACTACTCTAATTTAAAACAGACGCAAAGTGTATACAGGACATCTTTTATTTATCGAAATTCTTTTGTATTCAAGTTCAGTCATTCAGCGGCTGAACGAATATTCAATCTGCTTTAATATTGTATAATGTGCGTTACGTAAAGTTGCTATTCTTTTCTTTCTTATGTTCGTAGACCCTGTTGAGTAGTATCGTAATAGCGTGCAGATTTTTCTTTTTCTTCTCTTCCTCTCTCTCTCTCCCTCTCTCTCTCTCTCTCTCTCTCTCTCCCTCTCTCTCTCTCTCTCCCCCTCTCTCTTTCTCTCTCTTTACCCCACCCCCTTTGTCCCTAGTTGTGTTTACGTTCATGTATCTACTAGACACATTTTCCAATGTAACTTTTTGAATTACCGAACCTCTTCTAAGGGTGCGCTTATTATTAAGACGCTGTGAAATATTCAGAAACATTTTCAATATTTCGTCGTGTTTGCTTTACAGGGTAAACACCAATTGATGTGTACGATTTTTCTTATGCATGTTTGATTTCATGTTCAGCGTCTGCTTTCAGAAAACCCATATACATTATGTATATAGATGTATGCAATACGCTCACATAAGAATTCATGAAAATATGTGTTCTTTAAATATTTATTTACAGCTAAATCACAAATATTTAACAATTTGACATCATAAATAGAGCCTACATATATCAACTCAGTATACATTATTATTAATTATAATTAAATTTAAATTGCAGCACTAAATGCGTTTTTCTTTATACAATTATTCTGGCTTCCGTTATAGAATTTATTGGTATAAGTTTAATTAATACAGGGTGTCCCAAAAACATACCGACAAACTTTAAAAGTCGGCTGGGATCATCAAAACAAACATTTTTTATTCAATAAACATATGTCCGCAAATGAGCCATATTAGCATAAAATAGGAAAAATTGTTTTAGTATTATTGCACAAATAGAATGTGTAGAAAGACATTAATATATCAATTTTTATTCATGTTAGCCTTTGTTTTATTGGCAAATAAATTATGGTTTACATATTTTGGTTTAAACGTGCGCCAGTATCTGGATCAGCAATTTCCCCGCAAATGGATTTGAAGAGGAGGTCCCGCGGCCTGGCCCGCGCGTTCACCTGATCTCAACCCCCTGGATTTTTTCCTTTGAAGTTATCTGAAATCTTTAGTTTACGAAACACCTATTCGTAATGAAGAAGATCTCCTAGCAAGAATAATGGCGAGTTTTACACATGTAGAAGCTATTCCCGGATTATTCCATAGGATCCCCGAGTCAACAAAGCGACGGTGCAATCTTTGTATTGAAGCGAATGGCCGACATTTTCAACAATTTTTGTAAACCATCACTTATTTGCCAATAAAACAAAGGTTAGCATGAACAAAAACGGATTTATTAATGTCCTTCTAAACTTTTCTTTTATGAAATAATACCAAAACAATTTTCCTACTTTATGCTAACATGGCTCATTTGCGAACATATGTTTATTGAACAAAAAATGTTTGTTTTATGTCCCCAGCCAAACCTTAAATTTTGTCGCTATGTTTTTGGGACATCTGTATAAATTTACTATTGTCCACCTTACTTTCTTAATATTCATATGGTTAATTTAACGGTTTTCTTTGATTTTCTAATAAATATCCTTTTGTGGCATTGCGGAATTTGTCTATACAGTCAGACCATAACTAACAAAGAAATAACACTGAAGATGACAAACGGATTTGACAATTAACGTTTTACTCCTAAAGGCGATTTAATACCAAACACAAAAATATGCCGTGGACAGGCAAAATTTTTCCAGAGGTATTACATTACTTGAAAGCCGCATTCGCGGATGGCAGCTTCTGAAATGGCGAGAGTATGAACGGGAGCATTGTCGTGCAATAATCGCACAGCTTTTGTCAATTTTCCACGACGTTTTGGACGAATACTGTCCCTTAATTTATGCACTGAAGACGTATAATATGTGCCGTTCACAATTGTATTGCGCTCTTTAAAGTCAATTAGTAAATGCCCTCACAATCCCAGAATATTGTGGCCATCACCTTTTTCGTTGATTGAACGACTTTCGCCTTTCTAGGACGAGGTTCATCAGGTCGCCGCCATTCCATGGAATCCATTTTCGATAGAGGATCGTAAAACAGAATCATTGTTTCATCCCCTGTCACAATGAACTCCAAAATCGGTTTTGCGTCCTCTCCACACATGTTTAAAAACGACTGCGCACATCCGACTCTACGTTCACGTTGGCGAGCAGAAAGAAGTCGCCGGACCCATCTAACACTAATTTTATTCATACCCAAATGGTCATGGAGAATTCGGCGAACACTTGTTTCGGGAATGTTTGTTATCACTGCTAATTCCTTCACTTTCAAACAGGATCTTCTAGCACTAAATGTTCAATAATTGAAATTTGTTGAGGCGTTATCACTTCAATTGGTCGACCCGACCGATCAGCTTCTGCCAGGGATTCTTGTCCCAAATGGCAACATTTTGCCCACTTTTTTACAGTTGAATACGAAGGAGATGAATCGCAGTAAACGCCGTCTAAACGTTGTTTAATGTAATAAGGTTCTTTTGTTAAAAATTAAATGCCCGCGCGGTACAAAATTTTCGTTACTTCAGATATTTTCGCGCGCTAGTCACGTTGGTTGACTGGTTACTAAAAACTACTGGACTTCGAACCGTCATATTTATATCGTACACCTCGCGTTGTGCATGCATGACGTGACGGAGTTTGAACACGTTTGAACCTGTATAAGCCTGTTGGGCCAAGAATTTATGGCGCCTACCTCGTATATAACTTACTTGTGTTCTCCCAATGCTTGGCACTAGCGACTAAGGGTACGTGCACAACGGAGCTTTACATCATAGGTGTGATAGTAGTTAGTGAATTTGAAAATGTCTGATAACGAAGACGATTATTGCTGCAGCCACATTGTGGTTTATTTTAAATAGAAAGCGCAACTTTTCGGCTAGAAAATATAAAGTGCATCCCATAAATAGAAAACGATCCAAACTGGGAGAATTTCATCACCTATATAAAGAATTAAGACATCATCCAAATCGTTTTTATGAATATTTACAAATGGAGCCACTCACCTTTGATTATATTTTGGGGAAAATCCAAGCAAAACTTGTTAAACGGTGGAAAAATTGTCATAAATATCCCATATGTGCAGAGGAAAAATTATAAATGAATCCTAAAAATATAAAAAAAGAATTAAAGTAAATCAGAAGTTGTATAACAAAAAGAAACTGTATATTTTACCATCGATATTGATTAAAATTAGGGTCCGTCGTTGGTGTATTTACTTCAGGCGAGGAAGTTGGTTGTGAATAGACGTACAACATCACGAGTTTTTGAACTTTCGAACTAAATTGCATTTTTTGAAGTGGACCTAATTTTTGTACATGGGGTAAAATGCTTTCGAAAAAACATCTATCTTCACCCAAGAGCTTTTCGATAGGTGCTTTCTCTATGTTCTGTAGGAGGCGCAACTTTTCTTTTTCTACATTTAAAAGAGCTTGCCCTATTAAATCATCAGGTCTTTTTTTTTCTGTTGGGAAGTGATACTGAAGGTTCATTCGAAGATGATGATGGCGGCGTGGACGCCCAATCACAATAATCTTCCGATTGGGACTACAAGCCCTGAACTCCATCTATTTCGCCAGAGGCAGTGGTAGGTTCCATTTCGCGATCAAGTAAATCGACCTCATCCACATTATCAGAACTGTCTGTTCCTAACGGCATCGAATTTGCGCAAGACGAAGTGCTTGACAAATTTGAGGTAGATGTCAGGGGGGTGAATTGGTCTTTTAAAAACACCAAGCTTTTAAAATACGACCACTTTGAGGTCATCACAATCCCTCCTTCATCACCAGATTTTCGTGTAGAATGTTTTGCCAATTCCTTTCTGAAGGTATCCCTCAGATATTTCCATTTATTTTTTGCACCATCCTCTACAAACAATTTTATTAAATAATAAATGCAATATGTAGGTACCTATTCCCAAAATAGAAGACACTCCTCCCACTTCTTTTCTAGTACAAATCTATTGTGGTGGTCAGGATGTGCTTGGTTCCACAAACATTCGCGTATACGAGAATTTCCGAGATTAAATTTTCGACATTGTTATTTTAAGGTTAACTTTATTACGCATGCAGCTATGATGCAGCTCGCAAAAGAATGGTGAATTCTATTCTCCAGGCTATAAGCGAGTATAGCAAGCTTCATACCTCCTTCATTCGCTGATTCTATGTGCACGCTTGCATTTGCAAGTACGATACATTTCTATCAGTGCTGTTGCAGGCCAGCTATCATCCCTGCTATCATCTAGTATCACAGCTCCGTAGTACACGTACCCTAAGAGTGAATGGCATAGGTATCCTACTAAGGCTGGTGACTTACGAGTAGATGTTCATCGATTGTCACACAGATGTTACTTATATGTGTGCTAAGGCGTATAACGTGTTACCAATGGATATACGGTTGGAGAAGAGAAACAAACAATTTCTGACGATGTTCAGGGAATACCTAACACAGAAGAATTTTTCAATTTCAAGCAAATGATTTAAAATTTTAACGGAAAATATTATATCTCACTTCTAGTTTTGATTACTTTCACATTTATTTATTTTTTTTTTTGGAAATATTTAGAAAATCGGTATTATTTATTTGAATTGTATGTCTCTTCTTGCATAAACTGATTGAGATTACACGACTCATAAAACACTGTATAAGCTTTTTCTAATTGCAATTGAGGTAATAAATCTTCTTAATTCTTTATTTTTAATCACTATTGTCTTCTGTATTTATTTGTATAATTATTTGTTCTAATTCTTTGTTAAATGTTTCTAGATTATGTATACCTTTGCTATGAGAATGATGTCATTAGTTACATGTTCAGTAAAGGCTGACTCAAATTGCATTCTTGTTTCAGCCCGAAATTTTAACAAAGTATTTGTATTTTATATTTCATTAGTTAACCGACACAATTATTTTCTAAGTTACGAATTTTTATTCTGGATAGATTCAGTGGCATATGTGGAAGTTCCCGGCGAGAATGGAAGCCGTAATTTGAATGTACAATCCTTGATGAAAATATGTCATGGGAAAACCAGGTTGATTACGTGTGCGGTAAACTTCAGAGAGCATATTATGTTTTGCACACTTTGAAAAAAATCTTGAATGCCGAATCCCTTCTCAGCGTTTATTATGCTTATGCCTACTCTATAATTTCCTATAATATTATTGCCTGGGGCCAAGCGAGGGATATACAAAGAGTGTTTCCTCTGCAAAAGCGTATCATCAGACTTGTTTTTGATTTGCCCTACCATGAGTCTTGTAGGGGCACCTTCCGCTCAAAGAGAATATTTACTGTTACCTCTGTCTATGCTTATAAATTATTAACATATATTTTTAATAACCAGCATAGATTTTCAGTAATAAGTGAGAAGCATAATTACAGGACTCGTAATAGAAATAACTTAGTTGTGGACAGATCATATCACTTGTTTCATCAAAAGTCCCCACTCATAACTGGCTTTACAATTTTTAATAAATTGCCAATAGGTACACATGCGGGACTCTAGTCTGGCAAACTTTAGGAAACTGTTGAGGGATTTTCTAATTGACCACAGTTTCTATAGTATGACAGAGCTCCATGCACGGTTGCCATAGTCGTATTGTACATTTAGTCTATTTATGTTTTGTGGTTTATATTTATGTATGTGTATATATGTTTTACTATTTGTGTAATATACTCTGTATTGACGAAGTCTATATCCAGTGGATCTGAGACTAATAAAGCATTATTATTACTATTATTATTATTATTAATACCAACATAAGTGGCCCTCTCCCGGACTAATATTATGCCACTTAGTATAAAGAATAATGTTCACTTAAATTTTGTATTTACCCCAAAATCTAGAAGTTTTGAATTGTATTTGATCTACGACCAAATATTCATAAGAAAATTTAAGAAAGACTACACATTTTACTTTCTTATACGTATATAAAGAAGTATCGTGATGCAGATGTTCATGTTTTAAAGTCCCCTGATACCGAAAGAGTGGTTTTTAAAAAAATTTTCTGTCTGTGCCTCTCTTTGTGTATGTGTGTGTCAGTATGTACGTGTGTGACCAAGATAGCGGTCAAACTACTATAGTTATTAATTCCAAATTTTGTATTTACGAGTACAATCTCCCCGTTGAGATCTGATTAGATTTTCAGTAAAATCAGTAGACCGGAAGCAGTAGTTTACTTTGGTAAGAAAATCGAATTTTGCCAATATTTCGTCAACTACTAAGTTTTTACTCTTACCGAGTAGCACTTTCATTAGAATATCTTTCAAGTATGCATTGTATAGAGATTTAGTAAGAGAATAGAAGTAGTTATAATAGGATTTTGAATAATTTTTATGAAAAAATTCTTAAAATTTGATTTACTTTTCTATTTAAAGCAATTTAGAATAATTTTGTATAATTTAAAACGCTCATACGTATAAGAAAGTTATGTGATGGCCGCACCTCATTATTTTGTTGACATATAAAATCGATAACGAAGTTCGTTTTACAAAAAAAGAAATGAAATGCCAACGTATCGTTGTACAAGTGAATCGGCGAAAGTATTACATTGTTAATTTAATATGTTATATATACTAAAAGCCATTCGTCGAGCTCTTTTTAACAAGCGATTAATACGGCACAGCTATACCCCAAAATTGACGAATTGTGAAAACACTTTTCTGAGAATCTGGCCCATCTACGGTCCGAACAAAAGTGTCACGTGACGGGGACTACGGCCCCATGTGCCTTAGGCTATTTTTCACGTCTCCGAAGAGAGAACGAGGGTCCGAAAGGAATTTTTGAAAACTTTCGTACTTGCAGAAAAAAAACATCAAACCATTTTGCCATAAGGCCTACGTGTAGAATATAAATTATGGACTAGGTTCGATTTTAAAATGGCGGTGGGTCGGCACAGATGACCATGACACCTCAATGTTCGGATAAGGTTAAGTTAAACGCACGAAAAAATCAATTTCAGGTTATAAATTATCAAAACCATCAATCAGTTTGAATTCGCGATATGACATTTGCCGGGAAACGTCAAAATTGGCGAAATACACATAATGACTATAGAAATAATTGCATATGGTGGTCGATCGGCACAGATGTAATTGACAGTCAAATATCCACGTTAGGTTGACTTTAATGTAATACACTAAATGTCAGAATTACACCTGACGTATGAATAACGTTGATTAATGTAAGGAATACGATTAATAACCGAGTAAAAATATCCACGTTCATCGATCGGTTGTCAAGTATAAACGTCAGAGAGCCGACAAATAAATAGATTATGAGGGAAAAGTGCATTTTTTTTTTAATTGACATGTGGTACCTTTCAGATATGTATTAGTGGTATTATCAATTGTTATTACTATTTCTTTTTTATATGAATATATGAACAATGCCGATGGATATAATTAAATAAACTAAAATGTAACATCGCATGTAAGTACAGTAATAAATATAACAATTTCTCTATATTATTAATTAAGATACCTATATTAAATACAACGACAGTCTATCCATTGTAAACGTCATCGAAATGTCGTCACGATGACAGCTCGTGAGAGAATTTTAAGTACGGGCTATTTTCTGCCTAAAACTGGACGCAAAAAGATCAGGCAACTACCAATTTCATACAACGAAGAAATTGAAGCAAAAGTAAATAAAGAACCGTATGAGTTTTGCCTTTTGGGCCTGCCAAATTACGTTAGATGCACACGTATTATACAAAACCTAAATGTCAACAGAATGTTGGAAATATATCAGTGTTCAAGATATAGTTATATAAATTTAAGCCATTTTACGAATGGGCTCATTTAATAACATTTCTCATCGATACATATATTAAATGGCTTGGATACATATCTATCATCTTTCTACATACAAATAATAGGGTGAGTTTTCTTTATAATAATAATAATAATAATAATAATAATAATATATTTATTCAGTGTAATAAAATCATTACATGAAAGGTCAAAATATACATATAAACAGTAACAAACAAAACAGATTAAAATTGTATATTATTAAAATTATCACTTAAATATTCATTAATTGAATAAAAACTTTTCGCCAGTAAAAGTTTTAATATTTTACTTAAGAAAGTACTAGCGTTCATTGTATGCAGGTGCTTCACTTTGTTGTAAATCTTTGGCCCCCAGTAGTCCACATATCTTTGGGCAGTCTGCACACGGTGATAAGGGGTTCGCAGTTTATCCCTGTTTCTTGTATTGTACTGGTGGGAGTCCCCATTTGCGGCAAACTCATCCTCATTGAAAATGACATACTTAATGCAGTTGTATATATATATGGATGGTAATGTGAGTATAGCCCCTTTTACAAAATATTTTCTGCAACTATCCCGATGTCCCAAACTATACAACACTCGAACAGCCCTCTTCTGCATTTGAAATATTCTCTCTGCCGATGGTAAGCTGCCCCATACCAAGACTCCGTAGCTCATCTTAGAGTGGAAGTTGCAGTAGTAAGCCGTTGTTGCAGCTTCGTGAGTTGCAACACTTTTCATACGTCTTATTGTGTATGTTGCCTTTGCAAGTTTATCAGCCAGACTGGAAACATGAACCTCCCAAGTAAGCCTACTATCCAGCGTCAGACCCAGATAGCATACGTTGCCGTTCGGAGGTTGGTTTTTTGCACAGAAAGTAAGTTGTTGTGTTTTCCCTTCATTTAGTTGTAGACCATTGCAAAGGAACCATTCCCTGGCTTTCTCCATAATGTCCTTCGCCTGTTCATTCAACTCTTCTTCATCTCTTGCAGTCCCCAAAAAGGCAGTGTCATCCGCATATAAACAACATTCCGTCGGTGCTAAGCATTGCGGCAGGTCGTTGATATATAGTATAAACAGAAGGGGACCCAAGATTGAGCCCTGTGGAACCCCATTCTTTGTTGATTTTAAAGATGATGTTTGTCCATTGAGTTCAACAACTTGCTCTCTATTCCTCAGATAGGACACTAAAAGATCATGTAGAGTGCCTCTAATACCATATTGTTGTAGTTTGTGTAACAGAACCTCATGATTGACTAAGTCGAAAGCTTTACTCAAATCACAGCAAGTCAACTGGATTTGCTTTTGCTCATCATATGCATTTACGATTGATTGTATTGTTTAAATTAAGATTTTTTACGTGTTTCATTGACTCGATGGTAGATGTAGAGCTGATAATTTGATTTCCAATTTGCACAAAGTGGTCATTCATATCATTTGCTGTTAGTTTGGTTTGAATGTGTGTTGTTCCATTTGTCTGACGAGTTTCATTATTAATTACTGTCCATATTGCTTTCTGTTTATTTTCTGCGTTTTGTATATGCCTTTGATTAATTTTTTGCTTTTCTGTTCGCACCACATCCAAGTAAGCTCTTTTATAGCTTCTGTATATCTGATAAAGATCATGATCCTTATTTATTTGCCAGATGTGTCCGAAACATTTCGAAATAAAATAAATACATCAAATAAAATTCCATAAGCATTTATGTAATTTCGTTTTACTAATTCAGTTATAAAACCAAGCATTTAAAGTGTGCGACTGCTGGTTGACACCAACTAATCAGAAGTACATTTTCGGTTAAATAGTACGACACAGTGTTTAGCATAAACCGTTTAGGAGCCAGCAAGATTTTCGATTGCGTGTTAGAAAGTATATTATTAAGGCGTAATATGAAAATTAATTAATTCTCTCAATGACCTGTAAGTTTAAAACATGTTATGTTAACGTTCATCATGTTATGTTGTTTCTTACATTTGGCAATTTTAACGACAGTTTGGTTAAGTACTGTCAGTCTGTCATTTCGTTTTCACAAGGTTACCTGTGAACGAACACTTCAACGCACTGCTGTCATGATAACATATAAATGGAGGTCGAACGGCACATATGATGATGACACCTAAAATGCCACTAAAGGTTGAAGTAAATGTTACAGTAAATGTCAAAATTGAAGGGTTGACATTCAATTAACATTAGCAGGCGCACGAAAATTCAATTGCAGGTTATAGACTACCAAAACCAGCAATCAATTTTAGTTCGCGAGGATATTTGCCGGGAAACGTCAAAATTGGCGGCATTTGTGTTATACATAAATAATTCAGCAAGTCCACGCATTTAATATGATGGTCGATCGACACAGATGACAAATCCATTTTAGTTTTGCCTACATATTAGACAATCTTAAAATACGATTTATATTATTATTACTAGGTGACAGACGAATCAAGTTCCAATGTAATGACAATTGTTTTGTGACTATTAAATTTATTAAAGTAAATATTCCAGCCTAATTCAACAATTACTACTACTAAATAATTTTATTGTCAGTAGAAAGTTTGAAGTATGGTCAGCGTTCAATCATTTAATGGGATATGTTTGAAAATACACCATTAAATCAAATTGTTAATCAAACATTCTGATGATGGTTCATGATGATCGTGTCCCTGGCTGGTGGCTCTTATTTTGATCGATTAGTTGTAATCATGAACTAACTTTTGGTGTTATTTTTCCTTAAATACTTAATAAGAATCACAAAATGATCCAACAACAACGAATTATATTCTTTTTACAGTGTGTGTAAGCAAAATGTTTACACAGATATTCCCAAGTCTGTCTGTATTATTTTTGGTTATTGTTTTTAGTTCAACGAGCAGCGTCACTACTAAATATTTAAATTATAATAGCATCGTCTCAGCAATCAACATAGCTAGAGCACGAGCTACAGGAGGCGACTCAATGCCACTGCAAACTCACTTTGACAGGAACAATTTCAGAGCAGACAAATGAAACTAATTTATTAAAAATGGGAGCCAGTTATAAATTCACTATTATAAATAAAATTAATAAATCATACTATTCTATACCAACATTTTATTTAAAACTTGATTCTTCTATGTAATGGGCATGTATTGTTCACAAATTTGCATTATAACAAAGCTCAAAAGGTATGTCATAAGATGTATGACAATTATTAAATATTACAGTCCAGAAATGACGTTTGTGGGCCATGATAATTGACAGGTCAAATTATGCAAAACTAAAATAAATCTGATATTACTTTTTTAATAATAATTTAGTCCTTTCATTGTGTAAAACTAATAACACTATGAATCTTTTAGTGTCAAGTATTAGTATTACGCTAAATAGCATCTAAATTTCAAACTTCAACAACGAAAAGTCAGACTGACGTTAAGATGCTTTAAATTGTCGTTCCACCTGTCACCGTGACCGTAGTTCGTGCACAAAAATATATGTCTATACAAGGTGTGCCAAAAGTTTAGAAAATCAAAAATGATTTTTTTTTGGCGTTTTATAGCGAACTGTAATAAAACTGTAAGGGGACGCGAAAAGGCGATGCAAGCTCGAAGAGATTGATGGACAGCTAGTTAAACTTCCTAAGCACTGTACACTACAATTACTATAATTAATCGCTGTGGCTAGGGGCACGCGAGCGTGCCGATTAATTTGGAATTATAGGCACGTGGCTGACGTCACTGCTGTTTTGACATTATCACTTAACGTGCACCTAAATTTGAAATTAGAGGTACGTCAAATCATTAGTTTATTCTGCGCCAATCTATAAGTTATTCGAATAATTAATAATAGTTTTCATTATTATTACTTTTAAGGAATAAATAACAATTAGAGTCAAAATAAGTCTTTTTAATATAAAATTCAAAACATCAAATTAACAAAACTCTTACTAAGGATAAATAAAATATTAATGGACAGTTTTAGTAGAATCAAAGGATGCTTTCCTTATAGCGTCTAGTTGATTGTTTAAAATAAAAGTGAGAATGTGTTGCTTTTACTATTTTTATTGCGTTTATTAAGATTTATTACTGTCGTGGAATCACGTCCCTTGGGTCGCCCCCTTTTCTTAATTTTTGAGGGCAACACTATTGATTTTAATAAATCAGATTCAATATTTTCATTATTATTATTGTTATTACTGTTCTTCATTATCACCAAAGGGTTCATCAACAAATGTAATATGTTGCATGTTTGCTAAATTATTATCTGTCAATTCACTTATATCTCCATCAGACAATACTATTCTAACACTATTTTGTTGTGAGATCGTTTCTTGATTATTATCGTATGCCTCAGTACCTATTTCTGTATCGATCAGATCACAATTTGCCTCACCTGTTGTAATATAATTCCCACTTAATAATTGCCACTTCGTTTCCAGTTCTCCAGCAGTGTTCCATTTTCTTCAATAAATCTAATCTATAGTTGAATTCACTATCGCTGGAAATGCTAATTAAGTTAATTAAAGAATTGGTAATTAAAGTGGCTGATTTTCGTTTTTCGGTTAACGTCATCACTTTAGGCTTTTCGCTTACTACATGTTTCGGTTTTGCCACAATATCTGACTTCGTTGTTCCAATTCTATGTTGTGATAATAATAATTTTTTGTCCATCATATGTGACACAAGTAGTTTTCGGCAAATAATGTTATGTTTTTATGTTTTCTTACGGCTAAGATAAGTCGGCAGCCAACATCATGGAAGAAAAATTAGGACATTGGCAATTGTCTGTTGTGACATTTATCATATTTCCATTTTATGTTCTTATTTGAAACATACCGTCATTATATTTCTTTAATATTTTGACTTTTGTGATTAAATCTATCTGTTTCTGGATATATTTGAAACTGTAACCTGTTAAAATATTCACATACTGCAATAAATCTTTTAAATGGTTTTGAAATCGGTGCAGTGGTCGCTTCAAAATGTGTTTAGCTGCTCGATTGTCGATTGATTATGGCTATCCAAAAAAATGAAAAAATATTTAACAAAGTCGGTTAAAGTTGAATTCTTAGGTACTACTTGTTTGATTTTATGGTTAATTGACTCCATACGGTTATTTGTTGTATTATTTAAATTGCCATTTGTCATGTTACATTTTTTATCAAAATAATCACATACGCTTTGAGGAACGCATCTTTAAATTGAGTATATATGATATCATATTCAGCCTCATTGTTACAATAGACTAATTTTTGAAGGTATTCTGAAGATAAATCTCGTTCCTCTTTAGAAAGAATTCCACTTCTCGCAGTCTATTTCTCGTCTAAAAGTCTTTAGAGTATGAAATAAACAAAAATACACAGCTCTTCCTGGAAAAAGTTCTTTCATAACTCCACGTTCTGTTAAAGCTTTACCTCCCATAAAGCAAATTACTTTATCAGTGCCATTTTGGTTTTTAAATAATTCAAAAATCCAGTAATATGATTCACGATCTTCCACAGCTATTAACGATACAGAACCAATTTCTGACTGGCCATTAGAATCCTCTACAAAAAATAAAAAAAGAGTGCAGCCGGTGTTAAGCAATTTGTAAGTGCCGTCAATACTAACAAATTTAGGCCACGCTTTCATTGAATTTCTCATACTTTCTGTAGAGAATTGTAATGCTTTGAAGTTCTTTTCCTCGTCTCAAAGTATATGAACATTGCAATCTGTTGAGAAAAATATTTTTTAAGATTATACAGTGCGTTCATGATGAAAGGAACAAATTCGTTTAAAATTCAGGTAATTATTTTGCAGAAAAACGCTTGGACAGGTCGATTAGTATTTTTAGTTTAGAATTTTTTGACATAAGAAAATTATATACATGGTGTCTAAAGAAGAACATATGCAGCAATCATTGGTTTTTTTAAGTGGAACACTCTGTATATTATGCCATTTTTGAATTGTAGGGTACATTCTAAACACATTAAACACATTTTTGTGTAACATATCATATCCCCAAAATCAGCGGTTTTCGGAATAATGAGTTTTGTGATAAATTAAAATACACATAGGTAATGAAATAAAATATTTAAATTGAACAAGGACACCTTGAACATTTTTTTAAAAGCCAACAAAAACAACCTGGTATTGCAAATTTTATCTTCAACAAAAAACTCATGTATTTTTTTAATTTATCACATTTCAAACTTCATTATTCCGAAAACCGCTGATTTTGGGGATATGGTGTTACACATAAAATGTTGAGAATTTACCATACAATTCAAATATGGCATAATATACAGTATGTTCCATTTAAAAAAAACAATGATTGCTGCATATGTTCTTCTTTAGACACCCTGTATATAATTTTCTTATGTCAAAAAATTCTAAACTAAAAATACTAATCGACCTGTCCGAGCGTTTTTCTGCATAATGATTACTTGAATTTTAAACGAATTTGTTCCTTTCACCATGAACGCACTGTATAGATACAGTGACATTTAACTCATTACGGTATTTGGATTCCAATAATTTCACCGTTTCCGCCAAATGATTTTTCCCAATCTTGAGTTTGTAGTGAATATTATGAAGATCTTTTAATGTTGTCTTTTTACCAATTTCTAGACGGATTTTATTCTGTATCTTCTTCTTATTTGTGTCCAAACATAAATAATCTTGCACATTTCCAAGGTCTGTTTCATTTAATATACGATCTTGAGGTAAATGATCAAAAACTTTCTAGATAATAAAAGTTTATTTTAATTTTATGTTTATACATATTATTAACTACGTATTTGCTTACAATCGAAAGTTCATGTTTTGTATGTTCTATTACAACTATATACTTTTAGATATTGGCCTCCTGGACAAATACGTAGTTTGAAGTTCGCATTACATCCTAAGAGTAGCGTGCTGAAAATTATTACAGAAGTCAAAACAATTTTATCGGTTATTTAAAAGCTATTGTAACCTGATCTGTCGTAATCCATTTCCTCTTTTAGAGAGTTCTTTATCATGGATACATGCATATTCAAGTTTATAAAATTCTAGAGAGGACTTCAGCGGTCTTTATATGTATTTAAGAGAGGAGTTTATTGTACGACATCTTTTTTTCTAAAATTTTTGTTTTTTGTCTTGTTCATAGATTTCTAAATATTTCTGTAGTTCATTATAGGAACCAAACTGGAGACCAAGGGTTAATTCTTTTTTTTTTCATTAATAGTCTCCTCTCTGTCATTACTACTATTATTTATCGTAACTGTAGCCATATTGTATCTAAAAAAATGAGACATAAGATACCTTATGAAGTACTGTTTATGACATAAATCCAGTCAGGATAAATTATTTCCTAACCCCAATTCCTCAAGGATTAATTTTGTATTATGCATAATTACGTGTGCATAATACAAAATCAGAGTACGCTCTGTTTTGTGATTTAACTATTATTAAAATACAGCATTGAGCTGTTAGACCGTCCATATTTAATAGTTTATGTCGTTATAAACTGCAGTAATCCACTAACACTAACAGAAATCCGCACCACAAATTATAACATGCATATTTTCCCCATTTCTTATACACGTGCTTCTAATTTCAGATTTAAGCGCACGTTAAATGATATCGTCATAACAGCAGTGACGTCAGCTACGTGCCTATAATTCCAAACTAAGCGGCACGCTCGCGTGCCCCTAGCCATAGCGATAATTAATACATGTAAATAGAAAGATATGTAATCGAATAATGCACCTGTAAACATATAATATTGTTGCGTAAAATAAAATTTAGCAGAAATACATTAAACATACTAAACATAATGCAAGAAACTGTACACAAACTATACGAGATTATGCCCTCATAAATAAGTACAGAATATTGTTGTATATTAATTTTAATTGTTTTTAATTTTATTTTCAGTTGCATGCTCCACCGTGACTGTTACAAAATGTCAAGCAGCTCTACGTACTTTGCAAGCCTTTCCTTTCTTCAAACCAACATGTCTTTGTCGAGAGCCACATGTCGATCCAGAATGCAATTCATTCAGAGACTTTTTATTCGATCATCCCTGCGTATTTGTACTGAAAAAAGGTAATTATATTATTTAATATTAGTACTTTAAATAATTAATAATCACTGCCGTTATTCCGACAATATACAAATTGCTTGAAATTGAGAATGACTTGGGTAGATCATTTATTTTTATTAATTAATACTACTTCATTCTTTCTGAACATTATAGAATTGTAGCTATTTTATCCATTTTTTCGCTCGCTTTTGTGATTTGCGTTTCTAAATGGAATACAAGCTGACCTAAAATTCATAAAACCGTGAAATTAAAAAGAAATGAAAAACTCCTGCATTTAGTACTTCCATATATGCAAGAATTTATTTATTGAATATTTAATTTTAAATAACTTATTGTCATAATTTCTTTTGTATGTTTCTTATCTCAACCTAGACTCACAATCAAGTTGACTGCTATAGTTGATTAATTTGAAATAATATCGGCCCGTAACAATCAAATCTGTTAACTTCACATATTTTAATCGAATCAAGTCTAGCGGCTTCAACCTTGTCGGGATAAGCGTATTACAGCGATTGTTTTATACTCTAGAAGGCCATGAAATTATTTAATTAAAATTATTATATTGACAGTTGACAAATGACACACGACTGTCATTATGTTGGTTTTCTGAAACTTTGAATCGTTCACAATAAATCACGAAGTATTCATATACAAACACTCGTTTGAAATTATCAATAAATAGAATACCTAACAAAAACTGCCATACTCTAGAATTTCCATACTTTCAAGTAACATCTGATAGCTTGCGGTAAATAAGCAGCAATCCATGAAATTCGGTGAAACAGGATCTGAGATGGTGGACTAATGAAACGAATAGCTATATCGCAGATGTTGAGATAGGATTAACCCAGTCGCTTAAGAAATCAAAAACTTATAGTACATCCAACTTTTTTATAGAATGTGTATGTATATTCCTATACAAGATTTTCATTTCCATGATAGTTTCTTTGCGTGCGGAAAATCTGACCTTATCAATTTTAACTACATTACTGTTCCTGGTTTCATTTGAATAATAATATTTCTCATAAACAGATTATTGATTCAATATTCTGTAATGATAATGCTAATATGAAGAGATATTAAAATAATTATTACAATTTTTAAATATTTGCTTGTAGTTGTTTCACAAAATAAAATCTCTGTTAATGACTCAGTTAACTCCTTCATAATGCCTACTTAATTTGGATAAATAAAATGGCCTTCCTCGATAGAAATAATTTGTCTGTAACTTAGAATATACAGTATATAGATAGTAATCTTTTCTGTCACCACTCAAAATAATTATTACAATCTTTACTTTTTCAACTGAAATATTTGAACTCAATTTCGAAATCAAATCTAATCAAACTGAATTTGATACATTGCTAGGGATGTACCGGAATTGTCATGTTTACCATTTATATGAAAAACTAAATTCTATAATATATCATACTAGTATAATAAAACACGAGTTCTTAAGAATTGTTTCTTGTGACCGAAGTTAACGTTAGAAAACGAGCCATTTGTAGCAAGTTTTCTAAAAAAATTAGCGTGCAAGACCTTTTACACTATTTTTTTTTTCTATTTTGGGTTTTGAATGTTCAAACATTAAAAATAGTAGACTTGTTCAA
Organism: Amphimallon solstitiale; assembly: GCA_963170755.1. NCBI lineage: Eukaryota > Metazoa > Arthropoda > Insecta > Coleoptera > Scarabaeidae > Amphimallon > Amphimallon solstitiale. The sequence goes on from OY720684.1 coordinate 55,458,566, forward strand.
TACGAACATGTTCGAAATTTATCTTCTTTGATGTTAGTTAGACTGACTTTTATCTCAAATTATATGCTTGCGTAAATTAATAAATTATTTCTAATAAACATGTTTCTGTCATTTTTTCTACAATTTTTACTTAACATTTTAATTAGTCTCAATCGCTTATATTTGACAGTTAAAATGAAATGATTACTTACTATACTTGTTACCAACCTCAAAAACATAAAAATAAAGTGTTATAAATGAAAAAATATATATAACCAAAATGAGTTTCACCAATAAGTAACTTCTACAAATAAATATGACCGCTTGTAGCTTTGTAGGCATATGTAGATATAAAAATTATTAATTTTATGGCGTTCACTACTATCTATTTGTCTTATTTCCGTGTCTAACAGCATGTGTGTAATACATAATACTATTATTACTATTATTATATCGGTCACGGCACTACAAGTATCAATGGCAAGTCTCACTAACATACGATAATAAATTCATAACACGATTAGCACAGTGTTAACACTTATCCTGCCGCTATCAATTTTTTATGTATATAATATTTGTACTAATGTATAGAATTTCAATAGTCATCTGAAAAAATCTTGATTTTTACAATTAATACTAAGCAGCTTACTTCTTTTTTTTGTTAAAATCTACCTTGTACATTTACAACAAACAGAAACGCGTTTCGTTTACATAATAAACACATAAATCAAAAAAATAGGGACGTAGTGGCTATATTAAATTTAACACTAAAAAGAAAAGTCCCCCACATAATACGCAAGAATATGTGTGGAGGCCAGAAAATGCGGAAGCAATATTGATTACTCAGGCGTTCTTCAAATATACACAATTCTTGAACTCAATTAAACGGATTTCGTTCTAATTTAACAGGAAAAAGAAAAATCCCTCTGAACTTCATACAGGAGAACACGAATACAGTACTACCATATATTACATATTTGTGTATATATCTGCATATCTACACTCGTTTATCTACATATGATCCCTACCTGTTTACTTACATTTATGGGAACTCTATATTTTAGAGAATACATATTTACTTTACGAATCGGGAATGTAAATATTTTGCCTGTTTTAATCCATATGTCAACACGTTAAATGGTGGTTTTACTATTGTGTGCGAAATAATCAATTAAATATGATAAGATACGTACACATATACAGAGTGAGTCATCTCCATGGGAAATGCAGGTTGTGACTTTACGAGGAAGGATATTTCAAAGTGGTTATTTCCTCTTATAGTCACTCATTAGAAGTATTTTTTAAATATGTTTTGTATTATACAGAGTGCTCCTTAACTTGGTGACTGACCATAGTTATTGTATTTTAAATGGAACACCTGTAATTCTGAGAGAAAGAGGTATAGATAGTATAGGCATAAAATGTAAAATTTTCGACTTATTACCATTTTTTGAAAAATTCAATGTTTTTATAACATTATATTTTTCGAAAACAACGTACTAGATGGAGACATTCTTTTACTGTGTTGTTCATAAGCATATGGTCCTAATACAGTCATATGTTATTTTTCTTCAATTATTAATTGAATGTGCAGAAAAGTAGATTAAAATTACATGGCAAGTTTTTGTCTAAATGTCATTTTTTTTTAATGGAACAGCCTGTATATCGGTTTATTTTTGAATTGCGTACTAAATTTCCTACCAAGAACATGTGAGACGTTATTGCGTTAGAAGTGACCTTTACTCTGCTATTGTCATTTTTTGATATGATTTTGTCAACTTTGTGTGTTTTGGCGCGAAATTTGTAATTGAAGGAACGACAAGCATTATTTTATAATAAAATTTTCTTAAGATAAACTTAAAGATACGATTTTTGTATGTACTGGGGAAGTGAAAAAAAAAACTGGATGTATCTTATTGACCATACACTTTATACCAGTAATATATTTCATTAAATATGTAGAATATGGCATAATAACCAAATTTTAAAACCAACAAATTAATAACTTGGTTTCAGTAGGTGTAGAAAGAGGAACTGTTAGGTGAATGTATAAGTAATTAGTGGAATAGAAATTATAAAATAACAATAAACTTAAACTTTAAAATAGGTAAAAGTTATTTCAACAAATGTTCAAATTAATTCATTCACTTTTAAACACTTATAAATACGCTTCTGAAATAATAAATCGACATTAATAAGGAAATGAGTACTTATATTTCTAGTTATTAGTTACTAGGAGTATGTTCCTGCGTAATTTCCTTTTTGATTATGGGTATGATCTTACGTATCTCTATGAACAACTAGCGCGCTCCTTCACTGAAAACATTTCATTTAAAATATTTTGTGTCTGTAGCAAGAATGTGGTAGTTCGCCGTCTTGTTGCATTTACATCTCTTTTCCTAAATTTAGCAAAACATCTTTCAATAGTTTTACTAAATTGCTTGCTACAAAGTGCTCATAAGATTATTCGTTAATACTATCTTCACGCCCCCTGCATTTATGCTCCACCTATGCTGATGATCTATTTATTAGTAAAGTGAGGGTTTTCGTTTGAAAAATAATGAATTTGCTTTGTTAACTATACCGTTATTATAGAAAACAACTTTATCTATAAATTACACACTATCAAAAAGAATTGCCTAATCATAAATTTTAGTTACTGCCTATTGGCAGAACAGTCTTCTAGCTTTAAAATGATGGGTACGTAACTCAATATTTAAATGTATTCATTAAGGATGACATTTATTTTATTTTAAGATCTTTGTAACGATGTTTTGGCTAATATCGTGTGGATTCTCTGTTGTTGCCATAAAAATTCGCAATTGATTTTCATCATTTTTACCATATTTGGGTTTCCGTAGTTTTGAGTAAGCAATACTACCAGTTGTAATGAATGTTCTGGGACATCTTCTGCCACGGTAACGCTGCTATTAAACTATCTGGGCTAATAAATTAAGTCTTTGACATTCCCCCAGTACAAAAATACAGTATTCAAATAAAAACATAAACTTGGCAACATTATATGGAAAAAGGACAGTAGCTCAGTAATTGTCACTTTAAATCTAATAGAGTCCTTCATGTTGTTGATGCGAAATTTACTAGACAATTCAAAAGTGAACGGGCTATTCTATTTGAAATTATTGACTTTTAGTCATAAAATTTTCAGCCAGTTTTCTGAACATGAAATTAGTAATTACAAAAGAAATAAAGCATGTTTGTATAAAGACCTCTTATTATGAACAACACTACCAAGAATTTTATCAATTTAGTACGTCGTTTTCGAGAAATATAATTTTATTTTAACATTTAATTTTTTCAGAAAAATTATAACGCATAAATTTTAGATTTTAGGCCTATGTCATCTTATTGCTTTTTGACTAAAAAATACACGGGGAATACAAAAATGTAATAATATATAGAGTATTCCATTAAAAAAAAGGAGGAGTGGCCACCACACGACTTTCTTATACGAATGAGTATTTTAAACTAACAATTTTAAGAATTTTTTTCACAAAAATTATTCAAAATCCTATTCTAAGTACTTCTATTCTCTTAATAAATCGTTATAGAATGCATACTTTGCAAGATATTCGGGAAAAAAGTGCTACTTCCTAAGAGTAAAAGTGTTACTTTCGGTCCGAATTTTGTAATTTCATTTATATAAAAAATATTGCAAATCCAGCAATAAATACAGCGATTGTTTTATACTCTAGAAGGCCATGAAATTATTTAATTAAAATTATTATATTGACAGTTGACAAATGACACACGACTGTCATTATGTTGGTTTTCTGAAACTTTGAATCGTTCACAATAAATCACGAAGTCTTCATACACAAACACTCGTTTGAAATTATCAATAAATAGAATAACAAAAACTGCCATACTCTAGAATTTCCATACTTTCAAGTAACATTTGATAGCTTGCGGTAAATAAGCAACAATCCATGAAATTCGGTGAAACAGGATCTGAGATGGTGGACTAATGAAACGAATAGCTATATCGCAGATGTTGAGATAGGATTAACTCAGTCGCTTAAGAAATCAAAAACTTATAGTACATCCAACTTTTTTATAGAATGTGTATGTATATTCCTATACAAGATTTTCATTTCCATGATAGTTTCTTTGCGTGCGGAAAATCTGACCTTATCAATTTTAACTTCATTACTGTTCCTGGTTTCATTTGAATAATAATATTTCTCATAAACAGATTATTGATTCAATATTCTGTAATGATAATGCTAATATGAAGAGATATTAAAATAATTATTACAATTTTTAAATATTTGCTTGTAGTTGTTTCACAAAATAAAATCTCTGTTAATGACTCAGTTAACTCCTTCATAATGCCAACTTAATTTGGATAAATAAAATGGCCTTCCTCGATAGAAATAATTGTCTGTAACTTAGAATATATATAGATAGTAATCTTTTCTGTCACCATTCAAAATAATTATTACTATCTTAATTTTTTCATCTGAAATATTTGCTTGTAGTTATTTGTCAAAATAAAATATATTAATGTGTCACTTAGTTCCTCCAGTACAAAAATACAGTATTCAAATAAAAAACATAAACTTGGCAAAATTATATGGAAAAAGGACAGTAGCTCAGTAATTGTCACTTTAATCTAATAGAGTCCTTCATGTTGTTGATGCGAAATTTACTAGACAATTCAAAAGTGAACGGGCGGGCTATTCCATTTGAAATTATTGACTTTTAGTCATAAAATTTTCAGCCATTTTTCTGAACATGAAATTAGTAATTACAAAAGAAATAAAGCATGTTTGTATAAAGACATCTTATTATGAACAACACTACCATGAATTTTATCAATTTAGTACGTCGTTTTCGAGAAATATAATTTTATTTTAACATTTAATTTTTTCAGAAAAATTATAACGCAGAAACTTTAGATTTTAGGCCTATGTCATCTTATTGCTTTTTGACTAAGAAATACACGGGGAATACAAAAATGTAATAATATATAGAGTATTCCATTTAAAAAAAGGAGGTGTGGCCACCACACGACTTTCTTATACGAATGAGCATTTCAAACTAACAATTTTATGAATTTTTTTCACAAAAATTATTCAAAATCCTATTCTAAGTACTTCTATTCTCTTAATAAATCGTTATAGAATGCATACTTTGCAAGATATTCGGAAAAAAAGTGCTACTTCCTAAGAGTAAAAGTGTTACTTTCGGTCCGAATTTTGTAATTTCATTTACATAAAAAATATTGCAAATCTAGCAATAAATACTTTTATACTCTTGATAAATATATATAGAATGCATAATTTACGACATATTGGCAAAAAGTCGCTATTCGATCAGAGTAAAAGTGGTACTTCCGGTCTGCATTTTGAAAATTTTTTCATACAAGAGATATTGAAAATTATGTTTTAAATACTTTTATATTCGTAACGTACCTGTCTAAAAAGCATAACTTGCGAAATATTCACAAAAAACTGATTTTCGATAGGAGTAAAAGACCTACTTCCGGTAGGAATTTCCAAAAACTTTTTAAATAAAATTGTTCTCAATTTTAATTTTAAGTACATATGAATTCTCTATAAATTTGTTTAAACTTAGTAGTTGACGAAATATTGGCAAAATTCGATTTTTTGACTGAAGTAAACTGCTACTTCCGGTCTACCGATTACTGAAAAATTAATCAGATTTCAACAGGGAGATTATATTCGTAAATACAAAATTTGGAAGTGATATCTATAGTAGTTTTACCGCTCTCGTGGTCATACACACACACACACACACACTGACATACAGAGAGAGAGAGAGAGAGAGAGAGAGAGAGACAGTTTTTTAAAAACCACTTCTTCGGAATTAGGGGACTTCAAAACGTGGACATCTGCAAAAATCTCGAGGTCGAAAATTTTCATCATCACAATACTTCCTTATACTACGTATAAGGAAGTAAAAAACTATAACTATGGTCAGCCACCAAGTTATGGTACACTCTGTACAACACAAACTAAATTTAATAAATACTGCTAATGAGTATCTATCATAGAAAGGAATCGGTTTCGAAATATCTCGTCTCATAAAGTCGCAATCGGCCACCGCCAGAGAGATGACTCACCCTGTATACACCTCTATGCTTGAAAACTTAAAAGTTAGATATTATAATAAAACTATACACATTTAAACTTTGTTTTATCATAATTCTAAAATATCCTTAGAAAATATGGTCCTTAAAGAGAGGATCCTTGAAAGAATTTGTCGAGAAAATATAATTATATGGAAAACAATATAAAGGATAAATTTAAAAAAGAGGTCACCATACGACGCGTATTAAGTGTAGTAAGTAGAACAAGGATGCGTTAGTGAACCAAGCACTGAAGGAAAATTGCAAGAAAACCAAAAATTGAATATGAAACAGACATGCTAGTGTTGCGATGCAAAACAAATAAGTAAGAGAGTCGTTAACAGATTGGCATTTTAACTATATACACGCACATGTATATTATAATATTAAAAATTTGATAATGAAAATCAGTACATGAGATAATAATTGGTAACATGGATGAAAGTATAATATAGGAGCCTTGAATCGACGACGTAAAGTAGAAAAGATTGTGGTTGTAATAAATGTAGTAAGGAAAATCAGCAACCAAAGCAATACATCTCATGAAGTACTTTATTTAAAACAAAATGGAGATCGAAAACCTATTTATTAATTTTCACCGCGACTGCGATTCTGTAAAAAGAAAAAAAATTATACTGCTTCTGGTCCATTACGGAAGCACTATAATCTCTAAAAAGCACAAAATGGCTTTCATGTATGCATTCTTTATATCTTCTTCACAGCCTTGCACACTCAAAATGCATAGTGTGGTTTTAGATATCCATGTCACATACCTTGCATTTAGGACCACTTGCAAGTACTAAATTATATGCATATCCTTAAGTTTCCCTTTAAATCTGTTTGGCTGCAGTAATTCTTGCGGTATTATGGTTCTCTAATAATTTGAAATTGTTTACCCTGGGTGGTCTTTCTAGTATATCTTATGACTTGTCCTGGAGGTCTGATATTTAATCCATTTAGTCGGCTTAGAGCCATTTAGTACTTTTGCTGCTCCCTCTTTTAACAGAGAGTCAGCTATTTCTAAACAGTTGACTTTCCCTGATTCGCTTATTGGCAAATCAGCTTTATGTGAACGGTATAACCAGAATTTTGTGTCATCATCTGAAAAAACAATATCTTCCAATTATAAGGATGATAATGTTCTCTTCGATGAGACTGATAGATTTGTGACTCCAGGTTCGTAATCATTTTATATGTTTTCTGTGGGTGAAGGAGATATTGTTGATGCAACTTTTAATCTAAGTTCTAGTATGGCTTCTGGTGATGACTTCGTATCATCGCTTCTTTTAAAGAAACCAGTTTCTTTTATAACGGGTGTACTGGCTTTCCTAAAAAATATTTCTTTAGAGAATGGTATATTTCCATCAAAGTTAAAATATGCTACGGTATACCCGATATTCAAGAAGGGTGATCCAAATAATATTAACAATTACCGTTCCATAAGTATACTATCCGTTTTCTCTAAGGTATATGAATTCATTGTAAATGAAAGACTAATGAATTATTTTCTTCATTTTAAACTCATGTCCGAAAATCAACATGGCGTTTTCCCAGGTAAATCGACAGATACTGCTATGTTTCATTTCTGAAGCAGTGTTTACACATCGATTGACCACAATCTTCTATGTCTAAGTAAGCTAATGGACTTGTCTATAAAGTTTGATTCTGTTGACAACTTAATATTACTGCATAAGCTTAGTAAATGCTGTCTGCTTAAAGTGATTCCAGTCATATTTGTTGGGAAGAAAACAGAGAACGAGCATCGACGAGAATTTTTATGGTAACACTGTGGTGTCATCAAACACTGTTGACGATGTTATTAGTGCTGCCAATTTGGCCATGTCTAACGTAAATAAGTGGGTCGAGTTAATAGGATCGTCGTGAATATCGAAAAAACACAGTTTATGCTTTTTTATAACAAGAGGAAGTTTAATTTATTTAAAAAGACAACTCCCTACACAAGTCGTCGATAACACTTGACGTTAAAAACTCAAGTAATGCGCTAAAAGATTTATTTATTTTACAAAAAAAGTATCCTGCATTGCACAAAATATACCTAGATGCTAAGAAACTAGTTAGTAACAAAAAGAAAGTTTATTTTAATAATAGAATTTTCAATGCTGAAAATAAGGTCAATTGCATGTGGTCCATAGTGAAGGAATGTACAGCAGATCTCATGAAAATATCTCTCTAAAGAGCAATGGTTCAACCATACGAGACCCGAATGATATAGCGAGTAAGTTTAACGATTGTTTTCATAGTATTCCCACCACGATTGTTTCCTCTCTACCAATGATAGACTTGAGACCTACCATTAAGGATAGTCTAAACAGTATAGTACTCTTTCCGGTGACCAATGCAGAGACAGATCAAATTATAGGTAAATTACGTAACAATTCTGCCTCTGGGCCGGATGACGTTGTGGTAAAAGTAATAAAACATGTACGTAACTCTCTGGTAATCCCACTAACATACCTTATCAATGCGTCTTTCGATGCTGGAGAATTTCCGTCTAAATTAAAGAAAGCAGTTATCATCCCAATATTTAAAAAAGGCGACAAAACTAAGATCAATAATCATCGTCCCATCTCTCTACTATCGGTATTCTCCAAAATTCTTGAATATGCAATGCTGACTCGTCTAAATAACTTCATGTTAAAATTCAATATCCTATCTCCGAATCAGCATGGATTTCGAAAGAATAAATCCACTACTACAGCTTTTTATGACTTCTTCAAGTTTGTATTTAGAGAAATTGAAGACAGACGTAACCCACTTGCCTTATACTGCGATCTTACCAAAACCTTTGACTGTGTTCAACACTGCCGCCTTCTGAATAAGCTTAACAGTTATGGAGTCCGGGGAAGGGCAGCTAAATGAATCTCTTCTTATCTGAAGGATCGAACACAGTGTATCAAATTACACCATTTACACTCTAACAATGTGAAAAAAAAAATTATTCAACCGAGCTTTCTGTCAATATTGGTGTTGATCAAGGATCCATATTAAGTCCAATACTTTTCATCCTCTACATTAATGATTTGGGGTCTTTCCTTGTACAAGGCGTACCTATTATATATGCAGACGACACAACCATCTTGTCATCAAGTTCCTCGCTTACTGAAACAATAGATGCCACGGGGTCCATTATTCAGAATCTAAATACTGGTTTAATGCGAACAAATTATGTTTAAACATTGATAAATCAAATTATACCATATTTCATCCCAGACAACGCGAAATTACTAATATTCCTCCTCAAACAAAAAATGTCACTCACAAGGATACAGTCATATTCTTAGGTCTCTCGGTAAATAATACTTTAGGCTGGTCCTTTCACTGTGATGAACTTGCCAATAAAATAGCTTCGAGATGTTACCTTTTTCGGTCGCTGCGTAATCAGGTCTCTCTCTATATTTTACTTAATGTGTACTATGCAGAAATTCAGTCTCGCCTATCGTATGGAATTATCTTTTGGGGACTTTCACCAGCTGCAGAGAGAGTATTTCTTGCACAAAAAAGACTGATTAGAGCCATATCTGGTATCCGTCCCATGGATTCATGTAAACCACATTTCAGAAAGCACAGAATTTTAACACTGCCTTCATTATTTATTTTAGAGAGTGTTTGTTATATACACAATAATAAAAACAAGTACAGTACCGTAGGATCTGCTCATTCATATTGTACAAGGAATAAGGACGATTTGCGTCTTCCTAACTTTCTTATGAAATTAACATCATCCTCAGTTGATTGGGAGGGAGTCAAGTACTATAATCATATACCTGCAGATATAAGAAACTCTAATAAAAAATCGTTTAGGAACAAAATCAAACAAATTCTCTTAAATGCATGTTTGTACAAAGTCAGAGACTTCCTAAATGTCACAGACAATACTTATATATAACATAAATATATTAGTGCAATAGATTTTTTAGCTGGGATTTTCGGTTTAATACCCCCGCTTCTTTTCTCTCTATTGCCTGCATGATTATTTCTTTATATTATTATTTCTATATTCTCTTATATTGACGTATTCTACACATATTTTTATATATGTTAATAGAATAAAGACATTATTATTTTTTTTATTTTTTTATTTTAACATTTCAATGTTTACCATGGCTGACTCAGAAACTATTTTGGTTAGCAGTTGTAGGTTGCTCGGTGTCATTGTCCATGAATGTTTAAAGTGGTCGGAATAGGTGCATAGACCGGTTGTGTTGTAAACTCGCCAAATCGTGCTACGCGCTGTTTCAATTGGGCAAGTCTTGTAATTTTGTCCATACTAAAAAGTTTTTACTATTTTGACTTCTATTCAAGGATGCGTTACGGAATAGTGCAATGGGGTATAAGTATAATTTTTTGAAACTAAACAATTGTGTTTTATTATATATACAGGGTGTACCACTTAAAACTCCCAGGTCAAATATCTCGGAAACGCATAAAGATATTTGAATTTTGTAAAAAGTTGTTACTAAATAATGTGATTGACTCTAGTTTGCTCACACAATTGTGTTTTATTATATGAAGATATAGATGGTGCTGCGATGAAAAGAATTTTTTTGATCGACACAATCTTCATTTGTTTTTTATTTGAAAGAGTATTAAAATTAATGTAAATTTTATTATTTGTGTTAGTTTCCAAAATTTAACGGTTTCATAGATATTCGTGTTTAAAGAAAGTAAAAGTAAATTTAACGTTTTGTCTTTATTTTGTTTAAATACTTAAAAGGATCAAATATAACTAACAAAGATGTTCAAAATTGTTGCCTTCTTGATTGCTACATAACGTATATCGCCTTATTAGTTCTCTTCCGCAAGCATTAAACAATGTATTTCTACTAATTTCTTGAACACTTGCATAATTTTTTTTATAAAGGCCGCCCATATCTGTTATGGGTTCCTTGTAAACTTCAGCTTTCAAGTAAGCCCACAAGAAAAAAGTCTAACGGGGTTAGATCCGGAGAACGAGCCGCCCACCTAAGGACTCCATTAGTACCAATCCAACGACGTGGGAACGTTTGGTTAAAATTGTCAGTAACTATGTTGACCTTATTAGCAGTTTGATGTAACCACACTTATTTCGCAGCTCCATAACATCTTCCAAAAGTAGTGGCAACTCATTTTGCAGGAAATGTAAGTAGCGCACACCAGTTAATGTTTCATGATAAAAGTGGGGGCCAAAAATATATCCGTTTAAAATTCCACACCAAACGTTAACGCCAAAAACTGTTTGATTTCTTGTTTGCCTTATCCACCTAGGATTATCTTCTGACCAATATCAAACATTATAAATAATTAAATGAAGTGATGGAAATCTCTTGGTGAACCATGTCGAAATATAAGCAAGTAATAACAAAAAACACACTTGGTATTGTTTCACAAATAAATATAATTAAATACTCGATGTACATTTCGCCTTGCGGCATCGTCAGGAGGTCTCGAGAAACTAAAGTAAAATTTAATATACTGTAACTACCTACTTCTAACAAAAATGTAAATAAAAATGTACAAAAATAGAAAATTATGAAAAGGTCATGGCTTATCTGGAAAGACCGTTTTTACAAGGCTAGGGTTTATTAGAGGAGAATTTATGAGTTCTGTTTGTTCATTAAGAACATTGCGTGGTTGTATAAGTAAACTTTCTTTTATAAAATAACCTTCTAGAACATTCATTTTTTTACTTTTATTTAAACTATACAGTACTTCTAAATTGACTATTGAAAATTGATGTCCCGTGTCTAAAACATGGTTAGCTACACTTGAATTTTCATAATTTAATTTAACGGCTCGCATGTGTACATCGAGTATTTAATTATATTTATTTGTGAAACAATACCAAGTGTGTTTTTTGTTATTACTTGCTTATATCAAACATTATGTTTAAGTACCATTGTTGTGAAAACGACATTCGTCACTCCACATGATCTGATTCGTAAAGTTGTTGTTTTCCGCTAACATTACAGTGCTAATGTCAAAATATTTCCTTAATAAATAATCAAAGCAAGCATACATACATACATATAACACAGACATGAATGCTTTTCTGCTTACATACCTATGGGTGCTTATGAAGTGGAATTTATAAAAAGGAACTACAAAGTATAAAATTTAAATTGTGAAGCAACTATAATAGCAAGAATTGTGAATATGTTTACTGCTATTTTTCCCTACAAATTAATTATTTAAACAAAATAAAGACGAAACTTTAAAATTACTCTTTACTTTCTTTAAACACGAATATCTATGAAACCGTTAAATTTTGGAAACTAACACAAATAATAAAATTTACATTAATTTTAATACGCTTTCAAATAAAAAAACAAATGAAGATTGTGGCGATCAAAAAAATTCTTTTCATCGCAGCGCCATCTATATCTTCACATAATAAAACACAATTGTGAGAGCAAACTAGAGTCGATCACATTCTTTAGTAACTACTTTTTACAAAATTCAAATATCTTTATACGTTTCCGAGATATTTGACCTGGGAGTTTTAAGTGGTACACCCTGTATATACCGGGTGTCTGTTTAAGCTCGGCCACCGGCCATATCTCGGCAACCGTTTATCGTACAACGTGGCGGGAAAAATCTTGAAAATAAAATGAACCACGGGAATTTCAACAAAAATATTTTTAAGTTTTCAAACTGATCTCAAGATCAATTAAAAATTCGATAATTTTTCATTAAATTCTAGATTAAGATAGACTAAAATTTTTACTAGCAACATTCTCAGACGCTTTTATATAATTTTCATTTGATACTTTTTGATCTAACTCCCATTCGAAGGGGAGGGTGGAAGGGGGAATGTCTGCGTACAAAAGTAGGTGTAATTTCGGTTTGCCTCAACGGATTTTAATGTTTCTGGGCTCATTAGATAGAGAATCTTACAAAGAATTGAAGTATATGTAGTACGAAATTGCTTTGTTGTCCAAAAAAATAACAGGAGGCGCTGTTCTGAATTGATGTATATTACTTGTTTTTTTTTTTTAATTTTAAATGGATCGTTATACTCTTAATATCCTAATATTAAAGCACATAAAAAACTGAAGAGAATGATGAAAACCGGAAGTTTTTTCTTGACAAAGATATAGTCATACGAAGACAATCCAAAAAAATATTTTTTTTAATATAAATTTATTTAATTATTGCGAGTAATAATTTTAATTTATTTTTACGAGGGTCACTTGACTGTGTATAGTTCGCTTTCACTTGAATTTTTATCATACTCTTCCATAAATGTATTCATTTCAATCTTCTTTAAGATTTTTCAGTTCATTACATATGTTACGTTAGATTCTCGTTTTAAATGTTTTCAAATTCTCTAGCTATTATTTTTTAAATATAATTTCTTGTCCTTTCCAACATTGAAATAGAATAATAATATTAATTCTGAACAGTGTATAGTTTGCTTTCTTTTTAAATTTCCATCATACAATAGCATGCATCGTGATACTGAATTACATTATTATGAGATTTCCAAGGTGGGCATTGAAAATCGAAGTGTAAAAGTATTAGTGTCACTAGTAGTTAAATTCTTTGTACATATTTAGCAAATTAAGCCTTTTTGGACACCAGCACATATTTATTAAATTTCTAGAATGTCATATTCTAACGTTGAAGCTTATAATATGATCAAAATGTATTTTTAATGCTTTCAAAATGCAGTTCTTGCTTCCCGACAATATTCCCTATATTATCCCGAAAGAAGACAATATTGAGTTTTTATTAGGCTTGCGAGATGTTTGTGATTTTTATTTATGGGGCAGAATAAAAGACATAGTTTATCAAAAAAGCCGATTACAACAATTACTGCCTCCGAGATTGAAGTAACTCTGCTCGCTACTAATCGACAAGTAAACATGTGTATTGAAAATAATGGTGAACACTTTGAACAATTGTTAAGTTGAAGGTTTTCTTGTTTTATTTTTTGTACTTAATAGTAATTAAATATATTTCTTTCTTTCGTTTATATTCCTTGGTCAATATATTTTCTTATTTATGTTTAGGTATAATAATAGGTTCTTTTACTTACTTTCATGTTATAGGCGGGGATGAATTACATATCAATTTTTATCCCCTTTTGTTAATAATGAGTAAATGATTTGGTTATAAGGAATGCATTGCTATAAGTAATGCATGCTATATTATTTTTTTGTTATTGTATACTTAGTTCATGAGTTACGTAAATTATTTTTGCTGTTTTCCTATAATTAGATGTATATCTGTTGGATAATAAAGATATATTATTATTATTATTATTATTGTTAATTTGATTTCAATGTCTGAAAGACAAGACATGAAATTTAAAAACAGCTAAAGAAATTGAAAACATTTAAAAGGAGAATCTAACGTAACATATACAATGTGTGAGAAGATTGAAATGAATACATTTATGGAGGAGTATGATGAGAATTCAAGTAAAAACAAAATATACACTGTCTAGAGACCGTCTTAAAATAAAAATTAAATTATTACTCGCAATAAATAAATAAATTTATATTTAATTTTTTTTATTTTCTTGGATTGTCTTCGTATGACTATCTTCGTCAAGAAGAAAGGTAGCAACTTGTGGTTTTCATCATCCCCTTCAGTTTTTTATGTACTTCTATATTACGATACTAAAGATATACCGTTCCATTTAATATTTTAAGGAAAAAACAAATAATATACATAAATTGAGAACAGCGACCCTTGTTACTTTTTTTGACAACTACGTAATTTCGTACTACACATCCATCAAGTCTTTGAAAAATTCTCTTCTAATGAGCCCAGAAGCAATAAAATCCGTTCGAGCAAACCGAAATTATACCTACTTTTGTACGCAGACATACCCCCCTCCACCCTCCGCTTCATATGGGAGTTAGATGAAAAAGTTTCAAATGAAAATTGTATAAAAACGTCTCAAAATTTTGCTACTGCCAATTTTATCTATCTTAATCTAGAATTTAATGAAAAATTATCGAATTTTTAATTCATCTTGAGAATTGCGCCCTCTTGCGACCATTTTGGAAACTTAAAAATATTTTTGTTGAAATTCCCGTGGTTCGTTTTATTATCAAGATTTTTTCCACCAAGTTGTACGATAAACCGTTGCCGAGATATGGCCGGTGGCCGAGCTTAAACAGACACCAGGTATATAAGATTTTTACATTTTATAATGTATACGTTTTTGAGGTTCTATGTTCTATGTATGTTGAAATCGCAGCAGCATTGATTTTAGTTTGCCACATAACTATGAAACCCGCCACTATAATCGTGTTTTGCCTCTTATACATAGAACGACTTCCTTTCAGAAGACCCTGGCTTTTGTGGGTTGTAAATTATTTAATATTTTACCAAATGAAATCAGAGCATGTCTCGCATTACGAGTTTTTAAAATCAAATTAAAGGATTATCTTCTTCAAATCTGTTGTTATAGTATACAGGATTTTATTAATTATTTTAAATAAGTTTATATTATATTGTATTATATGTGACGTATTTCTTTTACTTTTTCTATACTTTGCTACATTGTATGAAGTATTAAAAAATAAAATAAATTATTATTATTTCGTTACCTTTTTTGTTTTTATGACTTGGTAAACGTTTCAAAGTAACTGATTGTGGTTCACCAGCCGTTTGAAAGTCTCGAAACATCATAGTACTTATTAAAACTTTCCTTTTTTAAGGCATTTAATGCAGTCAGGCTATTCGATATAATGTAGATCCGCGTATTAGTATTAACCCCCATATTCTAAACACAGGAAAAAAAATTCCATTAAGAGTGCCAAGAATATACTGTTGTATGGTGGTCGAAGTTAGGATAGTATGCTCCCCATCACCCACCGTGACAAATTGCCCTCCAGTACCTTTACCTTGTATTTCTCTTCTGCTTGCCCATCCTTTCAATATCTATTTCATAAGGAAGGTCATAACTTTGAGTTGTGCTGATTTTATCTAAGCACATATTGAGTGGATATGTATTTCCTCTTGCACAGCACGCCAAAGTAATTTAATTGCAGATAATAACCAGCTACTGTTGCATCTGCCGCAATCAATAAATGCAACACAGGCATATCCAATAATAATAATAATAATAATAATAATATTTATTACGTAAAAATAACACAAGTACACAGGGTTAAAGTCATGAAAGGACACACAATTGAAAATAGACCATAAAGTGTCAAATGATAAAAAATTATCTATATTTAAAAAAATCTTGAATTGCAAAGAACGTACGCTCAATTAAAAATTCCTTGACCTTTCTTTTAAACACTGCGATAGACCCGACTCTCCTGAACTCGCACAGCAACTTATTAAAGGACCTTAGCACCAGAATAGTATGGAGGCTTTTCAAATAATGCCGTTCTATGTTCTGGAAGGGCGATAAAATTTGTTCTACGTACGAGCGGAATCGTGTCGAGCAAATGTATCAAAGCTTTCTTTTATAGGTACAACGATATTGTAAATAAAAATACACGGAAACGTAAGTATTCCATTCGTCTGAAAAACGTCCCTACACGAATCGCTCGGTCCCATGTCAAAAAGCAGACGAAAAGTTCATTTCTGTCCTAGATTGCTCCCTAGGTATTCCCACGTCCATCGAAAAATCTAAAGTTCACCTCTGGTGAAAATAAATGTAGCACGACTTATTAAAATTGATATCCAGACGATTTGTACTACACCTTGAGATATAGACTGTTGTAATAATTCTGGACTATCTGCACAGATAGCAATAGATGTGTCATCAGCAAATAATACCGTAAGCCCCGTCTCAGTCAGATACGATGGCAAATCGTCGATGAATAATAAGAATAACAATGGACCCAACACAGACCCTTGAGGCACACCTGCTTTGACATGGCCCTCATCAGATCTACTAATATCGTTTCTATAGCTTCTGTTGGCTTTATTATTATATTGCCTCGTAATAGGGACACAAGATCGTTGCTGAACCTAGCTTAAGGTGGATATCACCTTAGTACTGATTCAATGCATCATTCCAAATTTTGCGCGCGATTGTTCTTCGACGAGCCATAGGACTTTAGTTGCTATGTCTATAGTTCTACTCAAGCGTGGTCTTAAAGTTAATTTGTTGTCTGATGTGCAATTTAAAGTTAACAGGGTATTAAAGAGGATCCTTTATTGTTCGCAATGCGTTTGAATATGGCTATTAAATGAAAGTATAGTGAGAAGAAATCAACCATTATATATGAATATTGTCTAAAGCGAAAATTCTCTAAAAAGGGAATATAATATAATAAATTTCAAATATTATAGCACTACAAAAACCAGATTACCTATGTATAAGGCCAATATTACTCTATATATTTTTTGATAAGATTTAAGACCTTAATAGTGATTCCAGTTCATAGCAACAACGTAGCTTAATTGTCAAGGCACCAGTCACGTAAATCAGAGTTGTGAGATCGATCCTTATCGGAGCCAAAATAAAAAAAAATTAAAATTTGACATTTTTCAAGGAACACTATTTTATCACTAGCATTAGTCTGATAAATTAGCATCTAGTTAGTACAATTTAAAATCCACTTAGTGACATGAAAGAAATGCATAAAATGGCCTCTATGTTATACGTTTGGAAAAATTTAAGATATTTTACAGAAAGCCCATTAGTCGGACGTTCAACACATTACCGCTGACAGCTATTTTATTGTATTTTCGGCGTACAAATGAAAGAAACCAGGGTCATCTAAGGTTAAAAGGACGGTATATGCGGAATGACAAAAGGGGTGAGTTTTTAAAGTAAAAAATCAGATTACCGGGTTTCTGTCTTCATTTCTTCATAAATTATTCAAATTGAGGTATCAAACTGACCAGCTTTTTACATTTTTTTTGCTTTTTCCTTTTAAATGCAAGCTTTAAGGATGATAATTTCGTTAAACTGTTAGTCAGGTAATACAGTTTTTATAGTATTTTAAAAATTTAGGAATACATTTTAATATGGTTAACTCTTTCGTATATTTCTCCGTACATTTTTTAACTAAGAATTTATTTCTTTGTGCGTATCATTATTATGTTAATGTATGTAGAAACCGTTTCTAAATTCACGATGTATTAGCGTAAATATTTCACTCTCCTTGTACAGGCCCGTATATAGGGATTTATCACTATATACGGGCCATATCCCACATTATAAGAATGTAATCTGTGTTCCATAATTGAAGACCTGGTTCATCAAGATAAACGTTTAAAAATAATTGAATTAGCAGCAACTTGTAGAAAAGAAAAATGTTGTAAGGCGCTAATTTTCAGCAAAAGTTGTAATAAATTCTTGCAAACTGAACATTTCTCAAATAGTTAATTCAGTAAATACAATTATACTCATTTTGGTCAGCTATTCAGGTTATACATTGTCAAATTTCGAATAGAAGAGTTGAACAAAGATGAAATTTAAAAGCCGAAATACAGATTTTTGATCATTCCAAAACTCCACTTCAGGCATTCCTTTTACAATTTCAGAATAATATTTGAAGTTCAAATTGAAAATAGAAAAAATAAAGTCGCGAATTCATATGGAAAGCCATCGATTATCTCTTCTTTAACATCTTAGAGTAATCATGGGCGACATTTAGGACAAAATTTGAGACATTTGCTTTTCTGATTGTTCAAAATTTGTATAGACTTCAATATTCACTTTAGGAGTGCCGCTACATTTACTATACGTCCTATGGTATTAAATTTGGTATTAGCAGATGCAGAGTGTCAAGCTGAATTTTTCAAGGGCTTCCTTTTGAAGTCACGGACTAACTTCGAGCAGCTTTAAGGATGAAATTTAAAACAGAATTTTGTTTATATTTTTTTAATTTTCGCTGTCTTTCTATGGTCATTACTGTCTGCCTTGCGGTACTGAATGTGGTATATGTGGATGCAGGTGGATTGGTCTAAGAAAAATGCAAAATTTGAAAATTATTTGAATCTCGAGCCATGAAATTCAAAATCGGGAACTTCCGAATTTTATGACAATACATTATCTATTGGGACAGCTTAAAATGCTGGTCCTAGTAGTAGATTGTTCTCTCTCTTTTCTTGATATTATCTTTTGTGTATTTTAAATCATACTAGTAGGAAAAAGTGCCATTTCAAAAATACTTGTATTCTATTAGTAATTTGGTGCTTAGACGTTATAATAATAATAATAATCTTTATTACCCAACAGAAACATCTATTTACAGGGTAAAACACAAAATTTTCCATGTAACAATACGGCACAATAATAAAAATAATAAGAAGAAAACTTAAATATACTCAATTGTACTCAATGCAAAGAAGAAAATTAAGAAACTGCTTTCTCCAGAAAAGGTCAGATCACAAACGGTTCGCATTCGTACACATATGATAGTGAGGGGATTTCAATAGAACATTTGTACGAGTTGTGGGTACGTAGAATGTATGAGCTGATCTAGCCGCATATCTATGTACTCAGATATTAGCTTGCGAAAGAAGAGCAGGTGAACCAATGCCATTAATAACCAACCTTCTACTTAAAGAAGTGAAAACATATCTGTTCACTAGGCTGTTCTAATCAATGCCGCGCTATGCGTAATTGCCGTCTATTTTAAATGACATATACTTTAGAAAACGTTTTTGTATACGCTCGAGCATAAGATTTTGATATATATAATGCGGAAACGAAACTAAGGACACATACTCCAATTTGCAACGCAAACTTTAAGTGAAGACTTACTAAAAATTCTTGACAATTTGCTTTTGAATGAAAGAAACAATTTAGTTTTTCAACAACTCCACACTAAGCCATAATTAATAGTGGCCAGCTTGTTCTAGTTATTTGACCCCGATGGATTTTTTCTTTTGGGGCTATATCCAAGGTATTGTACATATATGCCACACCTCCAGACACAATCGAAGTTTTGCGAAATCGAATAATTGATGCATGTCAGGAAATGTCTCCAGAAGTTCTAAGGCATGCTCTAGGTGTGATGTCCAGGTGTCGACAGTGCCTTGAAAGGGACGGTGCCCAGTTTGTGTAATTTCATTAATTTTTTTTTAAATAAATTTATTTTATTGAAAATTAAAAATAAAAACTATTTCGTTATTAAACGGTTGTTTTATTGAAAATACCTTGGTTGTGGGAACGTTCTTATTTAATACAATGTGACATCAAAGCTTTTTAATTTTAGACATGACATGGTTGACACAATTACACAATGGTTACAGTACCGGTGTCTTTAAGGGTGAGATAATTATAATTATCTCGCCCTTAAAGACACCGGTACTCTCACTATCCAAAAATTGTTGGATAGTGATAGTGCATATAAACACAAATGGTTTTTAATTTTAAAGAACTTGATAAAAAACAAAAAACAGTATTGTGCTACATCATTGAACCAAAAAAAAACTATCAAATTCTGAAAAAAGTAGCAGGTGGCCATTTACATAAAAAGTTGATTATCGACCTTTGACAAACCGAGTAGCCAAAAGTAAAATTTGATGTTTCTTTGATAGTACTTTTTAAGTCGTTTAATTTGATATGTCAATTGTTACAATCAGACTTCAAATAAAGGTGCTACGAGCTAGGGCGTTTTTTTTGTATACACCTGGTATAATATATTGCTGTGATTTAAATGATATTAAAGCATATGCTGAGTGTTTTTAATTAACACTCTAATATGTATCAATATAATACATAAATGATAATTAATCAAATTTAAATCTCTAAATAAAATTGAAAGTTACAGAATACAATCTTATACATTTATTCTACTTTTAATCGATATTATAAAGGTCACAGCAATATGTATATAATAAGATAAAAAAGAACTTCTTATTTCATCCTTTACTAATTTCATAATGCAAAAATAAATTAATTAAAATTACAGCACATTGCAAGATAGAATTATTTGTTGTAATATTGAAAGAAAATAGAATTATAAGTATTCCCAAATTCTCTATTAATAACCTTAAGTCTACAGTTCAAATTCGTTGGTAGTGATACGCCCTTGTACTTTACATTCTATGAAGATTAATTCTTAACGGAATTGTCACCCTTACAATTTAATATTCACTCGTTGGGCGAGAAACGACTTTAATAGAATAACACAAGAAATAATATTCAGCATATTTTGAAAGGATCAGATATCTTCTGGAGATACTTGACATTGAACAAGATAACTGGGAACATTTAAATATAGATCAAGAAAACGCTTGACTTCATGAAGTCTTTCATAAACCTACGAACACATACGAAAAACGTTTACCTTTTATAATAAAATTCAGCATCTTCAACATATTTTGTAATATATTTAATAATTAACAAATTTATTAAGTAGATTAATTATGAAATTTATTTTATAATGCATTTTCCGAAGCTTTTTGTTCTTCTCGTTAACATCCTAAACGTAAATAATTGCGAAATGTATTTTCAGTTTCATTCGTATAGTAAATAATACACTCATTGCTTGAACATTTTCTAAAATAATTAACAGATACATGGCTATATCTAAAAAGTAGCTCTATTTAGATGCGTCGGTGGAAAAGATCAAAAATAACATTAATGTGGGCAACATACACAGTACCTGCAGGTCATTAAAACATGCAATTTCATTGAACAAAGGATCACAAACATAATTATTCCTGAATTACGATGATAGGTTAAGAACGAAGGCTCTTTTTACTTTCTTATACGTAGTATAAGGAAGTATTGTGATGATGAAAATTTTCGACCTCGAGATTTTTGCAGATGTCCACGTTTTGAGGTCCCCTGATACCAAAAAAGTGGTTTTTAAAAAATGTCTGTGTGTGTGGCTGTGTGTCTGTGTGTGACCACGATAGCGGCCAAACCGCTGCAGATATCAATTCCAAATTTTGTATTTCCGAATATAATTTCCCTCTTGAGAACTGGTTAGATTTTGAGCGAAATCGGCAGACCGGAAGTAGTAGTTTACTTCAGTGAAAAACTCGAATTTTGCCAATATTTCGTCAACTACTAAGTTTAGACAAATTTATAAAGAATTCATATATACTTAAAATTAAATTTGAGAAGAATTTTATTAAAAAAAATTTTCGAAATTCCTACCGGAAGTAGGTTTTTTACTCTTATCGAAAATCGGTTTTTTGCAAATATGTCGTAAATTATGCATTCTATATATATTTATAAATAGTACAAAAGTATGTAAAGTTGGATTTGGAATATATTTTATATAAATGAAATTTCAAAATTTGGACCGGAAGTAACACTTTCATACGTATAAGAAAGTCGTGTGGTGGCCACACCTCATTTTTTTAATTAGAAGCACAAAATTGATTTCAGCAAACATGCTCTTTTATAATTATTAATAGATACAATATAACAAAAATAAAATATTAACAAAAACTACATTAATAAGTAATATTTACCAAGTATTCAATTTTTGCTTTCTTATACGTAGTATAAGGAAGTATTGTGATGATGAAAATTTTCGACCTCGAGATTTTTGCAGATGCCCACGTTTTGAAGTCCCCTGATACCGAATAAGTGGTTTTTAAAAACTGTCTCTCTCTCTCTCTCTCTCTCTCTCTCTCTCTCTCTCTCTCTGCGTGTGTGTATGTGTGTGTGTGTGTGTGTGTGTGTGTGTGTGTGTGTGTGTGACCACGATAACGGTCAAACCGCTGTAGGTATCAATTCCAAATTTTGTATTTACGTGTATAATCTCCCTCTTGAGATCTGATTAGTTTTTCAGTAAAATCGGTAGACCGGAAGTAGCAGTTTACTTCAGCGAAAAAATCGGATTTTGACAATATTTCGTCAACTACTAAATTTAAACAAATTTATAAAGAATTCATATATACTTAAAATTGAAATTGAAAATAATTTTATTTAAAAAGTTTTTCGAAATTCCTACCGGAAGTAGGTCTTTTACTCTGATCGAAAATCAGTTTTTTGCGAATATTTCGCAAGTCATGCTTTTTAGACAAGTACGTTACGGGTATAAAAGTATTTAAAACATAATTTTCAATATCTTTTGTATAAAAGAAATTTCAAAATTCAGACCTGAAGTACCACTTTTACTCTTATCGAATAACGATTTTTTGCAAATATGTCGTAAGTTATGCATTCTATATATATTTATCAAGAGTACAAAGGTATTTAGAACTGGATTTGCAATATTTTTTGTATATATGAAATTTCAAAATTCGGACCGGAAGTGGCACTTTTACTCTTAGCGAGTAGCACTTTTTTGATAATATCTTGCGAAGTATGCATTCTATAGAGATTTATTAAGAAAATAGAAGTACTTAGAATAGGATTTTGAATAATTTTTGTATAAAAAAATTCTTAAAATTCTATAATTTGAAACGCTCATACGTATAAGAAGGTCGTGTGGTGGCCACACTTCATTTTTTTTCTTAATATAGACCACAAAGTACCAGTCAAGTATAAGTTATAATATACAGTATCCGACAAAAACGTTTAAACAATATAATAGTTAAATAACTAATTGATTGATTTGTAGCTTCTGTCAGAAGATCATCATTTTATTGGTGTCAGCAACAACCTTCACCAGTCGTAGACAATGCCAACTAAATTCCCAATTGATCCACGCGTGACAAAGTATAGAAGGACTATAACAGGGAATTGTGTGAATTACAAATGACATATTGGAAGCTCTTGGTATAGTGCAACTGCAGATAGGTGCTTCAGTGTCATTAGTCCTCATCAGTCTGCTTAGCTGAGAAACTGTGTATTGATTGAATGATATATGTGTAGTATAAAGTCTTACCTTTAACTATCTCTGTTCTTGTTATTAATTTATTATTTTCTGCGGGATAGATTTCAACTGGTAAGGATAAGACATAAGATTGATAGTTGTGTTAGATATAAAAAATCTTCTATCTTGCCGGTTGAGAGAGGAGTGCCTCAGGGCAGTGTTTAGGCCTAGTTCTTTTTCTAATTTTTATAAATGATGTTGCAGAGTTTCTGGAAAATTTCAAAATAACTTTGTATGCTGATAATACTATTGCTGTTGCGTCGGCTTCGAATATTTCTGAAACTGAACGACAGTCAAATATTCGTTATAAAGCAATGACTACTGGGTTTACTCATAATAATGTTGCGGTTTTGGGTTCGCAATAAACAAGTCGTGCAATTTATTTATTAAAAATAGTCTGTATATTCACACACGTAAAATTAATTACAATGTAAAAATATAAAACTAATCAAAATATAAAAATGTAAAATAAATGTAATGCACTTAAAACTACTACGATTTACATTAACACAGGTATTTATTTCTATTACTAATATTTATGTCCGTATATTTATATCACTTCTATTTATATAACACCGCACCACTATATTTATTTTGTACTACTTATATTTATGTTTACTTTTCGACTACCACTCTAGGAACTATTTATTTATGTTAATTTATCTTCATTGTTACGCACGAGACTATTGAATCTCTTATTCCGGAATGAATCATCCATCGGTTCAACTGCTTTAAATCTGTAGATAAAAGTTCGAGAATATACGGGCACAGTCTGGGCTTTTCTCCACATGCCGGGAAGTATTCGAGAGACCGTCGCTTCACAGTGGATATGTAAGATGATTTACGGTTTGTCAACAAGAGAGTTTTTATTCGTCGCCCAGAGGCCTGCTTCTTTTTTTTTAATGTAAACTCGTTTCGTTACAATAAGTTATATCTAAATAATTACAAGACAAAATGTATGGTTTCTCATACAATACAGAATAAGGCTCAGTTAGATTTACATTTGTTTGCGCAAGATAAAGAAATATAACGTGTTAGTGAAATAAAGTTTTTAGGTATGAATATGAATAAGACACTGTCTTAGAATGTTTATTGTCGGATATTATAAATAAATTAAACTCGAGTTGCTATCAGATACGTAATTTGAAAACTATAATTGACGTTAAACGCTTGCTATCGTTTTATTTTACTAATATTTACTCCAGATTTATATATAGCATTACTGTTTGGGGAGCATCGTCTGCTGCTAATAATGTATTTTTTTCACAAAAACGAATTATCCGTTGTATGGCTGGAATAAAATCCAGACAATCATGCATTCCAAGCAATGGAATATGTATTCTGCCCATGCCTGCTGTACATATATACGAACTTTACATTATGTACACTGAGTTGCAAAAAAGTTTCCACTAACCACATTGGAGCGGTGATATTCGAAATTTTAGTGGATTTTTTTTAGAAAACTAGGTGTACATATAGCTGTGGTGACTGCTACACTGTTAAAAATGGTAAATTTCTTATTTGAAATGAAATTGTAACATTGCTACATGTTGGGTACAGCAATATAAATTTTGCTGTAGACTCAATAATTTGAATAAATGCTAGTAAATGACAAAATCATTAAATTCTACCTATAAGCTTATTTCGTAACAGCATAGTATTTTGAAAGTTCTTATGAGTTCTTGCAGTGATTTTTGCTTCTTCTATTCTGGTATATCTCTTATTTAGTTTTTTGTTTGGGATAAGGTTAAAAGAAACCAAAGATGTAAATGTCATGTATAAATTATTTTCATATATTTATGAGAAAGTCAATCATAAATAACATTATTATATTGTACCTATATCCATTTTTGTATTACAAGAATGAGGAAAAAAAACATTTATACTCATTTTTGAGTTAAATGTTTTGTAAAGCTTATATTAAATTAATGCTGGTTACATTAAAAAAAATATTATGTTGTTTTTTTTAGATAAAAGACAATTATTGATTCTTGTTCTAGTTTATTAATACGAAGCTAATTTTATTTCACCAAAAACATACATTTTCACATAGTGCCTTGGTGATCTAAAACTTTGCAACGCGAATGCCCTGAAACTGGCCTATACTACTCACTAGGTGTAAACATTCTCACGTAGTACATCTATCCCCGTTTATTCGTACTTATTTTGTTTGAAATATTAAATTAAAATAACTATATAATCATTAATGATGCCTAATGATCTAAAGCAAATATTCGCACATAATACTCTCAGCACATCCAACACCATTAGCTACCCTTTTATTACTTAAGAAAATGAGGTGTGGCCACCACACGACTTTCTTATACGTATGAGCGTTTCAAATTATAGAATTTTAAGAATTTTTCTAAGAGTAAAAGTGCTACTTCCGGTCCGAATTTTGAAATTTCATATATACAAAAAATATTGCAAATCCAGTTCTAAATACTTTTGTACTCTTGATAAATATATATAGAATGTATAACTTACGACATATTTGCAAAAAATCGTTATTAGATAAGAGTGAAAGTGGTACTTCAGGTCTGTATTTTGAAATTTCTTTTATACAAAAAATATTGAAAATTATGTTTTAAATATTTTTATACCCGTAACGTACTTGTCTAAAAAGCATGATTTGCGAAATATTCGCAAAAAACTGATTTTCGATCAGAGTAAAAGACGTACTTCCGGTAGGAATTTCGAAAAACTTTTTAAATAAAATTATTTTCAATTTCAATTTTAAGTAAGTATATATGAATTCTTTATAAATTTGTTTAAATTTAGGAGTTGACGAAGAAATATTGTCAAAATCCAATTTTTTCGCTGCAGTAAACTGCTACTTCCGGTCTACCGATTTTACTGAAAAACTAATCAGATCTCAAGAGGGAGATTATACACATAAATACAAAATTTGGAATTGATATCTACAGCGGTTTGACCGCTATCGTGGTCACACACGCACATAGAGACACAGACAGAGACAGACACACAGAAATTTTTTAAAAACCACTTTTTTGGTATCAGGGGACTTCAAAACGTGGACATCTGCAAAAATCTCGAGGTCGAAAATTTTCATCATCACAATACTTCCTTATACTACGTATAAGAAAGTAAAATTAATTCAATTATGGAAAGGAATAAAAAAATTTTGGTTTCCACCACTAATATAAGAAACTACAATAGAATGTAAAAAAATGAGGTGTGGCAACCACACGACTTTCTTATACGTATGAAAGTGTTACTTCCGGTCCGAATTTTGAAATTTCATTTATATAAAAAATATTCCAAATCCAACTTTAAATACTTTTGTACTATTCATAAATATATATATAGAATGCATAATTTACGACATATTTGCAAAAAACCGATTTTCGATAAGAGTGAAAAACCTACTTCCGTTAGGAATTTAGAAAAAAAATTTTAATAAAATTCTTCTCAAATTTAATTTTACGTACATAAGTATTCTTTATAAATTTGTCTAAACTTAGTAGTTGACGAAATATTGGCAAAATTCGAGTTTTTCACTGAAGTAAGCTACTACTTCCGGTCGGCCGAATTTGCTAAAAATCTAATCAGTTCTCAAGAGGGAGATTGTACACCTAAATACAAAATTTATATTTGATATCTCCAGCGGTTTGACCGCTATCGTGGTCACAGACATACAGACACACAGACATTTTCTAAAAACCACTTTTTCGGTATCAGGGGACCTCAAAACGTGGACATCTGCAAAAATTTCGGGGTCGAAAATTTTCATCATCACAATACTTCCTTATACTACGTATAAGAAAGTAAAAAATGAGGTGTGGCCACCACACGACTTTCTTATACGTATGAGCGTTTCAAACTATACAATCTTAAGAACTTTTTTTATACAAAACTTATTCAAAATCCTATTCTAAGTACTTTTATTCTCTTAATAAATCGCTATAGAATGCATACTTTGCAAGATATTCGAAAAAAAGTGCTACTCGCTAAGAGTAAAAGTGCTACTTTCGGTCCGAATTTTGAAATTTCAAGTATACAAAAAATATTGCAAATATAACTCTAAATACTTTTGTACTCTTAATAAATATATATAGAATGCATAATTTACGACATATTTGCCAAAAATCGCTATTCGGTAAGAGTAAAAGTGTTACTTCCGGTCCGAATTTTGAAATTTTTTTTATACAAAAGATATTGAAAACTATGTTTTAAATACTTTTATACACGTAACGTACCTGTCTAAAAAGCTTGACTTGCGAAATATTCGCAAAAAACCGATTTTCGATAAGAGTAAAAGACCTACTTCCGGTAGGAATTTCGAAAAACTTTTTAAATAAAATTGTTTTCAATTTTAATTTTAAGTACATATGAATTCTTTATAAATTTGTATAAACTTAGTATTTGACGAAATATTGGCAAAATTCGATTTTTTCACTGAAGTAAACTGCTACTTGCGGTCTACCGATTTTACTGAAAAACTAATCAGACCTCAAGAGGGAGATTATACACGTAAATACAAAATTTGGAATTGATATCTCCAGCGGTTTGAGCGCTATCGTGGTCACAGACAGACAGACAGACAGACAGACAGACAGACAGACAGACACACAGACAGACACAGACACACACACACAGACATGTTTTAAAAACCACTTTTTTGGTATCAGGGGACCTCAAAACGTGGACATCTGTAAAAATCTCGAGGTCGAAAATTTTCATCATCACAATACTTCCTTATACTACGTATAAGAAAGTAAAATGAATCATTATTACTGAACAAGATAATATTCATACAATTAATGATGCTTAACGTTTTACTAAAAGCAAATATTTTCGCATAGTACTTTCAGTATGTCTTGCACCATTAATTAATCCTAAATTGAATAATTTATTTCAAAACTTACTTTAATTCGTCATATATTTTATGAAATTCAGCTTTATTAACATCCTCCATTTCAAACTTAGTATTAAAAAAAATTATTGAATGTAAATTATTTAAATAAAAGAAAACTAAATTAAATTGAATTCAAAAACTTAATACATTTAATCTAATTATGAGTTAGAATTAATGTATTTTAACCCTACTCTCACTTTTGCTATCTCAAGAAATTTTATTCTTTTTCTGTTATTTACTTTCAGTACCTTTCTGTTTTTGAATAATGGTCCATTTCTTAAAGTGTTTAAGGCTGTTCTAACGCCTTGTAAGCAATTAGGTTCTGTCTCTTTTTATTCAAACCATATCTCATGCTTGTCTTTTCTACAAAATATAGAATGCATTGATTTATTTTGTATTTGTTTTTTGCCTAATTTTAGTACCTATTCAACTTAATATATACAGCAAGAGCGCGCGAGGTATGATCACCCGATGGTATACGTAAACTCGCATCTAAACGTGGTCCGATAATACATATTAGAGTTACGGCACAACATACTAGCATTGCCTGCTCATATTCGAACTCATAGTGATCTGATTATTTTTTCGCAGATTGACAAAAGAACAAATTAAATTTTCTCTTTAAGTGATGACGATTGCTTAGATAACTAAGTCGATAATAACGCGAAGATTGTAATACTTATAACGTAATTATGATTATCCTTATGAAATTAAATAATAATGTAGTTCTGTAAAAAGTTATAGCAGTACAACTGGGTTTTAGAATGAAATAAAAACACCCGCCTAAAAAATATGCAGAATAAACTAAGATGTCTAGAGAAAAATAAATAAATAGAAATTTCATGGTAAAAAAAACTATAAATAAGTATAACAGAAATACCATAAAATAACATAAAAACGACCCTTGAAATAGAAATTAAAATTAGAGATTCTCTCCAGTAAATATAACGAAATAACAATTCTGGAAAAATAAGTTGAATACATTTATAGCAGAATTATGCATTCAAAAATAAAATAATTACTCTAGTTAATAAATTCATTTTGTGTGGCTTCTTTTCTATGCTTTATAGGGTATAAACAGCCGTGCGTTTCAAAATTGTTAATTATATGACGCACTGTCCCGTAAGCAATAGTTTTTTCAAACTGCGTTTGAAAAGAAAGCATGTTTTGTCGAATAGATTGACCACGATGATAACATTTTACAACAAACTTTCGTTTTTCGATGGATAAAATGAGCAACCACTAAGAAAAATAATATTATGAAATATTATACGCAAACAGTGCCAAGTATAAACCTACATGCATTCCTCTTTGCAGTCAGCACGCAACTGATGGCGAAAACAGCTGGCGGAGATCATTTTTCCGAATATATGTCCGAAGAATATCGACTGGCATCGGGTGATCATACCCGGCGCGCTCAAGCTGTATATTTTAACGAATACATTTTTGTAATAGCATTGCCCCTTGAATGTTGGCAACCTATTTTACTTATTGTAACTTGTTTTGAGTAATGCCCAAATCTTAAAATAAACGTTTTAAAGATAAAATTAATGTTCTTTTTCAACAACTCAACTAATTCTTAACATTATTATTTTTATTTAATGTGAAGGTCACAGCAATATGTACACTTACAAACCTTATATTTGTACACTTAGTTGCAAAAAAGGTGTCCAATAAAATCTCGAATATTACCGCTCCTATATAGTTAATGAAAATTTTTTGTGCACTAAGTGTACTGAATTGAAATCGACAAAAGTGGGCTACTGGTCGAAAAACTGAATAACGATGAGATTATACAATGTGTTGTTAAGTCACAAGAAGCTCAGGTTCAAGAGGTGGTATCGAATGAAGACGAAAGAGCCATAGCAGATGAAGCTCAAGTCTCATGGAAATAGACTTCTGATGCATTGCAGTAAAACTTGGATATCATTCGCGAATGGTGTATTACTAATAAACTGCAACCGAATATAGTATATAAGTATTATACACCCTACATTCGTTGATTTAATGGAATCAATTCCAACGACCCTGATTAGTGGTACTCACTAGGATCTGGATGAGACCTTTTTCTAGAATCATATTTTGATATTACATCGTCTGCATTTACGTCAATGGGCTTAATTATGCGAGTAGGTAGGGAGTTTAAGAATATTGCTACTTTTCGATCATTGTACTTTGCATATTTTGTAAAGTAGACTATAATATGCTTCTCTGGTTTGGTATCCATTCCACGGTTTTCAAATTGATGCTGTTGAATCTATACAGAAGACATTTTTAAAATTTGAAGCTTATAAAATTGATAAAGTCTATCCTGCTTGTGCAACTGAATACCTGGCTTTGATGACGTGGTATGATTTCGAATCGTTGGCGCGGCGGAGGCACAAATTTAGTGCTGAATTTGTCAGTTCTATTATTAAAGGAACGATCGACGGCCAGTATTTGGTGTTTTGCATCTGCTTACGTGTGCCACGATTGGAATCGAGATTAACGGAGCTTCTTGTGCTTCCAACGCCGAGGATTAACACATTGTTCACTCACAGATCAGAATAGATGGCGCAGTCAACGCAATACTTTTGTCCGCGTTCTGGATCGGCAAAAAGCCAAATATAGATGGCGCGGGCGTTTCAAAATGTATTTGGTAGCGGGAAATTTAAAATAAACTTTATTCAAATTAGGGTTTAATACCTGATCACAACACTGTAAAAAAATTGCGTACCATTTACTAGTTTCCGTAGTAATGAGGGATCATTGCTAAGGAAAACAGTATACAGTAAGATATTTAATTACAATGCTATAACCACACAATGACGTTTTAAAGGAAAAAATTACTTAAATAATTACACTTTAATACTGACATGTAGAAAAGGTACAAATCACATTTATGATTATTAAAGTTGAAGTACTATTAAGGCTTGTAAAGTATAAAAACTCAAAATGCAACTATTCTAAACGGTCGTCACAATAATAGTTATTTATTGCATAAGTGTTTTAGATAGCATTTTAACCACGCAAAGAATGTTAATTTTCTTTAAGTGGATAGAACGCTCCTAAAACACGAATTGCAATACAACGGTTTATCTACAATCACAATAAGCCAAGATATTATTTTAATCAGTATTGATTTTGATTAATCTGGCAATTTTGGCTATGTTTACAAAATCTTGTAATAAATAAATGATGAACATATAATAAGGCGATATTAGTAAAAATATTGATACAAATCTTATCATCAATACATAACTATAATTATAACTAAGAGAGTGACAATTTGGGCTTTAAAAACTAAATAATGTTAATTACACGTCTATCGAAGAAAACAAAAAAATTAAAATTGCAAGAACTAACACCAAATTGATTTATTTATTGTTGTTATGAAACAAATGAGACTTCCAATGATTTTAGGCTCCGTGGGTGGCTTCATGGGATGGAGTGACGGCATTGCATTTCTGTTGAGGCGTACAGATTGAGGGTGTGCATAGCAGGTGGCGTCAAAATGTAGGCTGCAAAGTTTCTTATTACACATTATACTGGCATCCATATGCTGTTGCCAAGTTTCATTACAAAATAATAAAATATAATAATTACAACTGTATACTAACAAATATCAACGTTAGTATAAAGGCGCGTTTTCATTATAGAAAACTGTCTAGGAAAATCATTAGGAAAAATCATAAATGCTTCTGTACCAAGAAATTTGAAGTTTGTATTAACACTGCTAAACATCGATTGATTGCTTGTGAAAAAACGTAATATAGAAACTTAAAATCAAGTAATAAGTTTTTCATGTACTTTATAGGCTTTCTTATACACTTATATTATATCCAAATAATTATACTATTAATTGCCAATTACTTACTTAATTGTCATTTAAAGTTTAATTAATGCAATCGGAAACCAAAAAAATGTTGCTACAACCAGGTTGTTCTTATTGCACATGCAATTAGAACTACAAACAAAAAATCTCGCATTCTCGGAAAATAATGTATCGCTTTTGCTTCTTGCCTGTACGCCCCTTATACAATGCACCAGCCTTGATCCATCCTTCGAGTCTAACAAGAAAATAGGCGTGCTTAAAACCACACGGCAGAAGTGAAAACTTCATCAAGGCGAGGTTAATAATACGAAATCCAACTTTTTTTTTTCGTTCTATATTACATTAGGGTCATCCTGCATCGACGAATTCAGTTGCTGAGATTTAGTGTGCTTCTTTTGACGATATTTCTTCACGCGCGCATTGACAATTCCCTTTTTCGTTTTAATTTGTCATCGATTTGATTTTCTTCATCCATCCTGTGTAACAGAGAAGAATTAAATGCTTATAAATTCGTATATAATGAGCAATTAAAGCAATGCTCTATTCTCAACGTTTCTATTTTGCATTGGTATACAAATTATAGTAAATGCGTGTGGACGTTATTTAACACCCGGAATATACTGATCAGTTTCCGAGTCATCCATATCATTTTAATAAACATGATAAAACTTACCTGGGCGCGAAATATTATATTATATTATTATAGAGATAATGTCTCATACACACACAACAAATTTTTTGGTTAACCGTCCGCGAAGTTACCAAACCGCGAACGCAACACAGTCCGCGAAATACAATTTCGCGGCCGTTGCTATGGCAGCGGCCGCGATATATAATGGCATGGGTGTACGGACAACTTTAAAGGGTACTTCGACGGAGAGATTTTCCGATACGCTTCTGGATCGGTTCGGACGCATGTATATATATATAAATAGACAATATGAATACTCGCTTACGAGTCCTGCGCTGATCTGATGCGAACGTGCCGGCTTCTCACCCGTGCGGCTCGGGATCGAATCTGCTCGGGGACATGAATTTATTTATTCATTTAAATTTCAATTTAATTGAAATTAAATACCTCTATATGATATATTTCTCTCGTTCCCTTAGTCGACTCGAGCCGACTTTACCCGAACGAGCGTTACATAGCCGAGCGTGACAGCTCAGTCTTGTTCAGTGCCCACAATCAACGCAACGCGCCCAAAGAAGTTTACACTTCAAAAATGGCCTGTCAAACTAATACAATTATCATATTACTCTTTACAGAACTTACGGTACGATTATATTATATACACCAATGTTTAGTCCGTTAAAACTTTGAAGGTTAGATTTTCGATTAAAATTTGCTGGCGTTCCGACAATGCCGATAGCGCTATAGTAGCGACATCTATGAATGACTTTTTCCCGTCGGACAAAACCCCCTATATAACTAAACCATCTCATTTAATTTGTGTGTTCACTGCACGGCTTGTACATGTGTGCTCTACGTTCCTGGAAATCGTCAACAGAAGAAGTATGATGGAAATCATACTTAATTTTTGTATATTTTGAAATTCTACATTTTATAGCAGCAATCTAACATTTACACACTGTATTTAGAGATTTATCGATGCAAAACAACGTGAAAGTTAGAGAAGGCGGGTGTTACAGTTTCGTCGTCGAATATCAATGGAGTTTATTTCTTACGAAACAATATCGCCAGCCGATACGCTCAATAACTGTGTAACTGTTCTGTCATAAATGACTTATTGTTTGAGTCTGGCAACTTTACGTTTCGGCATAGTCACTGATTAATTAACGTTCAAAGTTTTAACACAAAGCGCGGTGTGTATATTCGGACGGTTGCATGTAAAACGTAAACGAAAAACGGTCATATTTCGAAATCCGTTCCGCTGCTGAAAGTTTTTTTAAAAAAAGGAAGTGTATGTCTTTAAGTAATTGGCAAAATGAAATTTTCTACTTTCAAGTTTCCCCGTTACTACCCCCAAAAGACAGGTACTTTAATTGCCACGGCAATATTTTCTTCTTGATTCTCTCCAGTCGATTACCTTATTTTCAGAATGATTTCCTTCGAGGCATTACAATGCTAATCATACTAAAAGCCGTATTTTATTTAATATTCAATGATTCTGGTTTTTATTATTTATATATCAGTTCGATAGGAATGGTATTACTATTACGAGTTTTTCTGGTTAATTACTTTCCTATTAAGCGTGCTTGTCGTGAGACCCTAAACTGAAAGCCATTTTTATATTATTTATGTAAGATCTTAAGAAAAAACAATCGCATCATAGTGCATTATATATGATACTTACCTTGATTACGATTATAATTATAGTAACAGTAGGGTTTTATTTTAACCACGAGTGCAACAAATTCTCTAAAATGTATGAGCTTAAAGAATAATACATAACTTTGTTTCTTTATTCCATGATGACTGTTATATCACTATCAATATTAAATCCTGAGTGTATGTATTACATAAATTGATTCGTTATAGTGTTCGAAATAAAGCCGTTTCAATTCGCATTAAAAAAACTGCCAGAAGTCCCTGTATGTACTGCCATCTCAACAATATGTCAAAATAATACATATTCAAAATACGGCTGTACATCCCTGCAGGATAAAAGTGATCATCCGACTTTATTTCTTTGTTCTTCTACATTTTCCTCTGTGTTTTATCTGCTACTTTCTTACATTCTCAATTGTCATTGATTATTTCTTTCCATCATGATATCTCCATTAGGCTTATGTTGCTTCTTACCTGGTCCTCCCATCTTAATGTGGACGGCCTTTCAGGCTCGTTCCATCTCGCATCCATTTTGGGATGGCTTTTACCGGCAAATGTGTCCATAGCAACTTATCTTTTGGGATTTTGTGTACACTTTTATATCTTCTTCTTTCAAAAGTTTGTAATTCCTTGGTACACTGTTGCGGTACTTATTTCCTTCTCTTTGTGATCCATGTATTTTCCATACAATTCTTCTTTCCAGTATTCTTAGTTTTTCCTCGTCTCTGTTTATCAGTGTCATTGTTTCTGCGTTATTTGTGGTACAACTGTTTCATATAACTTGATCTTCGTCCTGAATCCAATGTTCCTGTTTTTTAATATCCATTGGAATTTGTCGTATGATTTGTTTCGGACCTGGATTCTTGTGGCAATTTCCACGATTCTGATTTCTTTTCTGTTCATTATTGTTTCCAAGTATTTAAAGCTCGTTAATTTTTTTATTTTCATGTTTATTCCCTGTAGCTCTGTTACATATACTTTGTTTTCCCTTCATTCATATACAGTCCTCTGCGTTGCGCTTCCTGAATATATGAAAAAGGGTCACTGGCAATTGATCTTCCAAAAAAATGTCGCACTCATTTGGATGCGCGTCCAAAAGACGCCGGCGAAGAAAGCGCGTCGGAAAAACGGACGCTGGCAATTGATCCCGCGAAAAAAGAGCGCATGGGAAAATGTAGGTTTGTTTTTACTTAACTTACTTAACGGACCTCTTAATTGGTTTATTACTTAATTATTTTCTAATATGTTTCTAATGAAAGGTAATAACATTTGTGTAATTAGGTAGGTAGATGCATCCCAAATATTCTCACTACTTAAGGCACCTTACTTGATTGGTTTTTCATACGTTTTGAAACTTTATATATATATATTCCAAGTTATTATTCGTATAGTTGTCGTTATGTTAAAATAGTCTTAACTTGTGTAAAAATTCAAAACGTTGCAATATGTTAGTGTACAATGGATTTATCCATAGAAAGGAAAAAGTGATTGGTGAGAAGACAATTTGAAAGTGTGGCCAATAGAGTGGGTGTAAATGTACTGGAAGAGTTCACACAGTAGGAGTTGAAGCAGTGAAAAGTACAAGCCACATCCAAATTAGAAGCAGAGAGAGCTTATAATAGAATAAAGGAAATGGATCAGCAAGTTGAACTAACAGCACAAGGTATATCAGCTACTGTGTCACAAGAAGTCAGTTTGTGTAGAACTGGACAGTTATCTTCCATTGCATCCCTAAAGCGAGCTCTTCAATAGACACAGCAAAAAAAGGAAGCTATTCCGACAAACCCTAGAAATTTAACCAAGCTTATTATTCCCAAAGGATACACCAGAGCAGACAGTTGATATTTTCGACCGAAAGAAATTCAATTTTCTTGGAGAACTGTGTTCATTGGTATGCTGATGGAACATTTACGTATATTCCTCTTTTATTTGGTCAGCTGCATACAATCCATGATGTACAGTATAGGCACGTTGTCCCGAATTTGTATGCTCTTCTTTCCAATAAAACTAAGGAAACATACGCTCGACTATTTCAAGAGTTACGTTAAGACTAGGTTTACTACCTGCAACAATGATGGTTGATTTTGAAAGAGCAGCAATTAATGCTATGCAAGAAGAGTTTCTTACAGCCAGAATCCGTGAAGAAACAAGCAAGGTGCAGGATTGCAATAACTTTATAAAGAAGACGCGAATATTGCTCTATATCTGCGACAAATGGCAGCTCTTGCATCCTTACCCGAAAAAAATCTAGTTCTTAGAGCTACCGGGCAGCGAATTTTACACGCAAAATGAATATTTGCTATTACCATTCGCAAACTACTTTGAAGATGTGTGGATAGGCCGTTTGGATCGACGACAACAAAGCAGACAACCGCAGTTTTCAAGAAGTCTATGGAATTGCTTTGAATTCATAAAGGAATATAAAAAGGAATATACCACATACAAATAATTCTGTCGAAAGGATGTTACAACAATTTCTCCTCTATATTAAATGCAACACATCAAAATTTTTGGAAATTTATCAATACGTTAACGATCTAGATAAAACACCAAAAGATGATCATTTATAAAATTATAAATTCTCACTTATTTTTCAATAAGCGATCAATTACACGCGTCTTTTTTTTGCAGGCGCCCTTTTTTGCCGGTGTCTTTTTGACGCGCTTCCTAGGCTATTTTTCTGACTACTCCTTTTAAACTGTCATATCTGAATACTATGGCTATATCGTCTGCATTAGCTATCTATCGATGTTCCCATTTGTATCTACTTTCTCCAACACTATACTAGACTGCGTTGTTGAGCATCACCGTGTGCATTTTCGCAGGACTGGAGGAATTTCACCCGTTGTCATTATCGAATAACGTTTCACTACATTTATGATCATCCTGCACCGGTTTTCTAAACACATAAACAAATCTTTCTGTTTTACTCTTTTTGGCGAGCACACTATTAATGGTTTTCATTGTAGTTTTTACAGTGTTAGGATATCTTTCAAACTCCTTTCTATAATAACTTCTTTTTGCAGTTTTTATCATAGTGTGTATATTATTTCTAAGTTTTTGTTGTTGATCTGAGAATTTTCTTTGTGTTGTCGTCCTCTGTTGTTTTTTTCCAAACCCTATATACTTTGTCCGTGTTTTTAAATTCCATCAGTATTTGATTAATTAGCCATAGTTTCTTAGGAAAGTGTCTTTTTGTACACCTGGTAATTCCGAGAGCGACATGATTCCACTCATTTTTATATATTAGAATTAAAAGTTCATACAAATTCTCAATATGTATGGGATCACTCAACAATAAGCTATTTAAACCTATAGTTAATAAGTTATCCAGTTGATCAATGTCAACATGAGTATTCCGAAAAGCTCATCCATCATAAGTTACTGGTAAACTATGCTTTGCTTTGCATTCAGTTTTATAGGCCCCGCAATGATATAATGATCTGATATTTTTGCATAAATGACGGCGCTTTTAATTCTGTTTTCCCGCATTAATATAACATGTTATATATTTTACCTGCAAGACCATAGCCGGCCATCAAGTTTTCGCATATACAGGGTGAATCATCTCCGCGGGGAAAGCTGACTGTGACTTTATGAGAAAAGATATTTCGCAGCGGTTTTCTTCTTAAGATAGCCACTCATTAAGAACATCTTCTAAATTTATTTTATATTGTACAGTATGTTCCACAACTTGGTGGCTGACCAAAGTTATACTTTTTCAAATGGAATACCTATATATTATTACATTTTTGTATTCCCAGTATAATTCTTAGTCAAAAATTAATAAGACAGGTCTAAAATTTAAAGTTCTCGACATATAACTATTTTTCTTAAAAATTTAATGTTTTTAAAAAAATTATATATCTCGAAAACGATATATCAGAAGACCACAATTATTGTTAGTGTTGTTCATAATAAAGAGATTTAATGCAAGTATGTTTCATTTTTTCAACTACTAATTGCTTGTCCAGAAAATTGGATTAAAATTACATGACAAATATTTGTCTACAAGTAAATTTTTTCAAATGGAACACCCTAGATATTGGCCACATTTTTGAATTGCTTGCTAAATTTTGCACCAAAAACATGTAATACGTTATTACATTAAAACTGACCATAACAGAGCTATTGTATTTTCTTTATAACATTTTACCAATTGTGTCTTATCTGAATACGGTATTTTGGTACATTATTTATTATCCGAGAGAGTTTAGCAGCAGCGTTGCCTTGGAAGAAGATTCCCAAAATAAATGCCTTTTTGACGAGTAATGGACACTTTCATTACTACTCTTGGTATTGCTTATTCAAAACCACCGAAACCTAAATATGTGATAAATGATAAAAATAAATAACGAATTCTTATGGCAACAACAGAAAATCATCACGTCAGTACCCGTGAAGTAAATCGTTCGTAGGATATTACCAAAACCAGCATTGCTGATTCACTATATGCACACTTGTTCTACATTAGCAAATATATATTTTCATCCTTCTCTAAAATTGTGATTTTGCTGCTTGGGTGCACGTCTATTGAAATCGGCGTTCGGAACTTGAGTGATTGATTTCACATTCGAATGTCAAAAGACTGCGCATACTCGTAAGCCCCGAGATAAGTATTCAATTTGGCATAAAAATTCCACGCGCATCCTATTGCATTGCTCATCCATTTATATTACAGAGATCAGTGGTCTATTATAGCTGTGTATTTTGTTTGTGTTATGTGCAGTTTCTTAAATATTGCTATCTTAAATAAAAAATTAGGTGTGGGCACCACACGACTTTCATATACGTATGTGCGTTCCAATATGTGTACCTATACATAAGTCATTCTAAATTAAACTTTAAATGCTGTATTCCTTAATAAAATGAACCTGAAAAGTGTTACTTTCGGTCCGAATTTTAATTTTTCTTATACAGAAATTATGCCAAATCCAGCTCAAAGTACTTTTATTCTCTTAATAAATCTATATAGAAACATAATTTAAGAAATATTTACCAAAAACTGGAGTGAATTTTGAAATTTTTTGTATATAAAAATTATACCATCTCGAACTCTAAATTCTTTTGCGTTCCTATTTAATCTGTATAGAATGCAAAAATTGCCAGATATTTGCAAAAAGCTGCTATTTGATAAGAATAGAAGTATTACTTCCGGTCGGAATTTTAAAATTTCTTTTATACAAAGATTGTTCTAATCTAACTTTAAATACTTTCGCACTTATAATAAATCTGTATGCAATGCATATTTTGCGAGATGTTCGCAAAAACTGCTATTCGATCAGCGTAAAACTTTCAAAATTTTTTATATACAACATTGTTTCAACTCCAGCCCTAAGTACTTTTGTATTTCACATAAATCTGTATACCGGGTGTCTGTTTAAGCTCGGCCACCGGCCATACCTCGGCAACCGTTTATCGTTCAAC
Organism: Amphimallon solstitiale; assembly: GCA_963170755.1. NCBI lineage: Eukaryota > Metazoa > Arthropoda > Insecta > Coleoptera > Scarabaeidae > Amphimallon > Amphimallon solstitiale. The sequence goes on from OY720684.1 coordinate 55,498,781, forward strand.
CTGGCGGGAAAAAAATTGATAGTAAAATGGACCACGGGAATTTCAACAAAAATATTTTTATGTTTCCAAAATGATCGCAAGAGAGCGCAATTCTCAAGACGAATTAAAAATTCGATAATTTTTCATTAAATTCTAGATTAAGATAGATTAAAATTTTTATTAGCAACATTTTCAGACATTTTTATACAATTTTCATTTGAAACTTTTTGATCTAACACTCATACGAAGGAGCGGAGGGTAGGGGGGTATGTCTGCGTACAAAAGTAGATATAATTTCGGTTTGCCCCTACGGATTTGAATCGTTCTGAGCTCGTTCGACAGAGAATTTTACGAAGAATTGAATGGTATGTAGTACGAAATTGCTTGGTTGTCAAAAAAAATAACAGGGGGCGCTGTTCTCAATTTATGTTATATTTATTTATGTAATTTTTTTTTATATTACTAGCACATCAAAAACTGAAGAGAATGATGAAAACTGGAAGTTGCTACCTTTTTTCTTGATAGTCATACGAAAGACAATCCAGAAAATAAAATTTTTAAATATTAATTTATTTATTTATTGGGAGCAATAATTTTATTTTAATTTTAAGAAGGTCTCTGCCCTAAATGTATTCACTACAATCTTTTTATCGATTTTTTAATTTATTGCATATATTACGTTAAGTTCCTCTTTTAAATGTTGTCAAAATCTCTAGCTATTACTCTTTAAATATCATTTCTTGGTTTTTCCAACATTGAAATAAAATAACAATAATACTGAACAGTATATAGTTTGTTTTTTTTTTAAAATCCACCATATAATATCGAATGCACCGTGATACTGAATTACATTATTATGAGATTTCCAAGGTGGGCCATGATAATCGAAATGTAAGAATATTAGTGACACTTGTGATTAAACTCTTTGTACGTATTTAGCAAATTAGACCCTTTTGGACACCCGCACATAATTATTAAGTTTGTAAAATGTCATATTCTAACGTTGAAGCTTATGACGTGATAATAATGTATTTTCAATGCTTTGAAAATGCAGTTCTGGCTTTCCGGCAATATTCCCTAAATTATCTAGACAGAAGACATTATTGAGTTTTTATTCGCCTTGCGAGATATTCTTGATTTTTATTTATGGGGTAGAATAAAAGACATATTTTATCTCAAAAAGCCGATTACAACAATTGCTGCCTCCGAAATTGAAGTAACTGTGCTCTCTACTAATCGACAAGTAAACATGTGTATTGAAAATAATGGTGGACACTTTGAACATTTGTTAAGTTGATTTTTTTTGTTTTGCTTTTTGTAGTTTTTGATTTAAATATATTTGTTTGTTTCGTTTATATTACTTGGTCAATATATTTTCTTATTTATGTTCAGGCATAATAATAGATTCTTATAACTAATGCATTATATTATATTGTTTTTATTCTCCTTATTGTATACTTACTTCATGAATTATGGAAATTATTTTTGCTGTTTTCCTATAATTAGATGTATATCTGTTGGGTAATAACGATATATTATTACTATTATTAACAGGTTGTATGATAAACGGTTGCCGAGATATGACCGGTAGCCGAGCTTAAACAGACACCCGGTATATACATTTTACATACAGATTTATGTGAGATATTTACAAAATGGCTTACTTCAGGTAGGAATTTCGAAATCCTTTTTTCATAAAATCTTTCTAAAATTCATTTCTTAATAATTTGTATTGGTTAGAAATTCGTCTAAACTTAGAAGTTTAGACGACGAAGTAAACAACTACTTCCGGTCTACATATTTTATTGAAAATCTAATCCGATCTCAAGAGGAAGACTATACTCATAAGTATAAAGTTTGTTATTGGTACCTGTAGCCGTTTGGCCGCTATCATGGTACACACAGACAGAGGCAGACAGGCAGACACATAGACTGACAGACAGACAGACAGACACAAAAACATGTTTGTAAAAACTATTTTTTCTGTATCAAAGGACTTCTGCAAAAATCTCGACGTCGAAAATAATCACAATACATCCTTATACTGCGTACAATAAAGTAAAAACCAAATTATATAAAAATATTAGAAATTAAGATTAATTAACGTATCCTATAAAATCTAGTATGTCCGCGTATTTCCCAGCTTTGTTCTTCCTTAGTACAGGCATACAAAAAAGTGTTTGAGTAAGATGTTCTCCTAAACGTTTGATCGCTATAAAAGATCACAAATACAAGATAGAACAGACTGTAAAGTTCTCTTAACGACACAGACAAGCAAAAATAACTTGATGCACTTCCTCTAAGACATAAAATCATTTATGTGTCCGTAATACTTTACCCGGGTCGTATAAAACATACTCTTTGATTTAAAACACTTTGTTTCCTCTTCTTGTTTTAAGGCATCCTGCTATTCTATTTACAAATTCTTGCTTCCTTATAATAACATTCATCAAAGATATGCAGTTCGTGCTATGTTTTCAAATTTCTACGTAAAAATTGACTTAGAACGTATGATAATAATGATAATAAAAGTTCCAAAATTATAATCCACAATTTCCAGAAAGAGAGAATTTAATTTTAGAAATATAGGAAAAATAACCACATAACGTGGGAATGTAGTGATACGTCAAAAGTAATCACGTAAAATAATAATAATAATAATATATTTATTATCCAACACATATCTTTATTTACAAATTAACACAATCGACATATTGCTGTGACTCTTACAAATTAAGGTTTATAAAAATAAATTTAAATTATTCAATTAATGCGTAAGTAAGAATCAAGCACGCATCCCAGTGCTAGGCCTTATGCTAGACAAGGATACAATGAATTTTCCGCTGAATGGTAGGTTAAGCAAAATTTTTACATACAGCTAGCTCAGTTTAAAAATAAATAATTCTCTCAGGGGCAGAAAATATGAATAGATTCTCCAAACGATTTGAATGCTCTTTAATCATCTCCAGGTCAGGTAAAGAAAATAAAATGCGAAATAAATCTTAGCATCTAATTTATTAAAATAAATTAAAACAAATTCAAAATTTTAAGTTATACAAATATATATACATTTACATACAAAGAAACAATATCTGAAACATTATTCAAATCAATACATCATAATTAATAAAACATTATAAGAAAATAAGTGAATGAAATCATAACGTCGTGAAAAGCTTATGTCTTAAAAATGTGAACGTGATTATTATGAACTATATTTGCTATAGATACATGTAAACAATCAACATCTTTAAATAAAATAAAATAAATTACACATGATGAATTGTACTGGAATATAAATAACCGAAAATTTACGCGATTTACTATTTGCGAACAAAATATAAACATTAAGGATATGGCTTTGCCCTAATTAGTCCTGTCCGGCGCCTTTTCTCGCTCCCAACACAGTACCATCAGATAGCAAATTCACACAGATGGGTACCCCAAAGTTCCACCCTACGAGTATGTCTTTTCAACTCGTCGGACACAACCCGAACATACACCACAATGTGCTCACTCCTTAAGGTATATATATAAATAAATTTTATATAAATAAAATGAAATAAAATAATGTCTTTGCGTATTCAATAGATTAACTCAGCCCTGATTAGTTCTGCCTGGTGCCTTTTCTCGCTCCCAAACGCAGTACCACCAAGACCAATTCGTGTTTTTCAAATTCAACAGGACTCCATGCTATGAATTAAATAACGACTTAATTCATTTCACACATTCCTGATGTATTATTCAACACGTTAACATTGAACACACAAATACAACAAAAATATACTTGATATACAGATAAGAAGAAATAATATATATACATTAAAAATAAACTTTACCTTCTCGTGAAATTCCAATACAAAAACACCACTACAAACAAAGAATTTGGTACACCACTATACACACATTTATAACAAATATTGTCTAATCACCTTAACTCTTCGTACATAATCTCAAACTCATCCATGATAAAAATCCAGAGAAAACTTATTCGCATATATATATATATATATATCCTATATACACATAAAACAAAATTATTAATTTCAAATCCCTTTGTATGATAAATAAAGTTGAAAAGAAAAAAGTAAATTATACAAAAATAAAATGATTATGCCATCCAAAGTAGTCATTACAATCACTAGAATGTTTTGTCATAATGTATGGCATAGTGCCCCTACATGCAAAACAAAACACTCTAGAAAAAGAAAATAAAATGAAATTAAATAAATTCAAAATCCGAATTCATAAATAAAATTATCTCATACATAAATAATTATTCAAAATAATTACAAATCTCAATGTAAAACACGTTGCATGTTATTACAGAAAATATTACAAGTGTTGAATCTTGTTAAAAATTTTATAAGTGTCGAAAAATCTCAAAAATATTCTAAGTCCGGATTTAAGAATAATCCTTTTTTAAAAAGAGGAGGGAGTGGTTTATCACCTACTTTTAGACTATTTAAAGAGAGCGGTTTGCACCAGCTGTCCCGGAAATTTTATCCGTCCATCCTTTTATGCCTAATTTTCTTTATAAAAACGTACGGCAATTCTCGGTATGTACGATTCCACCTCCAAAACTGCACATCGACGGTGCTGCTCCTATCGGTCACTTGGGAAAACAGCGCATTAACAATCCTTGAAAAAGGTAAACAAACATGTGAATATAAATTTGTCTACACGTTTATGACTCATCCATGCATCTGGCGAACAATATTGTTTTCGCCGGCCTACACGGTCGATCTTTGCCGGTGCCAGTATTCTTCGGACGGGAAATACTTTCTCGTTATTGAAAACGTAGCATTTGATGCGTAACTTAATATTATGACTTTATAAAAATTTTACTAAGATTCTTTTATTATTTTACTTAAATAAAAATTAATTTTGGCAAATTATTGATATAGTGAATATTTATGTACACATCATAATAAAAATAAATGAAATAAAAATTAATTTAAATAAATCCTTGAAGTGATCTTGATTATACTTATTTATAATCTACCACCCAACTCAAGATCACTGCATAAATATCCCTATGGGAATATCTGCGATTTATAAGCGAGAATCGCTAATGCTAATGGTATAAATCCAAGATTTCCCATAAATACCAATTAACATAATCATACATTATTTACAATAGAATTAATATAAAACATAGAGACATGAAAGTTCCCTATAATATGCTTATTCTATATTTATATACAAATCGGGGGTAAGTTCAATTCATTCTTGCAACCTACGTATTTTTCATGAGTTCGTATCCTCAAGTGTTTTATAACCTCTTGTTTCCATCTTTTTCCCTGCCATATTACTCAGGGTCGAGTTCATAATTATATGCAAAGCTCTTGGAGTTTATTTTAAACTTCACTCCTTTCATGACAATAAAGTTTAAACAAATAACATTTAAAACACCTAAATTAATTATACTACCTATAACTATATATACAAAAGTGTATTTAAATTCTTTAAATTTGACACCTTTCATTGGTATTACAAATATTGTAATTGGATTATTGAGTTCCCTTAAAATGAAATGGCTATTGTAATCCACTATTTTGGGAAAACTTCGTAACATTTTTAAATTTCTGGGCTGTGGGTACTTTTCAACTGCATCCAAAGCCTCTATTCTCTCATGGGTCCATTTAAATTTCACACCCATTCCTAAAATCATTTTATCATTCACATGATGTGACACATTTTCATCATGTGGGTTTAATATGTGTTGTATGGGCTTTACATTCCCATAATGTAAAATATTTTGTTCCTTATGAACAATTTTATTTAAATTCACTAATAAATTTACCACTATTGGATATAATTTCATGAAACATTTATATAGCTGTACCAACCAAAGAGAATTAACGTTTACAAACCACTTTGCATTAGTACTTATTGACAATAATGTTTCTAATAATTTGGGGAGTTGTAGCTGTTGTTTTATTGTTTTAAATGTACACAAAGTTAATTTATCATTCTCAATGTTTTCTAAATAATCTAAATATTTCTTAATTACTACTGTGATGGGGTTCATTAAGTTACATACTAAATTTTCTATAATTTCATCTTTTAACAAACTTTTAATTTTAAACTTGACACTTAATTTCTGCTTATGGGAAAATGGATGAGTCGTTTCTGTCTTAAAACAATTATCATAGCCTACTGCTAAATGTATATTACCATTAAATAATTTAACATCTTTTGTCAAAGGATCTCTCACATTATCATTATTAAATTGTTTGTTGCAAATCAAATTTTTGTCACCCATAATAAAATTTCGGCGTGCACATTTATTTTCTATGTCACCCATATTAATCGTGGCGTCTTTCTTCTGAAGACCCTCCACATGGTGTGTACATCTATATTTTGTGTCACCCGTAGCAAACATGGACTCTTCCCTTTGAAGATCATCCACATGGCGTGAACATTTATCCTTGTCAATCAAACTATCATTATTTATTTTTAAAGTGAGGTCCCTATCAAAATTATCAATGATTGAATTATTAACTAATATTTTATTATCTTGAGCACTTTTGTCCCAAGACATGTTTACTTTACTATTGTGGAAGGTTCTATTTTCCCTTTCCAATTTCGATGTATATAGACTCAAAAAATCCATCCCAAGTACGCAGCAATATTTTAATCTTGGTGTAACAATAAATTGTGTTACAAGTTCTACATCACCCATTGTTACCACGCACTTTGGGTAATATAGAGCGTGCCGCGGCGGAGACTCCCGGCGCAGTAACAATACGTTTATTTACACATAAACAATTTATTTACAATGATAAACCAAAGATAATTCATACAATAGCAAATACAAATACACATTAACACATACAATAGAAATCCAGGAACAAAGAACGTAAACAATATATATACAATACGAAGCACTAATGGGTTTATAACGAAGGGGTTATCACTAACTCACGCACTGAGTGTCTTTAGGGGGACAGTGACGCACTTGACACAGTGTTTATGGGGATTTGTAGCACTTATGGGGGAATTCACAGTTACACACTTGTCCTTGGAAAGTTCGGTGTTATTGCTGGGACTCCAACCGTGGAAATCGCCTGGGTTTTGGCGTGGTGATACGTTGGGGCGTCTTGTAGGTGCCTGCAAAGTTTCATCCACTTACTGCGGCTGGATCCGTGGGAATTGTCGGAAGTCGGTGTGGTGATCACTGGTGATGCTCCTGATGGCGTTGTAATCGATTGCTTGGATTACAACCGTGGAAATCGCCTGGGTCTCGGCGTAGTGACACCTTAGGGTGTCTTGGATGTGTCTGCCAAGTTACATCCACTTACTGCGGCTGCATCCGTGGAAATTGTATGAAGTCGGAGCGGTGGTCACTTGTGAGGCTCTTGATCGTGTTGTAATCGATTGCTTGGATTACAACCGTGGAAATTGCCTGGGTCTCGGCGTAGGGACACCTTAGGGTGTCTTGGATGTGGCTGCCAAGTTACATCCACTTACTGCGGCTGCATCCGTGGAAATTGTCGGAAGTCGGTGTGGTGATCACTTGTGAGGCCCCCGATCGTGTTGTAATCGATTGCTTGGATTACAACCGTGGAAATCGCCTGGATCTCGGCGTAGTGACACCTTAGGGTGTCTTGGATGTGGCTGCCAAGTTACATCCACTTACTGCGGCTGCATCCGTGGAAATTGTCGGACACTGTTAGACATCTATACCACTGTATATACTGGTAGAGCCGTTGGTAACTGTTGAGGTTGTTCGGGCTCCTAGTATCTTCTGGTGATGGTAGAAGTAGTTCTTCTGGATCTGAAGGTGTTGTTGATTGTAGCTGATCAACTGTCGAACTCATGCCTCTTCGGCGTGTCGTCCCCCTTTTATATCAATCGACACCCCACTTTTTGGTCCGGAGGCGGAGCCTGCGCGTCGTTACTCTGTGACGTCACAGGTGCAGGTGTTCCGGACCGTGGGAACGTGTGCAAAACACGGCGCCAGTCTGTCGGGAGGGGACCGACGGTAACACCATCTCTATATTTATACAAAATACATTATCTTGCTTGTAAAAACCTAATTTTTCAAACCTTTTATCAAATAATCCCCCATCTAAAAGTGACAATTCTAATTCACTATCTATTACAGCTACCCCATATACATCCCCTACTTTAACATCTACCAGTGGAAATTCAGTGGTTATATTACTTAAATCTATAAAATTTCTCTTGTTTTGTTGTTTCTTCTTTTTCCCTTTGGTTGGACCTACCAAAAATCCAGGTCCTTCTTTATTGCTCCTCTTGACGCATCTCTTGTTACGGCTTCTCCTCTATCTTCTTTTCTTTCTATCATCACATTATTAACTCCTCTGGCATTTTCTGTTTCATTCTTTCCATATTTCCTTCCTGCATGACCCTCCTGTTTCCAATTATTATTATCATTGTTACTACTACTACTCATATTCTTGTTGTTTCCATTCTCTACTCTCTCTCTCTGATAACTATTATTTTGATACCGATTACCATTATATCTTTGTTGGTTATTGTGGTAATTACCATTATATCTTTGCTGAGCATTATAATGGTTACCATTGTTACCTGCTCTATACCCATTTCTATTTTGAGATACACTTCTATCTTCCACGTCGTCCAGGCGCTTTACCAATTCCAAGAGTTGGTCAACGGTGTCTATACCCTGTAAAGCAACTGCTTGTACTACCTCATGCTCGAAATGATTAGCTAATTGTGTAACAATATCACACTCCTGGATCACAGGTTGTATGTGCTTCAAGAAAGAATATTTCCGAATAACATAATTCTCCCTAGACGTGATGGAACGATATTTTCCAAATGTAAGGTCATGTCTGATGCGCCTTTGCTGAGTTTGTCCCCAGTACTGTCTGATAAACATATTTTCTAATTCTTCGTACGTCTGTACCTCATCAATTACCATATCATACCATAGTAATGCATAATCTCTAAGACACCCTCTCATGAAATGTAATTTTGACATATCATCATTAATACCACGAATATATGTCTTAATGGTTTTAAGAAATGCCATTGGGTTGTCTTTGTTATATCCAGAAAATTTTGGTATATTTTCTGTACCAATTGATATCTGTTGCGGCACAACACAAGGTGTAATTGTACCTTGTTCAACTCTTGTTTTCAAATTTTTAATCGTATTTTGACAATTTAATGTCATATCCTGTAATTTTAAAAGTGAATCTGTGCATGTTCCATATTTGATTCTACAGTCCTCAAACTTACTTGTTAAATTCTGGACATCTTTCCGAACTGACATGGCACTACTGTCCACCTTCAGTTCCAAGAATTGTATTTTCTCATCTTGTCCTCCAATCCTTTCTTCTATTTGTTTAAAATTTTCTCTTGCTACCCTAGCTCTCTGGTTCATTTCATCTATTAAGAATTCACTGCTATTCTTACACTTCTTTTCATTTGCTTCAATTTTTTCATTGATCTGTGTTGTGCTTTGTTTCATATCTTCATTTATTTTATTGTTCATTGCAGACATTTCCATTCTACAGGCTTTAATTCTTTCGTCAATCTTCTCATTCATCGACTTTACCACAGTTTGTATCTCTATTTTATTTCTATTCATCTCTTCTTTCATCTCAGCTTTGTTCCTTTTCATCTCTTCTTTATTTTCTTCAAACTTTTCATCAAACTTCTTATTCATTTCTATCTTGTCACATTCCAACTTACAGAAAAGTTTTTCAAATAGAAAATCGAATCTGTCTCCGCCTGGCATTTCTTTCGTTTCAATTTTTACATTTTCAGTTATATTTTCATGCTCATCAAGAGGTAGCGTCTTTTCTGAATCTGTCACAGAGGAAATACCTTGTGGTTCCCTGTACGTTTCAAATAAATATTTGGTATCCGTACCACTTTCAGGATTTTCACCCTCACCTTTATTCTCAGACATATTTACTTTATCTGTCCTGGCACTTAAAGAGACTTATTTGTGGAGAAAAATAAATCAAAACTTGACAAAATTTATTTGTGAATTATACTTATTAATTATTCAAATGCACTTAAAGGTGAAAATACCTCCCTTTAATTACACAGCTATTTGAATATTAAATAATCAATTAATTTTTATCTAATCAGTATAAAAATGTAAAAAATTTTGCCCCACTACGTTGGTCGCCATATCTATAATATGGAACGGCAAATTTTTTACACCATGAACATTGGGCATCATATGAATAATATGGAAATGTGAAATTGCAAATAAATTGTAAATATATTTGAAATGTAAATGCAAAATTTTGCCCCACTACGTTGTGCGCCATATATATGCTGTGACTCTTACAAATTAAGGTTTATAAAAATAAATTTAAATTATTCAATTAATGCGTAAGTAAGAATCAAGCACGCATCCCAGTGCTAGGCCTTATGCTAGACAAGGATACAATGAATTTTCCGCTGAATGGTAGGTTAAGCAAAATTTTTACATACAGCTAGCTCAGTTTAAAAATAAATAATTCTCTCAGGGGCAGAAAATATGAATAGATTCTCCAAACGATTTGAATGCTCTTTAATCATCTCCAGGTCAGGTAAAGAAAATAAAATGCAAAATAAATCTTAGCATCTAATTTATTAAAATAAATTAAAACAAATTCAAAATTTTAAGTTATACAAATATATATACATTTACATACAAAGAAACAATATCTGAAACATTATTCAAATCTATACATCATAATTAATAAAACATTATAAGAAAATAAGTGAATGAAATCATAACGTCGTGAAAAGCTTATGTCTTAAAAATGTGAACGTGATTATTATGAACTATATTTGCTATAGATACATGTAAACAATCAACATCTTTAAATAAAATAAAATAAATTACACATGATGAATTGTACTGGAATATAAATAACCGAAAATTTACGCGATTTACTATTTGCGAACAAAATATAAACATTAAGGATATGGCTTTGCCCTAATTAGTCCTGTCCGGCGCCTTTTCCCGCTCCCAACACAGTACCATCAGATAGCAAATTTACACAGATGGGTACCCCAAAGTTCCACCCTACGAGTATGTCTTTTCAACTCGTCGGACACAACCCGAACATACACCACAATGTGCTCACTCCTTAAGGTATATATATAAATAAATTTTATATAAATAAAATGAAATAAAATAATGTCTTTGCGTATTCAATAGATTAACTCAGCCCTGATTAGTTCTGCCTGGTGCCTTTTCTCGCTCCCAAACGCAGTACCACCAAGACCAATTCGTGTTCTTCAAATTCACCAGGACTCCATGCTATGAATTAAATAACGACTTAATTCATTTCACATATTCCTGATGTATTATTCAACACGTTAACATTGAACACACAAATACAACAAAAATATACTTGATATACAGATAAGAAGAAATAATATATATACATTAAAAATAAACTTTACCTTCTCGTGAAATTCCAATACAAAAACACCACTACAAACAAAGAATTTGGTACACCACTATACACACATTTATAACAAATATTGTCTAATCACCTTAACTCTTCGTACATAATCTCAAACTCATCCATGATAAAAATCCAGAGAAAACTTATTCGCATATATATATATATATATATATATATATCCTATATACACATAAAACAAAATTATTAATTTCAAATCCCTTTGTATGATAAATAAAGTTGAAAAGAAAAAAGTAAATTATACAAAAATAAAATGATTATGCCATCCAAAGTAGTCATTACAATCACTAGTATGTTTTGTCATAATGTATGGCATAGTGCCCCTACATGCAAAACAAAACACTCTAGAAAAAGAAAATAAAATGAAATTAAATAAATTCAAAATCCGAATTCATAAATAAAATTATCTCATACATAAATAATTATTCAAAATAATTACAAATCTCAATGTAAAACACGTTGCATGTTATTACAGAAAATATTACAAGTGTTGAATCTTGTTAAAAATTTTATAAGTGTCGAAAAATCTCAAAAATATTCTAAGTCCGGATTTAAGAATAATCCTTTTTTAAAAAGAGGAGGGAGTGGTTTATCACCTACTTTTAGACTATTTAAAGAGAGCGGTTTGCACCAGCTGTCCCGGAAATTTTATTCGTCCATCCTTTTATGCCTAATTTTCTTTATAAAAACGTACGGCAATTCTCGGTATGTACGATTCCACCTCCAAAACTGCACATCGACGGTGCTGCTCCTATCGGTCACTTGGGAAAACAGCGCATTAACAATCCTTGAAAAAGGTAAACAAACATGTGAATATAAATTTGTCTACACGTTTATGACTCATCCATGCATCTGGCGAACAATATTGTTTTCGCCGGCCTACACGGTCGATCTTTGCCGGTGCCAGTATTCTTCGGACGGGAAATACTTTCTCGTTATTGAAAACGTAGCATTTGATGCGTAACTTAATATTATGACTTTATAAAAATTTTACTAAGATTCTTTTATTATTTTACTTAAATAAAAATTAATTTTGGCAAATTATTGGTATAGTAAATATTTATGTACACATCATAATAAAAATAAATGAAATAAAAATTAATTTAAATAAATCCTTGAAGTGATCTTGATTATACTTATTTATAATCTACCACCCAACTCAAGATCACTGCAATATGTTTGTTTATATATAAACTAAAAAATTATTTTTGCGACTTAATACAAAATTATAGAAATTTAAAACAGCATATCAAAATCAAAAAACATCAAAGGTCATTCAAATTCAACGAAAATATCCGAAACATACTTATTGACATTCCGGCACGTTACAGTAACGGGTGTACATTGAACGATATTATTCTCTTGGGAGATCAAAAGTATAGTTATGCCTCTCAAAAGCCCTCTGTATATAAGCAGTGGCGTTTGGTATTATAGGGCACAAGGGCGCGTACCCACCTAACCACCAAGACAAACACAGAAGGAAATTTAGATGCGAATTCAGTGCATTATTTTATTTTATTATTTTTACGTATTTTTATAACGATGGTATAAAAGTTTCCTTCCGCACCACACACACTAGCATATGCCAACGCTCAAAACTATGTTCCATAGCACGATTTCAGATGTACGTCTTTCGAGTATGAATCGGCTGGCTCCGCTTATCTTCGCCATATGCGCTTATAACTTCGGTTTTGGGGCACAAATTTGCCAGAGTCCAGTTAACATCTTGCATTCATTACGAGTGCATGTTTTCGATGCGTTACCATGCATGTGTGATTTCAAAGACTTGAAGTGGCGTTTATTATTAATGATGGAAGTTAATTGTGTGCAAGATTTCTTAAAAACCACGCTATCATTTCAGGAAAAACTTTTAATTAGGAAGAAAGGAAGGTCTATCCCAGAACTTCAAATAAACTACACTTGTACAAGCAAAACTCGAACTTACAATAGAGTATTCAATAAAAATAGATATGAAAATATGAGTGGATGTGCGGATGTTCACTAACAAATAATCTATTTTGTTTTATCTGCTTAATTTTTAAGAAAGAGAGTAGTGCTTGGAATAAACAAGGGTTGAATGATTGAAAGCATATCGCAGAGAGGGCAAAGAAACACGAAAATTCCGTTTCTCACATGAATGCATGCGTGGATTTTAGTTTTCTAGGTAAAGTGGACATACATACGTGAACAGTCACACAGGGCTTATTTGCGACATAAAATTAAGTACAACGAATATGTGGAAAAAAATGAGGTGTGGCCACCACACGACTTTCTTACAAGTATGAGCGTTTCAAACTATACAATTTTAAGAATTTTTTTATACAAAACTTATTCAAAATCCTATTCTAAGTACTTTCATTCTCTTAATAAATCGCTATAGAATGCATACTTTGCAAGATATTCGAAAAAAAGTGCTACTCGCTAAGAGTAAAAGTGCCACTTCCAGTCCGAATTTTGAAATTTCATGTACACAAAAAATATTGCAAATTCAACTCTAAATACTTCTGTACTCTTAATAAATATATATAGAATGCATAATTTACGACATATCTGCAAAAAATCGATATTCGGTAAGAGTAAAAGTGGTACTTCCGGTCCGAATTTTGAAATTATTTTTATACAAAAGATATTTAAAATTATAATTTAAATACTTTTATACTCGTAATGTACCTGCCTAGAAAGCATGACTTGCGAGATATTCGCAAAAAACTGATTTTCAATAAGAGTAAAAAACCTACTTCCGGTTGGAATTTCGAAAAACTTTTTAAGATAATTTGTCTCAAATTTAATTTTGAGTACATTTCAGTTCTTTATAAATTTGTTTAAACTTAGTAATTGACGAAATATTGGCAAAATTCGATTTTTTCACTGAAGTAAACTGCTACTTCCGGTATACCGATTTTACTGAAAAACTAATCAGATCTCAAGAGGGAGATTGGACACGTAAATACAAAATTTGGAATTGATATCTACAGCGGTTTGACTGCTATCGTGGTCACACACAGACACACAGACACACAGACAGACAGACAGACAGACACACAGACATTTTTTAAAAAACACTTTTTCGGTATCAGGGGACTTCAAAACGTGGACATCTGCAAAAATCTCGAGGTCGAAAATTTTCATCATCACAATACTTCCTTATACTACGTATAAGAAAGTAAAAATCGTCATATTTTGCGCCGGTTAATTTTTTCTATAAAATTTTGCGGAGCTTTTGCATTGGCGTTAGTAGGCCATGATGAGACATTGACGTCGGAAAATTTAGGTATTTTTGTAGGTTTAATCAACTTGGCAGCTGAATTAAACGCTGTGATTGCAATACAAATGAAAGGTTCACAAGTGTTTAGAGGCGCCTCAAAAACTATTCAGAACGCATTGCTAGATGCAATGTTCCAAATTTAAAAGCAGGAAATATTAAAAGAAATTAAATCTGCAAAGTTCATTGCTTTAGAGACCGATGAAACTACAGACACCTCTAATTATCAGCAAATGGTTGTTATTTTCGATACGTGTTTGATGGACAAATTTTTGAACGCTTTTGGTCTTTTTTTAAGCCGGGTGGACACAATGCTGAAGCATACAAAAACATTGCTGAATGAATTGCAAATAATTTTAAATTCTTCTTCTGGGTCTGATAACAATAAAGTAATCGATAAATGTTACGATGGGGCTTCCGTGTTGACTGGTAAGACAAACGGTGTCCAAGCTATTATCAAAAGAACATTTCCACATGCACATTATATTCACTGTTACGCGCATCAATTTAATATAATTATTGAACGAGCGGGCACGGTGCAATAAAAATGTAAAAATATTCTTTGCAAATTTGCAGTCATTTTCAAGCTTTCCTTCTCGATTGCCAAAACGAACGGTAATTCTTAATGAAATAGTCGAACATAGATTACCTCGCGCTGCTCCTGCACGCTGGATTTTCAAACGTCGAACTGTGAACATATTTGAACACCAACAACATTCTGTCAAAGAATGTTTAGACAAAATTATTGACGAAGATGGGATGGATTCCAGTTACTATTAGTAAAGCAAGTAGTTTATTGAAACATTTGAATTACCCGGAATTTCTCTAATGGTTGAAAATATTTCATTTCATCATGCCACATGTTGAAATATTATTTAATCAGACTCAAATGCGCGGGATTGACAGTGTTCAACTGCAAAAGGCAAATTGAACAATTCCAACAGCAAATTATTCACATTAAAAATTTAAGAATTTCTACTGACAATGACAATCAAGAACGCAGTTTGTAGTGTCATAATAATGGGTGTTTTTTCTGTTTGTTGTTCCACAATTAGCAAATGTTGCTTCATCTGTGAAAAGCACATGATCTAGAAATGTTATATCGTGTCGTAATTGTAAAAGTAGCCATTCACAGTAAA
Organism: Amphimallon solstitiale; assembly: GCA_963170755.1. Taxonomy (NCBI): domain Eukaryota; kingdom Metazoa; phylum Arthropoda; class Insecta; order Coleoptera; family Scarabaeidae; genus Amphimallon; species Amphimallon solstitiale. The sequence continues at coordinate 55,514,596 of OY720684.1, forward strand.
CTAGTCTCCTTTCAAAGTCTGTTTGTAATAAGCCTTGATGATTTTGAATTTTTTATTATTCTAATGTGGAAGAATTTGCAGTACCACATCCTGCTTTGACAGGAAGTAATTACATTTATTTTATATCCCTTTTAAGATCCCTCTTATACAACATGAATGTTTTCGTGTTTCATCGTTACTTCAACGTTCAGCGGACGATAAAAATTGATCGAATTCTTATAAAAAGCATTGGCCAAGTTAAATTGCATCGCGAATAACGTCTGAATATTTGCAATATTTTATAGTTCCCAGTTTAATTTGTTTTAGAGTTTGACCCATTGGGGAATATCCAACTATAAATATCAGTCGGTTGGGGTAGAAATGGGCAAGCGGACGCTTTCTTCAAACACATGTTTTCGGAGGTAGTTGCGGTTCGTAAGCTCCATTACTTTTTTCTTCTCCACTTCTTTTTGTTTCGATTTATTCGATTGGTTTGTTTTACTAGAGGCGATCTTATTCTATTTGATAGACAGCCTTTAAGGTTTCATTGTTTAAGAAATTAATTTTAATCATTTTATTATAATAATATTACTTTACAAATGTTAACTGTTTTAGCCATGAAAAATAAAATTATTATTATTATTATATTTGCTTTCGGCAAAACTACTGAGTAATTTATGATAAAAATTGTACTTTTTACACTAACAAAGTAGTTACACCCTGATATTGTTTTTTTCATTAATTTGACAGGTTTAGCCCCAGAGCGAACACGGGTGTATGTTCAGTTCTCTAACATTTGTCTATTCTGGTTTGCAGACGCGTCCTTATGAAACTTAACACAGAATTATGTCAGCTATGGCCCTACACCATTTCATGCAGGTGTCAGGTTGATTATAGCAACATTTATTTAGAAAATATAAGTTGTCAAATAATGGTACTATGAATAATAGTTTTATTCAAATAATGCAAATAGATACTTTTCTTTATTTATTATGATATTCGTTGAAGCACATAAATGATGACTTTTTTCACCTTATTCTTTCCGCCGATGCCGTGCAACTTTTTCTTATGGCAACCTATGCAGTATCTACGGTTTTCGCAAGATTTTTGCAAATTTATTTGTTTTTAGATTTCGATTGTTTGATAGACGAGGCTGCGCAACATCACATTGATCTTCGAAGTTGAACGAATCTTCAATTAGCGACAAGCGAATGTCGTTTATCGGAATGTTGATTTGTTACATAATTTTATATATGACGTGACCAGTTGAAGAAAAACTTTAATTGCAAAATTAACAATAAAGCTATAAAAATATTTACCTAATAGCATTTCTTCAGCCAATTTTTTGTACCACCGCAGCAGATCGACTTTCTGAATTATAATCTACGATGGCTGTTGGCTTCTGAATGGGATTTCTTTATCGTTGAACTTCCACCATTTGGTCTGTATGACATGACGCGAAATTTGTAGACATATTCCCATTTCGTTCTCTTGTGGGAAAACTCTTTGTTTTTCAGTTTGTTTACCACTTCAGTCGTGTTTCCTTTCCTGTTCGCACGCAATGCGTTGTGTGATCCAGGAGCATGTGTGCAAGTTGGAGACTTGTGCACCAGTTATCTGTAAAATATAGGCGCCAATTTATAAGAGATCTTTCGATAATTTGAGGAAAATATGCATAAATAATAATATTCCAGGTATACCTACTGGTGCAACAAAATTTAAATAATTTTATATCGAATTAATGTTTTTTTTTTACAGATTGTATTTTTTGAATAGTAATTAAAGCCGGGAATCGAATACGAATAATTCAAATATTCGAATATTCAACTCTGAATAATTTCTAAACAAAATTATTCGAATATTTGAATATTCGGATTTAAATATTCAAATACAGGTTGTCCCAGAAATAAAAAGACGGAGTAGCAGGTATGTAAAGTCCGAACAGAAACAGGCCCAAATATACCGCAATAACGAAGAAATTAAAAATTTAATTTTCTATGTTGTTGTAAAAAAAATTACATTACGGACCTGGCACAGAATGTATGTCTATAAATACACGTAAGAATGACCATTTGTAAATAGAAACGAACACGCATTTATAGAAAAATACGCTTTTATTTGTATAAAACGGGAAAAAAACGTTAAATCGTACTCATTCATATAAAACATATTTTTTGCCCGATGCGTCTAGATAACGCAGCTATGTAGTCGATTGTTGACCCAGATGGGCGACCCACTTTATTGCAGACAATAAAAGATTGTTTTTATTTTTAAAATAGGAAGGTTGTTGCTCTATAATGTGTTTGTAGTCGGAAACAGCTGATTATTATTAGTGTAGAATATTCAATAAATCGTATTTTTCTAGCCTTTATTACGGTAAATATCAAGAATGTAATTATTTTTTTCTAGCAGGTGTAAAATTAAAGTAATTAATGGTTTGATATTTATTATGAAGTATCTATTCCTCCTCCTTTTTTTAACACAAGTAATAAGTCGTCCAGGGTCGGCGTAAAGCCAATTGAATTCTTTCTTATTTTTTTTCTGCCCTCTGCGCACGAATAAAGACTTGACATTTTGAGGGTACGTTTTTACACAATCCAGCTTCCGATTTCTGCTACTCCGTCTTTTTATTTCTGGGACACCCTGTATATGAAATTAAATCGTATCCAATTTCTAAATGTAACTTCTAGGTATTACTTTCTTATATTACAATATAAGAAAGTATTGTGATGACGAAAATTTTCGTCCTCGAAGTTTCTTCCAAACTTTTATAAGTAGCATTTTTCAAAATTAGGTCTCATAAAACCAGTAGTTTCATTCACCAGACGCAAATTACATATATCATTATGCTTTAAATTATTTGTGGTATAACTGTAATCTTTATATGGAAATTTGAATTTTTCTTGATAACCAATTATAGTATCCTTTTATTGCACTTGCACTACTTCAGTGGGTACGGTTTAATCTTCGGATGAATCTAATATTGCAGCATCGGCTACATTTATTTCTTCTATACAACCAAAAATCACTGAAATTTGTCTACCAAAGTTGTCGAAAAAAGCAAGAAATTATTACGCAGTTGATAACTACAATGGTTTGCGTTGATACATTACCATATCATTTGTTGAAAATGAAGGTTTCATAAACCTCATGTCAAATATTGCGGCCTCATGCAAAATTCCGGTGAAAAAAACAATTTACTTAAGGATTTATGTACTGTATGAGACTAAAAAACAACGTGTTGAAGAACTGAGCAATGTAAATGTGAAGCATATTGCGTTGACAACCGACTGTTGGAACTGGAGAGCAAATGAGTCTTATATCACAATAAGGGCTAATTATAATAATAATAATAATAATAATAATAATAATATATTTATTCAGTGTAATAAAATCATTACATGAAAGGTCAAAATATACATATATACAGTAACAAACAAACAGATTAAAATTGTATATTATTAAAATTATCATTTAAATATTCATTAATTGAATAAAAACTTTTCGTAAGTAGAAGTTTTAATATTTTACTTAAGAAAGTACTAGCATTCATTGTGTGCAGGTGCTTCACATTGTTGTAAATCTTTGGCCCCCAGTAGTCCACATATCTTTGGGCAGTCTGCACACGGTGATAAGGGGTTCGCAATTTATCCCTGTTTCGTGTATTGTACTGGTGGGAGTCCCCATTTGCGGCAAACTCATCCTCATTAAAAATGACATACTTAATGCAGTTGTATATATATATAGATGGTAATGTGAGTATAGCCCCTTTTACAAAATATTTTCTGCAACTATCCCGATGTCCCAAACTGTACAACGCTCGAACAGCCTTCTTCTGCATTTGAAATATTCTCTCTGCCGATGGTAAGCTGCCCCATACCAAGACTCCGTAGCGTATATAAACGCAAGCTAGGAAAATATAGCACGTAATACAATTACCAATGAAGTAATGGAGGAACGACACACCATACAAAATTCGAAAGAAAAAATTGAGAACAGTCTGACGAAATGGGATATAAGGAGAAAATGTTTGGCAATGGTACATGACAATGTGTGTGAGCAAGTAGCTCCGTACGATTCAGTTTGTTGTATTCCACATTCATTGCAATTGGTTTTGAACAGAATATTATAGAAAAACCCAATTATTGGCAAATGCAGCAATAATATTGTTGGCCATTTTAAGCATTCTAACATTGCAACAACTGCTTTAACTCACAAACAAATTCAACTGGGTTTAAAAAGCACAAACCCATTCAGTCAGTTAAAGCCCGTTGGATTCAACATTTTCTATGTTGAAACGAATGCTGGAGCAACGTGAAGCAATGAACAGCATATTATCTCACAGTGCAATAACCACAAAAGCTCAGGCAGGACATTTACTGTTAACTGATGATGAATGAACGATTATTGAAAATATTGTTTAAATATTGGTTAGTTGGTTAAAGACGATTTCAATGGTGATACTCATTTTACAATCTTTGATTGAGAATTTCATTTCAAAGATTGATAAGGATGAACCAGAAGAGATCAAAGATATGAAATCTGTTTTGCAACGGAAATTTCAATCAAGGTTTACAAAAGTCTTTCCTAGTAATGTTTTGGTTACCGGTGTTTCACCAATTGGAATATTTGACATAACTACATTTCTAGATCCAAGGTTCAAAAAGAAGTAAAGGTTTTTTAGATCGCTGCTTAAAACAAGTAGGCACCTAAAAGATATCTTGGAAAACAAAGGGGAGTCATTAGTTGAATTTGATGAAAGTAACATGAATCCAGCTAAAAAAAACGCTTTGGATATTTTGTTCCCCAATGAACAAGTAGATTGTGCCAATGAAGTCGATATATATTAAAAAACATGTACCCGTTACAATGGCGGAAAAACAATGAAAAAGATATACAAAGCTATCAAAATATGCTAAACGAAATCTCTGCGTTCCTACCACTTCTACACCCTCAGGAAAGGCTTTCTCTAAAGCTGGTAACACCGAGTATTGGAATAGGTAATAAAAAATAAATTTTTGTGTTGGAATATTCTAATACATAAGAACTTGTTGAAATATTCAAATATTCGAATAATTAGAATATTTAAATATTTATCAAAATGAATATTTGAATACTGCAATTTGGAAAATTTCCGGCCTTAATAGTAATGGAATAATAAAAACATCAGAAATACCAAATGAATGACATAAAAGCATAAGGGAATAATATTTAAAGAGGCAGGAAAAAGGAACTCACAGAGTATCTACAACGATGAAGTTACTTACAAGTCTAATAAAAAACCGATTACAAGAACAAATGAAATTACGTATGAACAACAAGGCTTCAGAAAGAAAACAGGTCTACTACAGATGCTATATTCATTATCCAACAAATTAAGGAAACACCCATCAAATTTGACAACGCTGCATACGCTTGCTTTATAGATTTGACAAAAGCGTTTGCTAAAGACGTAATAATCAGAATACTGGAAAGACATCAGGCACCGCGGGAAACTATCAAGGTAATTCAAAAGTTAAAAAGGAATAATACAATAAATATACGAATAGGGAATGAAACATCTACAAAATTTCCCGGAGGCATTAGACAAGACGACAGCTTGAGCCCTTTCTTGTTCAACCTGTTGATGATTATGATAATAAAATAGGTAACAGGATTAAAAACGGGACACAAATGTGTAGCATGACCATAATAAGCACGATCTGTTGTGCAGACGATGCTGTTATCGTGACCGAGACAGAAAACGATCTACAAATATAATTACTCGCCTACTATAAAATGACACAAAAGCTTAATATGACTATATCAGTCGAAAAAACAAAATGGCTAACCTTTGCAAAAGATACTGTAAGATGCAGCTGGTAATTCGAGATAAACCGATAGAACAGGTAACGCAAATTAGATAATACATAGGAGTAAAGGGATCCAATCACCAGAAACTGGCAATTGATCTTACAAGCCAGGTTAAAAGAGCGGCCGCAATTTGTGGATGTCGAAGCGATGTTATATGGAAGAATAAACACATGAGAATAGAAAGCAAAATCCGTATTTATAAAACATGTGTGAGATCAGTACAGACCTCCAGGCATCGAAGCCAGAGCAGACACCAGTAAAAGAAAAATAACAATGCGATATGAAGACCCCTGAGGACAATAGCAGGCAAAACTCATTGGGATCAAATAATAAATAATGACATTAAGCAGATATACGAAGTTCAAGACATAGTAAGAGGGGGGGAACAGCGGAGAAGACACTGGCACGAGCACAAGGATAGACGCAAACAGAATAGTTCGCACTGCACTGGAGGAGAAACCGAGAGGACAACCTCCCCCCCCCCCCCCAAAACACACCAAAAAGGCAAGACAGTTGGAACTCGCTGCCGCAGGAAAATAAGTATAATCAGTTACATAACAGATATGTGGATCTCCTAGAAGAATAGTAATAAGAAAAAATTGTTAATTATCTGAAAAGTGTAGCATTTTGAGCAAGATTTCGAATCCATTACGACTTATAACGCTGAGAAGCTTTTGTCAAAATATATTTTTGAGACCAATAATCGCCCATGTAGCCAAATTGATCTATCAAATGCATAACTTTTACCAGGGTTTCGGTTTACCAGTTTTGTTCACGAGATTTTTTCAGAGTTTTCTCATTTTTTACAACAAATTGTGTGGTATAAAGATTGGTTTGATCAACTATTACATCAGTGCCAAAATCAACAAAAGCAAAATAATAGTCAATCGGGTGGTGAGCCACTAGAGCAGCATGCTAATCTTTTTATTTTTCACTTTCAAAATTTTCACGAATTGCAAATGATTTCTTTCGCGAGGACCCCAGGGTGATTGTGTTATTTCAAAAAGTGATTGTTCAGTGAGGGTTAAGTCAAATTTTTGTTCTGAGTTGAAGTGCTTTTAGTGGAAATTTCACGATTTTCTACCACTTGTTCGTGATCGACATCTTCCTCAAGTTCACGTATTATTTCTTTATATTCGCTTTCTATTCTTTTTACGATAAGTTCACCCTGATATACAGGGTGGCTGACAAAAAACGCCCCAAGCCGTAGCTCCGTTATTTACTATCCGATTTTAAAAAACAAAATATCAAATAAAATGGTTACGTAAATACTATCAATTGGCGTAATCGAAATATTAGTAGGAACAAAAAGTTTGAACATGCGATAGTCAATTTTTTTTTTTTTAAATGGCAACGTATATTTTTAATTAATGTTTCGGATAAAGAATGTTTTCCTGATTTTGATGATGTATAACACGTCAATTTTCAACATAAGTTTCAAGTGTGCCGTGGTTAATATCATTTTATTGGAATGGAAATTTTAAAAAAATACAAATAAATACGAAACTTATCTACAAATATTGTTCAAATTGTCTGCCGCCTTGTTGAAGACATAGTTGACACTTTCTAATTACTCCATTCGTGGCATTGAGTATAAAATTAGGAGGTATTTCGCGGCAAGAATTCAGAATTCTTTGCAGTAAAATGTCTATATTTTCCGGACTAGTAAAATAAACCTGATCTTGAAGATAGCCCCATAACCAAAAATCCAGCGGCGTAAGGTCGGGCGAACGCGCGGGCCATGAATTGGTCCATTGGTCCCTATCCACCTCTCAGCAAATGTCGCATTTAACCATTCAACATTTATTAAGGCATTATGAGAAGGGGCGCCATCTTGCTGAAAGTACATTCTGTTTAACTCGGCAATTGGCAAATCATCTAAAATGTTTGTAATGTTTTCACGCAATAGTTGATGGTATTTTGCTGATTTAAGATGCCATCTATGAAAAATGGTCCAATTAATCGATCACCCCAAAGACCGCACCATACATTTAAACTGAATCTTTGCTGAAAATTATTCTCAATTATAATTCTTGGGTTTTCTTGGCTCCAATATCGATTATTCTTTCTGATAAAAATGCCATTATTACTGAAACTGCATTCGTCCGACCAAATAATTTTTCGATAAAAATTACGATCTCGTTGTGTAACATTTAAGAAAAAGTTGCAAAATTGCATTCTTCGACCATGATCATTTTCCAATAGTGCTTGTACTTTTTGAGAGATGTATGGTATGAACTTGTGCTTTTTGAGTATCGCTTGTGTTGTTTGGTGCGATACGCCGACCTCATTTGCAATTCTCCGAGTAGAAGTCCATGGACTTTCTTCCACGCGTAAAAGAACATCCAATTCTGTATTTTCCTTAAACTGTCGACTCTTACTTTTCGGCATTTTGAAGGTTCCATATTTTCTTAAATTCTGTTCGATTCTTCCGAATTTACGACGGTCTGGAACCTCTCTTGTCGGATAACGATAACTGTAGAGTCTCACAGTACTCTCACAGCTTCAGCACTATTTCGATTACATTCAAAGTATACTTGCAACATGTCGGTCAGTTGATTGCTATCCATGTTAATGATGAATTAAACTCACAGAAAGAATCAGAACGTTGAACTAATGTCACACCGATACACAAATGTCACAATGATAGTATTTATTAACATTTACATTCTAATTGACAGTATTTATTACTTGATGCATTTGATTGCTATTCACGGCACACTTGAAACTTATGTTGAAAAATTGACGTGTTATACATCATCAAAATCAGGAAAACATTCTTTATCCGAAACATTAATTAAAAATATTCGTTGCCATTTATAAAAAAAAAAAAATTGACTATCGCATGTTCAAACTTTTTGTTCCTAATAATATTTTGATTACGCCAATTGATAGTATTTACTTAACCATTTTATTTTATATTTCGTTTTTTAAAATCGGATAGTAAATAACGGAGCTACGGCTTGGGGCGTTTTTTGTCAGCCACCCTGTATATGGGAAGGTTCCAGCATATTTTTATTTTCTAAAGGTGATGATTCAAATTTTATCTTTTTTATAGGTATTTCACAATCACTATCAGTAGAATAGTCGTTTCAGTTCGACACCTCTAACACTTAAGGAACGTGTGAGTCTTAACTTTAGGCCTATTATGACTAGTCGATCCTTCTAATGAACATTGTGTGCATGAAGTGTTTGTAATTTAATTTTTTGCCATTCAAGGGAAAGTTCTATTGAATTGTATCTTCACCAACGAAGGATCGCGGGAAGGTACTGATCACCACACTAAGAGATTTTTATTCAATATGCCGATCGGGAGATTTGAACTAACCTGGACCCAATCGAACGCTCACTTCAGTGTCGGACCTCCAAAACCTTAAAGTTATTAATCCTACGAAACGAACACATCGGAACCATAGATATGGCGGTGCATTGAATAAAGCAATTATTACTAATTATTAACATAGAAGCTTAACAAAAGAATATTATTTCAAACTAACATCAGACATATAAAAACTTTTTTGTTAAGTTAATCCGAGAGGTAAGCCAGTATCCTTTCTCAGAAAAGATTAAAAAATATCTTTTGAAATGGTGAAAAAGTCATACCAATGGATTAATTTTCATGGATATGCCACATCTTGGGAAAAAATAACAATGAGTGCTAAAAAGCAAAAGCTTATTTATTTAATCGGCTTATGTGAATGCGTAAATCTAAAATAATATTATCAAATGGAATAAGATAAGATCAAAGAGAAACAGAGATTAAATTTTTGAAAATTGTGTTAGGCAAAGAGAAATGTCGAAATGTGATTAAATAGAGACAAGTTCACCAAATGCTGTAACGGTGAAATAGAGATATAATGAAGCTACAATTGAGTATTATGCTCAATTAACTGTTACGATATACATTAAGGAAAAAATATACTGGAAAATTAAATAAAAGTACGTTACTTTATCAGAAAATCGTACGTAATCACATCTCGTGTGTTTTAATGCCTACATTTCTTTGAACTCGTCTGGAAGCAATTATATATACGACTCACTTCGAGGAGTTCTCAAGTGACAAAACAGTGCGTGGAACTCGAAAGCTTTGGAGACACAGACGCATCGCTGAGATACGTTTATTATAATCAAGAAAAAAATATTTAAATATAATTCTTACAGATTCAAATTTACAAGTACTTCAAAAATATATTTATTCATAAAAATAAGAAAAGCTTCCGTAATAGTTTTTATTACTTTACTGGTAGAGTTTTATATCGAAGTTATCATCTAAAACACCCTCTTCTATCATCTAAATTGTAAATTTTTCTTTTTTTATAATTTAAGCCTTGCATTTAGAAATAGGGGTTTATATAAACATACGTATATCAGTTTGAAAAGCGAGTGTTTTATTTAAATTACATGCCGAATTTAATTTATTATACGCTTTGCTTTTGCATTTATAAACGATATCCTCATATAGCAGGTTAATTAGGCCTTTTAATGATGATAAAGGAGACTCCTAAAAGCTTTTGATGCATTGGTAAAACTGAGTTACTTTGGATGTTAGAAAAATTACATAATAATAATTATTTTATATACGTGAATACAAACATATTTATTTACTTTTTCTAACTCGTTATCTATAAAAACGTTTTATATTTATTGCTATCATTCGAAATAGGCTAGTTTCCTGGAATGCTATATGAGGCTTTGTATTTATATATACACTTAAATATTTACATGACATTATTGTCCCTTTGATTAACATTTTCAGTTTTAATCTAACCCTCAAGTTATCACTAATTCGGTTTCACTTCAGGTTGAATTTCCCAATATTTCTGTCTCTTGTATATTTATATAAATAAACAGTTAGTAATAGTTTCGGTAGTATTAAATTGCAATAACATTGCTCAGTGTACTCAGATTCGAGTCAAAATATCCTAAATACCATAAACCATCAGGGGATATAGGTTATCGTGATCGTGTATTTGTATAACATCTTGCTAACAGTATTAAAATCTTCGGGACATTATAGACATGTAACCGAAAAGAAAAGACTCATTAGACATTGGTAAATGTTACTGTCGATAAAAATACTCTAATCTGTCGATATGTAAATGGCTGCTATATCAACACATAGACTACTCGCATAAGTAGGAAATGTTGACATTCATAGTGGAAATGTTGTATACTAGTAGAGGAATCTGTAATGAGTTATACGTTAATTTGTAGATGTCTGTGACAGGGAAGTTATGAATGACATGGGCTTGTAGTATTCCAATTATAAGTGACATCTTGTTATGACCATAGAGTCTATTATTTTAAAGGTGTTAAGTACCCTAGGGCTTAGTTTTATAAAGCAACGCGTTCTCATACTAAATGGGGTTTCTTCTTGTTATAGACCATTTATGGATTATTTGTTGAATATCCGACCTTACAGAAGATTTCAAAGTGCAAATTAGCTACTAAAGATACAAGCATTTTCATTAAATCAAATTTTAAAAAAAATGAGGTGCGGCCACCACGCGACTTTCTTATACGTATGAGCGTTTCAAACTATACAATTTTGAGAATTTTTTTATACAAAACTTATTCAAAATCCTATTCTAAGTACTTTTATTCTGTTAATAAATCGCTATAGAATACATACTTTGCAAGATATTCGAAAAAAAGTGCTACTCGCTAAGAGTAAAAGTGCCACTTCCGGTCCGAATTTTGAAATTTCATATATACAAAAAATATTGCAAATTCAACTCTAAATACTTCTGTACTCTTAATAAATATATATAGAATGCATAATTTATGACATATCTGCAAAAAATCGCTATTCGGTAAGAGTAAAAGTGGTACTTCCGGCCCGAATTTTGATATTTTTTTTATACAAAAGATATTTATAATTATAATTTAAATACTTTTATACTCGTAATATACCTGCCTAGAAAGCATGACTTGCGAGATATTCGCAAAAAACTGATTTTCGATAAGAGTAAAAGACCTACTTCCAGTTGGAATTTCGAAAAACCTTTTTAAGATAATTTGTCTCAAATTTAATTTTGAGTACATGTCAATTCTTTATAAATTTGTTTAAACTTAGTAATTGACGAAATATTGGCAAAATCCGAATTTTTCACTGAAGTAAACTGCTACTTCCGGTCTACCGATTTTACTGAAAAACTAATCAGATCTCAAGAGGGAGATTATACACGTAAATACAAAATTTGGAATTGATATCTATAGCGGTTTGACCGCTATCGTGGTCACACACAGACACACACACACAGACAGACAGACAGACACACACACACGGAGACATTTTTTAAAAACCACTTTTTCGGTATCAGGGGACTTCAAAACGTGGACATCTGCAAAAATCTCGAGGTCGAAAATTTTCATCATCACAATACTTCCTTATACTACGTATAAGAAAGTAAAAGAAATAATTAGCAAATGATCTATCCTAGGTGCATTAAATGAGGTATCAATAGAAAGCGTAGTAAAAGGACTTTTTAATGTGCTGAATATATACAGGGTGTTCCATTTAAAAATTACGAAATTTCTTCGATTTTGCGAAATTGTGAACACTCTGTATAATGTGAACAGTTACAGAATTTATTTCACGTAGCAACGAAACTCAATACTAGTAAAAAATATTGTATTCTGTTGGTTTCGAATCTTTTGTTTTTCCTTATGCAAAATAGCCAACTGAAATGTATTAATTTATCAAGTAAAATAATTATTAACACAGAAACTATCACTTTAGACCCATACAGCATTATATCGATGTAATCAGCTTTCAAGCGCGGATCATTTTATCTATTAATATACAGGCTGTTCCATTTAAAAAAAAGCAACTTTAGTCTGGCATTTCCATCTGGAACAGCCTGTATACACGAAAATATCTTTAAAACGTGCGTTTGATGGCGCGCAAGAATATCCGATGACTAAATATTTGACCAACTTTCAAATAAGCATGTAAACTTCCGTCCCCACTTCGTTGCCGGACGTTATATATATATATATATATATATATATTGTCACTGGATTCCGGGTTTTCTTCCGCGTTTCCACTGCTTGGTCTTTGGAAAGACCGATACTGGTTTCTTGACGACGTTTCGGCAAAATCACACTTGCCATCTTCAGGTCTGCGATAACTGTCTGCTTCTGCTGAAAACTGACGTTTTCGGGATTCGGATGGTGGTTATATACTCTGTTAGCGTTTCGGTTGGTTGCCCTTGGACGAGTGTGTGCATGGTTCCGTGTCGTTGGGCTCGTGTTTGGAGTGTGTCGGCTGGTTTGCGATGTAGATGTATTAGTTTGGTGTTCTTTGTTCGTATCTGTTCTTGTTAGTGCTGGTTTCCATGCTGTTGGTAACCTCTGGGTATCATCTCGTGAATTCAGATTGTTCGGATATTTTTCAATTTCGATGGCTTCCCTGATGATTCTGGTTTTAGTATGTTCGATGTTCGCTAATAGCTTGGTGTTATTGAAGTCTATCGTGTGGGATGTTTCTTTTACATGTTGAGCCAGGGATGAAGTTTTCTCGTCTTTTCTTACGGAATTATTGTGTTCGTCTCTTCTTGCGTTTACCCTTCTGTTCGTTTGTCCAATGTAAGTTTTTTCACAGTTGAGGCACAGAATTTCATAAACTCCTTCGTTTTCTAAAGGTATTTTTGTTTTAGGGTTTCGAAGGACTGTACTGATTCTTCTGTCTGCTTTGAATGTTGTTTCAATGTTGTGTCTTCGTAGGATTTTGGATATTCTATCGGTGGTGCGTTTAACATAGGGTAAGTAGATTTTGGCAGTTGGTGTTTCTTTATCCTCCTGCGGTGTTGTTGGTTTCGGCTTGGATGCTCTTTTGATAGCAGATTCACTGAAACCATTCTGCTGGAGTGCCTTGTAGAGTGTGTCCATTTCTTGGGTGATGTTATCTTCGTCTGCTAATCTCTGCGATGTTGTCACTAGGGTTTTCACTACTGATTGTAACTGAGTTGGGTGGTGGTGAGACTGAGCGTTCAGATATCTGTCTGTATGGGTGGATTTTCGGTATACCGTGTGACTTAAGTTCCCATTTTCTTTCTTCTTGACCAAAGCGTCGAGGAATGGTAATTCGTTGTTCGATTCTATTTCCATCGTAAATTTTATTTTTGGATGGGTTTTGTTTAAATGTTCCAGGAAGATGTCGAGGTGGTCCTTTCCATGTGTCCAGATCACGAAAGTGTCATCGACGTAGCGTAGCCAGAGTTTGGGTTTGTGGGTGGACGTCCTTAGTGCTTTTTTCCATAAAAAGGTTTGCTATTACTGGTGATAGTGGAGAGCCCATTGGGGCGCCATCTATTTGTCTATAGCGCTGATCTTCGTAGATAAAGTATGTGTTTGTCAGACAGTATTTCACCAAGTTCATTATGTGCGCGGGGGGTTGGTATATTCGTTCGATGGTCTCTAGAGCTTCGGCAACTGGTATATTGGTAAACAGTGATACTACGTCGAAGCTTATTAATAACCATTCTGGTTCTACTTTTTCTTGTCTCAATAGATCGATGAAGTGGTTTGCGTTCTTGACGTAAGATTCGGCTTCTTCTACATGAGGTTGTAGTTGTTGGGCTAGGTATCTAGCCAATTGTTGAACAGGTGATCCAATGGAGCTGACTATGGGTCTTAGGGGTGCACCTTCCTTGTGGACTTTAGGTAAGCCGTAGAATTTGGGGCATCTTGATGACTTCTCCCTTGGAATGAGTGCTGTCTAGATTTCCTTGCCGATGGGACTCTCCTTGATTTTCGTTTTGGTGGTTTTCTCCAGGTATGTTGTTGGATCCGTGGAGATTGGTTGGTATGCTGGATCCTCCAAGAGGGTTCTTACTTTGGCGTCGTAGTCGGTTGTGTTCATTACCACAGTTGCATTTCCTTTATCGGCTGGTAGAATAATAATATTTTCGTTTTCCCTTAGTTGTTTCAATGCCAGGAATTCTTCGTGTGATAGGTTCTTCTTTGATGGTTTGGCTGTCCTTAATATTTGCGATACATCTTGGCGGATAGTGTCGGCCGTATTCTTGTCAATCCCAACTATAGTTGCTTCTACTCCACAAATTATTTCTTCTACTGGTATGCGGACAGGAGCTATTGCGTAGTTAAATCCTTTAGCCAAAACATTGTGGGATGCTGCGCCCAATACATGGGTGGATAAGTTGTATACCACTTTGAGTGATTTGTTCTCTACTCTGGTGTTTCTGGGTTTTTGTTCTGCTTGCAGGTGGTTGAACTTCTTTATTTGTTTTGTTTTTGTCCAATCGGTATTTGTCTCGGAACGGAATTCACTGAGTTGGTCCAGTATTCTCCAAATTATCGGGTGGATGATGTTGCTGAGGTTAAGATGTAGTTGCAGTAATTGTTTGTTGGTATCATCCAACATTTTTCTAGTCTCGTGGATGGATTCCCTCACACACATACTACTACCCGCGGAAACCTGAAAGAGAACATATTACGTCTTTACGGGGAGAAGACTTTACACCAAACCAAGACCTTCGAAAAACTAAGAACAAGAAGAAGCAAACTGCTTTGTGACCTGACTTTTCTACAACGTTGCCGAGAGGAAAACATCGTGCCACAGACATTGAAACTGAAGTTCAACAGAAACACCAGACAAACCAAGAACATTCTGAAGAAACCAAGTATGGCGCTACTGAGGGAATCCATCCACGAGACTAGAAAACTGTTGGATGATACCAACAAACAATTACTGCAACTACATCTTAACCTCAGCAACATCATCCACCCGATAATTTGGAGAATACTGGGCCAGCTCAGTGAATTCCGTTCCGAGACAAATACCGATTGAACGAAAACAAAACAAATAAAGAAGTTCAACCACCTGCAAGCAGAACAAAAACCCAGAAACACCAGAGTAGAGAACAAATCACTCAAAGTGGTATACAACTTATCCACCCATGTATTGGACGCAGCATCCCCCAATGTTTTGGCTAAAGGATTTAACTACGCAATAGCGCCTGTCCGCATACCAGTAGAAGAAATAATTTGTGGAGTAGAAGCAGCTATAGCTGGGATTGACAAGAATACGGCCGAGACTATCCGCCAAGATGTATCGCAAATATTAAGGACAGCCAAACCACCAAAGAAGAACCTATCACACTAAGAATTCCTGGCATTGAAACAACTAAGGGAAAACGAAAATATTATTATTCTACCAGCCGATGAAGGAAATGCAACTGTGGTAATGAACACAACCGACTACGACGCCAAAATAGGAACCCTCTTGGAGGATCCAGCATACCAACCAATCTCCACGGATCCAACAACATACCTGGAGAAAACAACCAAAACTAAAATCAAGGAGAGTCCCATCGACAAGGAAATCTAGACAACACTCATTCCAAGTGAGATGTCATCAAGATGCCCAAATTCTACGGCTTACCTAAAGTCCACAAAGAAGGTGCACCCGTAAGACCTATAGTCAGCTCCATTGGATCACCTGTTCAACAATTGGCTAGATACCTAGCCCAACAACTACAACCTCATGTCGAAGAAGCCGAACCTTACGTCAAGAACGCAAGCCACTTCATCGATCTATTGAGACAAGAAAAAGTAGAACCGGAATGGTTATTGGTAAGCTTCGACGTATGTAGTATCACTGTTTACCAATATACCAGTTGCCGAAGCTCTAGAGACAATCGAACGAAAATACTAACCCCCAGTGCACATAATGAACTTGGTGAAACACTGTCTGACAAACACATACTTTATCTACGAAGATCAGCGCTATAGACAAATAGAAGGCGCCCCAGTGGGCTCTCCACTATCACCAGTAATAGCAAACCTTTTTATGGAAAAAAGCACTAAGGACGTCCACCCACAAACCCAAACTCTGGCTACGCTACGTCGATGACACTTTCGTGATCTGGACACATGGAAAAGACCAACTCGACATCTTCCTGGAACATTTAAACAAAACCCATCCAAAAATAAAATTTACGATGGAAATAGAATCGAACAACGAATTATCATTCCTCGACGTTTTGGTCAAGAAGAAAGAAAATGGGAACTTAAGTCACACGGTATACCGAAAATCCACCCATACAGACAGATATCTGAACGCTCAATCTCACCACCACCCAGCTCAGTTACATCAGTAGTGAAAACCCTAGTGACAAGATCGCAGAGATTAGCAGACGAAGATAACATCACCCAAGAAATGGACAAACTCTACAAGGCACTCCAGCAGAATGGTTTCAGTGAATATGCTATCAAAAGAGCATCCAAGCTGAAACCAACAACACCACAAGAGGAAAAAGAAACACCAACTGCCAAGACCTACTTACCCTATGTTAAAGGCACCACCGATAGAATATACAAAATCCTACGAAGACACAACATTGAAACAACATTCAAAGCAGACAGAAAAATCAGTACAGTCCTTCGAAACTCTAAACCAAAAATACCTTTCGAAAAACAAGGGGTTTATGAAAGTCCGTGCCTCAACTGTGAAAAAACTTACATTGGACAAACGAACAGAAGGGTAAACGCAAGAAGAGACGAACACAAAAATTCCGTAATCAAAGACGAGAGAACTTCATCCCTGGCTCAACATGTAAAAGAAAAATCCCACACCATAGACTTCAATAACACCAAGCTATTAGCGAACATCGAACATACTAAAACCAGAATCATCAGCCGACACACTCCAAACACGAGCCCAACGACACGGAACCATGCACACTCTCGTCCAAGGGCAACCAACCGAAACGCTAACAGAGTATATAACCACCATCCGAACCCCGAAAACGTCAGTTTACGAATAACAACAAGCGGAAGCAGACAGTTATCGCAGACCTGAGGATGGCAAGTGTGATTTAGCCGAAACGTCGTCAAGAAACCAGCATCGGTCTTTCCAAAGACCAAGCAGTGGAAACTCGGAAGAAAACCCGGAATCCAGTGACAACCCATATTACTACCCGCGGAAACCTGAAAGAGAACATAATATATGTATATACAGCATGTGTCAATTTTCATTAGCCACAGGCGATTAATTCATGCAATACGTGACAACATGGCACCTCTACTTTCCTTTCCAATGCGAGCGCGACCGATACAAGCTCAAGTTATAGCAGTAACTCTTGGACCATCGACTTGGGTGTTTGTAATGCGTTCAGAAATAATATTTACGCGTTGCAAGGATTTGTTTTTCTTTTTCCTTTCAGTAAATGCAGAGAATTATTAAGCTGCGTTCACGCTGCATGACACACACAAAAGCGTAATTCTAATAAAATTAAAAATAAGGTAAATAAAAAAGGATTCTGAAAATAATAATAAACTAGTAGATCAGGAGATCGCGGCGGCCATTTGATGTTTCCCGTTCCAGTAATAAGACCAGACTATATCGCAACGTGTTCGCAGCTAAAGATTGAGTGTAAAATCTGGTTGGAAGATCTGAGAAAATCGTTGTAATCTCGATTGTTGCCGGGATTGGTAACGGAGAGTAGGGGTGACACACGTTGCCACATATTATTTGTATACGTATAAATCGCACGTAAACATTGAATCCCTATACCTAATGAAAATTGACACATACGGTATATATATATATGTATATATACATATATTATATAATTACAATTGGTTTTTTCTTTGGCGTAAATTTAATAATACAACAGATATTTTCTTTGGGAATAGCGGCATGTTACTAATAAAACTATAATTAACTGTAACGTTTCAACATTTTATTCATGTTTTCCTCAGTTTTCCTCATACTTAGTTTTGTTTATTTTCACATTAATAATCGTCTTTTTGTTTTATTTCTTTTCCTCTCTCCATTATTACCTTCAGTTGTCCACAATGCAGTTGCCTCGTGCACGAAAGTGATTACACCTGTATATATCTCAAACGATCTTAAACTGCAAAATGAACTTCCAGAAGAAAATACATGAGATTTTGCGCTAGAACCCACATAGCCATTTTAATTGAAAATATTGAGTTTCTACATAAAATTACTTTAAAATGATAATAAATACCTTTCAAAATATTGAAGGCAATATCAATTTTGCTTCAAACAAAATACGCAAATACGGAGAAAACACGGATTATTTTTGGTATTTGCAGGTTTGGTTAAAGAAAAAAGATACAGACGTAAAATTGTTTTCAATAAATTCTAACAGTCGAAAAATTGTTTTTAAACAAGATAATCAGCCATCACCCATATTTTATGCAATACAAATTATGTTCTGGCCTCTGGTAAATACCAAAAGTGATCCAGTTTTTTTTCTGCTTCTCAAAATCATAGTACCGTAAACGGAGACATTATTCAGAACGCGATTTTTTGCACCAAAAATACTCTGCGTTGTAAATATTTTAACTTTTTTTTATACAAAACCATAAATACCCGACATGCATACTACTAGAGATAATTTGTTAGTCTAATTAGAATTACGATGTTTTCATTCCTATTTTTCCCTATCGTTACGAATGTAAAAAAAAAGAAAGAAAGAGAGACACAAAAAAATACATTAAATGGAACAAAGTATAGTGTGTTGCAATAATTTAGACTAATATACACCACGCTCGTGGTATTAGTTAACTGTATTAAGAATAAACTGGAACAATGGAAATGCTCTTAATTTCAGAGAAAGACCCTTATCCAGTGGATGCATTGCCAACATGCAATCACGCCCTCTCTGTTTGTCAACAGGAACAAAAGTGTCTGAAATTGTACGAAGATTTCAAAACAAGTTGCAAAGTACGAGATAACAAATGTAGAATGGATGATAGGTAAGAATTTCTATATAAGTTCATTTATAATATTGCTAAATACTAATAGTTTATCTTATTTAATCATGTGTGCATGCTCTTCCTGCATACAAAGTAGCTCTGTAATACACTAACGGAAAATGAAAAAGGAATACTAGGTAAACGTTTAATTTTATACATAACATTTTGTTAAAAGCGTATCCTATTATACTTAGAATATGAGTAAATGTAAGTAAGTCTAACGATGTTTTATATACAGGCTTAGTTTAAATAGCATCATTAAAAGAGGAGGTGAAAGAAAAATATGAGCAATGCCCGTACAAAAAAAATCGCGGTCCAATGTGCACGCAGTGACCAGAAATTAATTTTTCTTTCCTTGAGTCCGAGCCTGTCCCAGTTAATATATAAACATAATAATTTTTATATATAGGAATTTAAGTTTCACAATAATATACCTCTATTTATCGAAAAAAAACATAGTAATGCACCGAGGTTGTCGACCTTTTCCACATAAAGACGTGTTATTCACAAAAAAAAACATCGCCACAGAAAATCTTTTCAACTGCCGTTCATTTCTAGCAACGGCTGTAACTATTTGCATATTTACATTTTTTTGGAAGAACCGTAAACTGGAACTAGTGGTATTTTCGTAAACGCGTATAGGATAAACAAACCGACTTTAACTAAATTTTGACCCCAAAAATTTAGTAATTTTTGATGAGTTACAAATAAACTTCTTTTTTGATTTCCAGTTAGACATTTAAACGTATTCTTCAGATTGACCGTTTTAACGGTTAACTTCAAACTTTTTCGCAGAAGTTAGTTGACATATATTCGTTCATATAAACTTCAAATCTATTGCGTGAACGAAATGTGAGGATAATATCATGTTGTTTAACGAAATTGTCGTTCCCTTTGTCATTCCGACAGCAGTTCCTTGACGTTTATTCGTTCACATAAACTTCAAATGTATTGCTAGAACTAAATGTGCTTAACTAAATTTTCGTTTCAACTGGCGATTTTGGAAATTAACAATGTAAAGTGATGAACTTTAACAAAACGTGAGTTTAAAACTGTAGCATATTAATAAAATTAAGTATTCTTGCTCACTAATATTTAAAAATATGGTTATTCATAGCAATAAAATCTCTCTGTGATATTATATTTTTCAAACAAAATCCAAAATACTGCAGCTACTGACCGGTTGATGCAAACCAGCGCCCACTTTAAACGCTTACTTTTATAACAGGATGACATGTGTAAATGTGGAAATTATATTTAACATTATTTTTTTTTTGACTTAGGCCATCTCTTACTAATACAGAAAACTCGTTCTTGCTATTATTATACGTTTACTGACGCTGACTTATTTCGAACATTTCGTTGACATTCAAGTCTTGTATAATTCTTGTATCTAGCCTAAGTTGAACGTCGACAGTCCGAAAAGACAAAACTAAGACTAAGTTCGGTGATTAGTTTTTATTCGTTCATGTTTCAATTGCTTTGTTGTATTAAAATGTTATCGCACTCTGCCTCTCTTTGTGTCAAGTTTTACGATAATTATAGCCCATACTTCAAATTTTCTTACAAAGTGTCATCCTTACGATAATTCGATGTCGTTTGTTTGTTCACATAACTACCATATTTAGGACTCTGTATATTAGTGACATAAAAAGCATAATCGATCGAATCTTGTCGAGCAACCTCATGTCCCCTCGGCAGTACTATCTTTCTCTGTTAATCTTTCATAATTCTAATGTACAGTTGACAATTCGCTGCTAATATTCTCGACGGTTTACCGAATGACCATTGTGCTTCCCAACATCCCACAATACGCCTTCACTCAGAGTCCGAGAATCCGCTAATTAAGAAAACTATTCACGTCGTCGAGACATAGTACAGAGAAAACTATTGCTCACCAATTTCACAATACCGACTTTAATGTCACTTATTACCAAGTGTGAAAACACTTTTTGAAACAAATTTAAGAGTGCTGCTGGGAATACTTCTGGAATCTAGTAGTTTAAGTGACGTACGCAGTTTAATTTTCTGACCTATCATTCAGATGACACGTCATACTTAAGGGTATCAATTTCGTTTTGACAGCATGTAACTTATAGTACAAAATCTTTTTAGTCCACACATACCCTGCTGGTAGATTTTTAGTGTCCTCAAATATATCTTTTCCATTTATTGCTAATTATAGTTAAGGAAAAGAATGCTTTATTAGCAAATTAATACACAACATATACAGGTTCGGCCTATTTTTACCTTTCGTGCGAGATAAAAGTCCATGTATTGAAACGAACGTTGTTGCAATATTTATACACATGTGGGCAAGTACTGTTCGATAAAAGTAGTGGGGACGCTAGACGACAGGCCGACGCCGATACGATCATTGCGATCATAAGATTCCAATATAGTTCGCTGAAGGTCTACTTGTCGGCTCTCGTATGTATATTTGTTAGGTAGGTACGGTTTGGCAACTCCTTTCGTGTTATGTACGGGGAGCCGCACGCAAGAAAATCGTAGGCCAACCGTGTATATATAGTGATTTAATATACTGATCAAAAATATTTTTAAAAAGATAATAAGACTTAATACTGCCTAAACATCTTTTGTTTTATATTCTAAGCAAATAATTTGATGGTTACTGCCTAACAAGTATTTATTATATTTTTCACATTTAATGGAATATTTGCTATACACTTTTCTGGGACATTTCCAACATCTTGCTGTTGCTTTTTCTTTATATGATTTTACTATATTTGCCGAGATCTTCGCCGTGCCAAGTTATTCTTTCCCAGAAAGCATGAGAAGTTGGTTCCTTCTTTATTTGCCCATCTTTATTCAACTGACAAGCAACAACTAGGGTCACAGCATGCCCCACTAATGAGTGTACCACTAACTTATTTAAAAGACCGGACATGTTTAAAAAGAATTGGTCCGGGAAGAGCATTAAGATACTGCTTGCAAAATGAAATTTTCTTTTTAAATTTTGATGAAAGTATTTTAAAGAAATGCAAGTACAAAGAACGATATCCCATTATATATATGCAGGTTAAAGGATAGTAGTCTTATTTAGAAATGGAACATTTGCGTCAAAATATTCGAATCAAGATGCTTTTATAATATCAAATATCTTCCGCCTACATGATACATTGTTCAACTTTATATGATTTTTGGAGATAAAAAGACTTTATTACAAATTTTTCGAATTCCAATTTGATTACATTATTCTCAGAGACAAATTTTGGGAAAATCCATCGTTTGTTATGTAAACTATTGTTAACCATGTGCGTGACATGATTGAGTGAGCTTAGCATATATACCATGAGACTGGATCATCTCTGAGCAAAAATATGGAAGAAATACATTTGCTTATATAGAATCGTTTTCGATGTTCAGAAACATGTAAAAAGAAATACAAGTTCTTCAAATTTAGTCTGCGACAGCGTTACTAATTATAAAACAAGGATTTATTCATGGGATCTGTTCAGTTTCCTGTTGTGTTTACATTATACGACAAGAAAAATCAGAAATAAATAGGAAATCCACGTGTCACAAAACTAATTATAAGAGTATGCTAAAATGTACAGTTTCTTTCGCGATCAGTTAGTCAGTAACGTATTGGAGTTTCTTAAATCTGAAAACGTCATTATTGAAATACTCATAGATTTGGTTCAGAGTAAGTCAAATTGTGATATTGAATTTCATCAAGACTTTAAGATGACAAAAATTTTTTCTTTGGTGTTCATTTTTTTTATTAAACAAGACCTTCTAGCAAAGAATCAAATAATATCAGTGTCGTGCTATTGAAAAATTAGATGTCCCTTGATCCATTTTACACATTGCGCGATATAAAATTTTAAGAGTAAGTGTGATAAGCTGGCCTGAAATAGATATCTTCTTTCACTTGTTCCCTGCTTAAAACTGGATATCCAAGATGGCGACTATTAGATTACTCCTCTACTTATATTACGACCTCAGTGGTCGCACGCAATTTTGCCGTGCCAAAAGTATACCTGTTCGGGATTTTTGAAATGCATTCTTTGCTTGCTCACGTTATCAAAATCTTGCCTTTATATTGCCAATACATTAAATCTCTTTCAAGTCTTAAAATCCACTTAACGCTTTTAGATTAGATTATAAAACTCTAAAACCAAACTTTAACTTAGCTAGGACATTCTTCAATATTATTATTTATTACCAATCACATTCCATCGAGATAAAATATTATTTCACTGCCATAATCACTCAAGTATACGTTTCCAAAAATGTTATACCTAATCCAATTTAAAATCCGGAATATATGAACTAATTACATCACTGCCCCTTTTAGTTTTCTTCGATGTTGAAGCAAACGATTGGTTTAAAGTATATAAGTTATAGTAAATATCTAAAATTCATTATATTATACTCTACAAATTAGTAGCAAACACAGTGTTAATTTAACATATACACAATTGGATTTCACAATATTCTAAAACATAAAAACTTTAGGTACAGTATAAGGGAGAAGCAGAAGAAGAATAGAATGTCTTAAAACAGTTTTTGGTAAAAAATTGGTTTTATAAAAACTTTCAACTATATAAAAAAACATTTAATATCTAATTCAAGAAACATATTTAATTAAACACGTATATAACTACACAAGTCTTTCAATGATAAAATGATAAATAAACAGGTTTAAACAGACAAAAATATGTCATTAGTATGTAAAAGTAAAGAAGTTTAATAATGATAAAATTTAAAACAATAATATCAGCATTACGACTTTACCAGATATTGAAACCACTAAAAACACTAAATGATAAAAGAGGCATCATTCTTGAGGTGCCCCCCCCCTCACCCATGTTGTTGGTTGGTTTCGATAGTTGCAGAATGGTGTCTTCACCAGCAACGGTACTTGTTTCAGCGCCGTCTCTCAAAAAGTAATTGAAGGAATCTGCATTTTGATCAATCGGTATTTTAAATATTTAACTCTTTTATATTCGCTTTCGTTAGCGATGATGTTTCCAAATTATGTAAGGAAATGTCTAACCAACTTTTTTACAGCAGAATTCCTGTATACCTGCAAAGGTCTACAGGATTTCTTTCTGATTCTTCATATACTTCTTTAAAATCTAAAGTGTCAGAATCGTCATGAAGATAAATTATCTTTACTGTCGCTACTATCGCTACTTTCTGTTACTTCTTTTTTTTGTTTCTTCAATATAACTCTGGAGCTCTTCTTCTTTTCTTTTGTTCAAATTTAACGTCACTTTCCTTTTAAAGACAAGACTATTTCATGTTTCCTCTTCGATTTAGTTTCTTATTGGCGTATCTGACAAAGTCCTTGCTTTGCGTTTCTTTCTTCTGATAGTTAACATTCCTGGACCAGCCTTACGAAACGGTCTTACCATTTGCGGTGTCAAAATAGCACCTACTTTTGAAGCTTGAATATGTAAAGGGCAGTCTTGTCCAGTTTGACTATTTCTTTCTCCAGAAATTGATGGACTAACAATTGGTTAAACATGCAAAAATTAATGAACTTACTGCTCGATCAGGGATGGTGTGTTAGCCAGCAGCTAGTTTTCCTTTAAACAGCAACGTCTAGGGGCTGTAGTCTATGCGTGCATTGGGATGGGAACGTGGCATCATCAATCATTCCATGGTCCTTGGCATAAATAACAACTTCCAACGTACAATAACTTTCGTGATTAATCGTAAGTATTAGAATTGCACCATCTCTACATATTGTATATTTCTGAAAATGCATTATTTCCTTAGGAAAATCCGTGAATCAATTAAAATTCACAAACACAACCTTAATCCAATCTTAACAGAGACGATGGGTATACGTTACATCCAACATGGGAAGCTCCACTATGAAATCTCACGCCCAGACAACGCATTTACTTGGCTCGACGGGTGCAGCCAATAGCAGGCCACCATCTGACCCTATCCCTATATAAGTTTAGCGCAGTCTCTGTCCTATCATTCTTCAAGCTACTACGAATCTACCTGCAGCCCTGAAGATGTCCCTTGCAATAGTGGACGAAACGTCGGCGTTTACGACAAACTTGACGCTGTTCACACCCGAAAACCGCGATCTACAATGGACATTTATACTTTCCGTAGGAAAGAAACAGCAATGATATTTTTGAATTAGTGAAAGTCGGATAAAAAACCAGAAAATTTCGGGGCTATCGCTACCACCAATTCCAACAATTACTATCACCCGGTTTATGTTTTGGCAGCGTGTAGCGTTTTCCTAAGCATTTTTGCCTCTTTAGGCGGAATAAAAATCATTTCTTTCTAAAAGTAATACAACAGCGTTGATATTGCAAGGTTAATTAACGTTTTATTATTTTCACCTTTGAGGTTATGAAACTAAACTTGGAGTCTGTAGCTTTGTACTAAACAAAAACACCTTAAGCACACTAAAGTACAAAAATAACTAGACTAAATACGTATTTCGACGACTAAGCTGTCATCGTCAGTAGCACTGATTAAAAACAGCGTTGTCTACACAGCGTAGCATAACAGAACAACACTGTGAGTGTTGTTCTATATTTAAAATGTTGTAAACGATTACCCTGTTGACATCAAGGTGGGCGTGAAAAATATAAAAGTCTATTGTGGAAATTAATTTGGCGGAAAAATATCACATGAACACCCTAGACTCCTACTATAAGCAAATTATGGAGCATATCAGTTAGTGTTAAATAATAAAATGAATACGAACTGTAGACATCCCCATTTTATTTAGACCCTCACTTCGAACTTTGTATTCCTTTGATAGACATTATGAATCTAGTTCTAAAAATATATATAAATAAAGCAAATATTCCGAAAGACATGCATGATTACATTAGAATTTGTTTTTGCGTCATTTGTGTGATTATATAAAAAGGATTATATGCATATCAGTAATAAAAAATATGAAATTACCATAAAACCATAGCTCTATACTTAATTAATTTTAAAATTTTCCGAAAAGGTCACTACGAAGTATTCACTTTAGTTTTTCCGTGAGTGTATTGCAATGCAGATGCTTTCTTCTATACATTAGATATGTACGTTAAATGAAATTAAACGTAAAAAGACATACACTATTATGAATGCTAATGTACCAATTTGACTTTTTACTCCAAAAAAGTAGAAGAAAACGGCTTTAACACATTTTCAACGAAGCGATTTCGATCATTCAGTATAAATAAGATCATTCAATTTTTCACGTTCCAGAGACCTCTGCCATGAATCATGGTCTAATTTACGTCGTTCCCCAATGTTCGGTTGCATATGCCCGAACAACCACATGAAAAAAAGATGCGACCGTATCTTCAGCATGGTAAACCACAATCCCTGTGTTGGTAAGTTTATATCCTCAGTGTTTTACCCCAAATTTCCCACCTATATTTATACCGCAAAACAAATAAAATCGTTTCTGTTCAGTCAACACAGTTCCTGTTGTTACGCCTTAGATTTCTAAATGTCTATTATTACAAATGCCATTTTATTTCTATTGGAATTAATGCAATTTTTAAGATAATTCATATTTCTCAAAAAGTGTTCAATTTCTATTATTTGATCACCGGTTGAAATTAATGATTGGAGTAATAAAAATTTCAACTACAATTAATTAAAAGGGTTTATACCAGAACTAACAGCCCGGATAGTTAATAGCTACGCACCATTAAGTCGAAGATCTAATCCCTTTCATTTTATATAGTTAAAGTTAGAAGTAAAGTATTATTACATATGGTATTTGAATTCGATAGAATTACTCTTATTTGATAAAAATTTAATGATTATTGAAGAAATACTTGTATGTGTAATAATGCACATAATTATTTTTAATTGTATATATTGCCAATTGTATCAGCACTTTTGTAATCAGCGTGTATATTATGTAATTTATATAAAATTTAATAAACACAAATTTCTATTATTAATCAAAAAAATTCAAAATTATTAATGGGAAACAGTGAATTTTTCCATAAAGTAACGTTTTAGTTTGAAACATGATCTCGTCCAATGTTTCATTTTGGAAGCTATACTTTTCCTACACCTCAAACACTGAAAGAAACTACAGTTGTATGTTATATTCATTTGGTGTAATTTTTTCTCATATCCCATGTAATCAATGATCATTATGGGGCTAGATACCAAATACGCCACCAAAAAAAAATTGAAACCATAAGCGGTAATCTCAGTTATTTTCAAATTATTACTACCTTTTGACATGGTGCTAGTAATGCATAGCATTACATTTCGCGCCTGCATATTATATATCTATTAAATGCTTCCAAACAAGCTGGAACAAATATACAAGAGGTAATTTCAATTATATTAAATCTATGTTTATGAAAACTATTTGACACGATGCTAGTTATAGTTGTTTATGTTTATAATACTAAATAGTTTCTTTTTTTTTAATTAGGAGTAAATCTGTTTGGTCAACAAGCTTATTTAAAACAAAATTACTATTCTAGGAAAATGATCACTCACGTTCCACTAAAAATGTATGACGCATTGATTTAACTCTAAACCAAATTGCATGGACATCAACTAGAGTTTAATTCCTGACTTTAATCACGTGTCCATTTCCTCTGTCGATTATAACAAAATCAATAACACCAACAAATTTATACAGCTATTTGCTAAAGAGTTTCTTGTTTGAATTCCATATTCCTTCAGCTTTCCTTAGATATGTATATACAGCATGTGTAAAATCATATTGGGGATAGGGCATATGTATACTATGAATACCAGCAACAACGCGAAGGCGTGCCAGTAAAGTACGATTAGCATTTCAGTTGCATACGCTCAGTCGACGGATGAACATGTATTTATCTAAGCATGTATCACACGCTTCGTAAATACATATTTACCAAATAAGAATTCAAAATACTTCTGGGAGTTTCATTATATTGCGTATACAACGCAGTAGGAAAATGAAAGCACAATTCTAATTAAACATTAATTCTTAGTAAATTATTCTATAAATTTACTAAGAACGGAATTTTAATGAAAATATAAAATATACTCTAAACAATACTAAAAAAGAAAATGTTATCGCAAAGGCTCAAAAATGCCTCCTTCAGCAGCAAGGCATTGTCCGAGCCTATCATAAAAATTTTCTGGCCCATTACGAATCATATTGACTGTTGATATGATTCGTAATGTGCGAGAGTTTTCTTTCTTTTTTTATGATAGACTCGGACAATGCCTTGCTGCTGAAGGAGGAATTTTGAGCCTATGCGATAACATTTTATTTTCTAGTATTGTTTAGAGTATATTTTATATTTTCATTAAAATTCCGTTCTTAGTAAATTTATAGAATAATTTACTAAGAATTAATGTTTAATTAGAATTGTGCTTTTATTTTCCTACTGCGCTGTATACGCAATATAATAAAACTCGTAGAAGTATTTGAATTGTTATTTGGTAAATATGTATTTAAGAAGCGTGAGATCCATGCTTAGATAAATACATGTTCATCCGTCGACTGACCGTATGCAACTGAAATTGCTAATCGTACTTTACTGGCATGACCTGCACGTTGTTGCCGGTATGCATAGTATACATATGTCCTATTCCCAATATTATTTTACACATGCTGTATATATATACAGGGCACCTCATTTCCGTCGGTTTATATACAAAAAGCGGTAATATGTTTTATTTTTATTTTTATTAAAGGTTGTGTAGGTTCATTAGGGGCACGTTTTAAAATTATTTTGAAATATACAGAGTGATCCAAAAAAAATTGGCACACCAAAGTTATGAAAATTTAAATGGAACACCCTGTATATTATAGGATATTTTGATGCTATAGGCTAAATTAAGGTCACTTACTGTTATATTCCCTATACCTAACTCAACCTCTTTTCGAGATATTTCACTATTTTTGAAAATGTAGATCAAAATTTCAGAGACATTGCTGTCTTCCATATTTGGGCGAATTATTTTAAATTGTATTTAATGTACACTCAAAGCATTAGACTCTAAGATAAGCTAAAGTTGATATCTAAAAATTATACAGGGTGTTTAAAAACTACATTTGTGTTTTGACTAACATTAAAGGAAAATAACTTTCTTATTTTAAATGGAACACCCTGTATTTATTGCCATATTTAGATTCTAATTTTAATTGTTTTTAAAACTGTATTAGGGTTTCCTATACCTATCTCTTATAGTTTTTTGGTAATTTAGAATTTTCAATTTCAAACACAAATTTCTTGCAAACTATTTTTCAAAATTCTAATATTTATTAACCTATCGGGATGATTGGTTTTGTTTCACATTCATTAAAAGGCCTCATAACTAGGTAAATAAAAAATACATACTTTATTAAACAAACAAAAAACTTAAATTGTAAAAGGAAACTAATGTTTTAACAAGTGCTCGAAATGATGTCCATCTGTTTCAATGCATAATCGAATTCTCTCCTGAAAGGACTGTTTAACTCTTGTTAAAATATTTGGTGTTATAGAACGAAACGCTATTCTTATTCGTTCTCTCATATCGTCGGGTGTAGTTGGTGGTGTATCATAAATGATATTTTTGACATATCCCCATAAGAAAAAATCGGGACTCGTTAAGTCTGGGGATCTTGCTGACCAATTCTGTAGACCGCCGCGTCCTATACACCTATTGGGATATTGCCTATCCAATTCTTTTCTTACATTTACTTGAAAATGCGCTGGCGCACCGTCTAGTTGTAACCACATCCTTTGACGAATTTTAAGTGGTATATTTTCCAAAAGTACAGGCAAATTGTCTCTTAAAAATCGAAGAAACATGGCGCCGTTTAAGTGACCATCAAAAAAGAACGGACCTACCACTTGAGTTCCAATTATTCCACCCCATACATTGACACACCACCTGTGTTGCCTGTCAATAGTTCTAAAAAAATGGGGATTTTCGTCACTGTAGTAATGAAAATTATGTTTATTAACTAATCCGTTATTGTGGAATGATGACTCATCCGAAAAAAGTACAAAATCGAAGAAATTTTCATCTTCACTAAACTTTTCTAAAACCCATAAACAAAAAACGAGTCGTCTATCGTAATCTAATTCCAAAAGTGCTTGGTGTAATTGAATACGATACGGGAAGAAGTTGTGCCTTTTTATAATTCTTCCGACGCTCCGCCTGCTTATTTCAGTGGTTTCACATATTTTTCGTTGACTTGTATGCGGATTTTCTGCCAGAGATCCGATAACAACAAAATCATTTTCTTCATTTCCCGTAATTGGTCTTTGCCGTTCTGGTTTCTGATAAAGCACACTTCCTGTTCTTCGGAAAACTTGCAATAAATTTTCTAATGACCGCCTGTCAGGATGACGCCTGTTAGGATATTTTTGAGCATAAACTCTTGATGCTAGCAAGCAATTTTCACCACACTCTCCGATTACTAAAATCATATCCACCTTTTCGTTTTCAGAGTAGGTTCTCATTTTAAATAATTAAAATTATTTAAACGACGTCGAATAGCGTTGATCTCTTAACTAATATGTACTGTCACTGTCAAATAATTTATCTGTTTGAAGTATTAATAACAGCGGCAAAGCCTACTTTTGCAAAAAATTGCAAGAAATTAGTGTTTGAAATTGAAAATCCTAAATTACCAAAAAACTATAAGAGATAGGTATAGGAAACCCTAATACAGTTTTAAAAACAATTAAAATTAGAATCTAAAAATGGCAATAAATACAGGTTGTTCCATTTAAAATAAGAAAGTTATTTGCCTTTAATGTTAGCCAAAACAGAAATGTAGTTTTTGAACACCCTGTATAATTTTTAGATATCAGCTTTAGCTAATCTTAGAGTCTAATGCTTTGAGTATACATTAAATACAATTTAAAATAATTGGCTCAAATATGGAAGACAGCAATGTCTCTGAAATTTTGATCTACATTTTCAAAAATAGTGATATATCTCGAAAAGAGGTTGAGTTAGGTATAGGGAATATAACATGAAGTGGCCTTAATTTAGCTTATAGCATCAAAATATCCCATAATATACAGGGTGTTCTATTTAAATTTTCATAACTTTGGTGTGCCAAATTTTTTTGGATCACTCTGTATATTTCAAAATAATTTTAAAACGTGCCCCTAATGAACCTACACAACCTTTAATAAAAATAAAAATAAAACATATTACCGCTTTTCGTATATAAACCGACGGAAATGAGCTGCCCCACCCTGTATATATATACACGGTGGCCAGAAAAATGCGGACAAACGCCACGCAGGCCAAATCTTTGTTTAATTCTGAGTTGACAATCTTAATTGAAAAAAGTAGTAGAGTGTTTTTTTTTTTTTTTTTTTTTTTTTAAACCATTGGTATTAATCGATTAGTTACATCAATGCATTTGAGATAATTCCATTTCTAAATTTCACCACAATGATTTTACATAGATAAATTTGACGAATTTTGCTAAATTTTAGCCGTACAACTTAATGTTTGATGGTCTCGTATGCCGTAAGGAAGGACCGTATAACTTTTTTGGATTAAGATTATCGCCTCAGAATTGAACAAAGAATCGTTCTACCTGGCGTTTGTCCGCATTTTTCTGGCCACCGTGTATAATTAAAAGAGAAGGTCTTTGCCATTGAAAAACTCAATGTAAGACTTAATTATTGGGGAATCCAGCATAGAAACAAAATTCAATTTAGTTCTTTATTTTTTCATCCAATATTTCGCACATTGTGTGTGTGCTTCATCAGGGATTAAAAATGTGAACTTATGATGTGGACAATATTACTAAAATACATCTACACTAATATCGACAGGTACATCTCTGAAATGTATACTGTATACATTTCATTCCATCTTACCTCTCTATATTGTAATGAAATCAATAATAACTTTATCAATGCTGTTCATCCCTTTGCTAAGTTTTCTCTTGCTTGAGTTCCATAGTCGTACAGCTTATTTTAGGTACATTAAACATGAATATATGTAATACTCTATAATGCCGTTTTTATATAGAAATCGTCACCATTATTAGGCGGCAATCTTGCTACTAGCGGAGTAAATACGGTTCAGACGCGTATCTGATATAAACTGCTATACCAAAGCTCAGATTTTAATTATACTATTTAAATTAAAAACGAAACAATAAATAATTGGCAACCTACTTATTTTATACCTCTGTGTAAGAATGTCAATCTATATAATCGCTTATATTACTTCTATAAATATTAATGTAAATATGTGAACATTTGATATTAGTTTTGTAATTTTTTTATAATATACAGGCATTTGCTAATTATAACGTATACCTTTTGAAATATTACGCTCGTTTCCAGAAAACTCCACAAACATAATTCTGAATCTACTGTCTATTTCAAAGAATAAATAAGTAAGTGGCACTTTAACGTTTATAATGTAAAAATAAAAAATATATTTAAATATCATTTTATTCTTAAAATTGCATTGATTCCTGTTTTCATTTTTCATTCGAATACACGAATTTTTTTTAACTCTTTTTTTTCTGTTAATTTCGTTGTTTTTACGTTCGTTGTAAACGTTTGATAAATAACCAACCCATGATTGGTCACAAGCATGGAACACTGAAAAACATTCGCGGATTGATTTCAATGATGCATGACAAACCGTATAAGTAACTACGGTTACGACAATACAATGTAATCTATAATGCACCAAAACATCACTTTATACCTTTCACCAAATTTTCCCAACAAACAGTGACGAAACCCCATGCCACCAGTGGGCGATATCTATCTATCTATCTATACACACGATTGTTCATGAATTCCCCCTCTCTAGCATGTTCTTGTATTATGTAATGCTGAGTTGCGCAAAAAATTCCTCCTCCACGGGATCTGTTAATTGACAGACATTACCTTTTTTAAAACTTCTTTCTACACCTAATAATTAATTATAATTGTTTATTAGGATGTAAAGTGATTTTAAAAGTAAATTTAGTCAATATGTTTTTTAAACAAACAAGATAAAAGAAAGTAAGGTCACCCTAGTAGAATAAGTATCCTGCTTGATACAATACAATCATCTAGCAAATATTGAATATGTCTGTTGTCTATTTTTATAATAGTAAATGATATTTTCAAAAATCTTTCAACATACATTCTTTAATTCTTCCTAATCTCGTCAACAATTAAAGTAAGCCCAATAATATCACCTTACAAATAAATGGAAACTCCTAATCAAACAAAAACAAGATAATCAAACTAATGGCATAGACGTGAAATTGCCACATTTTTACGTCAAATTATTCGTTGTCATTCTTAAAGAAATGTATAAAATAAATCTAAATATCATATTATACTTTTAAGGACTTCGTTGATAAAATATATCAAACTAATGACAAAATATCGAATAGAAAAAGCAAAAGCCAATTTATAGCTTCTGTCAGGAGTTCCACAATTTATTACAGAAAACAATCAACTGCACTGCATAGTAGTTAATGGGAAATTGACACCCAATTGACAATATATAAAAAGTTAATAATGCGTAAATGTGTATAGTACAAATGTGTGAATGATACCATACAATGTGTTCCAGATAACATTTCCAACATGGGGACCTCGCTTATTATAAGATACAGGTTTGGTTAAGTTAGATGAATTATTCCTCTCCAATTCCCAAATTTCCATGTATTTCAGGACTTATAGCAAGAAAAAGAAAAATGTCAAATTTCTTTTCCATATAATAACTTTTTTATTTTAGTAGGCACATAATTTTCATTTGCACTATCTTGAGGCACTTCTAAGGCAGAATTTAGATATCGACTTTGCACTTTCCATTCTTTAGTTTTAGCTCATATTATTAAAAACAACAAAGGAGAAAAATATTTTATTAAACACTCAACAATAAGCAGACCGTGATACACGAAAACACAAGCGAATTTAATGTCTCTTGTTATATATTAAAAATTATTCTGTCCAGGATATTTTTGTGTCAAACATGATCTCATTAACTAATATTGAAAAATTTGATATGTTCAGTTGTTACATCCTTTGTCATAAAAGCATCGTAATAGCTGAAAGGATGTACTTGTGGCTATATTCTGAAAGCACTGGCCTGCTCGTACGTACAGAAATTTGTTAACTAATTTAAAAGAATATGGTTCGTGTTCCAAAACCTACTACAAATCCGAAATTAATGAGTAAAGACGTAGAATTAAATGTATTACAATATGTTATTGAAAATCCTTCAATATCTGTTAGAAAAACACTAGTACTTCGAAAACTATAGCACAAAGAATTTAAAGCGTCACAAATACCACCCATATAAGTACACAATTCTGCAGGGGCTTAAAGAGGGAGATCAAGAGAGAAGATTACAATTTTGCAAATGGTTTGTTAGCCAATGTGAGAATAACAATAATTTTCCTGCTACGATTTTATGGCTTGAGGAAAAAAGATTTACAATTAATGGTTTCTTCAATAGACACAATGCTCACTTTTTGACAGAGAAAATCCTCACGCTCTTAGGGAAAGTTCACATCAAGTGAGATTTAGTTTTAAAGTCTGGTATGGCGTGTTAGGCGCTAAACTTATTGGGCCCTTATTTTTTAACGAAACACTAAGTAGTGAAAGGTATTTGAATTTACTACAAACTCATTTAGCAAATAAACTTGATGATTTACCGTTGATTGAGAATATTAACATCTGCTTCCAACAAAATGGTGCCCCACCCCACAATTTAAACATAATCAACAAATATCTTAATAATCAGTTTCCAAATTCGTGGATTGTTAATCGAGGATCGCCATTGGACGTTTTTGTTTGGGAATACGTAAAAGATCGGGTGTACGTTCAAACATTTGATAATGCCAAAGATCTTCGTGAAGCTGTTTTTGCAGCATTTGGGAATGTTAAAAGGCAAAAACTACGCAGTTCCATTACGTCGACACTACGCAGGGCACAATTATGTCTAGAACGGAATGGTCAATTGTTTAAACATCTTGAATAATTTTTTTCTTGTAATATTACTATCGTTATTATTTTTATTACTTTCTTTCATTGTTGTTATCCATTATTTGAAATACATGTAAATTTGGAAATTGGAGAATATCGTTATAATTTTACTAATTCTTAGGAATAATTTATATAATTTAATTAAACGTGTATTTTTTATAATAAGCGAGATCCTCGTGCTGAAAATGTTATCTGGGTGTGACACGTTGTATACATGCGTTTCAAAGTCTCAGTTATCTTCAGTATATCTCGACCAAAGTGTGTGTTGAAAGAATAATATATGTATTATAAATATTACCCACAAGAATCCCAAAGTTCAAAATCCTATTCATGTCCATCGTGTTCAGCAACACATTTACCTATTATCATCTTTCCATATTTTGTCACTCTAATGTTATTTGCGCATAGGCTAGCATTGTTTACCAGGTAGTAAAGTTGGTACTTGTCTGCAATAAGTTGTGGAACTCTTGACAGAAGCCACTAATTAGCTCTTGCTTTTCCTATTTGTTATTTTGTTATTGGTTCGCTACATTTTATTAATGCAATCTCGACGTCAAGATGACTTTTAGATCAATGTTATACATTTCTTTTATATATACAAAGTGAGTTATCTGCGCGGGGAAGGCAGATTGTGACTTTATGGGAAAAGATATTTCGAAACGGTTTTCTTACACTCATTAGGATCACGTTCTAAAATTATTTTGTACTATACAGAGTGTTCCATAACTTGGTGGATAGTTACAGTTTTTTAAATGGAACACCTTATATATATTATTACATTTTTGTATTCCCGTATAATAGTGAAAAAGTTACACGATAGTATAGGCCTAAAATTTAAGATTTTTGACTTATTACCGTTTTTTTGAAAAATTCAATGTTTCTATAAAATTATATTTCTCGAAAACGACGTATTAGATGGACACAATTTTTGGTAGCGTTGTTTATAATAAAAGGTCGTAATACAAACATTTTTTATGTTTTTGCAATTACTAATTGAATTTGCAGAAAACTGGATTAAAGTTACATAACATATTTT
Source organism: Amphimallon solstitiale (assembly GCA_963170755.1). Classification (NCBI taxonomy): domain Eukaryota; kingdom Metazoa; phylum Arthropoda; class Insecta; order Coleoptera; family Scarabaeidae; genus Amphimallon; species Amphimallon solstitiale. Next base: position 55,551,160 of record OY720684.1, read on the forward strand.
CGTCTAATAGTGATTTTTTTCAAATGGAACACCTGTATATCGGTTCATTTTTGATTTTCTTAATAAATTTTGCACCAAAAACATGTAAGACGTTATTATTTTAAAAATGACCTTTACTGGGATATTGTCGTTTTTTTATATAATTTTGCTAACCTTGTTTTTATTTTAATACAGTCTTTTTGTACTGAAGGAATGTCAAAGAAATTATTCATTAGCCAAAAAGTTTACCAACAGCGTTACCCTGACAGAATATTCCGAAAACAGATGCCTCTAGAAGAGTAATGGATACTTGCACTACTACTGGTAATATTTCTACTTCAAAACCAAGGAAACCTAATATGTGGTTAATGATGAAAATCAATTAGCATTCTTATAACAATGACAGAGAATCAACCTCATCAGTACCCATAAAAGGAACTCGTTTGCTGGATATTAGCGAAACCATCTTTGCAAGTACTTTAAAATGAAATAACTTATTTAGACCAAACCTTTCCAAATTATTGGATTGGCCGCAGTGAGACAATAAACTGGTCAGCAAGATCACGTGATTTGACACCCTGCGACTTCTTTCTGTGGGGTAACCTTAAAAATAAAATTTATAAAAGACGACACCCAAACATTAATTCTTTGTGGAATGCAATCAAAGAAGAATGTCCTCTCATCACAAACAGACAACTAGCGAATGTTAGAAGTTCTTTCTACAACAGACTTGGTTATTGTTTAATTGAAAACGGGGGGTTATTTGAATACTTATTATGAATTTAATTTATACTTTTTTTAATTTATTCATTTATTATTTATGTACGCAACAATAGTGTATTAAAAATGAACAAATTATTATGTATTTTCAATTTGAAATCTGTAAGTTCTTACATACCTAGTAGATGGAATTCACCTTAAGTAACTTATTTTATAGTAGCTGGATTTTTAATATTAATTGCTTTATACGAAAGCAAAGACAAGATTTAAGAAATTTTAGTATCAAATGACGCGGTTTATTATTCTCTTTCATATGATGTCATTATAATATTTATCGGTGGAAATGAGGAACAGAAACATGTTCTCAGACGTAGGTATAACCAACCACTCGATATAAACGAAATCCATTTCAACTGAAGCATTATGGTACCAACTATCCAGTTGTCAAAATCTGATAGATTGTAAATTGTGTCGAAGAAAGCACGGCTGTCCGTATTTTATAGTAGCTGGACTTTTAATATTAATTGCTTTATAAAGAAGTAATTAGAAGGTACATATTAAGAGAAGATTTTAGTACCAAAAGACGCGGTTTATTATTCTCTTTCACCATATGTCATTACAATTTGTATCGGTGAAAATGGGGAGCAGGAATATGCATATACATGATTTCCCATGTAAAAGGAATATGTTCAGACGTATGACCAAGCACACGGTATACAACAAGACGGCGAATCCCCACATTCTATGCTAGAGACACGAAATATTTTAATGAAATCTTTGCAGCGAAGTGGCTAGCCCGTAGAGGATGGGCTGGTCTATTTGAAAAAACTCACTTTTAGACATGAATGTAACTTTAATACAGTTTTCTGCAAATTCAATTAGTAATTGCAAGCAAATAAAATATGCTTATATTAGAACCTTTTATTATGAAAAAGGCTACCAAAAATTGTGTCCATCTAATACGTCGTTTTCGAGAAATATAGTTGTATAGAAGCAGTAAATTTTTCAGAAAAATGGTAATAAGTCGATAACCTTAAATTTTACGCCTATACTATATTATCACTTTTGACTAAGAATTATACGGGGAATACAAAAATGTAATAATATACAGGTGTTCCATTAAAAAAAAAACTATAACTATGGTCAGCCTCCAGGTTATGGAGCACTCTTTATAATACAAAATGATTGGCTATCATAGGAAAAAACCGCTTCGAAATATTTTTCCTCATTAAGTCACAATCTGCTTCCTCGCGGACATGACTCACCCCGTATATTACCATGATTTGTTTTTGTTATTTGGAGCTTCCATTTATTTTATGATATTACTGGATAAGTATATCTTAATTTTTGAAAAGATTACGAAAAATTAGAATAGTTCTGTGAAAATATTTTACTAAATTGATGTCTTGGGTTGAATGTCACATTCGGCAGTCAAACTCCAGAAAAATATGAGACACCCGAAGAAGATGAAAATGTATTCATCAAAACGTTGTGCATCTATAAATCCTGTTTTAACGCGGGAAACAATGCAAGAAAACAATTTTTCATCGTACCCCATATAATATTTCCAGAATGGGGATCTCAATGGTTATAAGAATTACTTGAGTCAAGTGCATTACGAACACAATCGACTCTAATGTTCTAGCTAAATAAATACAGTAAGTAAGCAACTCCGGGAAAGGTGTTACAAACCATTGGGGAAAGTACGATCAGTGTAACAAAAATATTGCTTATTGGTCAAAGGCAAGATCGTGAGTAGTAGCATTGACCACAATAAATATAATTATTTACAATACATCAACCCTGACTAACTATATTAAGAAGAGATGTTATAAGATTAGTGTTCAGTAAGACCAGTATTAACTGATTATTAACATAGTGGAAAATCAGTTATTAAGTTAATCCATAAAATAGGTTTAACATCGTAATTAATAAAAACCCATGTCTAAGTTATCAGTTGCTATAAGAGTAGAAATTTGATGCTATACGAATACTAAAAATTTTAAAACGGCTAAAACTGTTCTAATAATTCTAAAGAGTAGTTTATTTAATTCAACTCAACCTTTATTATTTGCACAATTAGACAATATAAAACATATTGACTTATAAATTGAAATGAAATCCAATAAACGTATAATATGGTGTAGAAAAGGTGTCTAAAATGAGAACAAACAGAATCAAACTGGAGCGAAATTAATCGATCCCCCCTTTTTCCATGTGGTTTATTTATGTTTCAGACACACTTCCGCTATATCCTGGCCCTGATACTGCACAGCCCTTAAACGATCCAGACCGCATCTTCTTTAGGGATTTTTGGTCACCTCCTACAAACCTGTATCCGTACTTCTTGTTCCCTCCTTCAACGACGCCCAATACGCACGCCACTGCTCATGCCCCCGGCACCTATCGCACGCACAGCTCTGACACTGGCACTGGCACTGGCACTGGCACTGATTACCACCATCACCACCACCACCACCACCACCATCACCACCTCAACCAGCACTCGTCTGTAGAAGAGACGCTCATCACCTCATTACAGTCGCCAGAGCTCATCAGTTTGGGTGAGAGCGATCTTTCTCTACCAGTTTTATTACTACTAGTGTTGTCTGCTGTTAATGAAGCAGCCTGATTTTTTACCGATAGAGAAAAGATTGGTTATCGGTACCCACTTTTGCAAAACAAAGAAAGTATATAATATTGAAATCTTAGAGGCAGTGATGTATTGTTGAATTTTTGCTATATACACAGGTGATCAAAACAAGAAAAAGCTCAGCCTTCACATTTAAAGCCAGACGTGTTCTCTAGATAATTATCCAATGATTATTTTTTTTTGGAAAAATCTGTATGTAAAACATATTCACTCTTATATCATTAATAAAAAGCTCTCACCTCTATAAGCTATAATATTCTTTGGAATTAATTGTCGACTTTAAGTTTATGCCTGCACAAGTGAAAGATTAATAGACCTAAATTCTATTTTATGCACTAAAGCTAAGGCATCACCAGAGTTTTCAAAAATCACCTGTTCCTAATTCCAGTGGAAGCCTATATGTATGATATTGAATTTAAGAAAATACACTATTGGTCTAACGTATGTGTATCTATTCTCACAACTATCTCTCTTCGCACAAACCGTCCTACCGTCTTCTTTAAATCATTGGTCTTAATTCGCTTCGCCAATAAATTAAATCCCCAAGTGTGTATATATAGTACGAATCATTACTAAATAACACTTATCTTGAACAAACCATTTGAACAAATGTTTATAATATGTAAGAAAACAGTTTATTGAGTTGTTGTCCTTCTTGAGATGTTTTTTTCTCTCTTCAAAATGACTCAATACATGTAGTTTTTAAATACAATGTACAAGAACTCGATAGGACATGGAAGTTTAGTGCCCCGATCACCAAGATCCTCTATTTAAATCTGTCTGACTTCTGAATTTGGGGATATTTACTGTCACTAGTAATCTAGTCCAATAATAATATATATGAACTACTAAATAAAAAATGACTGGGAAATAATTCAATAAACCTAAATATATTCGTTTCCGAAGACGTTGTAGAGGCAGATAGACCCATTAAGTATTTATCCTTCCGTCCTAGATAATAAGACTTTTACTGTTCGTTTCATAATTTTACACTCTGTATAAAAAAGTGTTAGTAATCTACCTATTTAACCATGGACAAACACTGAATGTAACTTTTCCAAATATTGATGTGTTAGTCATATCAACAACTAATGAACATTAATTGCTTGAAATGTCTTAATTTGTATGAAATCTCAATAATCTGTAAACTACTTTAGATTTATGTTATTTTCTATAAACTGTTTATTTTTCACATTAAATTTCATTAGAAATTTTTGCGACCACGCTACAACAGTAAGATTCTAAATATATATTCTCTTATTAAAACAGGTTTTTCTAAAAAAAAAAGATCATCGAATAATTATAGATGAAAAAGAGATAATTTTAAAATTAAAATAAATCTACAAACGATATTTCTAAGTTTGCTTCATAATAAAATATTATTAATTTCTGTTTCAATTCTTTTCCAATACAGGATGTTTTTAAATATACCACTATAAAGTTAAAAAATCTTTGGATCACCTACATATGTAGATATATTTGTATTTGCAGTATGATTATTTTATGATATAAAATCTAGCTAGAGTCCAATATAATATGCGAGAGATATGGGAGTCCAGGGAGAATAATTTATTAATCTGAAGAACATTGTGCCGGAATTTAAGAACTAAACAAAATTCAGAAGTGCTCAAAGTTTTAGTTGATGGGACTCGCAGGGCTTATCAATAATTCCAAAACGAAATTCAATAATGTTGCAACGATTTCGAAATACAAATAACTTTTTCTTAAATTCGAAAAGACAAGATGTCACTTCTAAATACATCAGAATGTAGATAAATATGTTAAAACAGAGCAGAATATTGTTTTAAAAAATATACAATATAACAGAATGACTGCAACTGATATAACCAAATGTACATATGTATTTGTTTTCAAATTTTACACACTCGTCCAATATCTTCCTGAATAATTAAGCATTAATTTAGAATAAGTATAAAATAATGCTTGATGGGTATTTAAAAGAGATGCACATCATGCTGCCACTACATACGAAATGAATGCCATATGTTCTCGCCTTGATATAGAAAAAAAAAGTTGTGAAAATGATATAATTTTTAGTTTTCATTATAATTTCAACAAATATCAACGTATTTATTGCAACTATTAAAGAATAATACCTTTCTAAGAGTAATCATATGTTTTTCCTCAACATTGCTTGCACTTTAATCCTCCAAAATTGCAAGCGATCCTGCTAGAATTAAAGAAAACATGCTGAGGTAGATGATCTGATATAATACCATTCATCCCAATGTCAAGTCAGTTATATAACCTAATCTACATGCTTTTTCCTGTTAGCGTTAGTTCACCCTTACTTCAGCTTATGCAGACGTATTCAACCAATAGATCAAACTATCTGCAAAGGTCTATGATTTTATATCCTTTTCTGGGGTCCAACAGTTCTTGGTGTTTACTTTAATTTTCAATTGAGCTTTTGTACTCAAGTTTTGGATTTATGTTACGTTCTTGCAATTTTCGAGTGAGAAAGTTCAGATTTTTAAAATATCTATTTTTTAAAATTGATAGAAACTACTCACCTGTCAATATTGACAACATGGAATGCGTTGTTTGCCTTCTCCAAAGCATTACCCAGCTCGTTTTATTTGGAAGCTCGTCAGTGGTCTTCTTGACTCACATGGGCTGCTTGAATAATTGTGCTTCTGTGTGCCTAGGATTTCCACTCGTGACAAATGTAATTTGTATTGAAATTTTCCAATCTTCACAACTTGCACTGTGATGATACTATATTAATTCAATTTAATTATTTAATGTATTTATTAATGTTCCTAAAATTGTTGAACAATATTATTATTTACATCAAGCATATATACAGGGTGAGTCATCTAAGCGGGTAAGTCCGATTATGCCTTTATGAGTAAAGATATTTCGAAGCGGTTTTTTTCATGTGATAGCTGTTCATTGGGAGCACATTTTAAAAATATTTTGTATTATGCAGAGTGTTCGGTAAATTAGTGGCTAACCATAGTTATAGTTTTTAAATGGAACACCCTATATATTATTGCATTTTTGAATTCCCCGTATAATTTTTAGTCAAAAGTTATAAGATAGTATAGGCCTAAAGTGTAAAGTTTTTGTCTTATTCCCATTTGTCTGAAAAATTCAATACTTCAATATAATTATATTTCTCGAAAACGACGTATTAGATGGACAACATTTTTTGCAGTAAGAGGTCCTAATAGAACCATGTTATATTTTTTTACAGTTACTAACTGCATGTGCAGGAAACTGGATTAAAATTAGATGACGCGTTTTTGTATAAAAGTCAATTTTTTTAAATGGAACACCCTGTATACCAGTCCATTTTCGAATTGTTTATTAAATTTCATGTCAGAAACATATTACTTTAATTTTATACAAACATTGAATTTTTCAGAAAAATGGGAATAAGTCAAACACTTTACACACTTTAGGCCTATACTATCTTATAACTTTTTGACTAAAAATTATACGGGGCATTCAAGAATGCAATAATATATAGGGTGTTCCATTTAAAAAACTGTAACTATGGTTAGCCACCAAGTTATCGAACACTCTGTATAATACAAAATATTTTTAAAACGTGCTCCTGATGAACAGCTATCACATGAAAAAAACCGCTTCGAAATATCTGTACTCATAAAGGCATAATCGGCCTTACCCGCTTAGATGACTCACCCTGTATATACAGGATGAGTCATCTAAGTGGGTAACGCCCTATATATTATTGCATTTTTGTATTCACCGTATCATTTTTAGTCAAAAAGTAATAAGATAGTATAGGCCTAAAGTATAAAGTTTTTGACTTATTCCCATTTTTCTGAAAAATTCAATATTAATATAAAATTATATTTCTCGAAAACGACGTATTAGATGGACAACATTTTTTGCCGTAAGTGCTCCTAATAGAACCATGTTATATTTTTTTACAGTTACTAACTGCATGTGCAGGAAATTGGATTAAAATTAGATGACACGTTTTTGTATAAAAGTCAATTTTTTTAAATGGAACACCCTGTATATCAGTTAATTTTTGAATTGTTTATTAAATTTCATATCAAAAACATGTAGGACGTTAATACTTTAAATGTGACTATTACTGAGCTACTGTCGTTTTTTGATATGCTTTTGTTAGTTTTTGCGAAAAAGTATTTTTTTTCAAATGGAACATCCTGTATATTATTTCATTTTTGAATTTCTTATTAAATTTTACATCAAAAACATGTAAGACGTTAATACTTTAAAAGTGACTATTACTGAGCTATTGTCTCTTTTTGATATAATTTTGTCAATTTTGTGGTTTAATTAATAAAGTATAGCACTGACAAAATTATATCAAAAAGAGACAATAGCTCAGTAATAGTCACATTTAAAGTATTAACGTCTTAAATGTTTTTGATGTGAAATTTAATAAGAAATTCAAAAATGAAATAATATACAGGCTGTTCCATTTGAAAAAAATACTTTTTTGCAAAAACTAACAAAATCATATCAAAAAACGACAATAACTCTGTAATAGTCACTTTTAAAGTATTAACGTCTAACTTGTTTCTAACATGAAATTTAATAAACAATTCAAAAATGAACTGATATACGGGGTGTTCCATTTCAAAAAATTGACTTTTATACAAAAACGTGTCATCTAATTTTAATCCAATTTCCTGCACATGCAGTTAGTAACTGTAAAAAAATAAATGCTTCTATTAGGACCTCTTATTGTAAACAATACTCCAAAAATTTGTGTCCATCTAATACGTCGTTTTCGAGAAATATAATTTTATACAAACACTGAATTTTTCAGAAAAATGGGAATAAGTTAAAAACTTTACACTTTAGGCCTATACTATCTTATAACTTTTTGACTAAAAATTATGTGGGGAATTTTAAAATGCTATAATATATAGGGTGTTCCATTTAAAAAACTATAACTATGGTTAGCCACCAAGTTATGGAACACTCTGTATAATACAAAATATTTTTAAAATGTGCTCCTAATGAACAGCTATCATAGTGAAAAATCTGCTTCGAAATATCTTTATTCATAAAGGCATAATCGGCCTTACCCGCTTAGATGACTCACCCTGTATATATATATGATAAAGAATTTTATGGGGCAATTCCGCTGAAAATGCAACTGCAGACACGTGTTTCGAACTGGTTGGTTCTCGTCAGTGCAGTGTAACCAAGGAATAAGATGGGAAACCTTGGATATGAAAAGCATCTTATTCCTTGGCTACACTGCACTGACGAGAACCAACCAGTTTGAAACACGTGCCTGCAGTTGCATTTTCAGCAAAATTGACCCATAAAAGTCTTTATCATATATTATATCTTAAGATCCGCATTCATTTTCTCTTCTATATACCGTAGTCGACATATTTTAATTTCTGATACGAAAGTAGAAACAGGAAAAGAGCGCGACGAAATAAACTAAAGATAAACATAAGCGAGGCTGCCAAGACTCGACAAACGTTTCCTATGAAATGTAAGGCGTGAGGGTCCCCCGCCACTGCGTTGCTCTCCCACCACTGTTAGCAAGCAGACATCGCTGCATCATCGTCTGCATGGGATAGAAGTGTAAACCGAAATTAAAATTTAACGACTATGGTATATATATATATATATATATATATATATATATATATATATATATATAAATTAGTAACTATAAATTTGTATTTTGCATATATGATCCCTATAATTTCTATAATCAACGTCTTTTGCATGTATGTATAAAGTTTCTGCATTCCAGTATACGTGATGCGTAGAGAATCTTTTCCGCGAATAGGCGAGTTTGAACCGATGTGTGACGTTGACATTGAGGAATAAAAAGAGGGTGCGGTACTCATCTTGTACTAGCCTTTTTCATACCAAAATAATAAGGCAAAATCGATGAACAATGGCTTCAAAAACACCTCGCCTTTAAAAGGCGATCTTCTAATATCACTCTTCAATAAATGAAATCATGGACTGACCACTCAAATTTACCGCTCGTCATCTTCACCGGATCTTTGAGCTGAATTTAAACATTTTAACCACTTTTCTACTGTAGAACATGAAGGAAACAATTCACCATAACCTAAATTAATTTTTGGTGACTCACTGCTCGCAGAACTTTAGTATTTAAAGCGTCAGCTTGGCCCATACGCAAGCAACACAGTTTAAACACGTTTGAACGTGTGTAAGCCTGTCAAGGCAATAACATATGGCGCTTATATTGTATATCTTAAGCAATTATTATTGACCCCGCACACCAATTCTACTTATTTCATAATACTTATTTAATTAATTTTAATCTACCTACTTCTTCTGAATACTTTGGTTCATATTTGTATCTATCTTGAACAAATAATGTTCTATGTATCTACGTAATCATAAGGATTACAAAGATTTTTTCATACTCCCATGATGTGTTATTACAAAGAACACTTTCCGACACATTTTGAATAACTTTAAATGCTTTCTTTACAACTTTGGCAGTGATAATTTCAAAACTGTTGTCTGAAACTAATATCCTAATTAAGAATTAATAACAAAAAATGTTGGTCAAATAAATTGAAAAATCCAAAGATACTTGAATTGCTCAATTCTGCTTTACAATTAATGAATCCATAGATATATGCACATTTGTATATGACTTGAAAATTTGACTACTTATTGCTAATGAAATACAATGTATTCTCTATTTCTAATATTGAGGGTAGATTCAGTAAGACTAATTTGGAGGAGCCAATAAATATTATCTTAATTTTCAGCAAAATTAGCAATAATTAACTATATCAGCAGCAGTCGTTCTAAAAATGTTAAATTTTACAAGTCAGTGGCTACCAACAACCTAAGACTAAAACTATTTTTGTAGATAAGTCTTGACAGCACTAGTTTTTTCCATAGCGACTTTCATCGCTCTGTCTATATATTTATATGTATAAAGTCATAGGTACATAATAGTTTAAAGATGAAATATCAAGAAAAACAGAGTTCAAAACAAAACAAAAAAAAAGTTAAGATGATTTCAGCTTCGGATAATACGTCTGCCTCACTTGACTATGGGCTAGGCAATTCCATAGTCGAAAATCCGCTAGTTGACGCGGCAAATGGCCAGGACGCTCATGCAAACAATGATCACATTAGCGTGAGTGTTTTAAACAGCAAAGGAAAAACTAGTGCCGCTAACATCTCCCAATACGATGAAGATCAGGACCTCAATCTCATCGGGCAACATCAAAAGTACTCAAGTAGGTATCGAGGCGCCCAGCTCTCAAGCTGCTCTGCGGCTTCTACTAATTAATATTTGATCGCGTTGATTCATTTTCAGGAACGAGTCAGCTTTTTGTCGTGTAACGTCTGAAAAAGATGAGTGTTTACTGAACCTTTCTGATAACAAATTTAGCTTATTTTATAAAATATCAATTCGGATATAAGCCAAATAATTTTTAAAATTCAATATAAGGAATTGAATCGCATTAATTTCTATAATCCAAGAGACATGTTGGAAACATAAACTTATTTTATTTATTGGTCTGTATTAATAGACACAGTAAACTAATAAACCACTGCAAGAATCTCTGACGGAGTGAAACAATAACTTGTGATGAAACATTTCGATTTCATTTATCCACAGAATCTAATTAAGTCAGAAGTTGATGTCAAGTTTCCACTTCGCATGCATACATTAGTGGTGTATGCAATATGTGTACACTAACTTTCAAAACTAACGAACTAAGTTCAAAAGGCTTATGTCAAATGCAAAAAAATTAATAAGGCGGAACAAGGCAATTGCTTCTTTGTACTAATAATTCTTATACAGGATGATACATAAATTGAGGCCTCATTTTGAACATATCAAATAATAACGGTTGAGAAAAAATGCATAAGAGAAATTCTATAATAAAACAAATAACAATTTGAAAATTTCGTTCTGTACCAGGAGCCTCAATAATGTGCTTTTTATCTTTCAATATGTCGATTTCATTATCATTCTAATTGTTATTATGATTAATAAAAATTACCAATTCCTACACCTGACTTTATATTGTAATGTTGAAATTATATTTTCACAACTGAAATCCTAATGTCATTTGATTTGTATATACAATGTGTCTACTTAAGTTAGAATCACATTTTATTATTAATTTTAAGAAAAAAAGTTATTCTTCGTAAAAAGTTCAGCAAAATAAATTAATCAAATATCAGTTTTTTGTAGTCGTATACAAGGTGTGAAAGAATATGAATTTTGCTCACGAGTAAAGTGCCTTTATTTTTGACATTATCGAATATTGTAAAAAATATAATAGATTAGATTTGAAAACTGCATTCAAGTATGTAATCAAATTTATCTACCATGAAAAACCATGTTTTGTTAAGTTTTACAATTTTTTCTACACATTGATTCTACTTAAAAACATTGCAAATTACATTTTTTATCTTGTTTATTAAAAAATAATAATTTTTCCATTTATTAATGTTTGCAACCATTTTTTCTACACATTGATTGAACATTTACTGTAGTTACCTTGCACTATAAAAGTGTTATTAACTCGTGAAGAAAAATTGAAATTCTTTAGATTGTTGGAGAAAACTATAAAACGCATAAAGAAGCAGCAGTAATTTTTAGTAATAGACATCCGAATTAATCCGTATTAACCAATCAACAGTTACGAAAATTGTAAATAAATTCAAGACTTATGGAAGTATTTACAACAATTTTCATAAAAAAACGCCGAAAATCGGGTGCCAATGCTGACACGGAATTATTAGTAATGCTATCTGTCGTAGAATTTCCAAAAATGTCATTGCGCAAAAGGACGTTTTGTAAAGATACAGTGCCAAAAATATTAAAAGGAGAAAAGCACTATCCTTACAAACCACATTTCGTTCACACATTGAAAGAAAGGGATTATGATAGACGATTTGAATTTTGCTCTCTCATCCAAGGAAAGTTGGAAGAGGATCCTTTTTTTACAAGACGCATAATTTTTTCCGATGAGGCAACATTTTGTTCAAATGGAACTGTCTCGTCACAAAATTGTCGCTGGTGGTCTGACACTAATCCCAATTTTACAATAAAGACTCCTGACCAATATTCATTTAAAACGAACATGAGTGAGGAAATTTTCAAAAGCAGATTAATCAGACCATCTTTTTTTTTTCGACAAACCATGAATGCGGAACGTTACTTACAATTTCTACAAAACGAAATCAGTGACTTTATGGATTTTTCAGATCTTTTTTGGTCTGCTAGATCTCCAGACTTAACCCCTCTTGACTTTTTCTTATGGGGTTACTTAAATCATCAGGTCTACCAGCGAGGGCCGATTTAAAGTGTTGATTATTTGGAAAGGATCATTTCAGAAACATGTCAGGAAATTGCTGTAGATATAGTAAGGAATGTATTACGAGAATTTGCAAACTAAATTACTGTTATTCATTCATTACGTATTTAATTTGCGAAATTGTTGCAAACATTAAGAAACGTAAAGATTATTATGTTTTAATAAGCAGAAGATATAAACGTTTTTTTAAGTTTAATTTAAATTTAATATTTAAATAATTTAATTTAAATTTACAAAAATAAAAATGTTTTACAATGTTTTTAAATGGAATCAATGTTTACAAAAATTTGTAAAAATTAACAAAACCTGATTTTTCATGGTAGATAAATGTAATTACATACTTGAAAGTAGTTTTCAAATCTAATCTATTATTTTTTTATAACAATATTCAATGATGTCAAAAATAAAGGTACTTTACTCTTTAGCAAAATTAATATTCTTTAACACACCTCGTATACGACTGCAAAACATTGATATTTGATTATTTCATTTTGGGTTCTAGACCATGCAGAACTTTTTACGAAGAATAACTTTTTTTCTTCAAATTAATAATAAAAAGTTATCCATATGATTCCAACTTAAGTGGATTCTCTTTACGTAGGTGTAGCGACTTTTTGCGTATGAGCTATAAAGAATACAAACGCCGACACTCTAAAGTGATATATAATTATATATATAACAACAAGAAATAGAAAAATATCGGGTATATTCCGCTGTAAAGCAACCGTAGACACGTGTTTCTGACTCACTAGGTCATCATCAGCACGGTGTAGCCAAGAAATGACACTCGGGTTGACAATATCTTCCTCGTGGCGATGTTAGTTGTGGTTCACAAAACCAAGGATCTTCTAACTGATGCTACAAATGGCGATCTGTCACCTGATGGTCTTCCGTGTATGCTTACATCTCCAAGGTTATCCTACCTTATTCCTTGGCTACACCGTACTGATGATGACCAATGAGTCAAAACACGTACCTACGGTTGCTCTACAGCGTATTATACCCAATATTTTTCTATTTCTTGTTCTCTTTATGTATTCGCGACCATATTATATATATATTTAGGAAAAATAACGTAGGCATAGCGGCCTTACTTATTAATTATAAATTAAACACAAGTTATTTCGTTACGTTTCGGCATAAATATTTATTGCCTTTTTCAAAACACTCTGTAATAGTACAATAATAAGAACAATTATATTAGACAATATTAATAAGACTTGCATTTTTTATTCTTGTCGACAAACAATATACTTTTCTGTAAAAATTCCTTCGTTGAATTCTTTCATCTTTACATTTCTTTTTTCACAAACATTTTTAAAATATTTCACTTACACTTATTTAATAATAATAAATAATAATAATAATAATTTTTATTCAGTCCAACAGTAACAAACCAATTACTGGACAAAGAAGTAAACGTACATTAATAAAATACAAATCAATAATATTCTTATTTGTAATATAAATAATTTACAACTATATACATATATTTATCTATAGAGCTGCAGAATTATGTATTACTTGCTGAAATGGAAACAAAAAATATATCATAATAATGTAAGTTTGCAGCACGACACATGATGACCAGTGGCGATCCCCGAAGAAGATTAGTCCTCGAAAAGGGCAACCAAAACGTGTACTAGGAGAGAGAGGAAATCCTGGGAGTGTAAAAATTCAAGCATGAAAGGAGACGTGGGCAATCATTTGATCCATTACATAGCTTCCATATGAAGCGAGCACCATGAAACTCTCGGCGATCCCGCAGTGATTGGAGGTCATGTGCTTGCAGCAAGAGATTGTAATCGATGCCACGTTCCGGATAAATTCCCATATCCTTGAAAGATAAGTATTTCAGGAATCGCCGCTGCACTCTCTCAATGGCTAGTTGTAGATATATGTACTGAGGTGACCATACTTGTGGTGCACATTCCAGCTTACAGACGACAAAACTGAAATACAAAGCCTTCAGAAGCAGTGGATTTTTAAAAAACTTACAACTGCGCAAAACAAAGCCCAAGGCCTTTGAAACCGAATTGCAAATGAAATATATATGACTGGAAAAGTTCAAATGTGTGTCAAAGAACACGCCAAGGTCCTTTATGCTGTCCACCCGCCTAAGCCGGTTGTCCTCAATAGAATAGGTAGATGGTATATTATTATTTTTGCGAGAGTAAGACATATAACAACATTTACTTACATTTAGTTTCAAATTGAAGTTGGAACACCAAGTCGATATACGATTCAAGTTTTCTTGAAGACGAAGTACATCGTTCCAAGTTCGTATAGAGCAGTAGATATTTATATCATCCGCATATGCGAGTACATTGCATGTTATTGATTTAAGCAAATCGTTGGTATATAGAGTAAATAACAGAGGTCCCAAGTTAGAGCCCTGTGGCACACCGGATGAGGGAGTAAACTCAAATGACCTAAATCCATTGTAAAAGACATAATTGCGCCTATTTGTCAAATATTAATGCAGAAGTTTGAGCAGGGACGGGCTGAATCCAATTGCTGCGAGCTTTTCCAGAAGGATACCATGATCTATCGTGTCAAACGCGCGACTAAAGTCAGTGTAGATCACGTCTAATTGGCCATTAGCATCCAGTTCATGAGAGACAGCCTGAGTTATAGTGAGTAGGTTCGTAACTGTAGACCGTCCACGAATGAAACCATGTTGACATACAGAAATCAAAGATTTTGTATTGAAAGCTATATGCAGGAATAAATTACTTTTGCAAAAACCTTTGCAAAGTTGGGTAGATTGGATATTGGCCTGTAGTTCTCAACTCTAGTTCTGTCATCTTTTTTAAAGATTGGGCTTATTCTTGCTCTTTGCCAGCGCCAAGGAAAAGTAGCTGTTCTTATTGAAGTATTCATTATTATAGCCAGAGGCTCAGCCAAAGCAAGTCTGGCAAGCATTATGCTTAATTGCACTTATATGAACAGTTTTATTTGGTTTTTGGTTATTTTTTTCTATTGTTTGTATGCTAGACGTTGTGAGTTTCTTAATTATTAAATTATTGACACATAAATACTAGAGGAATTATTGATATCTGTTCTGTCATAAATTGAGTTTTTATGTTTTTAATGTAGATGCTTTGCAAAAAATTCCGGACTTTCCTGTGTGTTTCAGTTTTAATATTTTTTGTCTGATTGAAATTAAAAGAGTGGTTCATTTGATTGACATATTTCTTTAAGACGATGCTTCCAAAATTTTATTTAATTTTTCTGAGATATTTTTAATGAAATGTAGTTCTTTTGTTGTAGTTTGGCATAAATTGTAATCGATGTATCTGCCTGAAGCTGTCGGTTTGTTATATAGTTTTGGGAATATTTTCTCATTGGAATGTATCAATGTCAAATCTAAAAAATTGATGGTGTGATTGTTTTGCTTTTCTAATTCGAATTTCAGTTTGGGATGGAAGGAGTTAAAAAAGTTTAGGATATTATTTGTTTTATCAATGGGGACGCATGCGATACAGTCGTCGACATCTCTTTTAAAAACCAAAGGTTTGAAATCAAGTTTATCTATTACTTTTTTTTTATGTTTTAATACTACTAGCTGTGTAATGACACTGGATATTGGGGAACCCATTACACATCCGTGTATTTTTCTATAAAGGTTGTTGTTATATTGAAAATAAGTGACAAGTTAATTCTGTTGCCTTGATAAACTTATTCAACGGTAAGGTTTTTAAGTCCTCCCATTGATTTTTTACTACAATTATTCCTAAGCTGATTGAAATGTTGGTGTACATTGAAATTATATCCAATTATATTAGGATGCGATTTTTTGGGATTTTTATGATAGTTTGAAATTCCTTTAATTCATTTGAGTTCTTCAAAAAGTACTCGTTTTTACATGTAATGTTTGAAATGGATTTCGCAAGAAATGTTGACACTTGCAGAGTGGACTTTGTAGTGATGACACTATTGGTCTTAAAAGTATATTTAAAGTATATTTCAATTCACATATTAGATATAAGATTACTATTATATTACTATTCTTCCAATAACGAGCACAAGTTTTCTAATAACAGCACCGCCTTAAAGAAACATGTTAATCACAGTGAAGCCCGGAATTTTTTGGAAAGCATCTCACATTAAAAAAAACTCAATTAATGACAGAATAGACATCAATAATCTCTCTAGTATCTATGTGTCAATAATTCAACAATTGAGAAATTCACAGCGTCCAGTATACAAACATTCATATAACAATAGAAATAAATAATAAACAAAAACCAAATAAAAACTGTTCACATACGAGAACTATACACATGCAATTACATTTGTTTCTTGAGATATTTCAAGACGATTGAGAAGACCCGAACTCACTGCCCTGGAAGCGTAATGGTAGCGCACCTGACTAGCAATTGGGAGAAGAGGGTTCGCCACTCACCCTGGATAATTTTTTCCAATTAAAATTTATCTAATTAATTATCCAGTGCAAAGCAGAAACATCATATTAGATATACACAATCACATTTACAAGAGCTTTGTACCATTCGCAGTCTGTTATTAAAAAGCCTCACTAACCACACAGACACGCACATAATATTTTGTTAATATCGTTACGACCACCAAAGTTTTATAAACAAAGTGCAATTAAGGGTAATACTTTAAATAAGTGTAAGTGAAATATTTTAAAAATGTTTGTAAAAAGAAAAAAGAAACTTAAAGATTACACTGAGGACTGAATTACACGAAGGATTTTTTTAGAAAAGTTAATCCTTGTCAACCATAATAAAAAATGTAAGTCTTATATTATATATACTATGACAGAATGTACAATGGCATTAAGTATTTATGCCGAAACGTAACGAAATAATTTGCGTTTAATTTATAATTACTGAATAGGGCCGCTACACCTAGGTTAATTTTTCTGAATTTATATACACGGGCAAGAAAAATAATAAAAACAAGATCTCCTTTTTTCCAATACAGTTATATACAGGGTGAGTCATCTAAGCGGGTAAGGCCGATTATGCCTTTATGAGTAAAGATATTTCGAAACGGTTTTCTCCATGTGATAGCTGTTCATCAAGAGCACATTTTAAAAATATTTTGTATTATACAGAGTGTTCCATAACTTGGTGGCTAACCATAGTTACAGTTTCTTAAATGGAACAACCTATATATTATTGCATTTTTGTATACCCCGTATAATTTTTAGTCAAAAAGTAATAAGATAGTATAGGCCTAAAGTGTAAAGTTTTTGACTTATTCCCATTTTTCTGAAAAATTCAATGTTTGTATAAAATTATATTTCTCAAAAACGACGTATTAATAGTTTCTTAAATGGAACAACCTATATATTATTGCATTTTTGTATTCCCCGTATAATGTTTAGTCAAAAAGTAATAAGATAGTATAGGCCTAAAGTGTAAAGTTTTTGACTTATTCCCATTTTTCTGAAAAATTCAATGTTTGTAAAAAATTATATTTCCCAAAAACGACGTATTAGATGGACAAAATTTTTTGCAGTATTGTTTACAATAAGAGGTCCTTATAGAAGCATGTTTTATTTTTTTACAGTTACTAACTGCATGTGCAGGAAACTGGATTAAAATTAGATGACACGTTTTTGTATAAAAGTCTTTTTTTTTAAATAGAACACCCTGTATATCATTTAATTTTTGAATTGGTTTTAAATTTCACATCAAAAACATGTAAGACGTTAATACATACTTTAGATGTGACTATTACTGAGCTACTGTCGTTTTTTGAAATGCTTTTGTTAGTTTTTGCAAAAAAGTCAATTTTTTCAAACGGAAGACCCTGTATATCAGTTCATCTTTGAATTCCTTATTAAATTTCACATCAAAAACATATAAGACGGTAATATTTTAAAAGTGACTATTACTAAGCTATTGTCTCTTTTTGATATAATTTTGTCAGTACTATACTATATTAATTAAAACCACAAAACTGACAAAATTATATCAAAAAGAGACAATAGCTCACCTTTAAAGTATTAACGTCTTACATGTTTTTGATGTGAAATTTAATAAGGAATTCAAAAATGAACTGATATACAGGGTGTTCCATTTGAAAAAATTGACTTTTTTGCAAAAACTAACACTCCCTTTAGAGTGTCGGCTTTTGTATTCTTTACTGCTCATGCACGAAATGACACTATTTCTTTCTACTTTGCACTATCTATTTTGTTTCTGTCCATGTCTTGCCTCTTTTCGACAAAATATTTCCATTTACAATGCCGTACGTTCGTTTCGGCATATCTCTAATTTCTTTACCTTGGCTCCTTGCTTCCCATACAGTCTGTCACTGTTTCTCATTCTTTGCAGATGTCCCTACCAACTTAATTGCCTTTGCTCAATAATTTCATGCATCGAATTGATATCAAGCTCTGTCCTGATTCTTTAACTTCTTATTCTATTTCTTCTTCTCACTCCCTCTCTTCTAATATATCTCATATCTGCCACCTACAACTTGCTCTTCTGTCCTGCTGATAGTAGCCAGGATTCACACCCGTATGTGAGTATTGGACTGTATATTGTTTTGTACTCTTTATTTTTATTTGTTTTGTTATTTCTTTTTTATTGACGACTCCTCTACTCATATCGTAATACATCCTATTAGCCTTTTACATTCACTGATTTATTTCACTGTTATCCAATGAAGTGCCGAAATACACGAATGTGTCCACTAGGGCAAGATAGGGGAATACGAGTACTTTTTCAATGCGATTATACAGAATCGTGTTTTGTCGGCTCTGGAAAAATACCAGAGAGTCGACAAAACGCGAGTCTGTCTAGTCTCATTGAAAAAGTAAACGTATTTCCCTATCTTGCCCATCATTAGTGTCCACCTGTTCCACTTTTATCCCATCTGCACATATATCTTCTCTTTCTCTTGCGTGCATTACGTTTGATTTCATCCTATTTAATTCCGATTTTTCTCCAATACATAATAATAATAATAATTTGCCTTTATTCGAGAAAGTAAACCATCACATTGATGAAAACTGGCGAAGTCTAGCTAAAGCTACTCATACTCAACCAGAGTCCATCAACTAATACAAAATAAACATAAAATAATAATCAAAGTAATAGAAGGCACAAACACGACAAACAAAAAACACCAAAAAAAAAGAATCAACTCGCACATCAGTGCATGTGAAACTGTGCTACTGCAAAGACAAAAGGTAAGATCTAAGGGCACGACTGAACCCCGCGCAACTAGAGAGGCTTTTAATATCATCCGGTATACTATTATAAAGTGTAACGGCGGAATAACTAAACGATGTCTCAGAAAGAGATGTATGATGACGCGGAACAGTGAGCAAATGTTTAAAACGCGTATTGAGAACATGGATGAAATGCCGTGGAATCAAGAAGCCACTGAGAGGGACGGGCGGAGACGTCGATTGTAGCAGCGCATGGACAAAGTTTGCCAGATGCAGTTTACGTCGGTTTTCCATATTTAACCACTCAACAGATTTAATACTGGTTGAAATGTGATCGTACTTCCTAAGATTACTAATAAGTCTGCAACAAGAGTTCTGAAGCTATTGAATTCGCAACACATCCCGCGCAACCAAACATGGACCATAAATAAAATTACAATAGCTAAGCTGAGACAACACTAGGGATTCACATAGTCGTTGCTTCAAATAGTAAATTTAAAATATGTCTATTCGCATATAAAACTCTCAAAACTCCATAGGACTTCCCCAACAAATAAGAAACATGTTCACTGAAACGAAGTCCGGTATGAACAAATAACCCAAGATCTTTCGCACCATCGGAAAAAGGTAAGAGATTACTCGAGATACGTAACCGCAGATTAGATTTTAAAAATTCAACATGACATTTAGCACCAAAAATTAACACATTAATCTTCTGCGAATTAAGTGTTAAATTATGTTCAAGAGATAATTTGTTCACCTTAGACAAGTCTGCATTAATATTATCAGCCTCCATTTGGTATTCATGAAAATGAAATGAATGAAATAGCTGCGTGTCTTCTGCATAGGCTTGGACGTTACAGTGATCCACAGATGATAAAATGTCATTAGTGTAAATAATAAAAAGCAGCGGGCCCAGGATTGAACCCTGAGGAACACCGGATAAAATAGCGGAAGTATTTGAAACATCACCACGATACATGATTCGCTGCGTTCTTCCAGACAAGTAAGATCGAAGTAGAACAAGCGCATCATCACAAAATCCATAATATTTGAGCTTAGAAACAAGCTGCGGATGACAAATCGTGTCAAATGCCCTCGAGTATTCCAAAAGAATAAGCACGGAAGTCCATCCGTTATCAATAGACGTCATTATTCCATTCAACACATAAGCAAAAGCCGTGGCTGTACTAAAGCCCTTCCGCAAACCAGCCTTATAATGGGAAAGAAAATTATTGGCAGTAAAGAAATTGTATATCTGATTATAAAGAACCCTCTCCAATATTTTATATACATTTATATTATATATTTATACATCACTCCATACTTCTAGATTCTCATTCAATTTCTTCTCGCTATCTAAAATAATCACCACAACATAATTGGTAAAAGCGCATATGACTCTGACTCCACCTACCTATCTAACTCTTTTTTATGTTCGAAATAAATCTGATTTAAGTCTTAGTTATATAATTAATAATTATTGTTTTGCTCATATGTAGACATTTGCTTTTATAATTTTTTCTTGCTGTTTCTTTCCTCCAGGCTTTTCTATAAACTTTCTCTAGGTACTAGGCACTTTCCCTTTTTCTAAACCCACTATGTGACATACTAAATGTTGGCTCTTCCATTTCTTTTCAAAATCTGTTCATACACTTTTACCACTGTACTTAATATAGTTATTCCTCTGTAATTATTGCAATCCTTTTTGTCTTCGTGCTTGTTGATTGGTATTATAATGCTAATCGTCCAATCTCTAGGTACTCTTTTTCCTTCCATACCTTATTATAGATCTCTAAAACAGCTCTACTCCAAGATATCCCATATTCTTAAACATCTCAGCTGTTATTTTGTCGTCCTTGGACTTTTTCCATTTCTTAAATTCCTGATTGATTCTATCAATTCTTCTTTTTCTATATCTACGTTATATCTGTCTAGTACAGGGTTTATGGTTTTAATGTTTTCCTCAATTTTGTGTGTTATCATTCTTCCTGTGTTTAAAAGGATTTCAAAGTATTCGTTCCACCTATTCGTGTGTTTCTTCTGTTATTAATGTACCGTCCGTATTTTTTATTTCCATTGTGTCATTTGATTTAGATATATAAATTTATTGCAATTATTATTAATGCACGCACTCTTCCATTTTGCAAAGTATTAGAAACTTTGAAAATAAATGTGTCAGTTTTACAAAGAATGCAATGATTCGTAGGTCTACCTAGGAATGGGTTTAATTTTGTCATTAGTTACCATGCGATGATTGAAATCAAATTTCATATATAAGAAAGTTAAACAATCAAGGCATACAAAAACAAATTTATTATTAAGACGATCCTTTACGAACAGTATAAGTTAATTTGATATCAGAAAGTCTTAGTTTTCTTCAGACTGATGAAGCGTATACAACTTTTTCTGTCGATGTTACTTTGTTAAAATAAAGTTTAAATAACATTTGCCGCTAATTTTTGAAATGCATCTATCTTGAATAATTTTATGAATGTACAAAATGAAACGATACTGATGTATCATTCTTCTTATTTGCAAGTAAATATGAAAGTACATTTTATATTTTATGCTGTTATCTTTCATTATGTTATAGTTCTTATGCCTCATTATACATTAAACAAATTGTTAAAACAGGCAAGTAAGAAAAATAGAATTAAAAAGAAATAATTGCGTTTTTAATTTTTATTGTACAGCTTACATCATAAGATTTGACTAGAAGAATATAGAAGACTAATAAAGCTTTCCGCTGATAATATTTTTATAAAATGTCAGTTTTACCATTTATACCACAAAGCGATTTATTTACCACTGTTAACACCTTGCTACGTTTAAAACACAAGGGCCATTAGTGGCATCATATATAGCGCCGGTTGGTCGTTAATTAAACTGAATCACCTAAATGAAACTAAAGGGTGCAGCATTTCCAAAACTCCTGCTGAACCACCTACCTGTGACATCACCTATTGCTCAGCATTCCGCCAGCTCAGTTGAAGATGATCGGAGTTTAAAACAGGTGGAATAATTGCCGCCACTCGTACATTAAGGTTGGTGAGGGTCAAGTGTGTATCAGACCACTGGTTATTTAAAAAGTAGGAAAGTATGATCAGTAGTCCAAAAGCAATGGTTTCAACACACGAACAACTTCGTTTCATTAATTGGCCGTAAATACATATCAAAAAAACAGTTCAAAGAATATTATTAAAAAAATTGTTTTAAAAAATAAAATTGCAACATTATGAAAAAAAGTTATCAAATGTAGTGAATTCAAATCGTTTCCAAACGTCAGACAAACACAAATTCAAAAAAATTACAAATTAATTGAAGAAAATTTAATGTGATTACAAACTAAATTAAAGACAATCAATTATTTTAAAACTATTGCAATAGCCGACAATTTTAATTTTCTTTTAATAACTGTTGTAAAAATGGGTGTACAGTTCTTACAGTCTGACGGCATTACCAAAAACAAAATCTTTCCACCACGTCTAGTTTGGGAGTTATAATCATACTCCGCTAGTAAATAATCAATAATATTGTTTTTAGAAAATTTGTTACAGAAGTTATAAAAAGAAATAGAGTAAAAAAATCGTGGCATAACAAATACTTGAATGTTTAATTAGTATCAAGAATACAAAAAAACTTAACTATACACAAAGGAAAACTGCTGATATATCAAAGTTTTGCATAAATAAAGTTATTTTCTCCTTTTATGTTGCCTGTTGCCTTCTCTAATGAGAAACCAGCAAAAATCTCCCATCATGACGGGATTCCATCTACCTTGATATCGTCTCTTTTTTTCTGCAATCTCTTGATGGAATCTTTCCTCCTGTTCGTCACTCGTCTTCCCTAAATTGACAGGAAAGAAATCCAAATATGAATGCAAAAAAATTATCTTTGAGCGACACTCGATTCTCCAAATTTTTACAACTTTCTAGCAAGTTGGCCACGATATCTTGGTAGTTTTCACTCTTTTGATTTTCCAGAAAATAGTTCCAAACATTTTTAAAAAAGTCCATGTTGCCAGCTCTAAATCATTCATGGTACGTTCAAGATTTTCATCTTTGAACAGCTTCCTAACTTGTGGCCCAACAAATATTCCTTCGCGAACTTTCGCTTTCGCAGACAGCTTTGGAAACTTATCCCTTAATTATTTAAAACAGTTACTTATCCCTTAAGTATTTAAAGCAGTTGCCATTTTTTTGTAGTACTTTGACAAACTATTTAATCAATCCTATTTACTGTGAAGAGGGGATAGAATCACCAAATTAGAATCCACTAGCGGACCAATTTTTATATTAAATTCTTCAGGAATAATGCTGGTCGTGGCTGCTATTTTTTATTTGGTTTTGATGCTGAACTGCTCGGCTATCCCACAGGCACAAAAAATAACAATATATGGGAAACCCTCCTTTCAGTCCAAGTATTAAACAAATAATCTTAAGGTCACCACAGATTTGTCAAAGATGATTTGAATATTGAATGAGATTTAATATAGTTAACATACTGTCATACGTTTCTTATGTGTTTTTAGAATGAGCCATTGAAATTGATGGTTTCGAGTTACCATTATCAAGTAAAACGGCTTTAAGACTTGTTTTCGACGATTCGATAAACAATTGCCATTCTGCAGGCTTATATTCAATACCCTTCTTCTTCTTCTTCTTCTTCTTCGTGGCACTACAGTCCCATTTGGACCTGGGCCTCTCATATTTTCTACCTCCAGACATCTCGCTGCCTTGCTGTTGCCTTCCAAATGCGCACTTTCAGTA
This sequence comes from Amphimallon solstitiale, assembly GCA_963170755.1. Classification (NCBI taxonomy): domain Eukaryota; kingdom Metazoa; phylum Arthropoda; class Insecta; order Coleoptera; family Scarabaeidae; genus Amphimallon; species Amphimallon solstitiale. The sequence continues at coordinate 55,575,766 of OY720684.1, forward strand.
ATTGTTTAGCGTCCTCCTCAATGTTGTCCACCCATCTCTCTGCCTTGGTCGTCCTCTTCCCCTGGCGCCCTCCTTCTGACCGTTATATAGCTTCCTTGGTATTCGGTCCTCACCCATTCTTTCTAGGTGCCCCGCCCATTTCAATTTTTGTAATTTAATAAATTTGACAATATCTGGTTGTTTGTACTTCCGCTTTAATTCAAAGTTGTATCGGATTCTCCATTCCCCATCCTCCATCACCGGCCCATATATTTTCCTTAGTATTCGCCGTTCCCATCTTGCTAGTAGCTCCTCTGAGTGCTTAGTGATTGTCCACGTCTCGTTTCCGTATGTCACCACGGGTCTTATCATGGCCTTGTAGATTGTAATTTTTGTTTTTCTTGTGGCTGATTTGGATTTGAATATATGTAGGCTTGGTTTCCAGCTAGTATGCGTTGTTGTATTTCCTGTTTGATGTTGTTTTCACTGTTAATTGGGATCCCAGATATTTAAATCGCTGCACCACTTCGAAGTTATTATTTCCCATTGCGTAATTCTGGCCAATCCTTCTTCTTGGTTTCACTGGTAGTAGTTTGGTCTTTGTTTCGTTGACCTTCAGCCCGATCTTACTGGTTTGTATTTCTAGTTTGTTAAATACTTCATTGATTTCTTGTTCTATTCTCGCCACTAGATTAATATGATCTGCATAGGAGATTATCTTATGTGACTTGCCCATTTCAATACCCATTTCATACAAAAGTTGATTTACATGAGTACAGTAACAGAAATTTCTGTCAACTTTGTAAAATGAACTGAATTTTTTTCATTATAGCGATACTTGTAGTGGAATGTAGAAGAAACCACTCTTTTAATCGAGATCCCAAAATTTGTGATTTTTTCTTGGGTTAAACCCTAATCCCGTATCACGCATTCAGATCTGATTGAGTAATGAGATGTGGTTCGTCAGAAGGAACATACGTCAAATCACTTGAAAAATACATTCAAAAAATCGTTTATATCTCTTCCTCTTCCGTGAAATTTGCAGAAGAATTTGAATGCATTGGAGTTGGAAGCTCACAATCTGTTCATTTCAACGGATAGATGTCTGGATATATTACTTTGTGTTTATTTCGTTTTGAAACCCTAAAATTTTTACAAGACAGAAGTAACAGTCCATGAGGTAAACTGCTGGTTCACGCCAAATCATTGGCCTTTCTGACAGTACTTGAAAAGAATTCTTGTTTTTGTTCCAATAAGTTAATTTGACATAACACGAAATACAGCATGTATCTGGTGCCCATGTTAGGTCATGATTTTTAATTTTGAAGCCAAAATATTGTTCATAACATCTTTGAATTAATACACCTAAAGGCTTCTTTTGCCGTTTTGTAACATATAATCCACAAACATATCACAAACTGTTCGGAGAATTTTTACAGCCTCTTGCACGGTTTTCCATTCTTGAAAATCACACGCAACTCAACTTGTGGAACACTCCTTCTAACTTTGGCAACTAAGTGACAATTCAGTGACGTTTGCCTCTTGCCAGACCGCGTCAACAACTAAACAGTAAATGAATCACTATGCCAGCTGCATCCTTCATATATGCACGTATCGATTCCAGAAGTTTCCATTTTAGTATACTCCGCGATGACTAATATATTAGAATTTTCTTCTTCTCTCTGGAATGCGTGACGTCGTATCCTTTGTAGTTTCCGCTGCCCTTCACAATACTTTCTTAATTTTAAATTTTACGTTAATCTTAGTGAAAGTAGATAAAAAAAAATATTTTGATAAAGTGACGTGATAGCCGATGTTAGAATACAGTTTTTATGTTTAAAACAATGCAAAATACTAAAGTTTTAGTTAAGTTATTTATAAAAATCGTGCCGGCTAGTGAATTATTTGAGATATAAGAATTAAATGTTCACTGAAGCAAGTAAAACATATGTAATAAAAGATACAACATGTAAGAAAAGATTAACCTGTACAAAAATTAAACACAAAAAAAGAAACTTGCCGCAAGGGGTTCGTATTAGATAGTGATACTCAGGTAGAACCTAAAGAAAAAACTTCAAGGCTAAACTCAGTGAGTATTAAAACTGACTTTTTGATGACACACAATGTATATTAAATTTACAGGCGAGTATGAAAGGAATTATTATTGCGTTTTAAGATTAAGACTTGCATCTTAGAAATATTAGTACCAGTGCAAAGAATAATTAGAACATTGTATTGATACCTTCTGGATGTAAAATGTTAAATTTAGTTACAGTATACTTTCAAGTATATGCGTGCAATATTTTTTGCAAATTAACAGTAGCCTCTTTGTCAATTTCTTTTCTAAAATTTCGAAGTACTTTATCAGACAAACTTGTAGCTGGTGTAAATAACAGAAGCGAAAATTCAAAAATTATTACGTGAAAAATGTCATAACACTTATTACTTATTTTATTACATTAGTTTTCTATATTCTACTAAGTCAATCTCGTCGTGATAAACCAGTTTATAAATTTCAACATAAAGAGAAAAATTATTATCTAATTTATAGTTGAAGATTCACTTTGTACATCAGAAATGGAAAAAGAAGCGGTGCATATTTATATTGTTTCGCGTAGAAAATCATGAGGATAAGAACTGTTGATGCACAAATTAAATCGCAGAGATGCTGTGAGCTATAAAATTGTTTATATACAAAATAATTATCTGTCAAGTCTAAAATAACATGTATACAAACAGTTTAGGCGCTTATCACTTGAAAGCTGGAACTGGTATAATAAAGAAATGCAAAATTATACTTGTTTAAGCTCTAAAGTGCATGTCAATATTGAGATTCTATAGACTAATTAGTGACGTACAAATACGTTTTTTTTTTAAATTGTTTAACCCTTTTTTCGTTTTTTTTTTTTCCCTTTTTTGAAAGGACATAGAATATGTGCACATGGTTGATGCACTTGTTATTCAACCCCAGCACGTAGAACCATTTTGCATGGTCTTCTGTTTGGGGAGTAGCACGTATTTTAAATTATACATACATTTTTTTTTTCAACATCAGATGCTCAATATGCAATGATGGATTATAATAACCCCCTTTTTTTAATGCACCGTAAATCCTGGTCCGCCCCTACCGAACCTATTTTCTCTCTTTCTGTAGGCCCTACTTTTTACGTGTCTCTGTCTTTCTCTTTCTTTCTATCTGTCTGTCTCTCTGTCACTCTTTCTCTCTGACGAATAATCCATCTCCTTCTTCTTTTTTTTTTTTTTGAACGGCATGACATGTCCGAATCATTAGAATATTCAACCCCCTCCAATTAAAAATAAGCCGGAATTGATTTAAAGCTCCATTTAAATTTTCCCTGTTAGCCTACAAGTGGATTTCTAATTTTTGTTTACGGCATCTGATATAAATACATAAACGAAATAATACGTATATATATATATATATATATATAAATGTATTGTAATATATTATATATATATATATATATATATATATATATATATAAATTAGATAAAGGTATATAGTGTATCGTTCCCGAATCGAAAATAAGATAAAGGAAATTATGAATAATAAAAGAATATTTTATCCAATGTTATCAGTATCGACAATAATAATAATGTATGCGTTGTGTATGGAATCTTTCTGATTTTAATAATAGCTACTCAATTTTACATATTCAGGTTGATATTTTTTATATATATCAAATATACTTTCAAACGTTTATTAAATTCCCTACCTTTTCTGAAATTACTCATTTTTTTTTTATTTAATATTTATACGAGTATGATGAGTCAATATGAAATGCTCACAAAAGATATATTGCAAAAGAATTGTAGTTATTAACGAGTATGACGTTAGGAGGAGTGCAACCATGCTAAAGACTGATATGACTACTAGTGAGGTGCCAGGTCTTATGGTATATACATTTTTATGCTTCTGTGCTCACATATCTACTATTGTTCAATCAAATTGTTGAGAAATCAGTTCTTCCTGATGTGTTTTAAAAAAAGTAATCGATCAAATATAACTAATTGAAGACCAATTAGCATTTTACCAAATATACCTAAAGTTTTTAAGCATGTGTGGAAGGTACTCGTGCTTAGAAAAGGTAATCAATCAAATATAACTAACTGAAACCAACAAGCATTTTATCAAGTATACAGGCTGTACCATTTAAAACTCCCTGGTCAAATATCTCGGAAACGAATAAAGATATTTGAATTTTGTAAAAATTAGTTACTAAAGAAGATTGACTCTAGTTTGCTCTCACAATTGCGTTTTATTATGTGAAGATATAATAATAATAATAATAATAATAATTCATTTTATTTCTTAGTACTTCAGACATTGTATGTCCAAAAAAAAAGTAAAAGAAATACGTCACATACAATACAATATAAAGTTATTTAAAATAATTTATAAAATCTTGAACACTATAACAACAAATATGAAGGAGAGAGTCTCTCAATTTTTTTTTAAAAAGTCGTAATGCGGGACATGTTCTTATTTCATTTGGCAAAGCATTAAATAATTTACAGCCCACAAAAGCCAGGGTCTTCTGAAAGGAATTCGTTCTATGTACAGGAGGCAAAACACGATCATAGTGGCGGGTCTCATAGCCATGCGATAGACTAAAATCAAAGTTGCTGCGATTTCTGTATACATAACACAGTACTTCAAAAATATATACATCATAAAATGTAAAAATCCCGTTGGCCCTGAACACATTCCTACACGAGTCGCCCCGTCGGAGATTAAAAATAGTCCTGACAGCCCTCTTTTGTAAAATAAAAATGGGAGAAACGTCGCTACTCATGCCCCAATGCACTATTCCGTAACGCATCCTGGAATAGAAGTCCGAGTAGTAAAAACTTTTTAGTGTAGACAAATTGCAAGACTTGCCCAACTGAAAGAGAGCGTAGCACGATTTGGCGAGTTTAGAACTTAACTGGTCTATGTGTTCCGAACACTTTAAACCCTCATCGACAATGACACCGAGCAACCTACAACTGCCATGTCAATTTCAGAGTCAGCCATGATAAACTTTGAGATGTTAAATTTTCTTTTGTTATTAAAAAGCATACACTGAGTTTTTTCGATATTCACGACGATCCTATTAGACTTAACCCACTTATTTACTTTAGACATGGCCACACCAGCAGCACTAATAACATCGTCAACATTGTTCGATGAAACAACTAAACTTATGTTATCGGCATATAACATCACCTTAGCAATACCAGTTAGACAGTTAGGAAAGTCATTGATAAAAATTAAAAATAACGTGGGCCCGAGGACAGAGCCCTGTGGAATACCCATACGTACATCAGTGCTACCAGAGAAATTCCCGTCGATACTCACTCTCTGATGGCGCTGCGATTAAAACATTTTTTTGATCGCCACAATCTTCATTTGTCTTTTATTTGAAATAGTATTAAAATTAATGTAAATTTTATTATTTGTATTAGTTTCCAAAATTTAACGGTTTCATAGATATTCGTGTTTAAAGAAAGTAAGATTCATTTTAAAGTTTTATCTTATTTTATTTAAAAATTTATTTTGTAGGAAAAAATAGCAGTAAACATATTCACAATTATTGCTATTATAGTTTTTTCACAACTGAAATAGGTATGTAGGCAGAAAAGCATTCATGTCAGTGTTATATGTATGTATGCTTGCTTTGATTATTTAGGAAATATTTTGACATTAGCACACATTAGTGACATTTGCTTGATTATTAATTGTCTTTATAATTAGCATCATTCAAACATTTACTCACTTTGTGTTGAGATTGTATTAAAAATATTGTTTTACACACAAATGAAACTGAATATGGTTTTAATTTATGGAGAATCTCGTAGAAATGCATCGGAAGCAATGCGATTATATGCTCTACGCTTTCCAAACAGGCCTTTACCAAATCACAAAACATTTATAAGTCTGTGTGGAAATCTCAGAAATTACGGTAGCTTCAAAAAATATAAACAATTAAGGCAGAAAATTGTAAGAGATGATGGAATTACGGCAGCGGTACTACTAACAGGTAATAATAATCCACATACAAACAACATTACGGCAATGAAAAGAACAGCATGATCTATCTGTCACCTCTTGCCGTAGGATTCTAAAAGAAAATGAATACTTTCTGTGTAAAGTTCATTTAGTGCACCATTTAAAAATAGGAGATAATCAACGCAAACTCGATTTTCTGGCAGAATTTTTTGTAATGTTAGCGGAAAACAACAACTTTATGAATCAGATCATGTGGAGTGACGAATGTCGTTTTCACAACAATGATACTTTAATTAAGCATAATGCTCGATATTGGTTAGAAGATAGGTGGATAAGGCAAACAAGAAATCAAACAGTTTTTGGCGTTAACGTTTGGTGTGGAATTTTAAACGGTTATATCTTAGGCGCCCACTTTTATCATGAAACATTAACTGGTGTGCGCTACTTACATTTCCTGCAAAATGAGTTACCACTACTTTTGGCAGATGTACCTATACAGCTGCGAAATAATATGTGGTTACATCAAGACAGGGCCACCTGCTCATAATGCCAACATAGTTACTGCCTATTTTAATCAAACATTCCCACGTCGTTGGATTGGTACTTATGGCGTCCTTAGGTGGCCGGCTTGTTCGCCGAATCTAACCCCGTTAAATTTTTTTCTTGTGGGGTTACTGTGGCAATCAAGAAGGCGACAATTTTGAACATCTTTGTTAGTTATATATGATCCTTTTAAGTATTTAGACAAAATAATGACAACACTTTAAAATGACTCTTAGTTTCTTTAAACACGAATATCTATGAAACCGTTAAATTTTGGAAACTAACACAAATAATAAAATTTACATTAATTTTAATACTCTTTCAAATAAAAAACAAATGAAGATTGTGGCGATCAAAAAAATTCTTTTCATCCCAACGCCATCTATATCTTCACATAATAAAACACAATTGTCAGAGCAAACTAGAGTCGATCACATTCTTTAGTAACTACTTTTTACAAAATTCAAATATCTTTACCCGTTTCCGAGATATTTAACATGGGAGTTTTAAGTGGTACACCCTGTATACTAGAATTTACAATCAAGTCTGGCCCTATTATATACACCTTCACACAACAGTTTCATATCAGTAAAATCTACAATTTCTAAGGTATACAGATTTTGCCTAAGCATTTAATTCAAATGATAATACTTGCTTTTAAGCCATTTGGAATCTATAAGATCTTGTTTCTGTCTCAATGAACTTATAACATCTTACTGGAAGGATAGAGCGGATATGTTTTTTTATAAAAGATACTTTTGCGGCCATTTCTTGATATCCCCCAGCGGTTCCATAGACACCCAATCTTGGCCCTTTGTTTTTAATATCTACATAAACAGCATTTTCTTAAAGCTTAGATGTCACTATTTGAGATATGAGGATGTTTTTAAAATACATATTACCTAATGAATTCGTAGATAGATTGTATCAAAGTACGGACTGGCCTCTCATTAATTAGCGAGTGGTGTACTCAAAATAGAATTTAATTAAACGTCCGTAACTATTCACTGATTTCCTTTGCAGGATGCACCACCCTGCAAAGTCTAGCTTGGGAAAAGAAAATTGATTCCGAGCTAACTTTCTCTCACATATAGACACAACATACAAACCCGTTTGTTTATCAGCTTCCAAATGATTCGACTTCCTTACGCAATGTTGTAAATCAGGACGTTTCTGTGACATTTTATAGTGTCATCTCGAAGTTTGCTTCGAATCGCATAAAATTTGTTACTTTTACATTCGTTTAAAGAAGAGAAAATGAGTGAATTGAAACTTGAACACAAAAGGGTCATAAAATTTTTATCAAAAGCAAGCAGTAGCCTGAAGAATATCCATGGGATAATTGTGAGAGTATATGGAGAAATATCCCGCCCTATTTCCAAGTCAAATTTTGGTGTAAGCAGTTCAAATAGGGCAGAGGATTCATTTATAATGATCCAAAGTGTGGAAGACTTCTAAAAGCACGAACTGAAGAAATCATCAACAAAGTAAAGGTTTCAATTATTACTAGAGAAATAGAAATATCAAAAACGAGTGTCTTTAAAATCCTAAACGAAGATTGGGAATGATCAAATTGTTAGTACGATGGATTCCCAGACTGCTCAGTCCCGAACGAAAATTGTCTAGACGACAAATTTGTGAAGAGAATTTGACTCATCCATCACAAGATGAAGAGTTCTTAAATAGAATTGTACCTGGGGTTGAAACTTGAGTACACTACCGCGACCCTTTCACGAAACAACAATTCATGCAACGAGTTCATAAGAGCTCTCCGCTACCCAACAAGGCAAGCACGCAATTTCCTGCGGGAAAAGTGATAGCCACAGTTTTCTGGAACACAGAGGAGATTCTCTTAATTGCATACCTATGTGCCAAAAGGGACAAAAATAACGGGAAATGTCTGCTAAGACACAATTAAGAAACTGAACACGGTTATGCGCGAAAAAAGACCTCACAATTTTGCTCAGAAAATTATGCTTCCGCACGACTACTGCAGGGTGTATAAGGCACGAATTGTTCAAGCAGTAATTAATAAATGCGGCATTAAGGAATTACAACACCTACCTTACAGTCCCGACCTTGCCACCTGTAAGTATTATTATCTTTTTCCAAAACTCAAGAAACTCTTGAGAAGGCGTCGTTCTTTATCGAATGAAGACATGGAAAACGTTGTAGGATCGTATTTTGCGGACTTAGACAGAAACGTTGGTATAAATGTATTAGTGTTAATGATCCTTACGTTGACAAATAAAATTTTGTTCGTTTTTTAACTCGTTTCATCATAGCTAAGTAGATAACATAAAAACTCTCCTTGTATACAAAATGTTTAGAAACTTAACAATGATATAAAAGAAGTATTGTTTTGATAGAGAAAGAATTCCATTTCCAAACCCAGAAAACACTTGCCATCTACGGATACTACTGCAGCTCAAAAGAAAATCCTAAATTTTGTGCAACTAGGCTACTGAGGCCAAAAGATCAACGCTACTGTCCCGGTCACCAGTGGAGCTGGTCATGGGTGATATGCTCCTGATGATGGTGAGCGTTAAAAAAAAGTTATTTGGCGCCACGTACTTTAAAAGAAGATAGCGCTAATCGGCACCAAAAGCACGAAACCAACAATGTCCCCAATGCCCTTTGTACACCCAAAGAAAACAAACACAACTATAAGACGAACCCCCGTATATTGAGGCATCAATAATATAAATACAGTTCTTTTGAAACACCCTTTTAACTAGCAGGAAAACAACAACAAAAAACGGTATATGTCCAGAATTATGATAAATAGACAAGCTGATGAACTTGCTAGGAGATGATCAGAAGCAAGATTCATTGGCCCAGAACCGGCTCTGGGGGTACCCAAAAGTATGACCGGAAGCCACGTTAAAGACTGGGTTTATGAACAACACAAATATCACTGGCCTACAATTCCAGGACAAAATCATAGCAAGGAATTTATTGGCCAACCATGCAACAAAAGAGCCGCAGAACTGCTACACATGAGCAGGAAACGGCTGCGAACAACAATGCGTCTTTTGACTGATCATGCACCTGTTAAAGTGCATCTCAGCAGGATAAGCCTGTATGATGGAGACCTTAGTTGTAGACTCTGCAATAAGGAACCAGAAACAGTCGGGCATATCCTGGTAAACTGTGAGACACTGGATCACAGAAGGCAACGCGCCTTTGGGCAACCGAATGTAGATCCAGAGATGCTCAAGAGACACCCAGTAAAGTACCTGTACAGACTCGTACAGGACACAACATTGCTGGAGTGGATAACTTAGATAACACATGTTGAGCACAATAAGCCTTATTGGTGCTGCGGTACAAACTGGACACCTCAGTCAGACAGGCCTAGGGGAAAAAAATGATAAATAGACAGCACGTTAACCTAACTTGACACTAACCTTTACTTAATATTAAATTTACATATAAATCACCTTTAGCAATGTTTTTAAATAGGAAAACAATATGAAAATATTGGTGTTGAAATTGGTATTCAGATAGGCTTTAGTCTACAATCAAACACATAACATCTAACCCTAAATGTATTATAACAAAAGGCGTAAGCGTAATCTCTGATCAGACATAACGTTAACAAATGTGTAACATGGAGAAATCAGCACCGCTCTTAATTAAAACTAAGAAACTAATTACTCTAATGATTTAAGATCTGCTTAGGTTACCTACTTATCAGACAAGCACACGAAGTGTCTGTACCAGTTAGAAAACTCACCCACAAAATAGGGTAGAGATTAGAAATAATTACAATAATCAACAAAAGTAAATTTACTTTACACAAGTTCAAAATAAGCAATCTTTATGCGAGGGCCTTCGAATGACTTCTGAAGGAAGTCAAACGATAAGAATATAAAAAATGGGGTGTGGCCATCACACGACTTTCTTATACGTATGAAAGTGTTACTTCCGGTCCGAATTTTGAAATTTCATTTATACAAAAAATATTCCAAATCTAACTCTAAATACTTTTGTACTCTTCATAAATATATATAGAATGTATAATTTACGACATATTTGCAAAAAAATCGTTATTCGGTAAGTGTAAAAGTGATACTTCCGGTCCGAATTTTGAATTTTTTTTATACAAAAGATATTGAAAATTAGATTCTAAATACTTTTATACCCGTAACGTACTTGTCTAAAAAGCATGACTTGCGACATATTCGCAAAAAACTGATTTTCGATGAGAGTAAAAGACCTACTTCCGGTAGGAATTTCGAAAAACTTTTTAAATAAAATTATTCTCAATTTTAATTTTAAGTATATATGAATTCTTTATAAATTTGTTTAAACTTAGTAGTTGACGAAATATTGGCAAAATTCGATTTTTTCGCTGAAGTAAACTGCTACTTCCGGTCTACCGATTTTACTGAAAAACTAATCAGATCTCAGGAGGGAGATTATACACGTAAATACAAAATTTGGAATTGATATCTATAGCGGTTTGACCGCTATCGTGGTCACACGCACACATACAGACACACAGACACACAGACACACAGACACACAGACATTTTTTAAAAACCACTTTTTCGGTATCAGGGGACTTCAAAACATGGACATCTGCAAAAATCTCGAGGTCGAAAATTTTCATCATCACAATACTTCCTTATACTACGTATAAGAAAGTAAAAGGTGTAAAGTGTACGTGTAACCGTAACAAACAAAAGACAAATCAAACGTAATCGTCGGTCCCTAGATGGACTGCTGTTGAAGACTGTAGATCTAACCCAAATCAAACAAAACGGCTATTCCACCACGTGGTTTTTAAAAATCATTGTAAAAAATTGACACACAAAGAATATAATATAATCCGCTTGCTATATAATATTTTTCCCACAATATTAATAAAATTACTTAATTAATAGAAAGTCCATATATTGCTTTAATTAAAGCCAAAAAATACAAGCTGTACTATTCATCATCCAACCATTACTACGTACATCGTTTAAATGACAAAAAATGACCTGACGATCGCCGGTGTCGAACGACAACAATATGCGGACTCGGAATAAATTTAAATATGGACTTAAAAAGGCGAAATCGAACAGGAAAATTACTATAATTAAAAATATAATTTTTAAAGCTAAAATTAATTGAAACCAGTTAGAAATTGCGAAAATAAATATTTTAATTAAAACTCTCGAAAAGAGCCTCTCTAGAACCCCTACAGCATGGTAAGAGCAAAAGCCTAACCTAACGGCGAAAAAATCTAATTAAATAAATAAGATTAAAAAAGCGTAACATTGCTACAACGCCTAAACAGTGCTAATAAGAGCTCAAGGTCAAAATACGTATGGATTTATCGGCGTTAGTCAATTCTTTCTGTTGCCTGCAGCGTCTAGGTAAAGTGTGGTAATCATAAGAAGACCATTAAGAATATAGTTTATTTTGTAAACGTTCTGTACACGATCTGTTGACCTTTATTACTTCCATTCAGAATATCAAAATACACCTTTTAGATTTCTAATTCAATGCGCTTACGAAAATTCCAATGGTGAATACTCTAACTACATTCTTCAAATTGTTTGAATTTGATTAAATAAAATTTGAAAAAACATGATCAAACTTTTAACAAAAAGACGCAATACTGCAATTTCATTTTATTAAATTTATTGGTAAGAAATTTATGAGCATTTCATGTTGAAGATCTTCAGTAGTAACCCATAATATTAAAACATAAATTAAATATATATATATATGACTACCTTTAAAAAAGTCATCAGAAATCTTCCATATGCATATATACACATAAGGAAAAAAACATTGCCGATAATGATTCAAAAATTATTTAAGAAGCTCCTTTTTAGGTTCCAACGAACATGGCCGTTCGGAAACGGGGGAAGTTAAAGTAATATTTCAAAGTACATGCCATGTTGCAATGGAAAGTTGTAACAATAATTATAACTGTAGAATGTCCCTAGCACCTATACTTCATCACTGTGACACAAATCGGTGTAATAGGAATTCCTGTATGGAAGCGCTGCAAGCATTTTATAGGAAACCAAGCCTTCCGTGGAACATAGAAATAGCATTTTGCCTATGCAAGTACGAAAATCGCAAATTTCTAATAAACGACAACAAATCTAAGTGTTTTCTTTCTTACTTGTTTTTTTCTAGAAAAACAGATAATAAGCATGACACCTGTATGATAGCACAGGAAAGGCTACATCCAGCTTGTGCACAAAGAATCGACGGTGCACCACAGCCCACGTGTTTGTCCCTGGCGGAAGTGTGTCGTGAAAGCAAGGAATGCAGGTTTGTATAAATCTAAATCGTAGATTTCCAGTTATTATCTATTATCACTTTTTGTATTACCGTACATATTCAGGGATGTTGCTACTGCTACGATCACTTGAAGCACATTAATCGAAGAAGAAGCAATAGCTCTGAAGATGTGCCGTGAAATAGTAAACGAAACGTTGACAACAGAAGAACAAATCATACAGTTTTATCCCAGAAAACTAGAAATGATATCATAAAAAAAATTATGCTAAACCACAAACAAAAATTAACCTTTCCACAAAACTACTGAAACAAATTTTGTCAATCAATATGTTTTTTGCATTTTGACAATACTTTTACTCTGTAATAACTGAAGCCCATTTGTGCCTATTAAATGCATCTCATATATAAAGTGAAATCTGTCAAAAATAATAACACGGTCATATTCAATACTTTCTATATTCGCAGTTAAGTTATAATTAATATCATTAAATAGGAAGAATATCTTAAAGTTTCGTGAAAAATACTGTTTATTATTTACTTCAAGTGTGTATGCTTAAAGGTTCATATACAGGCCTTTCTTTGAGTATGCCTCTGTAGCTAGAAATACAAAGTATGCCGTTTCAAATCCATTGCAGCACATGCAATCAGAAAATCATTGATAAATATTTCTGATAAAGAAGAATAAACAAACAACTGCAAATAGCTTGCAAACAAGTTAATAGTAGTATTCAAATTCTACGTTAATTATAACCTCAAACATCCTTTATGCTTGAGATTTAACTTGCATACCATTGTAAAATAGAAACTAATTTACATAACAAGCAGTTGATATATTTTCTCTCTAATTAAAAACAAGAAAATGGGTGTGCTTAAAACCACACAGCAGAAGTGTAAACTTCATCAAGGCGAGGTTAATAATATGAAATACACGCGTATAATATTCAGTAACGTATTAAATAAAACGTATTCGCACATTTATTACATTTACACATGTACACACGCGTATAATATTCAGTAACGTATTATACGACTGATGCGTCATGCTCTCCCATGTAACGGTCGATTGGACGTATGTATATATATATAAATAGACGATATGAATACTCGCTTACAATCCCCGCGCTTGGTCTAATGGTTAAGTGCCGGCCTCTCACCCAGGCGGCTCCGGTTCACATCTGCACTGGGACATGAATTTATTTATTCATTTAAATTTCAATTTAATTGAAATTAAATACCTCTATATGATATATTTATCATCTTATTCCCTTAGTCGACTCGAGCCGACATTACCCGAACGAGCGTTACATATCCGTGCGTGACGGATCAGTCTTGTTCAGTGTCTACAATCAGCGCAACGCGCCCAAAGAAGTTTACACTTCAAAATTGATTTTTCTCATTTGTTTATAAAGTTTGTTCTTTACCTTACTGTTGTGATATAATATGGAGTAGGCTAAATAAAATTTGTTCAAATTTTTCAAAAGATTCTTAAATTATTTGCTGGAAACGATTTTCAATGTAGGTTTCCATAATAGAAACGGTATGATTTATTGGAAACACTTCTGAAGAGTCAATAAAATACACAATACAGAAAATGACAGTTAAACTAATTTTGTGAGTATATAAAATATTAATCACATTTTACTAAACAGGTGAATAAGGCGTAAAAAGCAAATAGCTCATACGTTTTTACTTCTTTCGTTATTACATACCTTTCAAAAGGGAGAGGTTATTGCATTTATTTGTTTTCAAGGAAATCGATGGTGCAGGAAGTCGATTAATTACAAGTATTAATGCAAATTATATTAAAGTTACTAAAATGCAAAAAAATATGCCAAGAATCCTTTTAATTTGCGAAGTATAGAATCACTTAGGAAATAAACTCCAAGTGATTTATGAATTCTTTCCAGTAACTAAACTGGTCGAACTTTGAAAGAACTGTATCACCTTTTAATATTCTTCGTTATTGAATATGTAGGTATTTATTTACAGTTCTTGCGTCATGTTGCATATTCTGCAAATAATTGTGTTTCATATCATATTGTCTTGCACATCGCAAAAATATGTGTAACGATATAAGTTTTCAATTTCTGACATTCTTATTTTTTTATTTAATTTACTTTATTCGGTACTTACGAAAGAATATTCGCAACTATAAAAGTTCATGTATTTCGCGTATCGTTAACGAAAGAAGTCCATATTGTATTACCTACTTAAAAATACATTTGCAAATAAAACTTTTCTTTCTAGTATCCCTAGCAAACCTTTAAGGACTTTATTCTTGTTATCATAACAATGTGGACGACAATCATTATCGTGGATACAAACTAGTTAGAAAGTTGAAAGTTATTATAATTTATAACTTTAGGAAATAAAGGACATGTAATTATTTATAATATAGGAGATACACATTCGACCTGATATACGTATATGTACATAAGCAATAAAGGAATTATCGCGGATACATAAAATAAAACAAGAAAAAGAGAATATTGGGTAAAATCCGCTGTAGTGCAACCGTAGACACGTGTTTCTGACTAATTGGTCGTCATCAGTACGGTGTAGCCAAGGAATAAGGTGGGATATCCTTGGAGATAGAAGCATATACGGAAGACCATCAGGTGACAGACCACCATTTGCAGCTTCAGTTAGAAGATCTTCGGTTTTGAAGACAACAGCTAACATCGCCACGAGGAAGACATTGTCAACCTGCGTGCCATCCGAACCCAGGAAAGATAATCAATAAAGGAATTATCGCGGATACATAAAATAAAACAAGAAAAAGAGAATATTGGATGACGACCAATTAGTCAGAAACACGTGTCTACGGTTGCACTACAGCGGATTTTACCCAATATTCTCTTTTTCTTGTTTTATTTTATGTATCCGCGATAATTCCTTTATTGATTATCATTCCTGGGTTCGGATGGCACGCAGGTTGACAATGTCTTCCTCGTGGCGATGTTAGTTGTTGTCTTCAAAACCGAAGATCTTCTAACTGAAACTGCAAATGGTGGTCTGTCACCTGATGGTCTTCCGTATATGCTTCTATCTCCAAGGATATCCCACCTTATTCCTTGGCTACACCGTACTGATGACGACCAATTAGTCAGAAACACGTGTCTACGGTTGCACTACAGCGGATTTTACCCAATATTCTCTTTTTCTTGTTTTATGTACATAAGTATATAGCAGAGGTGGCCACAACGAAGCTCGCGAGCCGCATGCGGCTCTTCAGTCAATCTCCTGCGGCTCTTGATACTAAAAGTAAAAATAATACAGATTTTAAAAAGTATAGTCTCTTTCAAGATATAGTGCGACATCATGAATAAAACCATTAAGGATCTATTGTGCTAATCCCTCCATAATCCGGGGCTGACCCACCGAAAACGAAACAGATTGAATATCCCGAAGGAGAAAACTTTAAAAAAAAAAACGCAAAAGCAGGTCAATTTTAGATCCAAGGGGGACACCCTTCCATCATATCTTCAACTGTGATACGTCATTCGCCTCCCCTCCATCACTCTAACCATTACAATTTAAATAGGGAAAGTAGTATATACGATACATCATTGAAAAGGTAATTGTACGAAGAATTCAGCAAAGTGATTGTTGGTTGCGCTATTTTTGATTTTAGCGCCCTCAAGCGGGGAAAAAAATGGTTACGTATTCCACAATGTGACACAGCATTTCAAAACTAATTTTATTAGCTACTAAATACGTAATATTTTTGACATTTATTTGTCATCATTCTCAAGTACAGACTGTCATCGTCTTTTGTAAACTAATAAGTTCGTAGTTTCTAATATTAGAGGTCTGCAAGGTTTTTCGATTATTTAATTCTTTTTTCAAATGTGCTTTAAATTGCTAATAAAATTAGCTTTGAAATGATGTGTCACATTGTGAAATATGTACGTAACCGGTTTTTTTTCTCCACTAGAGGGCGCTAAAGTCAAAAATAGCGCAACCAACAATCACATTGCTGAATTCTCCGTACAATTACCTTTTCAATGATGTATCGTATTTAGTACTTTCCCTATTTAAATTGTAATCGTAATCAAAAATAGCGCGAGTGATGGAGGGGAGGGGAATTACGTATCACAGTTGAAGATATGATGGAAGGTAGTCCCCCTTGGATCAAAAATCGACCTGTTTTTGCGTTTTTTCAAAAAAGTTTTCTCCTTCGAGATATTCAATCTGTTTCGGTGGGGCATCCTGTATGTGCCGGCTTAAGGGTATTAAGAAACTAAAGGAATTAATATTAATTAAAAATTTTAACATTCAATTCAGCCATACTATTTCTAACAATTAACAGAATAGATTAGGGAGTAAAATGTATTCTTGTATTTCACATAGTGTAGATGACATTTCGTAGAAATATGTATTCATATTATATAATACACCTACACTTTTGTTATTTCTAATCAAATATTGACAATACAGGCCTGTAGCGTGTTCCTCACATCAATTACTTTTATTGCATACCACCTGCCGTGTTCAAGCCCTGTGGGAGGCTGCATTTGCACTATATCTGAAAACAGACTATATATATTAAATGTAATTAAATGGAAACTGCCCAGCCCGACAACGATTAATTTTTGTAATGACCAGGCAACGTTTTTCAGCACCACTTTCTTCTGGACTTGCAAACACTGCACACATGAAAAAGTGCGTGTTGTCATGGCAACGCTGTACCAGCACATTCTGTGAACTGTACAGTTGTGGCCAAATAGATGGTGTCCTAAGAGTTACGATGCTAAAACGCCATCATGTCACTAACCACAATGGTTTCAGCAAAGATTTTCCTGTTGGCTCTCAGTTACTGAAAACTAAATTAAAATCATTAAAGAAAACCTTCATGGTCAGAGTAGGGTTATGTCAATGTTTACCAAGGAAGCAGATTTGACAACCAAAGCTGGCTTCGTCTTGGCTTTTAATATTGCACAAGCAAAAAAAGCCTTACACTCTCCATTTTAGAACATGAAAATGAGAAACTGCAAAAACTGATCGACCAAATGCCCGCTGTTAGACACACAATAGAGAGGCGAGTTTCTGTTATTAGCGGCGATATTTTAACTAATTTAAAAAAAAATTAAGTGAGTGCTCAGCAATTAGGCTGGCTTTGGACGAGTCTACAGTATCAAACATAAACCGCAACTAGCCAGTTTGTGATGTATGTATGTGTCAAAAGCAATGGAGGTGGCGGAAGATCTCTTAGACCTGGTTACTTTGAAGGTTACTACTCGTGGTTGTGACATTAAAGGAGCCCTGATTGGTGTTATATTGAAAAACTCGGTGCCTATCGGTAATATTGTCAGCATTGCTACCGATGGTGCACCAACCATGACAGGTAAGAAACAAGGTCTTATTGGGTTTTTAAATGCTGACGCATCATACCCTGATTTTCTACCTTACATTATATTATTCACAGAGAACGTTTAGCAGCAAAATATTTTCAATATCCGCACGTTATGCAGGTAGATCTACGAAGTGAGAACTGTATTCGGTCAAGTGCCAAAACACAGCGACAGTTCATATTCATAGAAGACATGAAGAATGACGAGCTTCCTGATGATGTATCTTGATACTGCTTAGTGAGATGGCTATCAGTACGCAATGACCTTGGCAGATTTTTTCAATTACTTGATCCAATCAAACAACTTAATGACCCCTTGTAGTTGTTAGATATGGCTTCTTTTACAAATGTGGTCAGTATTTACAAACGCTAAACATATCATTATAAGAAAGAGAAAAACTTATTTATGATTTAGCACAGAGTAGAGTGTATTTAGCTTTAATAGCAAATTAAGACCTTGAGACTAAAACATTCGCTCATTTCAAATGTTTGAAGAAAATTACTGAAAGCCTTCTTGACATTCATATGGAAAAAGAAGATTATTTGTCTGGTCTTGCGGAAGATGTCAAGAGCAGATTTAATGACTTGAGGACACTTAAACCTTTATTTTCATTTCTGGAAAATCCTTTTACTCTTGATGTTGTGGGCGATAGCTGTCCTGTTTCATCACCAATTACAAAGGATACAACAGCTGTAGAACTGGAGCTCCTAGAACTGCAAGAGGACATATGACTAAAAGGACTGAAAAAAGTGGCGTTTCGGTAACAGAATTTTGGAAGAGGGTTCCAGAAGAAAAATACCCACTAACAAAAGAGTGTGCTAACAGACTTATCTCAATATTTGCGACTACTTATCTGTGTGAATCACTTTACTGAACGCTTAAGTTTATTAAATCTAAATATTGATCTAAACTAACTGATAAACATTTAAGTAAACTCGTGCGAACTGCGCTTACCAATTATCAGCCAGATTTCAAACAACTAACAGCAAAAATGAATATTCGAAAAAGCACTTCTCAAAAGTAAAATCTTATTTCTTGTTGTGTAATTGAACAATGATGTTATGTGTAGAGTAAAAAATACATGTTTCTTCGTGTCGACACGATCTACAGCAACAAGCAGAACTTCTTGATAATGGCAACAGCGAGAGTGCCGAAAGCTCGAAAGAACAGAAGTCCACTTACGGACTTTACGACAACGCGGATCAATTCCCGAAGCAGAAACGACATATATATATAATATAAATATTTAGGTTCTTGGTTAATTGTCTCTTGCGAAAATATATTCCCAGTAACAACTTTAAGTTCTAGCTCAATTATAATTCATTTGCATTAAAAAGACGTAAATCTTAGAATTTCTTATTTACATCTGAAACAAAACTTAATTTTTCCCCACATTGATTTTGCTTTAGGCGCAAATGGGTTTGAAATAAGGAAATATTTCTGAAAAATCAGACAATTTATGTTGGAGTAATAGTTATGTGGAATGTGGTTGAACTGCCGTCATCCAAACAAAGTGAAAACCCAGTTTTCTTTGAGTTTTTACCACAGTACAAAACCATTCTGACACCCTAGATACTATCTATATTCAAACATATCCTTCTATCTTCTAATTCTCAGTTATTATCTTCAAACCACGATTGATTTTCTAATAATTGGACAGATATTAAAACAAACATTTTTAATTATACCTAATAAATTATATTATTTGATTTTAAAACCTGTATTAACACTTGTAAAAATTATAATAGTTTTGTAGAATTTTAGAAGGTAAACAAAATAGGTAACCCCACTACAAGTTCGTATAATTTATGTATTGAATTCAATACAATTACACATAGTTTTTCTGTATACTTAGAAATTAAATTAAAGATTTAATTATATGAAACATTATTTACAGGACCCGCCTGGAATATTATGAACAGTCTTGTGCCGTTGACAGTGTGACGAAAAAATGCGCCGGATCACCGTCAGAATGTAGATTAGCAATGCTGGGTATTTTGGGAACAGATTTAAGGATGAGTTGTGCATGTAAAGGAACAGATATGACCCAATTATATGAGTGTTTAGGCTGGCAAAGGCTGCTTTGGGTTAATCCTTGTGTCGGTACGAAGTGCTTTGATATAATTATGTATTACACAAAACTTAGCGGTTTCCCTTAAGCGTTATAATAATATTGTAGACCAATGAGATATATATATATTCATTGAAAATATATTCATTTGCGTAACATACATAGTTATTCAAAAGTAATTTTAACATGTTTCTTTAACAGATAAATTCTACCTAAAACATAGCTTCGAATAGTAATATTGTTTTCTATTGAATGGAAATATTTTATATTTCAACATTATATCAAGTGAAAATTATAAAAGAAACACATGGGTCAATAATTAATAGCCACGCAAGAATTAGAATTACAGCCTTACTACGAACATTTATAGTCTCATAACATTTACCAATTATGAGCTAAAAGAATAGAGTGTGTGTAAACATAACAACGTCCTCATATTTAGAAAATAATTGTTATTCTAAAGAAGACCAGAAACTTCGTCGAAACGTAAATATTACAAGCAATAAAAAAAATTTTACAATTGATTTACTTATCGATACCATTACATCTTGGAACCTTTTCTTTAAAAAGATTTCCTTTTCATATCTATTCTTTCTTAACGTGAAGTTTTACATACAATCAATAAAACAACGGAAGCCAGGTAAGAATTTGTTAATATTAATTTCTACATTACCTTGTTTAAAAATAATAATTTATCGTTATTTTTTTAACCGTCTAATATTTAGATTTTACTACTATTTTTACTTGCAAAATTCACTTACAAGGAGTGTTCATACCTGCAGTTTTTTCCCTCCATTTACTACAATCATTTGTTTGAATTAGGCCACCATGATGTATATGATTTCCAAAAATCGTTTACCCTTCTAAAAATTTTCTCTAAATATTCGGTAATATTTTTATGTCATAATTTTTCAAAATGAATTAATATGTATTCAGGCGCGGCTGGTGAGTACGTTTTGGTAGTGCACGTACATAGACAAGACTGATTCGTTTAGTATCGGTGTTATACTCCCAGATACCGAGCATATCACCGATAATAAACGAATCACTCTAGTCTATGTACGTGCACCAAAACGTACTCACCATCCTCCGCCACTGATATGTATGAATGAATAATTAGTTCTCTGGTAATTTAATCAGGAAGTTTATTAAAAAAGAATATAATACATTTCCACTCAATTTTATAAACTTGTTCGATATGCTTTTTATTTTTCATATTAGGTAGTTGCTTTCCTGTTACCATAAATAGGGCGCGGACATGACCGGTTTAAACTACGACGAAGTTACAACGGAGCAAAGAAATAATGTAAACAACACACGCTTACTGAATAGCACTAATTCAGATGGTGAACTGCAACATCTGTTTACGCCCGAGAAGTGCCCGAGAATGAGAGCAAAAAATGCCCATAAAATAAGGAATTTATGAGTGAAATCCTTTTTTCAACGGCGTAGATAGGAGCGTGAGGAGTTTTTAAAATTAATTATATTTACCTTAAATTTCGCAAGAGAAATAAAATTTTCATTCATACTTACGTTAGTTTCGTTTTTTCATTGTTTTGACTGTTAATTACGTACTTCGTAATTTTTGCAATAGTCTGTTTCATACCGGTTTATTGAATCGACTTCTCCCAATTATCTAGACGTAAGTGTGCACTGGATTTCGTTTAGTTTCAATAACATACGCGTACATTTTTAGTTATCATTTATTTAGATATAGAACGTTGTTTATGTTCCTTTTTCTGATATAAAAATGAATTGTCAGTGATTCCGAAATTTATTACAGTCTGTAAAATATCGTTACAGAATGCCAAAATATCACACGTTCGTCACTTAGCTTTGCTAAGACATACACAGAAATAGTTTTTATGCAGAGAATTTCGATAGTTTACAAAAGTTCGTTACATGTTTAAATGACGATGCTCGAAGTATTTCTGAGTGCAAGGAACAAATTTAAAAAATCAGTTGTTATTCCTTCAGGAACACTTTGGAAATTTGCCTAAACTAATCACATATTTTGAAAATCGAAATCTCAAATTATAAGATGGATTAACCACATTAGACGTGGGCTATTAATAATTTCAAAAGTATTCCAACTGACTTCGGATGTGGCCTTCGGCAAAAGTTAGACGCAGTTTTTAATAGAAATCCAGATTTAATAACATTGCGGCAATTGTGTATGCTAAATACGCTGAAATAAAAGAATATTTCCAGTACGCACCTATAACCAGTTGTGATGTAGAAAGGACGTTTTCTATCTACAAGGATGTACTTAATTCAAAGAGAACAAGTCTTACAGAAGAGAAAATGAAGAAATAATAAGCGCCCTAGCCATAAATCTCAGATAATATCACTTCACTTTAACTCAGGTTATATTTGAAAGCGCTCCTTTTGTAATCAGCAGATTGAGTTAAAGCGAGATTTTTACCTCCCCCCTTACCGATTCTGAGGTCGGTCAGAACCGTCCTCACAAATGAGATTTAAATACCACATGACGGTAGTGGTAACAAAATGCACGAATAGTAGACCAAAGTTGGGCTATGTTATTGTTGTGATGATATAAATTGTTGTTCAAATAGTTTTTAATTACAATTCACGAACAAAAATCACGAAATTCAGCAAACCAAAAATGATTGGATCATAAATAAAGACCGGACACGAGCGGCCGATGACTCATCGCCCACGGGCGCACTATTGAAATTTGGTATTTTTAAAGAGTTTTTAATTTTATTTATATAATTGGATAACAAGTGTGTGGTGATTCATAAAATACAAAATACGTTATTATTTGCTCATTTTGTAGTTCAAGTCGAGTAAAGGAGTATTAATATTTACTAGCAATACTTTCTCAAGGTTCTCTTCTGTAAGATTTGTTCTCTTTGAATGAAGTACATCCTTGTAGATAGAAAACGTACATTTTACATCGCAACTGGTTATAGGTGCATACTGGAAATATTCTTTTATTTCAGCGTATTTAGCAGTTAGATTTTGTGCCATTGTCCCCATACACAATTGCCGCAATGTTATTAAATCTGGAAACTTTTGCAGAAGACCACATCCAAAATCATTTGGAATATTTTCTGAAATTATTAATAACCACATCTAATGTGGTTAATCTATCTTTTAATTTGAGATTTCGATTTTCAAAATATGTGATTAGTTCAGGCAAATTTCTAAAGTGTTCCTGAAGGAAGTACAACTGATTTTTTAAATTTACGATTTGTGTTAGGTTCTTGCACTCAGAAATACTTCGAGCATCTTCATTTAAACATGTAACGACATTTTGTAAACTAACGAAATTCTCTGCATAAAAACTAGTAGCTTCCAGCCATGTTCCCCATCTAGTTATTGATGGCGAGGGAGGCAGTGACAAAGATGGAAGTTTTTCCCTATAAGGAGCTACTCTCAATGGTGCTTTTCTGAAAACTCTTTTAAAAGCGGATACAGGTCTATCAACTTCCGGATAGGTGTCTCTGATATATTCACAGATTCTGTGGAGAGCATGTGCTACACAAGTAATATGCAGCATATAAAGATATGTTTCCTTTAATAGTCTGCCTGGTTTTAACGTATATGCGGCAGTGTCACTAACAAATAAACGTATTTTTTCCTTGTACCTGTCGTCCGAATGAAGCATTTCTGCTAATTCTCGTCAATGGTTTTAGCAACTGTTTCCGTATCAACTGTATTTATAACTTTAGATGCTATTACATATGCGTTATATGGAATAGTTGTGTGTAGTAAACCAGTTACAAAATTTACCACACAGCGTCCCAATATATCAACAGTTTCGTCAGCATTAATCCATAGGTATTGATATGAAAGATGTCTTCTAATGCATTCTACTGCTTTCGTGAAGCACTTAGAAACGCAATATTTGCGTAAGGTGGATTCATCAGGAACATTTCGACAAGTATTTTTTTGGAAAAATGTTTTCAAAGTGGGATTGTCAAGTTTATTTAATGGGATATTAGCCGCCATTAAAGTTTCACAGAGTTCTTCGTTAAAATTGTCAGCTTCCAACGGGTCCAATTTCTGTGTATGTTTTAGCGATGCTAAGTGACGTACAATTTTTTGGCATTCTGTAACGAA
This sequence comes from Amphimallon solstitiale, assembly GCA_963170755.1. Classification (NCBI taxonomy): domain Eukaryota; kingdom Metazoa; phylum Arthropoda; class Insecta; order Coleoptera; family Scarabaeidae; genus Amphimallon; species Amphimallon solstitiale. The sequence goes on from OY720684.1 coordinate 55,600,067, forward strand.
ATTTTACAGACTTTGCAATTAATTTCGGAATCACTGACAATCGCCATACAATCAGTATGACCCTTAATCCAATTAGCCATTTTTTCACGATGCCATTCTCGACGTTCTTCCATATCATATCTGAAAATGTAGCATAAACAATGTTCTAGATCTAAGTAAATGATAACTAAAGATATATGCGTATGTTACTGAAACGTAACAAAATCCAATGCACACTTACTTCAAGATAATTGAGAGCAGTAGATTCAATGAAACGGTATTAAACAGGAACTGCTAACAAAATTACGAAGTATGTAATTAACAGTCAAACAATGAAAAACGAAACTAACTCTCCGTGCTTTATTTATCTTACGAAATATAAGGTAAGTAGAATAAATTTCAGAAACTCCACACCCTTCTACCTACGCCGATGAAGAAAGGAATTTAACAGTAAAATCGACATTTTTGCTGTCCGTTTTCTGGACAGCAAAATACAGATGTGCAGTTCACCATATGAATACTGCTATTCAGTAATTGCGTGATCTGGTAATTACGTTAATAAAGATGGAATCGCATCTCTTCAATATCATCCAATTGTAGAAACAACTTAAGTTCAGAGTTTGACACAACTGTAGCGTAATAACAATAAGACGCAAGCTCAAAATCTCACTTAAAATGAACAAAGACACTCACATCATTTCATCTCAGCTCAGATCTCTGACAAAAGGAAAACCGCTAGTATTTGCCCTCGAGTTGTAGATACTGCATCCAATGAAAAAGTAGCCTTTAAGTAAATATTTGATTGAAGAATCATAGGAGGACTAATATTCTCATATTACATTTGTTGAAACTTAAGCGAGAAAATGAATAACCTTATACTAAATAGCTTCCTCAGAATACTTTTTATTAAAATTGTTTAGAGATATCCATTGCGCAGTTTGCCATGTACGCCGCAACCTCGTGTAAGACGGTGATTCCCCGATAGTTAAAAGCATCATGGTGCCAAAGAGACCGCACAAAACTTTAACTCTAGCGGAAATACATGAGATATTACAAAAAAAAACGGCGGAGTGTTAGTGGAAAAGTGATAGCTGATAATTATGGAGTTGGTAGGTCTACCATTTCGGATATTAAAAAGAAATCTGAGCAAATAACGAGGTATGTATGTTCGCATGAATATCTGTATAATTTATTAACGTTGTGGTCGTTATGTAGCTACATCGGAAACTGTTTTTCTGAACCGGGACATTAGAAAACTTCAACAACGCGAAAAACATGTAACTATTACATCTCACATTTTAAGAGAAAAAGCGACACAACTTTACGCAGAATATTACGGCGATAACAAGTTCAACGCAGGCCAAGGTTGGCTAAATAAATTTAAGAAGAGGCATCGTTATCTCAAAGTTAGTGGGAAGAAATTATCTAGCGATTCAGATGTTGTCAAATCGTTTCTTCAAAAATTAGCGGACAAAATTAGGGAGATGCAATTGCAGCCGAATCAGATTTACAACGCGGACGAATCTGTATTGTTCTGGAAATTATTGCCAGATCGTACAATGGCTCATGCAAAAGAAAGAACGGCACCGGGGGCATAAAATGTCTAAGGAAAGGATAACCACAAACAAAAATGATGGTTATTGGTCAATCAACAAATCCGAGAGCATTTAAGAATTGTGCCATTCCAGTTGAATATCACGCTACCAAGAATGCGTGGATGACGTCAGCTTTATTCGTTAAATGGTTTTGCGAGTCTTTTGCTGAACAAGTGAGAACATTTCAGAAAGATAATAATATGGGTGGCAAAGCACTTTTATTAATTGATAATGCCCCGAGTCATGCAACAGAACCGCAATTGATCAGTGATGATGAAAACATCGTAACTATGTTCCTGCCGCCTAATTGCACTTCCCTCATCCAACCGATGGATTAAAATGCCATTCGACAGACTAATGTATTACCGCAAGAGCCTCTTAGACCATGTTTTGTCTTGTGAAGAAAGCGACATTTCAAACACTCTAAAAAATATGAATTTAAAGGATGCCTTGTTTTCAGCTAGTTAGTTCTTGGGACAAAATGACTCCTGATGCAATTCAGAAATGTTGGCACAAAATATTTCTTTGTTCAGACAATTATGTGTCAGACTCCGATTGTGATTCTGAAGATCTGGTTCCTTTGTCTCTACTTAACCTTCATAAACCCGAGCGGGGTACAGCTGTACCCCAGACATGAATTTTGGGGTATATTTTCTAAAATAATTTTTCTTTCTTAATTTCCCTCGAGCTATGTTTCCTAAATATATATCTAAATTGGTATACAAAATTTTGAATAAATTGCTTTTTATTGTAACTAATTATAGAGTTTTGGTGCTTGGGGTCCAGCTGCACCCCGCTCGATATGTAACGACAGGTATAAATTTTGCCTATGTTAAAAACCAACCGGCGTACAAATAAACCCCAAATTGTTCAAACGACGGGGATTCGCCGTTTCTTGGCGTCAACGCTCTCGGGGATTCCCAATTTATTTAATAGCGGCTTTGTGCACGTATTTATCTCAGTATAATTTTAGTGTGTTTAGTCACGTTTACAGTGATTGTCGAGTACGCGTTTATAAAAATGAGTGAACCACGGAAGTTTCGAAATGAAAATAAGCTAACTGACGAAGAACTATTGGCGATATTAGAAACGGACGATTACGACACTTATTTTAATGATTTAGCACTAGAGGATGGTGCAAGTGATATTGACGAGACTGACATAGTGACTGAAACTGATGAAATAGATGACGTTTTACAAGTTAGTGATAGGGAAAATGAGTCGACAGATTCTGCAGATGAAATAGGCCCGTCAGTAAACTTTTATACCGATCATCCAACTTATTCGTCTAAAGATGGTAGTGTGTGGGCAAAGGTTCCTTTTACTACGACGATCAAGAGACGAAAATGTAATATTCAAAAGGTTTCACCAGGTTTGACTAGATATAGTTCCCAATTTTCCACCATAAAAGAAGCTTTTGAACAATTTTTTTCACAAGATATTATGGATGTGATTTTATCGGAGACGAATAGAAAAGCCGAATCATATTATGCGAGAAATGAGAAGGCCTTTTCTCCTTTTGTGCAAGAAGAACTGGAAACATTTATTGGTTTGCTTATTATTTTCGGAGCCTGACACGCTGCTAAAGAGCCAATATGTGTACTATGGGGCCAAGATCCAACTTTATGTCGGCCTCTAGTATCATCTGCCTTGTCTCGCAACAGATTATGTGCTTTCTAAGATTCGACAATTTTGAAAGAAGAGAAGAAAGAAAACGCACTGATAAATTTGCCCCAATCAGAGATGATTTTTGATGGTTTTGTAACAAATTGCAAGAGATCTTTTAATCCATCTGAACACTTGTGCGTGGATAAGCAGGTAGTCCCATTCCGAGGCAAGGCTCCTTTTCGGGTTTACATGAAGAGTAAGCCGGACAAGTACGGCTTAAAGATTTGGGCACTGGCTGATTGTAGTTCGGCATATACAGCGAATATGCGACCTTATTTAGGTAAGTTTTTTCATGAAAAAAATGTAGATTTTTATTACAGAATAGTAATTTTAGGCAAAGTAGGAAGCAAACCGGAGAAAGGCCAAGGACAACAGTGATGGACCTGGTAAACCATTTATCTTCAGGATATGGAATAACTACTGATAACTTTTTTACCAGTATTGAGTTAGCTAATAAGCTTTTAGATAAAAACCTTACCTTGTGTGGTACACTGTGTAAAAATAAACCTTATATTTCAAAAGAACTACTTCCAGCAAGATATAAGAAGGACTTTTCAAGCATGTTTGCTTTTATGGAAAATATAACCTTAGTTTCCTACGTACCAAAAAAAAAATGCGGCAGTTATTCTTTTATCGTCAGACATAACGATGACAAAATAAGTGGAGAAAAAACTGATTACAAACCAGACATTATCTTACAATACAATAAAACAAAGGGTGCAGTGGACACAACAGATAAATTAGAGAAGGAATTCACGACACAAAGAAAAAGTAATCGGTGGCCGACGGCAATATTTTTTCATCTGCTGGACATTGGTGGCATCAACGCCTATAAACTTTGGATGTTGAAAAATCCAGATTGGAAAAAAAATCGCTTGGATAGGAGAAGAATGTTTTTGTTGGAGTTGGGCCAAGAATTAATTAGGAAAAACATAATTCGTAGATACCAAAATGACAAGTCGTTACATTCCAGTATAAAACAATCCATGTTAACCATTTTGCCAGAATTAAACGTAAGGAACGAACAACCTGTTCCCGTTATTGGCAGAAAGCAGCGATGTTTCTTATGCGACAAAAGTAAAGACAGGAAATCTCGAATGTTTTGTTTTCGGCGCAATCAGTGCGTATGTGCAGAATATTCAAAAAATATAACAGTTTGTAACAAGTGTGATAATTAAATCACTACTTAAAATGTCACTAAAATGCTTGTTCTTTTTTCATAATTATTTTTGTTTTTATTATTTCTAATCATTTCATATTATTTTTTCAAAATGCGTTTACTCATTTATCAATGCTGACAACTTTTTTATGTAAAAATATATTTTTTTATAAGCAGAATGTGTTTTATTTTTAATATTCCCTAATTATAACATTAAAAAAATAATAACGAGCCAAAAAAATGTTGGGGTACATTTAGACCCCACTCGGTATTTAATGTAAGTTTTTGACCACGGGTTTATGAAGATTAATCAAAGACGTAAATCAGTCAGTGATGAGCATAGTGAAATTTCTGAAATTAACAATTTGCTGCAGAACATTACCACTCAGAATAACCAACCAACTGACGGAATCTAATCTGTGAACGTATGAACGTGCCGATGAAGAGTACAAACAAAACTTACTGAGTTTTTTAAATCTTAGTTTTATAACTTTTGGTTTTTGCCTTGCTTTTTACGTACGACAAAACGTATTATGGTTTTTATTTAGAATTATGGTTATTCGTTTTTCGTAACATTTTCTATATGTTAGTTTGTATTTGAGTTTATAAATCCCTACAATACATATTTTGGGTATTATTTTTTAACTTTTAAAAAAAGGTTTCCATAATCTGGTTGTTTCACTACTTCAGATTGCCTCGGTTTTAATTGGTTCGGATTAGCGAAGACTGAATTATATGACTTATTCTTATAAGTTCAAAATCTAGAAACTAGTTCAAAACAAACAAAATTACATAATCAGAATGTATTTAATATGCTTTTGTCACCGCGCCATTTAATTTCGTCCGAATTTTTTGAATTGTAGTGCAATTCACGCATCTATTTTTTTTTAGAACGAAAACAAAGCACGATTTATAATAGCTTTGATTTACAAATATTCGATTTTACGAGCGAATAATTATTAAAGATCAAATTTTGCAATAATTATTCCAACCTGTAATTTTGCTTGTGAATTTATCGACTTGGACGACTTGTTGAATAAAAACAATGGACTATTTTTGTATAAATTCAAATGACATGTGTATAAATTAAAACTAGACAAATTTTCAGTATTTAAAAGGCTATATAAATTCATAAGTAGATTAATATTAACAGCAACACGATAACTGTCGGTTGTTTTTTTTTCTTTTTTTTTTTTTCCTTTTTTTTTTGATACCTATAATTAAAAGGGTAGGTATTAAAAAGTACTATTATTTTCAAAATATGAAAGAAAATTAATTTTAACTATAACTAACTATAAAGTTTAAAGTGGCCCAGGCAGCATACAAATGTTCTGTGAACGTACAGTAACGAAATTTCTAAACCGAACAGCCCGCGATCGAGAGCAAAAATGGAAGAGAACTTTACAAATCTGCGCCAATACATATGCCAGCTCCCTCTGTCCTGTTTAGAAATATTAATACAAGCATCACATTATCATATAGACTCGTACGTTTAATATATATTAATTTTGGATATGAACATTCTTTGTGCTTTTAGAATTTAGCTACTTTCACTCCATTTTCAACCATATTATTCTCTTGAGCAACGTTATTAAGAAATAAACTAACAATGTAAAATCAAGTTTTAATTATTAGTTTCATGAGTATTTTAAAGTTGTACGAATATGAACGATAGGAACTTTATAAACCCACTACTAACTTACTTGTAATTTTATACGAATATATACCGCATGTGTCAAATATCATTAGGTATAGGGATTCAATGTTTACGTGCGATCTATACGTATGAATATAATACGTGGCAACGTGGTACCCCTACTGTCCGTCACCAATGCCGACAACAACCAACATCACAACGATATTCTCCTATCCCGACCCAGATTTTGCATTCAATGTTTAGGTGGGAATACGTTGTGGTCCCTGGCCGTCTTATTACTGGAACGGGTAACATCAAATGGCCTCCGCGATCTACTGATCTCTCTCCAAATGATTTTTTTTGTGGGGATATTTAAAAAATATTGTTTATACCCATGAAGCTGGTAGAACAGAAAACATAGTTGCCTTGAGAGAAAAAATAATTGAGGCTGCTAATTCAGTAACTGCTCACATGTTAGAAAACGTAAGAGTAAATTTCTACGACCGCCTAGGGTAATGTCTTGCTGTGCAGGGAGGAATCCTTTTTTATTTATTTTATTAGGGTTATTTTTTAATTTTATTAGAATTACGCTTTTGTTTGTGTCATGCAGCGTGAACGTAGCTTAATAATTCTCTGCATTTACTGAAAGGAAAAAGAAAAACAAATCCTTGCAACTCGTAAATATTATTTCTGAACGCATTAGAAACACACGAGTCGGTGGTCCAATGGTTATTGCTAAGTGCTAACTTGTATTTGCGAGCATGTGTCGGTTGTCGCGTCGCTGGCATTGGAAAGGAAAGTAAGGGTACCACGTTGCCACATATTGCATGGATTGATCGCCTATGGCTAATGAAAATTGACACATCCGGTATAACTTACCAATACTTATTGCAATGTTGCCCGACAAAATAGATAACCTAAGAAATACTACAAAAACTATTTATTTAAGACCTTTTAAAATATTTATAATTACAGATAAATAAAAAAAAAATGTTTGTATACACTTTCCCATCCGGTTTCAGAGATAAGTGTTAGAGTTATTTTCAATATGAACAACGCAGTTTAATTCACGATCATTTAGTTTCCATTCGTTCAAGAATATTACTAGTTTTATATTAAAATGTTGGTTAACAGATTTAAAATATCATTTATTGCTGATATGCTTTTTTAAAGCGGTAATGTTTTGAACTTATTTGTGGTCATTTAGTATATCTGATAAATATTGCATGGTTTGACCCATATATACGCCATTACAATCTCCACATGATATTTTGTATATTCATCTTTAATATTACTGAATAAAAATCGTAAATTATGATAATTTTTATGGGCAACTTTTATATTCGAAGGACGTAATACTAGACTATTTTTTCTCAGAAATTTTTAACATAGAGAAAGCTACATATTGAAGCTTTTGGGTATCTGTTGATTCGGAATGATTCTTATTTCTATTATTATTATAAAATGTATTTGTTTTATTTTTTATAATAGACTTTATAAAATTTAAAGGATAATTGTTATGGATTAAAACATCTTTCATATGTTTTAGGATTTTGAGCGTATATTTAGATATATACATTTATACGTAAAACGTATAATAAGTGCCATTGCCGACAATCGAACGCACAGATACCCGTGTTTCGACCTTTGAGGTCTCGTCAGTGTGCGTGGAGACTGCGACAGCGACATCTAACACCCAAAAGATGACACAGAAAAATCGATCTTTTGGGTGTTAGATGTCGCTGTGATACTCTCACTGCATTTAACACGCAAAAATGACATAAGCAGCTTTTTAAGTCTTGAAGCCATTGTCGACAGTCTCCACGCACAGACACCGGTGTCTGTGCGTTCGATTGTCGGCAATGGCACTTAATGTATGTGTGTATCTCAAACATATGCATATACGTTTTACGTATAAATGTATATATGTAAGTCACAGTATTTATTTACTGCTTGAAGTTAGTTTTAACATCCATGTGTTTACACTATTCACTTTCGTATATTTAGAACTGTTAATATGGCGAGACGATTGGCAAGAATTATAATTTAAATGTCTACATGAACAAGTTGTTTTTCACTGTTTGTTTCTTTTTCTATTGTAAATTGAAATTGCGGATGATAAGCATTAAATTGTTCTAAAATATATTCAGCTTTGTTTGCTGGTAAACATGAAAGTAGGTCGAATTATGGGGGTTTTAATTTTTATTTTGTTTGAACGCATTTACAGCCGCGTTTTATCACACGACTAACAAAAGAATGTACGTGTATATAGATCATTTTAAAAATGAACATGTTTGATTGGCGAAAGAATGAAAGAGAAAAGGTTTGCCACTTTTTGAGCATTTGCATCGTATTTGTACGTGACATTTGTCGAAGTAAAATTAAAAAAAAAAATTAAGTGTGCTATGTCCGAAGTGTTTTGTAAGCTTAAGGGCATACAATAAGCAATTTGCTTTTGACTTCATATTTGTTACTAAATGGGAAATGTTTTCTTTCTGTTTTCTATGTAACGAACACTGTTTTTTCTGATGAAGATTTATATTAAAATCGAAACGTCACAGTACATTTATCAAAACAAAGTGTTTAATTTATATACGTTACCCATAATTCTGTTATAATTCTGCTTATATAGTAATAAATATATTATATATATAAAAGAACAGTCGTATCGTTCAAACTTTCTATTAATAGTATACTGCCTTCGGTATATATGACAAATGTAATCTCTATACTGATTAAAATTTATATTTGGGATCTTGTATGTTATAATACTTGTAAAATACTAAACACATTTATAAACAAACAAAGAAGTCAGATTGAGAACAAGTTGAGGTGATGTATGTACGCAGATATTATATTGTAAAGTATGTACCAGTTAAGATTATGCTAAATTAATTCTTATAATAAAAATATTATTTCCTCAGAATAACATTATAAGATGTACCAAAAGAACCAGTACGTTTAAAACGTACATTGAAAACAATTTTACATATTTTATAATGTTTCGACAAAATGAATTATAATGTGAGTTGACCTTTGCCACACGTTAAAAGAAATGTTTAAATTATATTTGTTTTTATATGAATCATTTTATATCAAATAGCTTGTCATTGTGTATTGCAGTTTTACAGTTGTTTTTCTATTGTATTTTAGAGTAACTTTAGAAAAAGGCATCGAAACGTAAAGATGTAATAAAAAATGTATTATTTTTAATTTTCAACACATATACCACATAACCAAGAAAGGAAAACAAAATTATATAAATAGTGTAGTAAAGAAAAAATATATAATTTAATTTATAATAAAAAAAAAATTAATTCAATATGATAATGAGTTTAGGAACAGTGTATAACTGAAGATTGTATCTTGATAATGATTAATACTACATTTGGAGACTATTTAAAATATCATTTTCATGTGGACAGTAGAAAGCTCAAAAATTAGCAGCAACACAATGAACAGCACCATTCTAAATACTCTATGAAGCGCAGATATTTGTTGACACAAATTCATATGTGTGTGTGTGTGTGTGCATATTTTTCTAGGTCAGTGTAAAGAATGAAAGCCCGCAAAAAAATGAAATACTTTCAGAGAGGAAATATTGTACGTTTAAAAGAATTACATTTGAAATAATATGTTGTATACGTATTGTTCTATGAGTCCCCTTTTTTACAGACTTATGATCCATGGGGCGTAAAACAGAACAAAATAGTAGCTATATAAAAAAATCTTCAAAATGTCCACTATGGGCTCTAATACAACAAACAATTCAGCAAGACAAGTTTATGAGTAGTCAGTATCAAAGCCAGGAAACAGTATGAAAAAACAAGCTTGTTTGTAAAAATTCATACAACTGCTCAAAATGTCGCAAATATTTTTTCTCTCATTCCTTCGGCAATCGTACCTGTGGTTCGATATACAGTGTGTGTCACTAAAGCGGGTTTCTGTCCTGTTAAACTCACTGAGCTTACTGATTGAGAAATTTTAATGTGAATGCAAAGGTAGCGTGAAGCCAATATATTTGATGATAGAATGTAAGGACGGCTCCAAGCTAGTTTTCTCTAAATTAATTTATGTTCGAAGGACCAAAGATTTCTGTAGGTTTAATAAAACTCTAGCACTGTTGCACTAAATATTTTACTTCAAAACTACACCGTACATGTTTATTATTTACACTGACTACTTGTTTACACTTAATTGAGCAATCGTAGACACGTAACTGACTCATTGGTCATTATTAGTACCGTGTAGCCAAGGAATAAGGTGGAATAACGATTGCTCTACAGCGGAATTTACCCAATATTCTTCTATTTATTGTTGTTCATGTATCCGCAATAATTTCTTTTTTGATTATCTTCCCTGGGTTTGCATGGCACGCAGGTTGACAATGACTGCCTCGTGGTAATGTTGGTTGTTGTCCTAAAAACCAAGGACCTTCTAACTGAAGCTACAAATGGCGGTCTGTCACCTGATGATCTTCAGTGTATTCTTGCATCTCTAAGGTTATCCCATATTATTCCATGGGTACTCTGTACTGATGTTGATCATAAGTCGGAAACACGTGTCTATGGTTGCTCTACAGCGGATTTACCCAATATTCTTCAATTTCCTTTTTTTATATATATCTACGATAATTTCTTTTTTGAAAACATTTCATAAAAACACCACTAAGAATATGTATCCTTTTATACTAATATACCTACTGAACTTGCAATAATTACTATCAAAAAACATTGGAGTGAACTCCTAGAGTTCACAATAATAATTTATATAAACATTAGAACTTACTTTAAATGCAACTTACTTTTGATATAACAATCTATTTTATAAACAAATTTTTATTCTATTATCAAAAATGTAAAAAATACATTTTATGATAATAATAGTAATAATAATCATTCTAAATCAACAGATATACAAAAATATTTAGCTATTCCGTATGTAAAAAAATTGCTGTATTAACTTTTCTAGGAATCTTTAAAAACAAAAAATAACCGCTTTAGGTAACATTTAAGAACATAATTCGAACTCAACCTTTAGCACTAATTGGTAATTAATCCCAGTATGTTCGTGAAATTTCATATTATTATACAGGCTGTTCCTAAATATCATGTACATAAGGAAGGGGGTAACTATTTGGTTTATTTTGTGCCTAAAATTTCATATAAACATAGGTCTGCAAACGCTTCGTTACCAATATGCAGGGTGTTGAAATTTCAAGAATTTTTCACTTTTTACTGTATAGCTCCTGCAGTTTTTGAGATATTTTGTTCAAATTTGGAAGGTAGGTTACGCTATAAGGCCTGCATCATTAGCCATGCCAAATGATTATGTAAATCTACAGGGTAATAATTTTTTCGGGGTCATGCCCTCTTTTCTCACCCTGAACTTTTTTGCGATGCGCCACTGCTAGATTCTAAAATACGCAATAAATTTTCTGTCTTGTTTAGAAACTTTTTGATCTCTTATATTTTTTTCTTATCTCTGACCGTTATCGAGAAAAAAAATAGAAAACAATTTTCTGTAATTCGCCAGAGAAAATTAAATTTTTTAAAATGGTCTAGCAGGCTCTGGCTTTATTCAGATAATCACTTGAGTTTATTAATTTGACAATTGACATTAGAAATCGTAAAAAAACTGCAGGAGCTATACAGTAAAAAGTGAAAAATTCTTGAAATTTCAACACCCTGCATATTGGTAACGAAGCGTTTGCAGACCTATGTTTATATGAAATTTTAGGCACAAAATAAACCAAATAGTTACCCCCTTCCTTATGTACATGATATTTAGGAACACCCTGTATAACTTCTTTATCGCCTTTTGATCATATACAATACATAAAATTCTACACAAGACATACTGACTCGAAATATCTGATATTCCAAGATAAATGGTTTTAGTGGTACTGTAAAATATTGGAAATAAAGTTTAGGTTATACCGTAAGCGTCAAATTTTAATTTCGGTTTGCACTTCTATCATATGCAGAAGATGATCTTATAGATATGCAGGGATGCCTGCTTGCTAACAGTGGAGGGAGAGCAACGGAGTGGCGGGGGACCCCCACGCCTTACAAATGTCCAGTGTGGCAGCCTCGCTTATGTCTATCTTTAGTTTAATTCGTCGCGCTCTTTTCCACTTACTACTTTCCTATCAGAAATTAAAATATGACGACCTCGGTATAATAAGCAATAGAACTATGCTTTCAATAGATGCTCTTTAAATCAAAGTAAAATATAATTGAATTTACTGCATAATAATACGTTATATCTTAAACGTACCTTTTTCTCATAATTTATTCCTTGAACCGAAAGTACGTTCCTTTGTAAAAACAAATCCTGAAGTTAATTGTTAGATATGCCACTATGACATATTTGAAATTTAATTTTTTTTTTCATAATTTACATAATTTAAATGAATTTTGTCTTCGTAATATTCTTCTGATAATATACAATATATAGTAATCAGTGTTTCCATATACACTTAGTTGCAAAAGAGTTTCCACTAAAATTTCGAATATCACCGCTCCAATCTCTAATACCTTCTTGTGAAGGAGTATTGACTATATAAAAGACAGAAAATAAACATAATATAAGTATTTAAATGGTTGCATTGATTTACTATGCACATATATAAAAAGAATTTACTGTTTCTAATATTCATTCGGTTATTTTCTAAATAGTAATACGTAATACGTACAACATTTTCTACAAGACCAAACTGAATAAACTTTAGTTACCGAACAAAGAAGTAGTGAGTAAACAGATGATTTCTTCGACATAAAGTACTAGAAAGAAAATCGCAAAAAGAATAAATGCGGAATTGGTCATCGTCGTTCCAGAAGCCACGAGAACTATCGCGGAGATAAAAATGTATATAAAAAGGGGTTTCCAGGCACAAGAGGGGATTATTATTAGTTCAGTTAGTAATTTTAACATCAGATACAAAGTAATAAGTATAAATAAGTTCTAATAAAGTTTAGGTTATATAATAAGCAATAGAACTATGCTTTCAATAGATGCTCTTTAAATCAAAGTAAAATATAATTGAATTTACTGCATAGTAATACGTTATATCTTAAACGTACCTTTTTCTCATAATTTATTCCTTGAACCGAAAGTACGTTCCTTTGTAAAAACAAATCCTGAAGTTAATTGTTAGATATGCCACTATGACATATTTGAAATTTAATTTTTTTTTTCATAATTTACATAATTTAAATGAATTTTGTCTTCGTAATATTCTTCTGATAATATACAATATATAGTAATCAGTGTTTCCATATACACTTAGTTGCAAAAGAGTTTCCACTAAAATTTCGAATATCACCGCTCCAATCTCTAATACCTTCTTGTGAAGGAGTATTGACTATATAAAAGACAGAAAATAAACATAATATATTTAAATGGTTGCATTGATTTACTATGCACATATATAAAAAGAATTTACTGTTTCTAATATTCATTCGGTTATTTTCTAAATAGTAATACGTAATACGTACAACATTTTCTACAAGACTAAACTGAATAAACTTTAGTTACCGAACAAAGAAGTAGTGAGTAAACAGATGATTCCTTCGACATAAAGTACTAGAAAGAAAATCGCAAAAAGAATAAATGGGGAATTGGTCATCGTCGTTCCAGAAGCCACGAGAACTATCGCGGAGATAAAAATGTATATAAAAAGGGGTTTCCAGGCACAAGAGGGGATTATTATTAGTTCAGTTAGTAATTTTAACATCAGATATAAAGTAATAAGTATAAATAAGTTCTAATAAATATTTTGGTACGTTTAAGAGTATTTTAATCAGTCAGTGTTATTGTCTTCATCGTTTTGTTACTGTTATATTTAATATCTCCTGGTTGTATTTATATATCCCAACTAACTAAGGTAAAAAATAATGTTGACTACTCCGGAAAAAGTGAGCGCGATATTCTGTTCGACAATGGATTGTTCGCCAGAGCTGTTGCTCAAAAATTAAACCTTAGCCATACATCTATAAATAAATTGCTGCGTAAATGGACCGTTGAGAATACAATTCGAAGGCAACCAGTATCAAGTAGATGATGAGATGAAGAGGACAGAACTTTATCATAATATGTCCGGGAGCATCTATTTACCAGCAATATTTGCAGAAACTGCAAATATTGAAACTCTATCCTGGCCCCCAAAAAGATTTATGAAAAAGAGAATCTCTGTTAATTTATACAACCATTGAACTCAATTCTGGAATCAAATTGAAACTACTTGAGAAAATGTCACGTGGAAACTTGTCGACAGCATACCGTCTCGTTAAGCAGAAGTAATAGAAAATAACGGAAGGTGGACACACCATTAATTAATTTATATATTTTAAACTAGAGATTTAGTATTTTTTACATTTCTTTTCTTTACTTTTTATTATCTTTTGTTTTGCTATATCTGTGATGTCAAGCACTACATCTAAACGCATTACTTCTTCTTCTTCTTCTTAATTTCGTTGTCTTTGTTTTCTTTAAAAGATAGCACCTTTATTTTATTTGCATTTACTTTCAAGTTATTATTCAGCGTTTTTTTTTCTACATAGCTTTAAGATATTTTGCGTTCTTTTTTTGCACTACTAACCATTAAAGGAACACACACTCTGATATGTTTACTCTCAGTAGATTTATTTAACCAATGTGAAACCAATCTCATCCCTTAATATAATGAATAACGAAAAACCTTAAAAGACACAAAATATGATCCAAAAAGTACCTATTACTCTAAATTTGTTTTATTAATATATAATTATATACTTTCATTTATACACATCGATCAACAAATTATACATACTCAAATTGTTGATATCTTTTACATAGTGACACATTATATTTTTCATAACAAGCAAGTTTGTCTATAATTTAAGGAAACACATCTCATTGGTCTATTAATATTTCTTTGTATTTTCAAAAACAAAAAGGAATCACTTTAGTTAACACTATTTTTTTAATGCCAATCACATTAAAAGAACCAACTTGTAATTTAATTCCAACGCAAACTCGACACTAATTGGTGATTAAATTTGAGGTTGTTTGAGAAGTTCGATGTTATTACATAACGTTTTTTAACGTCTTATAAGCTAACGATTTCTTACATATAACTTTTTTTTCCATCTATTTTCCATTTATAATTTTAGTCGAGTCCCAGAAAGACTTACATATGAAGAAAGCTGCCGAGCAAGCGCTTTTAACAACAACTCAACATCCAATTACACGGACAACTTCTGCCAGAGCAAGTTACACTTTAGGTAGGATAACTGTAATGACTGCTACAGCCGAACCACCGCTGCACGTCGGTGAAAATCCGATTCCTGAATATTTCCCACAGCCAATTATACCGACCACAACTACCACAACGTCTACAACACCGATTCCAACAACGACAATACCTCCAAGTAAATAAATATATTATAAATTAATATCACTTTTAATACTTAGGCGTGAATAACACTCCGCTATATAGTCTGATTAGATTAATTATATATATTGTATTAAATTAATAAAACTTGTATTCGTATCGAATAATTGAATTTGCTAAATGTACACGGGTGGAAAAAAGTTTCGGACGTTAGCTTTGAAAATTTTGGCATTTAAAAAATACTTTTTAATAAATCATTCTCTGTGGAATATTGCCACAATGTAATTTTTTCGCTGTGGTAGCTTTCTTGATTTTTTCAAATGTATCACTGTCACGAATGTGTAATAGAGAAGGTAGACTGACAACTGCATAACATGCGGCCGTGATATGTTCTCTTCTAGGTTAGACAAGTGGTCTTCTAGGTTAGACAAGGATAGAAAAGGCGCTTGGCCGATTCGTCCGATCTATGTAGTACGTCGTAATTAATTTAGTACGGACAATATGATTTTGTGTAGGTATAAGAACTTAAAAACAAATTATTATTTAAAAATGTCAGAAACAGCATGTATTAACTAAACATGGTCAGTTAGTTTCAACATATTTTATTTTTACATTATTTTTAAAAAAATAACAGTGTTGTTGTTACGGTTTTATTAACAACATGCAAATTTAATCAGTCTATTTTCGAGAACTGAAAAAAATCTTCTGTTGTGTTATCAAAAAGTCAACGGAGGCAATATGTTTGAATAGCACATTTGCTAATCTCTTTAACAATTGTGAATAATTTGATTGGGATGATTCAACCATTCCCTTAATTTTAATTGAACTAGTTCAACTTCGGGAGGCGAGATATGAGGTTTATGATTATAGAGAAGCTCCCGACAAAATTTAAATTTTGACTTTTTAAAGAATTTTTTGCAAATAAATCCCGTTAAATAATAAATAATACAATCGAGTGTTTCAGGTAAGTCAACATCATAAATAGATGCTACGGTATCTTCAGAATCCTCTCACAATTCACCTACCAGAAGATCGTCTAATTTATTCTGGATTTTACTTTAGAAAGCAACAACAAAATTATGGCACACGTGTTTACTTGTATTCATAGATGTATTTTCATTAGATTCTTTGGAAGTTGAGGACTTATCAAAATCTAAACAAAAGTTATAGTGATTAAGATTAAGATTTAAGGAATTGTATTAGGTAGGACGTTTTGCATTGTCTTTTAAACGAGGGAACTTAAGTGGATACTACAAAAAAACGAGAAAAGAATATTACATTGATCGATTAAGTCTGATGATCAATTTCTCTACTAAAAACATGTATAGCGCAGATAATTATCCCTCTTCAATGTCCTCTAACTGTTATCGAATACTACTACAATAATTATGAATTCAAAAACCATTTATTGAAGGAAATTTAGTATTTAAAATTATACGTACATAATTTAAAACTACCGAATAACTGTGATAACTTCACGTATAATATCTTCTTAAAAAATTTTGTTCACACAAAGCGTCTTCAATTGTTAATTGTTTGTCAGTTCGAGGTATCATAGCACTCCACTCTTTTAATTTGTTTTTGGGCACCTTAAATAAATATGCTTTCTCTTTATTGCCACTATAACCACTAATCAGGTGCAAAACAGTATCATCGTTACATTGTCAAAAATTAAATACCAGCACGGAATCACAAATGTTGACAAACGTCAAAAATGAATGTCAAACTTTGCATACAAATCTGCACGTTAGCAAGATTCTGTTTTCGCGTCAAGCTCCTTTTCCATTTTTGTCGTTACTTCTCTCTCGCACGCTGACCACACTCGAGACCTGTTCGTCAGTCACGAAAAAATTGCGTCTCACTTCACCTTCTTTATTATACATCCGTTATCACTGTAGACACAATTTTTTCTTCAAGTGGAACGCGTTTGTTGAATCTGTATAAGCTAGATCTGGGTTTATAATAATACACAAATACTAGTGTAAATTTATCTAAGTAAATTTACATTTGTGAAATTTATTTAGCAATATCCTAAAAGTTAATCGATTTTATTATAATTATTATTAAACTGAATCAACACAGATCCTTAGTACATGTAATGACAAATATAGTGATTACAATAAATAATTATTTACCGTACAATATAACAAATCTAAACTCAATAATTTAATACAATGACAGTAATACATTTCCACTAGTTCTAACATTGCCGCGGAAGCGCTGCAAACTTAAAATGAATCATATAGTATCACTGATCTATATAATATAAATGGATGAGCAATGCAATAGGATGCACGTCGAATTTTTATGCCAAATTGAATACTTAACTCGGGGCTTACGAGTATGCGCAGTCCCTAGTCTTTTTTGACATTCGAATGTGAAATCACTAAAGTTCCGAACGCCGATTTCAATAGACGTCCCAAGCAGCAAAATATCACAATTTTAGAGAAGGATGGAAATATATATTTGCTAATGTAGAACGAGTGTGCATGTAGTGATTTTGCTACTAGGGGTACTAGATTTTTGTTTATATTTTTGGAGTATTTTTATTTAGGAAAATGAGGAAGACATTGAAAAGGATCAAATTATACAATTCCCGACATACCAGCACTGACATTGTTATACCAAAATGTTGTTATTTCTGGTCTTTTTGTCAAACAATTGAAGCGCATTGTTAAGTGGGCTAAATGTGTGTCCGTACTAGATGAAATCTCACAAACATCTGTCGATAATGCTAGTTTTCAACTTTTGAACAGAAAAAAATCATGGTGCTTTAATACGTCCTTTACAAGATGTCCATGTACGCCATATTCTTGTACAAAACAACAATAAACTTCCTGCAGAGGCAGTGTTTTTTGAGCTATTTGTACTGTTACCGTTGCCTCCCTCGTCGCATAACGACGCTGTTCGACATGATCTCCAGGTCAAGCGACATTTCAATTAAAATAATAGAAAAAGTCAATTGACAAAATGTCAGGGAGTTGTCAAATGACATTTTATTAATAAGTTAGTTCATTTCTGTTCGAGAATAGATATTACTTTAAAATAGAGACTTCAGTGTTTATTTATGATTGTGTCTTTCGGTTTATTTCATAGTATAACTTACTCGTGACTTATTCAGGTATTTAATATTGTGATACTATAATAATTACGAAATATATTACTTTACGAGTCGAAGCCGCGGTCCGTCATCATATTAGAAAAACGTAAGGTAACATTTTGGCGCTCAACTAAGTGGCATTGAACATAGTGTAGTGTTCGCGAACCTTCTCCCATAACAAAAAAAAAATAAAAAATGCCAACTACACGGAACAGGAAGTTGAGGCGGAGCAACAGTCTGACAGAAGTTGAGGATCCAGCATCGCCGTCACAGATATCAACCCCCGGGACGGTCAACCCGAGCAACAGTCTGGCAGAAGTTTCGGATCCAGCATCGCCGTCACAGACACCAAACCCCGGGACGGCCAATCCGGAGTTACAGCTGGCCATCATCCTCAGGGAGATACGGTTGCTGAACTCGAGATTGACAAGGGTGGAGGAGGCCACCACCACCACCGCCAATGGCAGCAGCTCCAGTACCGCTCCCAACCAAGCACCAGGAGCCGCCTCCAGCAAGGGACCGGTTGTCGCACCCGTATCTGCCGCCACCTCTAGGGCCGATCTTCACGAGGAGGTTGCCTCCGTCCTCGGACACACCGGCGCCCCTGGCACAAGGATTTACGGGGAGGCCGTTGCCGCTGCCGCCGTGGGACCAGTTATTGCCCCGTACTCCAAGACGGAAGGACACCCCCACCCATTACTGCAGCCCTTGCCATCATCAGCAGCCTGTACCAGCACCGCCCCGACCATATAGTGGACACCTTGTTGAAGATCCAGAGGTCTTCTTAGCTAGGCTGGGTGTCCACCTTCAAGGAAGATGTCTTGAGGTACCAGAAGATGTGGATGACGCTGTTCGCCCGTCCTTGGTGGGGGACGCTGCCGCCTGGTTCCGAAGGAATGAGGGTCGTTTTGGAACATTTGAAGAGTTTTGCCATCGTTTTAGGAGAGAGTTCCTTGGCCCTCAGCGTAAGAAAGCGCTACAGCAAGCTTGTGAAACTCGACGAAAACCCGATGAGGATCTATCCACCTTTGTTACCAGGATGAGGAGGTTGTGCTTGCGGCTTAACCCTCAGTGGCCTGAGTCAGACCTAGTAAAGCACATTGTGACACAAATGACTCAGCAGTACTGTGTACAGATGTCCCAGGCTGCACCCCAAACCATGGAAGAATTCCGAGAGGCGTGCGACAAATGGGGAACCATTTTCGAACATTTTAAATTTAAACCTGTACCCACTGAAAGAAAACCAGACAGGACCCCAGCCACACCTAAGGAAGGGCCAAACAACGAAAAAACACTTCCTCGTTGCTCGTTTTGCCCAGAAAGGCATTACAATAGAGCCAGCAACTGGCAAGCTTTACGAGTCGCCACCCACCAGCCTCGAGAGAATCGGGGGAAGGCCAGGGGGTCGCTCGAAAGCCAGTACCGGAGCGGCCCTAATCATAACAGCATCAAATAGCCAGACACCATCCATAAGGCTAGATATTGCTGGACGAAATGTGAAGGCCCGCATTGACAGTGCCGCCAGTCTTAATCTAGCAAGGCCCGAATGGACGTCCGGGCCGATAACCACCACCGCCCCGCCCCGTTGGAATTTTGCATGGCAATTAATGACAAAACGTTTTCGACAAATAAACATGGGCATATCCAAGCAACTGTGGAAAACGAGTACCGTTTCCAGTGTGAGGTCCTGGTTGTGGAAGACCTGCAAGCGGAGGTTATACTGGTTATACTTGGTTACTAGAAAATCATGCGGTTATTGATTATATACGGAGCTGCATCCATGTCGGAGTACATCAAAGGCACACGATATACTTCGACAGGATCCCACCACAACACACCGCCCCCAGCCTGAACTTGGCCAACATCACAGTTGACGTCCAAGAATGGACACCAAAGCAAGTAACTGACTTCAGGACACTCCTCAGAAACTTCCAACCGCTATTCGAAGAGGGCGGACGAATCAGAACCACCACGACAACTCGACATGTGATTCGTCTGCGGAATAACGTGCCTGTGAGGGTGCGACCATATAAATACACCCCGCAGAAGAAACAAACGATCGCCGCTCAGATTGAGATGCTTGCTGCGGGAGTAATTAAACCAAGTCATAGCGAGTATAATTCTCCGATCGTCCTCGTTGCCAAGAAGACTGGGGAACCCAGATTCTGTATTGATTATCGCCGCCTCAACGAAAGAACCCAAGATGAAGCGAGCCCATTGCCACCAATCCAAGAATCCCTAAGGGATCTGGGCACAGCCAGGATCTTTACCACCTTAGATCTCCGAAATGGTTATTGGCAAATAGAGTTAGAAGAGAAATCTAAGCGGCTCACCGCCTTCACTACGCCAGATGGGGCGGCATACAAATTTAATGTTATGCCGTTCGGACTTAAGGGGACTCCAGCTACCTTTCAGAAGTTGATGGCCCATGATGTACTGGTGGGTTACCTACAGATTTTAATTTTAAAGTTCATGTTCTGTTAAATACTTTTCAAAGATTTTAGGCATTTCAAATTAGCGCCTTTATTTTATGTTATTGCGCATGTGCGTCAGCCCCGTGCGTAGTTCGTATTTGATCACAATTTGTAACACGCTATTGCTCATCCATTTATATTATACAGGTCAGTGTATAGTATACACTTAAGGAAATCAATGAAGTAGTCATAGCAAACAAGTAAATATAACGAAGACAAATTAATATTTACCTTTCTATTATCTTTCATTTTTTTAATAACACCAATATTTTAAACATTATTGTCAATGTGCAGAATTTTTTACCTAGCCCCACAAAGAAAACTTTATTTTGAAACATTTTGTGAACGTAATCATCACAGGATAGAAACAACCATGATACTAACGTAATTGAATAGTTTAGAAGTACTTGAATTTTATTTTCTTGATGTAAAAGTTTGACAATAAAACTATTTAGAACGACACTCTTCTGGTTTCACATGAAGTTTCTTTAAGCGATTTTAGTATGACACAAAGAACTCAAACTTTAAGAAACTGATAAATCATCATGTCAGACAAACAGTAGGTTCTAGTATATCGTGCCTTCAAAACACTTTCCTCGTTAGAGACAGCCTTGCTTTTTTTTAATTGTTGGTGACAGTGCACGTAATCAGGCACAAACACATAATTTTCATAGTTTGGTTATGTTATGTAAATGTGTGTAATAATTAATAATTTAGCTTTGGAAAAAAAATTATTACAGGGGTCCAAATTAAAAGAAAATAATACTAAAGCAGACGTTAGAAATTTTGACCATTATTTTGAAGACCAAATTGAACTCTACACTTCATGCTGTCAAAGCCATTTATTAGAATGTCTTGGGTTATGTCAGCACAAGAATTTACATTCCGAAGCTCTTCGATTGTGTAATGTCTGGTCTTGAAAATGGTATTTTTTAAATACGGAAAAACAAAATACTCTAAAATTGTCAGATCCGGAGATCTTGGAAAAAAATAATAATTCCTGTATGGAAAAATTGTTGCAAAAAAGCTATTTTTTTCTCAAGATTTATGCGCTGGTGCATTATCTTGCAGGAAATATCCTTCCGTAAGTTCAACATCATGGAGCTAATTAATAAAAGACTGTAATAATTCAATTCGATATCTTTGAGCGGTTATGGTTTCATTCAAAATATAGGCCCAATAATTCGTCTTCGTGAAACTGCTATTTTTTATGGATGTAGCGCATCTTCCAAAAATTCATAAGGGTTCTCTGCAGACCAAATTCTCATATTTTGCTTGTTTAAATATCCAGAAAGATGGAAACAAGCTTCATCCGAAAAGAAGCATTTGTCTAGAATGTCATTATTATTTATAGTATTCCAAAAACATTGACAGTACTGTTTTGTCGTATCCAAAATCTGCCTGTTTGAGTTCCTATTGGTTTTTTGGATGAATTGTCAATTCGACGTTGAATATCCTCTATAAAATCTGCTGTTCGTTTTCTAGGAACTCACCGTCAGGTGTACGAGTTACTGCACCTGTTTCACCAAATTTAGTAACACAAGCATGAATATGTTTTTGAAGTTGTGCGTAAGTAACTGGCAGATTGAGAAACTGTTGCCAGAAATCCTGTATGCACTGATTAATGGAATAAACCCAATCTCCATTTTCTAATTTTTGACCATTTCGATAGTAACTTTCAATAATAAATATTTTATGTTGTAACTCTCTCATAATAAAATAATTTAAAAAATATAAACCTCTATAATTTTAATTTAAGTATGAAAACTGTCAGAATTTGAGGTTTTCAAAAGCTTAGCATGTACGCCAACATTGATTACTTAATTACTTAAAAAACGGCCTACTATAATGAGGTAAAATTTTGAAGGCACGGATATATACAATTTAAATATGTTATCATATAAATTGATTTAGAACCTTAAACCAGTTAGTATAAAACTAAAACTATTTATCCAATAATATTGATCGCACTAATTTTGTCAGGAAATAGTATATCTTGCTTAGTCAAACATTGATATTATTAAATAATGTATATATACAAAAAACATGTATTTTCTATCACATTTATAATTAAAGAAATTAATTATATGAACTTTATGTTCTAAATAATGATTTAAGTTCGTTCCGTACATTCTCTTTTCGTAAACTTGCCATATTCTACCTGTGTTGACCTTTTACGTTCTTATACGTAACATAAGGAAATATTGTGATGATGAAAATTTTTGACCTCAAGATTTTTGCAGATATCCACGTTTTGAATCACCTGACAGCGAAAAAGTGGTTTTTAAAAATCTCTCTCTCTCCCTCCTTCTCTCTCTCTCTCTCTCTCTATCCCTCCCCCTCTATCCCTCTCCCTCTCTCCCTCTCCCCCCCTCTCTCTCTCTCTCTCGCTCTCTCTGTGTGTGTGTGGTGTGTGCCCACGATAGCGGCCAAACGGCTAAAGCTAGCTTTTTTAATTTTATATTTACGAGCCTAATCTCCTTCTTGAGATCTGATTAGATTTTCAGTAAAATCGGTAGAGCGGAAGTAGTAGTTTTTTAGCAACAAAATTTTCGAAATTCCTACCAAGAGTAAGTGTGTTTTACGAAAATCAGTTTTATGGGAATTTCTCGCAAATCATGCTTTCTAGGTAGATGCTTTATGAGTATAAAAGTATTTAAAACTTGCTTTTCAATACTTTTTGAGTTAAAAAGAAATTCGGACCAGAAGTAACACTTTTATTCTTATCGAATTGCGATTTTTTGCAAATATCCCGTAAATTATGGTTTCTATATAAATTTATCAAGAGTAAAAAGTTTTTAAAGCTAGATTTGGAATAATTGGGTTGGGTTTAAGTTGCAAAATTCGTGTCTGAAGTAACAAATTTACGCAGAAGGTAAAAGTATTTAAATTTAATTTAGACTAACTTCTGAAAGGTGCGTACTGGCAATATATAAAATTGATATCTTTAGTACTGTATAAAGAAATTAATTTGATATATGGGCGTGTTTTAAGGTTTTTATGTGATGGTCAATAGTTATCAAATTGTAGAAAAACGATGTCAGCATCAATTGATATTTTACAGTATAGATAACCGTCTTAAAGTATCTTGTAAATTTATTTGTTACTGAAGAAATTTGTTAATAGTGTGTTTCCAATTGTATTATCCAAATTGATATATTAGCTTGCCCTCTTTGGTGTATTTATCATGAGTAGAATCGTAATACAGGAAATTGATTAGTTCATATATGTTCGGATAGCATTTCCCAATTTTCATATCGAGTCGTGAGTGCTAACCTTCAGTTGTATTTATGGGTACGATGGCGACTATTAAAGCATACCCAACATCTTGAAGAATCCATCCACTCGTCAATAAAGTAATAGTTAAATTTGCTTACTTCCTCCATGTTTGGCGAATTTTCCATTACAACCAACCACTCTTCGTCTGTATACTGTGGCTGTAAATGCGCTAGGGCTGCACACATCCTGAGATGACTTACTTATTCTTTATCTTTATACTCCAAATTGCAGCGTTTTACTTCAACTTCTGGAAATACTTTAAGAAAACCGTTTATGGCGAGTTTTTCAAAATTTACGTGAAACTCTGTTGGTTTGAATTCAGAAACTTCTTGTAAATGTAAATATTAAATTAGCATATTAATGCAGGTAAAATTTGGCAAATGTACGAAAAGAGAAAAGAGTTAAATGGTACTACAATGACATATATGATGTTCAGTCTAGACAGGTATGATTGTTAATTGTATTATGATATTATCTATAAATGATTACATTATTGATTCAGTAATTTCAAAAATTAGTAAAAGATATCTTGGATACTTAGATACGTCTATTGAGGAAAGTAATATTGAAAAGTATTTTTAACAAATCGTTTCTATGAATACATCAAGAATTATTAAATGACTCTTTAAAATAAAAATATTCATAAATATTTAGCAATGTAAGTATACTTATTGATGAATTGAACAAGAATGGATATGCCCTCTTTAAAACGTTGGGTAGATCTTGTACCACGCCACGTAGATTCCAAGTATATTGGGCTTCTCTTGAATACTGCTTGAAAATTGTAATTCTGCACTAATAATCTTTTCTTTATTGCAACGTGGAAATGTTCTTCTTTGAACTTTGATAAACACCCAATAATGTTATTATCTTCTTAAGAAAATAATCACAATTTGCGTTTTTATACAATATTATGGTCTGTCTTTGTAAAAGCCTAAATAATAGTAATCATTTTGTCTCTTGTGTCTAAGATATTTTGTATAATCTTACTATTATTAATTTTTGAAACGTTTAATGAATCATATCTATTCCCGTCTAACCTTTACAATTGTATGACATATCATGACAAATAAAGATTGTCTTAGACCTTCCATTGATTTCATCCCATGTACTTTGTGATAATGTATGTCTTTAACATTTCATTATCGTTTTACATTTCTAATCAATCAGTATATATGTCTTAGTACTCTCACTGTCATGATAGTATTGAATTTCATCTTTCAAGATATGGTAGTGAAATGTGATACTTTAGTTTTTATATTTTATTATTGAACACTATTAATACATCTTTAATAACTGACATTTTATATTATAACATTTTTTCATATTCGTGGATAATAATATGTTAATTTTACAACAAAATTATTCTAATGCTGTTGCTGGTAATTAATGCTATGATAAAAAAGATTATGTTCCACAAAATATCGCTATTATAATATGTTACAATATTTTTACAGGTATCATGCCAGAACATACCGATATATCTTATACAAACAGAAATAAGTGTATTATTAAATTACAAAATATGTCTTAAAATTCGATAAAAAATGTGATCGACGATTAAAGAAAGAAGAAATTCTTTCGAAATATCGATTATGTAACATAATACTTATTCGATATTTAATTATAACAATATCAAGTAATAAATAATTTCTTAATAATACTGGCTTCTTCTTAGAGGCCAATTAATATTGAATTACTCGAAAGGCAATTAGATTCCGATAATGTAACAGTTTATATCGTAAAATTGAGTTATTAAATTTAATTCCCTCCGAACTTATCATATTAAAGGCCTTATTATGGCTAATAAGGGTTTAATAAATTTCAAACGGTTTAATTGCTGTCAGCGGCACTCGTTTTTAGAATCGAAATGTAATAATAGTACTTTAGTAATTCTGATTTTAATGTTTCTGGTACGATAAAAGAAACAAAAATCTTATTTTCGAAATGTCAGTTTAAAATCTATGCCTTTCTATTTAATATATGACAACATTTTATGCTAACTTAAGTGTTATTTTAAGTTATAGACTTAATGTCATATTCCTTCCTAGGAATGGCATTATTTATTAATTTAAGTTATAAATATTATTTTTTATAGGATATTGTGTGGTTCAAAGATCACCATTGCCAGATCAATATATCCGAGAAGGAACATTTAAAAGGGTAAGTTACATATACAAGGTTTACTAGTATAATAATAAATGTTAAATACAAGCAATTGCCGCTAGCAATATTCAAAATATAAAATTAATCAGCTAAAACTGTTTTGGTACTTCCAAAAGCTTAAACGAAAGGTATTTAATGTTTGTTTAGCAAGGAGAAATATATACATTTTAGGAAACAGTATAACAGTGAAGATGAACGTGGTTTAAGCAGCCTAGAATTATCACTATAAGAACAAACTATTATAAAACACAATATAATACTAAAAAGAAAAACGGACGAAACCAATTAGAAATGCTAGACTATAATACATATGTTTCTACAGCATCTAAGTGAACTATGAAATCAATTGCGTCAGTAAGAAGAAGTGATAGCTCCGATTACAGCGATGAAAAGAAGATATTGGTGATTAATGATTAAACATAAACTGCAAATACCCAATATTATATCAATGTTTTAAAACAGTTGCACCAAAATACCTAATGTATTTATACCTTACATCTAAATATGATTTGGCTTCGCATAAATTTTATAACAACAGCGAAAATTAGTGAACTATGTCTAACTACTTTGAACTATGAAATGATATGTCATGTTGGCGCCTTGATATATATTCTTTTTAAATAATGGGTAAATTCCGCTGTAGAACAATCGTAGACACGTGTTTCTGACTCACTGGTCATCATCAGCACGGTGTACCCAAGGAATAAAGTAGCATAACTTTGGAGATGTAAGCATACACGTAAGACCATTGAGTAAATTCCACTGTAGAATTTACCCAATATCCGCGATAATTCATTTTTTTATTATCTTTCCTGAATTCGGATGGCACGCAGGTGACAATGTCTTCCTCGTGGCGATGTTGGTTGTTGTCCTCAAAACCGAGAATCTTCTAAATGAAGCTACAAATGTTGGTCTGATACCTGATGGTCTTCCGTGTATGCTTATATCTCCAATGTTATCCCGTATTATTCCTTGAACACACCGTTACTGATTATGACCAGCGAATCAGAAGCACGTGTCTAGGGTTGATCTACCCAATATTCTTCTATTCATTGTTTCCGCGATAATTCCTATATGTGTGTGTGTGTTTGTTCGAATATTTCTGCAGTTGTAGTATGCCGTTGTGGTTTTCAGGTTTTGGAACCACATTGTATTCGCTGTTCTATAGTCCAAGAAGAACAATTTTATTTGCTTGGTCGACGTTCTGATGCATTGATGAGTGCGACGACGTTCATCTTCTTCTGGACTGGCTCGTCGTGTGAACTATCAATCAGAGATTTCGTGTGTGTGATAGTGGTGAGAGAATTTGTATCAGTCCTTCGTTGACTGGTGTCAGTACCTGTTGCCTGTGATTGATTTCTTAATTGGGCTGTTTTCGTAATATAAGTTACTATCGGTTTCCATATGTTCGCTCTTTGCTATTGTTGTTGTATGTTCGAAGTCAATGTTGTGGCTTGTCATTAATCTATGTTAGGCCAACGACGATGTGATTTCTTTCCTTAATACAGCATTGCGATGTTTGTGTTGTCGGACATTTATTAGTCTATTTGTCTAACCGATGTACGACAATTGGCAGTCAACACATTATATTTCGGATCCTTGTTGTTCCAGGGGGGTTAGGTAATATATATTGTCTTGTGGGAAGTGAATATTGTGTGTATTTTATGTTTTTTCAACGGTCTTTTTATTTTTTCAGTTGTTCCTTTTATGTAGGGAAGATATGCCTTTGGGCAGCTTATCCATTTGTGTAGTTACCATCAGAAATTCCTCGATTTATCAGAAAACAGCACCGACGAATGAATTAAATGACACATGAGTGTCAACACAAAGAAATATGATAACGAGGAATTGTGTAAATTACAAGTGAAAATGTAAACTATTGGGTGTAGAGTAACTGCAGGCACGTGTTAGTTTTCTTCAGTACGGCAATGTGTGTTGTTATATTAATTTGCTATATTTATCAATGAAGTCCCTACGTCACGATGATAGCGTAGTTTAATTTATAAATCATTCACATATCTCCACCTGTAAATTAGTGTAAATTGACTTGCCATGTGCTATTTGATGATAAATAATAAACTAAACTAAACTGAACTAAATAAAGGTTCTGGCAAATAATATCACGAAAGGAAAATAAGTGCTTTTTACAGATGATACACTACACCCGCATTAGTCAAGGTGTCTATATGAGGCAAAACTGAAAATAAATTTTGAAGAAATAATGGAGGAATTGGAGGAAATGCAAGGATTATGTCAGTATAATAAACTAACCTTGAAACACAAATCAATGAACGGATCCAAAAGTCAACTATAAAAATGTTGAATTCTGCGTATTATGCATTATAACACATTATACCGCATGTGTCAAGTAACATTAGCCAAAGGGCATCTGCGTATACGTATGTATGTATGTACGATATATAGTCACCGCACTGCGACGTATTACATACATACATACTACTATGGTTATTTATACATATGAAATATTATGAAAATATATTATCTAATAAAAATTAATTGAAAGTATGAATTTAAAGTAATATAGATATCTCTAGAGTATTAATTTTGCTTAACCCTGTATAAAATTGATATGTTTGTGAATTGACTAAATGTTAGGTTTTTTCGGGAGAAAATGCATAAGATGTGTTTAATAAAAAACTATATTAATTAATATTGAACCTATAATATTTAGAAGTTTCATCGATTTATTAAAAATTAATGTGTATTTCAATCATTTAAAACTGTTTTTTTGCATAGATCGATCTAAAGGAGCGTGCGTTTGGTGTGTTGAAAATGTCCTTGAATACCTCGATCGTATGCGAGCGAACGAAAGAAAGATTTATTAAGATTTGTGCCGTGGAAAGTTATACTTCGTGGTAAATTTTATATGTGTTATAAAATTATTAATTTTGGTATTTTTAATAAGAATTTTAATTTTATCTTTAGTAAACGGTACAAGTTTTAATCAAAAATTATGTTAATTGTGTGTAGTTTTAAGGATTGTTAAAGATAAGTATATACTCGTAATTATTAAAAAAGGTTATAGTGTAAAAATATTTCAAGGACGCATATTTATTGAATGTGCAAATTTTTTTATGTTAAAAATTTCTATAAAGATTACTATTATTGCTTCATATAAAAAAATAATTTTTATGAATATCATAGAGAGAATTTATTTGGTGTTAAGTGATTTCAATTGATTATATTTTTGAAACTGTAATCAGTGTTTAATTGATCGAAAGAATATTTTTTTTGGTCATTAAAAATTGGAATTTTAATGAGGGTGACTTTTATAACTATTAAAGGTGTTTTCTTTGTTTCTATATTTAGGGAATATTCTTTCAATTAATTTACAATTTTTCTAATAGGTTTTTTTTTGTCGCGGAAGTCATTACATGTTTTTATATCTTTCTCTTTCATTAGGGGAAAGGTGTTTCATGTACTTTTGAAAAAAAAATTATTTTTTTTTGTTTTTTTTTTGAATAATATTATTAAACTGAAAATTTTGAAAATTGTGACTTCGTGTTATTTGAAAATTAATTGACTTTATTGTATTATTTTTATGGGATATATGAGCGCGATTCCAGACGAGAAGATCCAATCTCTGAGGTAACCTGAGATAAAACTGAGCTAGTTCCTGACTATGCGATATACCATAGCAATACGTATATACATCGTACATACATACGTATAAACTGATTATCTATGGCTAATGGTATTTGACACAACCGGTATATTATCTTATAATATTATGGTTTGATGAAGTTTCATGTACTACACGTTTTGATGCGTTTACCAGTTTGTACGGAAATTGGAAAAAGGAAGATTCCCTGCTCGAAATAAAATCATATCGTATATTTGACGCTCGTAATATCACGTATATATACTACAGATGGGTGGATTCTTCTACAGACTAATTATCACAAATTCTAAAATAATAATGTAAATAAATTAATTGTATCTTTTAGCAGGTCCACGATCAATATACATAGCAAGTGACTATGTACCCTGTGTTTTTATTTATATGTTTTGTATTTTACTTTTGGGGCACAGTATATATTATATATAATACACATACAAATATAACCACAAAAATGCCCTTATACCCTTTGAAACGTTGGCATGTATGATGTAAATAATCAATATAGTTCATCTATTTTAAGCTCGAATTCGTCGATCTCCAAAAAACTTTGACTCTTACCTTTTTGAAACATTAAATAACGTTAAATATTTTATTGTTGATCGTTTTTTTTTCTCCTACGTTGACATCGGAGAAAAGAAGAAACTATAGCATCAATATTTTATCGTGTTTATATATCTAGGCATACGACATGTATATATATACATATGTATAATGTATTTACATATGTATGTATATATACACCTAATGTTTAGATATAACTGGTGAAACCTGTAAATAACAACTATACATATGCATACCTCTCTCTATTCGAATATAAGTACGTTCTGGATCTTGGACGCATTCATGTTGAGAAGAATTTATATTTTGTCCCTTTTACAACGAGATTTTATTTATTTATTTATATATTGTGAAATTTATGTATCCGTGAAGAAAATATTGTAACTCTATTAAACATTATTTGACTTTCAGAGCAACATCAGAAGACGTCTTTTTATTTCGAAATGCAATACAGAGAAGATTAATTTCACTAAATTTAACAAATCCAGCATTCATTTTTGCTACAAAAATACAATTCAGTATAATTATTTACAGTTTAAGCCGTTTACTTTTACTTCTTTTTTAAAGAAATTAATTCATCATAACAGTTTGCTCTTAAATCATTTTTATATTTGTTTACAATATATTTCACACTTTTATTTTTTTCTAATCACTTTTGTAATGTCAAATAAAGATATTTAAACCCTCATAATATATTGCATCTAAAGTAAGTTTTTGCATCAGTAATGCTTTTAACATTTGCTAATTCACTGACTTCCTGAAGATGTAAATGAGTTAGTTGGTGAACGATCAAGAAGGCTTTCATTTGAAATACGTGCTTCTTATATATCTATATTATAAGT
This sequence comes from Amphimallon solstitiale, assembly GCA_963170755.1. Classification (NCBI taxonomy): domain Eukaryota; kingdom Metazoa; phylum Arthropoda; class Insecta; order Coleoptera; family Scarabaeidae; genus Amphimallon; species Amphimallon solstitiale. The sequence goes on from OY720684.1 coordinate 55,631,542, forward strand.
ATGTAGTGCTTTTGATATAGAATTCAATACTTTAAATAAATATAAGAAGAAATTTATGATGCTCTATTATTTTCATTTTACAATAAAGTTACTTCTGACTTTGAAATCACACAAGGTCATTGTTTTGTACTATTTCCTAATAAAAAGTCAATTTTATACGACTTCAGAAATTGGTTTGGTTGGATCGTTAAAATTAATTTTAAGTGAGCTGTATAGTGGACCAAAAGAGTATTTGGAAAAGTCTTTTCTAATAACTCCTTATACATCACAATATATGTACACATGACGTTTAAAAGAAAAAGGAAATTAAATGTTTATCTTCATGTTTTAATATCACACTGTTATTTCATAGGACAGAAAATGCTAACATTACAATTACTAGTATATGTATACAGTGTAACTTCTGTAGGGCAGTTAGGAATAAATTGAATAACACGGTCTTAGATGCGACTGCTGTTTGGCATGGAATCCCAGTAATGGACATTGTGGGATGTAAATGATCGTTCCCAAACATATTTGAACTATACTGGACAACCAGAAGTTTCACAGCAACCTTGCTTAATTCTTCTACCGAACGATGATTTAACCTTCTACTACTTCTTAGAATTACCAGAAACTGTGTTAATTAGAGTTTTTTAATCCATATGTGTACATCTAAAACACTCACCTTATGAGTTTGGTTATATCCTTGATATTGTGTCACAGTATTGATGTAACATTAATATTATGTTTTTTAGAAATTAAAACTGGAAGACATTAGTTTATTTTACAATTATATAACTTCGGCTTTTACTTATAAAAGCCGAATATATTCAATTAAACACATGACAATACAAAGTTTTTTCTAAAAATCTTATATCATCAGAATAACTGGATGTGCCCGTTAAGCCTGTTTAACACGATCCTAGTTTTCATACAATTCTTTATCGTTCCTAAACTAGAAGAATGCAAATAAACCACATCACATCGAGTGCACCATCGGTAATTTCAATTATATTTAGGTTATGTGTATAACTAATGTACTATTGTAAAGTACAAATGAAAAACTGGGGACTTGAGACAAAACCAGTATAGTATTATAGAACCAGAGGAGGCACTAATGGAATTAAAAGTTAATAAAGCTCCAGGAGAGGATAAAACAGAAGCAGAACTGCTCAAATACCTGAGAGCTACGGAGAAATATTTTTGAATATATAAAATCTTGCATGGAGATTTAAAAAAATATCTGTACCATTACAAATAAATACAAATGAAGAATTGAAGACTCGAGACCAAACTAGTGCAGTAGAATTAGAAGAAGCACTAATGTAATTAAAAGTTGATAGAGATCCAGCATTAAATACATTAAATCTTGTATAGGGAATTTTAAAAAATTCTCGTGACGTCTACATATAAGATGAAGAAAAGTGTAATAGTTATAGCGGAATTTCGTTCTTATATACGGTGCTAAAAGTATATAAAAGTATTACACAAAATAGGCTGAGGAAAGTTGATGAAGCTAGCTGACGAACAGAGTGGATTACACTTTTTGATATGATCAGTAGAGAAGGGATATTGACAAATTTGTCTTTACCAGTCTTTACAGAAACACGAATAACAATGTAAAGATGTAATCTGACACCAGATAGGTTCACGCCTGCTGAAGGACAAGGTAGTATATTGAGCCCATTACTGTTTGTCTACTTCAAGAACAAAGTGATAAAAGAAAGTTGGACCAAGAATAACTTTTACTATATGTATTATATAGTACTATATGTAGCTATGTTTAGTTCCATCAGGACTGAATAACGCATCTTGTATCTTGTCATGTGAATACATACATATTAAATGTTCCTGTAACACCGAAATAATAAAGATACAACACAACTTCTAGACTTTGTGTGTGTTATAGCCTAGTAAACTACAGTCTATAGTCTATACATTATAGACTATAGAAACTTCAACCTGTGAAAATGGCGGCTTGTGTCTTTGCTGAGAATGGTAGCAAAGATTTTTCAAATATTAAAGACCCACATCAAAGTCTGAGCAAATATACTGAAAAAATATTACATCTCTATAAATAAGGACAAAACCCGAATGATGGTAGTATCAAGTAGAGCTGATCAAAAATTAAATATTAAAATAGATGACGATAACTTAGAGCAAGTTAACTTACTTGGAGATAACTTTGAATGGTACATGAACGGAAGATGATGGAATTGGAAATAGAATTTAAAAAAGGAAGACCACGTATAATGCAATACAAAATAATTATATAAAAAAAAAATTAAAAATGCCTTCAAATTTATAATCTACAAAACAACATACGTGGCGCAGAAAACTATGTACTGAGTGGCAAGAAAAAAACTGCAGGCTGTCGAAATGAGATTTCTGAAAAAAGTTGCTGGAGTCAGAAAGCTTAATAAAAAGTAATTAATAACACAAAGTTTAGTTTCAAAAAATTTTTAATATAGACACTACATATATTTCACCAAACTTTGACTTCACCAGGTGATGAAAAGATACATACGAATTCAATTTCTATATCACCGGAACTGATACAATACGGAAATAGATAAAACATTTATTGTTATTAGGAAGAAGTATTCAATTACAGTCTTAAATTTAATAACGAGGAACTATTTAAATGCAACTGATCATTTAATATTGTACTTATTTTACTAAATCTATTGATTTGTAAACTTTCCAGCAAGTTAAGTTTTCTGCTTTTTTCTTATATATGTAAAATTTCAAATTTATGATTCTATTTCAGGCGTGGATAGAAAAAGACGAGTCTGCTTTTTATCATTACATTTTTTCCTCCATTCTAGCTTCAAAAAAAAAGACTTTTGTACAATCTTCACAAGTTAACTTATAAACGCCTGAGTTAAATTATTTGTTCTTTTTGTCTTTGTTATTGTCAACAGTTCTTACTATGGAGTTGTTAGTGTTGAGTAAAATAGATTCGTTATTAGCTTTTTTAATAATAATCCATACTTTGTTTTTAAGTATGTGATGTGATTGTAATTAATAAATGTTATGGTTTTTGTTTTGAGTAAATTAAGGCTAGTGTTTTTGACTCTAGTTGTTTAGTTAAAATGCCATTTACCATGTCTATCAATTAGCCATCACCTGATAAGGCCAAAGTAGTAGTGTCTACATTAAACTTTTTTTTAAACTAAGTGTCTCCCCAATCAATTTGAAGACATAAGACCTGAACTTAACATAAATCCCTTAAAAGACAAACTAATTAGAATGAACAATAAAAGACAAGTCAAGATGGTGTCAGAGGCTAAAGGAATAGGCAAAAACAAGAAATACATGTAATGACAGAACTGCTGAGATTATTAAGAAAAATTATGAAACTTGGGAAAAAGCCAAAGTGAACGCCAGAGACAGACAAAATGGCGTAATTTCACAGAGAAATAAGAAAAAACCATAATAGGCAAGACGCAGCAAATTATGATAATGATTGTTGATGATTATAGCATTACATTTCACATTTGCACATTATGTTTCAAGTATGAAACCCGTTTTGAAAAATTAAATCAAAGCTATAATATACGATAAAATTAATTGAAAATAATAATTGTCAAATAATTCTTTCGTGATTAAAGAACGTGTCATACAACTAATTTTAAAATTGAAGATTCTAGCGTCGCGTCAAACAGGCTTTTCATAATTTTCATATTGTACAGATATAATACACACAGAGAAAAATATAAATGAATAAATTTACTACTAACATCGAAAAGAAACAGAGAAATGGTTTATAATAACAATTTACATGATTAAATTTGTTTGCGGAAACGTTATACAAGGGAATAATGCCAATAAATATGATGTGCATAAAAAATTCATAAAGAAAAATATATGTATAAGAATACGCTAAGGGAGGAATTTATTTGGGTTATTTAAATTCATGAGTTGTCTGTACAACACGTATATGTGTATGTATTTATATATCTATATATATATTGTATAAAAAGATGGGTATAATGTGTATAGAAATTTTATATATCCCTTTTAGATTTATCACGAAGATGAATTTGAATGTTCAGATGTTTGCGAATGTGAAATAGGTGAGAAATTAGCCTGCAAGACTATCTGTATAGACAGAATGCCGTGCAAGACGGAATTTGCTTTTTACAACCACGCGGCACCCTCCTATCAAGCGTATAGAGGACGTTGCCTTTGTTATTCTGGACGATTCATCTGTATGAAACCTTCACCAAGTGATTACAATTTACCGCAAGGAGTCTATTTGTTCCTCGGCTACAGCGAAGTTGATGAGAGGGAACTTAATAAAAATCACACTAGAGTCGCTGTACAAGATGTAGTGCATGTCCTCCAGGATTTCATTAAACAGGAAGCCGTTAATGGGGTAAGTTCACTTATGTTTTTATACAATTCGCAGATTTATTTATTGATATTTAAATTTCACTTTCAACATATCGTATATAGGGTAGTAGAACTGAGTTACTATTAACTAATTTAATACATTTCCTAATGTCACTAAAAAGCTAATATGACACTGGATTCCGGGTTTTCTTCCGCGTTTCCACTGCTTGGTATTTGAAAAGAGCGGTGCTGGTATCTTGACGACGTTTCGGCAAAATCACCTTGCCATCTTCAAGTCTGCGATAACTGTCTGCTTCTGCTTGTTGTTATTCGTAAAAGTAAACGTTTACGAATAACAAGAAGCATTTTCATAATTACATGGTCGAATACATATTGAAAAGGAACCCCTTTTTAAATTATTGGCGGGCCCACGTTGTTGAGTCATAATGTAAAGGAATCAATTAATTGTTAATAACGGCTCCACGTTGGTAAAGCTATATTGTAAAGAAACGCTCCTTTAGGTTTAAATATTCTTTTTTAAATAAAATAAAACATGAACTCCCAGGATGATCCAAGTTAAGAGAAATCAACAGAACACAATCCTCTGGCATTAATTGGCACAATTAAAGAAACCAAAATAATACCAATTTTAATTAGAACAAATACATTAATAAAATAGTTTCAGAGCGCATATAATATTGAAAGATTATTTATGATTTATTTCTATATTATCGTTTCTCTGAAATGCATCACACATCGTTTGTTTTCCACCGCCGCTTAGTATTTATATCAATACTAACAACGTAGGCCTTAAGAGAGACAAAAACTATGCTGAGATTGATATACATATATCTACAGTGCATGTAATATTTTTTTAGAACAACATTGGCAAACATTTTACAATTACTGAGATATTATTGTATCTAAGACAATTTATTAAATGTGTTTTCAATTTTGGATTTTAGATTATCATATTAATTAATTACGTCTCTATATTAAGACAAATTTGAAAGTATAAGTTTATCTAGCACTCGCGTAGTAACAGTTTCTCAACACCTTTCATATATTTTTCTCCTTTCACTGAGGAAGATCTTCCTGTTGTCAATGTGGTCCTCCTTCGACGGTAGAGACAACTGTAGCTTCTTTAACTGCTACTCGCATGATAATGACATTTTATACGTAGATATGTTAAACTTTACACATTTACACTTAGTTAGCGGTCAATCTTTATGTAAACAAAGAACCTATTTTATTACTTTTAAGGTTCAAACAATGACAATTTAATACATTAACGACTGCTATGTGTGGGTCGACTTACTTATTAATTAGAGGACCTTATTACTTTTTTACGGTCTACTTAGCCCGGGCTAATGCACCGGTAACCGATCTCTTCGAAGGTCCTCAGTCGACTCTTTATTCCATCCGAATTCAGTCTGCCTGAGACCCACATGCTAATGTCTCTCTTCACCCTTCACACTTATAGTAGATACAGTTTCACACGCTAATGTCACGTTTAATCGGCGATAACATAAACACTCGGCGTCTCAAGTCTTATAATATAATCAATACAAACATTAGCTTATCCAACTAGTGCTTAAATCGTACATTTAGAATAAACAGTTCTAAGAATTATATCGTTTGGTTGCTAATACATAACTCTAAAAATACACTTATTATATGCGTATTTAAGATTTATAAAATCATTAAATTATGCCGTACCGTTACAACATGCAACAGATCATCGCAACGCAACGCCTTCGCATATTAAGTGTGGACGCAGCCTCGCAACAGTGTAACATCGTAACATAAGGGCGTCCCATCAGTTGTCGGTTTTTCGCCGTCGCATCAAAGAAAGTTACGCGTTCACGTTGCGCCACATGTTCGTATGTTTGAACGGGCTTGGCGAATATTATATAATAGGCCGTACACTCCTGCGGAGTAGTAGCCGCCCATCTGGGCTCTCCGATCTTCTTTTTGTGGGGGATCACTCCACATTTCCACCTATTCCCTCTATAAGTTTTTGTGTGACGTTGCCTTATCTACTATTAGTCTCCATTCTTTTCTGTTCTTTGTTTTCATTCGTCAGTTTGTTCCCATTTTATTCAAGTCCTCTATCACCTGTTGCTCCCATCTGATTCTTGGTCTTCCTCTCGTTCTCTTGCCCGCTGGTGTCCACTGGGCAATGCTGCGCACTGTTGCTCCTGTGCCTGCTCTGTTGATGTGTCCATATCATCTTATTCTTTGGGCCTTTATAAATCTAACTATACCTTTTCCCTTCACCAGTTTGTCGATTTCATGGTTCATTAGTATTCGCATTCCTTGTGCCTCTCTCTTTGGGCCATGCATTGTTCTTACAACTTTCCTTTCGAATATTCTGAAGTTTTCCTGGTCTCTTTTTGTTAGTAACATCGTTTCTGCCGCGTACGTCGCTATTGGTCTCATAGTTGCCCTGTAGATTTTCATTTTTGTATCGAATCCGATGTTTCTGTTTTTTAATAGTTTCTTGTACCCGTAATACGCTTTATTCCCTAACTGAATTCGGTGAGTTGTTTCGGCAGTTCTATTGTTGTCTATATTGATTGTTGTTCCGAGGTATTTGATGGTGTTTACTTTCTGGAATTCGTAGCTCCCCATCTCTTTGCTATTCCTTCCGGCGTACGTCGTTCAGTTGCTTACCATTTACTTTGTTTTCTTTTCGTTGATATGTATGCCTCTGTCCGCCGCCGCTTCTACGATTTTTCCGAATGTTTCTTCCAGGCTTCTTTCGTCTCTACCTACTATGACCAGGTCATCCGCATATGCTATAATTTGTACCAATTTATTTCTAATATTCGCTTCTACCTCTGTTTGTTTAATTATTCCGTCTAGGGCAATGTTAAATAGGGTGGTTGAAAGTGCATTCCCCTGCCTAACTCCTTTGTTTATTTCAAAATAATCTGATGCTCCTTCTCGCGTCATAATCGCTGCTTGTGAGTGTGTCAATGTCGTTTTCAGGAGTCTAATATGTTTTTTTGGTATTTCCATCCCTTCTGTGCCTTTCAGTATGACTTCTCTGTTTAGGCAGTTAAACGCTTACCGAAAATCTATGAATAGCATATGTAGTGTGATGTCATATTAATTGCCCTTTTCCAGTATCTGTTTTAAAATATGAATTGCGTCGATTGTGGACCGCTCGCCTCTGAAGCCTTGTTGGTAGTCTCCTATCGCTGTGTCTGTATAGGTTTTCAGACGATTATTGATTAATGTGGTGAAGATTTTTTATGCGGTGTTCAGCAACAGTATTCCTCTGTAGTTTTTACAACCCTATTGATCTCCTAATTTCCAATCATTTGGCATTGTTTCATTTTCCCTACATCGATTACTAGTTTAAATAGTCTTGTATGCAGTTCTTCACCTCCGTATTTTAATATTTCATTATTTAATCCATCTGGTCCCGGAGACACCATTATGTCGTCGTACCATCTTTCCTTTTTTGTTCTGAATATTTTGTTGTTTTCTGCTCTTATTTCTTTGTATTTCTGTAGGTCTTCTTCATCATTCGATTGTATCCATTTGAGCCTGGCTGCTCCCTTCTTTTTTTATTAGCGTTTCAAATTCGTTGACAAACCAAAATTTGCTTTTGTCAGTCACCTTATTTTCCAGGATTTCTTCAGATACTTCCACCATACTGTTTTTTAATTCTTTCCATTCGTCTTCTATGTTCTTGCGCTGTTTTTCCCCTGGAGTTTTGTTGTAATTTCTTTCCCTAGTCGGGTTCTTGTTTTTTCCGATCTTAACTTTTCCATATTCCAGGTTCTTCTTACCTGGTGCTTTACTTGTTTGCTAATCGTATTTAAATTGAGTTTTGCTATTACTAAATAGTGGTTTGTGTCCACTGTTGTGCCTCTGGAAGATCTTACATCTTGTATTATTTTTAGTCTTTTTCTATCCATTAATACGTGGTCTATTTGGTTTCCTTCTTGAGAGTCAGGTATTTTCCAGGTTATTTTATGCTCCTTCTTGTGATTATGCTTTGTACTACTGGTAATCATGTCGGCTACCCCTGCGAAGTTACATATTCTTATGCCGTTATTATTCGTCGTGTCATGGATTGTGTATTTTCCTGCGACTTCTTTGTAGTACTCTTCTTTTCCTATTTTGGCATTAAAGTCTCTTATGATTAATGTTGTGTCGTGTTTTGGCATTTTCTCGTAGACCTTCTCCATTTCGTCATAGAATTCTTGTTTTTCTTCTTCACTACTTTTTTTTGTTGGTGCATATATATTTATGACCGATATATTTGCATAGTTGTTTTTGAATCTAATATAGGAAATTCTTCCGTTCACTGCTTGAAATTTTATTACTTTGTCCCTCATTTTCTCATCTATCATAAATGCAGTGCCGTTGCTTCCTTGCTTGTTTTCTCCAGCATAGTAGAGCGTATATTTTTCTTTGTCTATTTTGCCTTCGCCCTCCCATCTGATCTCCTGTAGCGCCAGTACTCCGATTTTGTATCTTATCATTTCTCTGTGGATTTCTTCCATTTTTCCCACTTGTAGTATTGTTCTAATGTTCCAAGTACCCATTCGGAACTTTTCCTTTTTCTTTAGTTTCCTAGTTTCCTTTTTCGCTTCCTTTATTATTATTTGTTGCTCGTATTCCTTACTCATCGCCTTGTTGTATATCTTGTTTTCTTCGTCCCGGTTTCGTACAGCTATTCGTTTTTTGCCCCGAATCCTTCTTTCTTGTTTCCACTTTGGGGTGTTTTGTTCTACTATCTGGGGATCTTTCACTAGTTGTCCTTCCTTTTTTGGGTTCGCTCCTTATGTTCGGCTTGATGTTCTCTGCATATCTCCTTTTCCTGTCCGCAAGTTCCCCCAGTTCGTCCAGAGTATATATCTTATCGTTTACCTCTAATTTTTTTTGCTGTAGAAATGCAGTGTTTCCGTCTTTTCTTTCTCTATTGTGTAGTATTAGTTATTTCCTTTGTTGCAGCATACCTTTGGTTAAATCATCTTCAATGTATATTTTGGTTCTTTTAAGCTTTTTTGTTGCTCTTAATATTTCCATCTTTTTGTTAAAGCTGCTGAGCTCTATCTTAACTGGTCTAATTTTCCCCTTTTCTGCCGTTCCAATTCATCTCGGTTCCATTGTTCCTTCCCATCCATCATTTCTTACTTGTTCTATTTCCCATTATTTCGGCCACCTTATTTTGTAACTCTGTTGTGTTTTCTTGGTCTGTTTCGTCTACCCCATGAATTATTATATTTTTTTCCTTATTTCAGATTCAATCTTTTCAACTTTCCTTCCTTGCTCCTTGATCGTTTCTTTCATTTTTCATTTTCTAGTTTTACATTTGAGTTTTCTTTCCTTATCTCGTTTAGTTAGCTTTGTATTCCATCTAGTTTATTTTCATTCTCGTGTTGACTACTTCTAAATTGGATAATCTCTCATTTATTCTCATTAGTAGTTACTTCATCTTTCGGCTGATTATTGTTCTTGCCCGAGATGATGTTGGGTGTAGGTATCTTTATTGCTCGTTCTATAGTTGCAGATAGTTATCTTCGACCTTCCTAAATTTCTTCCTGTTGCCATACAATTTTCTACTTCCTGTTTTTATGTACAGGTTTCTACTATCGTGTTGAGCTGGTACTGCTGTTATTCACTAGATGTCGCTTTGTCCCTTCCCGCTTCTATACACTTTGTAGCTCTATTATTATGGTCACTCGGTTTAAATGTTTGATTATATCACATAATTTGTCTGCGTACCCTTACAGTATCACCAGCGTTTTCTAGTTTCACGTTATTCTTTCACTTAGTTTCACTCGACATACTGTTTTCTACTACCTGCCTTTATATGCTGGTCTGTAGGTCTCTGTTGAACTAGATTTGCCGTTTTTTCCTATTTGCCGATTTCTCCCTTCTTGTTTGTCTATATACACTTTATATCTTTATTGTTATAGTCACTCTGTTCTATTGTTTAATTGTATCACTTAGTTTGTCTACGTACCTTTGCGGTATTTCCATAATTTACTAATTTTCGTTATTATTACTACTTATTTTCACTCTTCTTGGTCAGGTATCTCACTCGCGTGTTTACTTCAGTTAGGCAATCTATTGGCGAACATTATGGCGAACAAAAAATGAATGCCAGAGTTTATTTTTAATTTTATTTATATATACTGAAGAAAAGAATTTTTGTGGTGTGCGAACATTCCTTCAGGATAATTCAGAACGTCTGTGGGTCATATTTTCACGAAGAAAACCAAATTTCGTTCCTTTTCGAGTAATATTAGTATTTACATACGATTGAGTTTAGTCAAACTGAATCGTATGTACGTTTTTGCTTTTTCATTAAATAGTACATAACTATGTAGCTGCAGCCGCAAATGCCTTCCTGATTGGAAAACATTCATGAACTGATCATAGGAGGTTAGGACTGCATTATGTTCGCGATGATGTTACGCGACGATGTTCTGTTGCATCTCAGAACTTCATCACACGGTAACTTCATCACGCAACAAGGAATATTGCGCGCCGGAGTTACGATACGATGTTGTGTTACATGTGTGGTGGTTTGACATGTATGTTATAAATGTTTTACTATACTTTGTAAAAATTTGTAAATAGTTTAACGGCCTTCATTTTTTAATAAGATTTGTTTGCTATTACAAATAAAGCAGATTTTACTGACGTTAGGGATATCTAATTACCACAAATAACAATGCACGCTGAGAATATATACAACAAAATCGACAATTTCTGAAAGAATATATTTTAAAGAAATCACTTGCCGGATGACGGCACTTTTTCAGTTTAATATCTGCATATTTATCTCAGTAAGCGTCCATTTTTTTTAGACAAAACGCTACTTCTTTTCGAAAATTGTAATACATTAATCAAGAGGAAAGGGAATTTAAAAATCAATTTACCGAAAAATAACAACAAAAACATTTTAAAAAAGACCACGTTTGAAGGAGGTCGATTAATCATTTTGATTTAATACTGTTGCGCGAGTGACAACTATGTATTTATCGATACACACACGCGTATTAAAGCCGAGTTTTTTCAAAATAAAAAAATAATTTCGTCTTTGTCGCTAGGCCATTTTTCCACTCGCATAACGAAAGGATTATCTTTAAAGGAATATTTTAACTTGAGCGCTAAGGGAAAAGTGACAAAAAACATTCTATCTCTACAGTTAATTTACAAACAAAAAAAATCAATGTCAAGATTTATTTCGTAAAATGTTATTTTAAGAAATAAATTATATACAGGGTGTTTCTGAATTGCACGGCACTATTATAGGTATGTGTTCTCTAGCATAAAATAAACAAAAAAGTCCATATAAACATATGTCTCAAATTAATTTATTACTAAGATATTGAAGCATAAATATATTTATTTAAGAATAAAACAATCAAAGGAACTGTTCAAAGTGGTCGCCGTTTTGTTGAAGCAGCATTCAGCACGACGAATCCATACTTCTTTGGCATTTCGTATAGCACTAGGACAATTCTTGATAGTTGCTGCAACTTCCACGAACCTAAGTTCTTCTTATGTGTCAATAGACGAAGAATAAACCATAGACTTCATCCTGTCCAACAAACAAAAATCTAACGATGTTAGATCGGAAGATCGTGGTGGCCATTAAACAACACATCGGTTACCATATGTCATGCACAAACCAAAGCCCATGCAAATTGGCAAGTGGAATATCTTCTAGAAGCTGATGAAGATTGTTTTGCAAAAAATGCAAACAAGATATTGCTGAAAGCCTATGTGGCAAAAAGAAGGGCTGATGAGATTGTCGAAAATAATGAAAAGGTATGTTGGTAATGTGTAGTAACGGTCGTATGAGGGTTTTCTGCGGCCCAAGCAAGATTCGTCCGTAATCAGCAGGCAGTTCAGGAAATTAGGATTTCGTGTGCATTGTGTAATTAACCACTGAGACAAATTTCTGCGTTTGTTATAATCTTGTGGTAACAAGTATTGCACAGTCGTAAGGTGAAATGGATATAATGGTTGTTCAAGCAATGTTCGCCATACACTGGTCGAGAAAACATGAAAACGAAGTGACAATCTTCTGGTAGTATTTCTTCTTCAACATTTACAGTTCGTCGAAATCTTTGTTGACCGGCATTTACTCGTATAGATTTCAGCGTTTCACTTTACCTAAGTAAGCTCGCACACCGGAGCAACAAGCAATGAGCAACCAGCAATAGGCAATAAGCAACACGCGATATATTTTATGCTATCTCGCACACCAAGTAGTAATAAAATATCACTAGTTCAAAATGTCGTCGTGTGATGAGGACGAAGTGGTAATGTTATGGCAGTATTTAAGGCGAAGAAATAAGAAACGAAGACGGTATTGGATTCATCCATCTTTTCAAGTGCTCAAGAATGATGGAGTAATTATATGTGCCGAAGAATTAAAGACTCATCCCATCCAGTTTCAGAACTGCTCTCGGATGAGTTCCGATACTGTTTCAACAGTAGTGGAGTTGTTAGCACCTTATATTATCAAACAAGATACTAATTACGATGCGATCACCTCACAGGAGAAACCATTGATTATACTCAGGTGACTTGTAATATAAAAAAAAAGTAGTATTGTAATGAAAAGTAAACTTTAAAAAAAATACACTACAATTTTTAAATTAACAAAGTTCTGCAAGAGAGAGGTTTCTGTCATCACCATCTGAAAGAGTCTGAATATATGTTTGTGCAGGTGTTGGTTGTTCTCCATATTCTCTTGATTAAAATGAGTGATTTGAATGAGTGGAAATATTGGACAGAGTTGAGTAGCTGGAATAAACAGGGGTAGGAGTTAGTATTGGTACCACCATAGTGTTATTTTGGGATGGACCGTCACACAGAAGTTCATCTAGATACTCAAGTGTTCTTTTTTTGAACTGTCGCTTTTGATAGTCAGTTAATTTTGCTAGATCTGGAAGCAAACTTGTTAGAAACTGCAGATCTGGATTAGGCTTCTCTTTCGCTGAATGGGTTGTTGAGGTTTTTGACTTGACATATTCCATAAAGCACTTATCAGCTTCATTAAGGGTAGTTGTAGAAACTTTTCGTCACTTCTCAGAAACTCCAATTTCAGTATTCGAACATTACGCTTGACTTGATGGATTTTTCTCTTGGGACTTTTTAACGACTCTTGTGATATCGGTTTGCTTCTCTTCAGAGTTTCTAACTGACCCTGTAATCTCTTGTTCTGAATGATCGCCAATATTCGTATCTGCTTCAGATTCACTATCGTTGTCTTCATTCAAACTGGGCTCTGTTTCTGTAGGTAAATTTCCTTGTTGCGGTTTGGATTTCATGAACGGCGTAATAAACGGCATCACGTTTTTCAAGTAATAATCTTTAATTTTCTTTGCTCCGCTTCCTGATGGTGGTTTTTTCATGCATCTTGCATACGCCGTTCGAAGATTTTTCCACTTTTCTTTGCATTGCGGGCCTAAAAAAATCTAATTACAGTACTTTGTCGTAGGTATCTGGCTACATGGTGCAGTTTCAAGGCCCTCACCCATATATTTATGAGAGGAGATACTTCTATAGGATTAATAGTAAAAAATGTACAAAGGCTTTGTGGCATGTTCTTCAACCATTGTTTATGCCTGTTCCAACAGAGTCAATTTGGAAATCGACGGCACAACGATACTACGGACTATGGGATCTTCCAAACTGCATAAGCTCAATCAATGGGAGCACTGAAGAGTTTTTTTTTTCGGTGGTACTGATGACCTGCGCAAATGCTGATGAAATATTTTTAACCATTGATGTCGGTGAAGCAGGTAGAATGAGCGACGGTGCAATTTTCCGGTCTTGGAAGATTGGTGAACAAGGAAAAACTTCTTATTCCCAAGTCAACACCATTGCCAAATTATGACGTAGATTTTCCATTTTATTTTGTAGGAGACGAAGCATTACCGTTACAAAAAAATCTGATGCGACCATACCCACAAAGGGTTCTTGTTAATGAGAAACAAATATTTAACTACAGATTATCAAAAGGGCGAAAATGCATAGAATGTGCATTCGGAATGCTAACACGCAAATTTCAAATGTTTCAAAGACCGATATTATGTCAAGAGGATACAGCAATTTCAGTAATTAAAAATGCATGTATTCTCTATAATTTTATAAAACTCACAGAGGGTAGGTTTTCAATTCCACATATTGTGAAAGATAACTCCAGACGCAGAAATCTACCAGCTTATAATAAACCTACCACCTATTAACCAGTCTTCTTATGAATTACGTGATTACTTGAAATCTTATTTTTTTAAACCCGAAAATGCCTTACCTTGGCAAGATAATTACACCATGTAATCAATCTCATTTTAAAAAATAATAAATAGCTGCTGCTTACCAGTTAATTTTAATTCACTTGCAATTGAACTCTACGCCTTCTCCACAACATCCCTTTTACTATAATCTTGTCGTCTATAATCATAAATACATGGGTACTTTTCAACAAGTTCAACAAATTTAATATTGAATGCTGGATCATCCGACATCTTCAATACAAACTACACTCAAAGCATTATATTATTTGTGTTCTTGGAGACAAATCTACCTGCATATTGCTAAACTATAGGCAACATTTATCGTATTTCAACACGCACGTCGCGTCGCTAGCAACACAAATTGCTCTACACAGGCGATAACGATATCACGTTGCGTCGGTGTACGAGTTACGATATAAATGAATGTGAAATACGTACTGACAATAATATTGCTTATTGCTTGTTGCCCGTTGCTAGTTGCGTATTGCTCCAGTATGCGAGACGTCTTTCAATGGCTTTAAACGTTTTACGATTTGGTAGTCTTCGGTTGGGGAAATTTTTCATAACATCTTCGAACAGCAGCCACACCATTTCAATTAACCTCGCCATAATTTAAACGCATGTCTGTTTGTTCTGCAAAAGTGAAGAAATTTGTGGTGCCTCCCATAATAATTTAAAATTTAACTGTCTCATGCCCGGTTGCACCGACCTCTGTTAAAGTAGTATTAGTTAATCTTGATTACCAAATGCTCGGTTAGGCGTATTTTCGTTGCACCAACCGCGATTTGTCCTAAGAGCGAATTACTTAACATGGGTTAACAAATTCCACGTTAGAGGTCGATTAAAGTTAATGTTAACCTAAAAATTTCTTGTAAAGTAACATTGGACGTTCGTGTTTTTGTTTATCTTGTGTCGAGTACTGTAAATAATTATAATAATCATGTCTAGTGATAGTGATAATACAAATATTACATCATCTGATGAAGAATTACTAGAGTTAATAAATATGCTGCCAAGACCATAACTGTATCGAAAAGGAAATAACCCCATGGAAGATTTCGACGATGTGGACTTTAAAATAAGATACAGGTTTTCAAAAGAAATAGTCCAAGAAATGATTACAATATTTTCATTTGAATGATTTTGAATAAAACAACAACAGAAATCATCCTATACAGCCAATTACACAGTTGTTATTAACATTGCGATTCTTCGCAACTGGCACTTTCCAGCAAGTAATAGGTGATCATATAAATATTCATAAACAAGGAATCTAATTGAAAGGACTTTTGGTGTCTGGAAAAGTAGATTTCCTTGTTTGTCTGTTAAGACTTAAACCTGAAAAAGTTCTACCTATTATTGTTGCTACCGCAGTGTTACACAATTTAGCAATTGATTTTAATGATACTGTTCCTCATGGAATTGATGTTGCCAATGATGCAGTAAACATTTTGAATGCTGAAGAAAATAATATCCCAGCAAGAACGGCATTAATTCACCAGGTTTTTACGGAATAAAACAAATTATTTAAGGTACGTGCATAAATATAATATATTGTTCTGAGTACATTATTCAATTTCTTAATTATTTGAATTAAAAACTGACTTTTGCAAAATTTTTAATTTTTTCATATTCTAGTGTGACTGCTTCCTGTTGACCTTTAAAACTTTCTTGTTCTAATTTTTCTTCCTCTTGCATCAATTGAAACTCAGTAATTTATTACATACTTCCTGTTTTTTGTTTTTTAAAGTAAGAATTTCAATTTCAATATTATTATTTTTCTGTACAGCATTTTGTTTCCAAGATTTTTGTTTTGTGAAATTTTGAACACAATCATATATATCATTTAATTTTCTTTTCTTTTTAGGAGGCATTTCGGAGGCATTATGTTTAGAAACACTAGTTGTATATGGGCTTCCATCTACAAATGCTGTGGAATTGTTTGTCGAGGGAGGTGCCATTGCCGCTTCACTTCCAGATGCTATTGCAGATGTTACGTTGGCTGGTTTTGTTATAGGTTCAATTCCTTCAAGAACAACAACTGGTGTTGTGATATCAAAATCACATATGTTATCTAAAAATAGACTGGTGTATTTTTAAAATATAAATATATATATAAATGAAAGAATAAGAAATTATTGCGGATACATAAAATATCAGAAAAAGAAAAATATTGGGTATAATCCGCTGTAGAGCAACCGTAGACACGTGTTTCTGACTAATTGGTCGTCATCAGTACGGTGTAGCCAAGGAATTAGGTGGGATAACCTTCGAGATGTAAGCTAAACGGAAGACCATCAGGTGACAGACCACCATTTGCAGCTTCAGCACGCAGGTTGACATTGTCTTCCTCGTGGCGACGTTAGTTGTTGTCCTCAAAACCGAGGATCTTCTAGCTGAAGCTGCAAATGGTGGTCTGTCACCTGATGGTCTTCTGTTTAGCTTACATCTCCAAGGTTATCCCACCTAATTCCTTGGCTACACCGTACTGATGACGACCAATTAGTCAGAAACACGTGTCTACGGTTGCTCTACAGCGGATTATACCCAATATTTTTCTTTTTCTGATATATATATATATATATATATATATATATATATATATATATATATATATATATATATATATTAATAACATGTGATTACTTTTTTTATTTGGTTTATTTATTTAGAGTATAGTGTTTTATGAGTAACCATTATAATAAATATGTGGGCTATTTTGAAACTTAAACATAAGTGTAATTATACGTACCACCATTATAATCTGCTGAAGAATCAAATGGATTTTGTTTTGGTTGAATTTGTGGCTTGAGCAAACTATATAGCCTTACTTGTGACGGGTCTAATTTTGATGTATGTGGTGTACCACCGCCCGTTTTATACATTTCCACCTGAACAAGAAAATGTTTATATCAGCTTAATTTGTAAATTAAATTACTAGAAAATATAAATACTCTGATTACAATTGCTTTTACTATACAATAAATATGATTATTAGAATGTATATTGAACAAATAAAATTTAGGTTTACACTCACCTGTTCATTTCTTTAATTGACGTTTAGTATTATTGTAGGCATTCTTTAATTGTTGCTATGTTCTACTTTCATTTCTTGTGGATGAATTAAAAGCTTCAGCGACTCTCCCCAATGCTTTGTTTTTCTCTTTTAATGATATTCTATCAGTTTTTTTATTTTCAATAATATTGAAATATTGTTCGGAAACAATAGCCAAAAGCAACTCTTTATCCATTTGAGTAAAATTGGTTGACCTATCACGTTTGTCCATTTGTATTGGTAATTTGTTTATTTAATAGAATGTTGCATTTACTTTAGAGGTTGAAGTACAACTAAATTTCAGTAGAACATTAACAACCAAAGTAAACTAATTTCATAATATACTCCCTACCTAATATTTTATGATAGGAATTTTACACAAAATATGCATAGACATGTCATTTCAAAGAAATCATTGTTAAAGTACCAGATGTCTTTATTTTAAAAATGGTGTTCCAATTACTATAATGATATACCCTAATAAAACGCAGATATGTTTGGAAATTCCCATGATAAATGTTCACAAACTTAAATCTTACTTAAAATGCACAGACCAATCACGGCATGAAACGTCAGACATTTTAATGACGTCACATTCTTGCGTTGTTAAACGCTCTGTTAACTAATCTACGTTAACTTTTCGTCGGTGCAACGAGAAAGAAATTTAATCCAGATGAACTCTTAACATAGCGTTAACTAACATAGGTTAACAAACTTAACAACGGATGTTGCATCATGCCCGGTTGCACCAACACACAGTTTTCACTCGCACGAAAATGCACAGAGCTAATAACACAGATGAGTAATTTACATAAAGCGTATTAAATACTAATTGACATATTTTTAACCATCTGTCACATAAATAAACGATATTCAAGTTTCAAAATATCTAATAACACGACTACATATCTCAACACGTGACCATGTAAGTAGGCATGGGCTATTATAAAGGGGAATAATAATATACGCTTCGTTCGTAGAGAAATCAAAAACTAGTCAGCGGCTATTTGATTGGTGGAGAGAAATCCGAAACTAGTCTCTGACTGATTTCACAACATTTGATTGGCTCTGATTAGTCCGTGATTACTCTAGGAACAAGCCTATAAATAGCCTGATCATTTTAAAGAAAGTTGTTACCATGATCAGAATATTCCGTCCACTTCTAATTTCGCACAAATTATATTTCATTAGATAGAATTCTGCCCTGCTCTGATTTCTATACGTAGCGTTCGCATAAAGCGGCTTCTTTCGATGACTCCAAATAAAGACAAAAGAGGGGTACATGTAGATTAGTAAATCCCTTTTTAATCTGTTTGACAATTATAAAATAAGCATCAATTTCACTAATGTTATTAAGTTTGGTATATAACTTTAGCCGTTTGGCCGCTAGCGTGGTCACAGATAGACATTTTCAAAAACCATTTTTTTGATATTAAAGGACTTCAAAACGTGGACATCTGCAAAAATCTCGAGGTCGAAAATTTTCATCACAATACTTCCTTATTTATTTATTACTAGCTAGCCCGGAAGACATTGTTCTGCCCTTTCCGGTAGGTGGCGCGAAGAATTTGACTTGATGTTGATATGATATTGAGTTGATGAACGCAATAACACAGACTAATCATGCTTGCATGTTGAAATCCAAAAAGAAATGATATTCATACGTCAAGATTCAATTCTACCAAAAAAATAGCACCATCTATCGGACGACATTATATACCAAATACAATTTTGTTGAGCACGCGAACATATTGCCTACATATAAATCATTTTAGTTTCTAAATCTAAAATTTATTAATAACCTGATCACAGCGCCACCTATCGGGTCTAAATTTTGTAATTTCTTTTGTTGGTAGTAAATCAACATAAAGAGTGAGTCATTAGCAGCCGCTTTTTCGATTGCTCTTTTGTGTTTTAAATAAAAGACAAAACAATTAGTGGAAGATTCATGGTTGCTAGTGGCGCATATTCTAAAAACGTCTTAACCTCTGACGCACTTCCGATTTCACTGTAAATGCATGGAACTTATTTCTTTTAAACGACTTACCTTATATGTTTTTGGATTTTCTAGTACTGCTTTAAATTGTCTACTCAACTGTTTTTTTTTTGTTTTTCAAAATTGAACCAATAGTTTTTGAATTATTTTCTTTTTCGAAAATTTTTGACCAAGCACGTGTTCAGAGAAAACTCATTTTCGCATTGTTTTTAAAAGTAAAAACATTAATTTTGGTGACGCGTGTAGCCAAAAAAATTATGCATCATTGGGTATAAGTTGCACTCGACAATACCTCAAAAAACTTTGTTTTTTCAAAGCCTACTTCCCGAAATTTTCACATACCAAAAACTTATTTTTTTTAATGTAATACCCGGTATCTTATTATGGCATTTTGTTCCTTTTTTATTCTCTTTCATTTTTGTTAATAATGTCCGATACCTATCTTTTGTAATTTCTGAAATAATCACAATAGTAGCAATTAGCGGTCAAATAAAGAACTAGGAGCGCTGTTGTTCTATGCCACCAAATATTTGTTCATCCAATAAAGCCTGAGTCAATTGTTAAAGAAAGTCTGTAAACATTTATGTCAAATTTATAAAAACATTTCTATTAATAGTCAACCGAAGCCAGAGACCTTCGAAAGTATAAAGGGACAGAGTGAACAGAAAGTATTGAGTATGAAGAAAAGAACGCACAAATTCACTAACTGGTAAGGATAATAAGTTTATGGTACTTGCGAGTGTAGTCGAACACCCCCATATTACTACTACGAAAATTAGTCGTTAGTTAGATGTAAGTCAAATTTGGGCATCCAGAATAATTAGGAAATATGTAATTCATCCATGGCATATTCATACACAGGGATAGATGAAAGAAATTTTCAGCATCGCTTACATCTTTGTCAATGGGCAGCAACTAAATTAGTCTGACTTTCTTCATTTTTTGATGTTTACCGACGAAGCCACCTTCTATTAAAATGGATACGTTAATCGTCACGTTTTTGTTATTATAACACATAAAAACCTCTCACTTTATCACAGATTCAAACTTGCGAAATCGGTGGTCGTTAAATGTGTGGGGAGGAATAGTGGGTAATTACATAATTGGACCTTATTTGTTTGATGGAAATGTTAATGGAGGAGTTTCTACGGACGGATTTTCGACATTTTTTGATGTCGTGAAAATTAAAATCAGAAAAGGATTTACAAGAGTACGTCGAGATGTTTTACGCTAGGTTAATATTTCTTTTGAAAGCAGAATACTCACGTGCATTGCACAAAGTTATATTATTTAATGAAACTTGTTTTTTACTTTCGATTGTTGTTGCATTACTCAATAGTTTTAGGTTATTTAAATTGTGTTTTTATATTTTTTTTGTTGCTAACTTTTTTCTAACAAAGATTTTCATTATCAATTTATAATTCTGAAAAACTACAGCCATCTCTTATAAAGAGCTTCAACAATGAAAGAATACGAGCAATTAGGCAAATTAAATTGAAAATAGCAGCATTGTTTCACGCACTTTTTAGAGAGACAGCATCTTCAAATATGTCAGTAAACATGTCAGTGAATGTATGTCATTTTGTTCCATAAATAGAGAATTTGTTAGTAGCTTGACTACAGCGCAACCTGTCGGATCTTAGCATATACATGGACCATCGTCACGGCCAACCAAATACGTTTTGTGAATATGAGCTCAATCGACTAAGTCGTTCAGATGTTACACGCTCACTACCGAACGCACCAACGATTATATACATATATTGTCCGAATTTTCCGACATTCTTTTGTAGTTATCCCGAATTTTTCCTTAAAACTTTTACAGGGCCATAGCGAACAAAACAAAAAAGAAGAAATACTGAAAAGAGCACTTTCAGTTTTTCCCGAGTTTTCCAATTTTCTGGGCAACTTTTCCAGTTTTTTTCCTTTCTCTAAAAACCTTATTCGGCCTATTACGAACATTCTTTAAAAAGATTAGCCAATTAGATTTAGTATTAAATTGTATACACGTTCCACAATAAAAGCGCTTTAATAGTATATTAAAATACAAGTTTCACAAGGCATGATTTTTGCGCACGCGTTCAAGTTTAGAAAACGAGCCGCGAAGCGAGTTTTCGAAAGAACAAGGGCACAAAATGTCTTACGAAACGTGTGTTTTATACTATTTTTTCTATTTCGGGTGTTAAAAGCTCAAAAAAGCTTAAAATGAGAGACACGTTTTGTTCGAACATTCTAGAAATTTTGTTTTTTGAAGTTGGTTACTCTGATTTTTAAGTAGAGCATTTTAAGTATTTGAATATGGGCGGTGTTATATGTAATTTTGTTTAAAATTTAGACTGATTTATGCAATAAATTATTTGAAATTATCAATAAAAAGGACGAAATAAGTAATTGCACGCTCCAGAAATGCGCAAAATAGCGGAAGACAGTTTTCAAAATGGTTTACTAGCAAAGTCTCGACATATTTATTAAAAACAATACCAGCACTTTTAAGTTGGTTTAAAGAATATAGCGAATATTAACATACATGTCAGTCAATGCGAAGCAACAGAAAATCAGACAAAACGTAGTGTGTTCCCAGTGCCGGATCTACCAGTAGGCCGACTAGGGGGGCCGCAAGCTGCAAGATACAACTGTACAACATACATATATATTTTAATATGTTTAAGGATGCTCCCTACCTCTCCAGCGACGACAAAAATAAGAGTTTGCAACATTAACTATACTCAGAAATCAGAAACTATATAAGTTACAATAAAATCTACAGCACGTGGCGATGCAGCACTCCTAGTGGCCCCTGTAAACATCATTCTGTGATTCGGCTGCCGTGGTAGTACGCACCCTTAAGGATGTACTCGCACCAACGCTCGGACCCCATCAGCGACTCCCACAGTGACCTGTGCGGAAGTTAAAACAATCATTTCTAGTCGACGACCTTGAGGAGCCCCTGGCGCCGATGGCATCACCACCCGACGGATACAAAGTTACAGCTTTATTCGTACGGTGATTAATAAACCAGCCAGATTTTATACGGATTTTACTTTTGTCCTTTACAAATCTGTTTTACTCGACTAATCTGCAATATTGGTAGACTGGTTGCTAAGGCGACAGTACGCGACGCGGCAGAGAGATTGTGGTGCAAGGGTGGAAGTCAGCATGGTACGCGCCGCGCCGGCTAAACGCCTCCCTCCCGGCCTCGCAACCGCCCAACTAGCGGCGGTTTCGTATTACCCAACATCTCGAGTCATCATACTCATCAGTTTATCTGAGTTGTAATGGCGTTAGAGCGGTTGAGGTTATGTTTTCATTTTGTGTAAAGTATACTTTTATATTAAGATGTCTCCTGAGTGGTGAGCAGCTTAATGTTTTGTTGACAATTGTGACTAGTGTAAGTGAAAACGTTATGAACAGATAGTTCAGTTAATTAAAGAGATAGACCATAGACCAGACCTACTTGAACGTATATTCACCATGAAAAAAAACATTCACACAGCTAGTGGAGCCTATAAACGTAAGTTGAAAAAAGTTAAAGAGGAAGCCCATTTGGAAACGATTAAAAAAACTCAAAAACTAGAAATATTTTTTAAAACAACGCCAGTTTCTAATGATGATACGCCTGTAGCTGAAGTTAGCGGTGTATATAATTTTGAGCCTGACTTAAATATTCCAAGTACTTCTGCCGCACGGGTTGATGCACCCGTTCAGACAATTTTTGACAATTACAACCCCACTCTCACCGATAGTTCAAATATTGAAGGAGAACTATATGATGCTAAAAATATTACTTGTAATCCAGAATTTAATTTATCGGATCCAAATGCATGGGGTACTTTAACGTCAAACTTAACTGATTACATTATAAGAAACCTACCAAGACATTGTTTAAACATTAAGGACTGTGATTTTTCTAAATCTAAACGTGTATATGCAGACAAAGTAAGAATAGCAAAAGAACACATGTTATTTACCCGATTGCCAAATGGGGAGTTGAAAAAACGAGAATGGGTCATGTACTCTAATTCAAATGGTTGTTTTTATTGTGTTCCATGCAAGCTATTTCAACCTTACAAAAATGAGAACTCGTTTTGTAAGGGTTTCAATGATTGGAAAAACGGCGGCCGGCTTTCTGAGCACGAAAAGAGTGCAGAACATAGGTTAAATACAAAAATATTTGTCATAAGGTCTAATGTTCTTGGAAAAATAGATTCTGCCCTACATGAGAACTATGTGAAAGAAGTAGATTACTGGCATAAAGTTCTTAAACGGGTTGTGGATGTCGTAAAATTTCTTGGCACCCGTGGACTCGCTCTCCGAGGTGATTCCAGTTCTGAAGCGAAATTTGGTTCCCTAGGAAATGGAAACTTTATGGGAGTTTTAGAGTTTCTTGCGGAATATGACGATTTTTTGAAAACTCACAATAAAACACGGGGAAATCCTGGATCAGGAAGAGTTAGCTATTTGTCTAAAACTATTTGTGACGAATTTATTGAGCTTATGTACAAAAAGGTTGTTGCTGTTATAGTGAAAGAGCTGGAAATAAGTAAATATTATTCTCTAAGCGTAGACTCTACGCCTGACATTACTCACTCAGATCAGTTGACAATTATTGTACGTTATGTTTTAAATGATGGTGGTCCAGTGGAGCGATTTTTATCTTTTGTTAAACTTAAAGACCATACTGGCGCGCATATGGAAGAGATAATTTTAAATACTCTTTCAGATCTAGATATTTCAATAAGTGACATGAGAGGACAGTCATATGATAATGCCTGTAATATGTCAGGCACGTACAATGGGTTGCAAGCCCTCATAAAAAACCACAACAGTTTATCTGAGTACATTCCATGCTCTGCCCATTCATTGAATTTGGTTGGTACTCATGCAGCAGACTGCTGCTTGCAGGTTACGAAATTGTTCATGTTCATCCAAGAAATATACGTCTTTCTGAGCGCATCGACATCAAGGTGGGCAGTAATAGAAAGTTTAGTAAAAGATAGTGACACAAAAAATAAGCTTCTTCCGAAGAGATTGAATACCACGAGATGGGCTGCTAGGTGGCATGCAGTAAGAGCTCTTGTACTTAATTATTGGAGCTACCATAACGCTTTCAGAAAAATAGCCGATAACCCTGAAGAAAAAAATGTCACGAAAGCTGAAGCAAATGGAATCTGTCAGGAGTTCTTCAAGCTAGAAACGGCTATTTTGCTCTGTCTGTGGTATGATATTTTAGAACGTTTCAACAAAAGTAGTAAAACATTGCAAAACACAACTACTGACTTAAGTGTCACCTGCAGCATTTACAAATCCCTCAAGGAATATGTACGAGGACTGAGAGATGAGTATGACTCCTACGAAAGAAAAGGTAAGGAGCTATCAAAAACAGCGTCATATGTTTTAGACACGAAGAGGCGGCCAACAAGAAAAGTACTTCCGGATGAAATTAGAGATGATTTCGTTACAGAGATCAACGGAAAAGAAGATATGAAGATCAATACTTTTTATGTTGTAATTGACAGGCTTACTACAGAGTTAGACACAAGGTCCGAAGTATATTTTAGCGTAAATAAAATATTTGGATTTTTGGACAGCTTGTCATCACTTCCGAATGATGAAATAAGAAATAAAACATCTGCTTTGGCCAAAAAATATCAATCAGATATCAGTGATGATTTCGGAGAGGAATGTGTACATTTTAAGGAGTTCATTAAAGACATTGATTTCATCAAAAATGAGGAAACCAACCTTGAAAAGGAGAAGAAAATTAGAAATCCTCCTTTGGAATTCCTAAAACTTATCCGCGACAAACAGCTTATAACACTATTTCCAAATTTAGATACAGCTCTGCGAATCCTGCTGTGTATGATGACATCAAATGCTACTGGAGAAAGAACATTCAGCATTTTAAAAAGAATAAAAAACTACTTGAGAAATTCTAGTTCAGACTCTAGGTTGTCTAGTTTAGCTAGTTTTGTTGCCAATGCTGGGTTGTTTAAAGACTTAGACTTTGATGACTTAGTTAAAGAGTTCTCATCACAGAAAGCCCGAAAAGTTGATCTATAGAAATAGAAATTATTGTAAAATCATCTTCAGCTTATTTATTTCTAAAACTTGTGTAGGATTGTAATTTTGTTGTCATCTAGTGTATTTTATTTTTAACAAACTTCTTACAGAATAGTTTTATATACATTTTAACTATATATGTACATTCTTGTCTTAGATATAAAATAAATCGAATTTGCAAGGAAGATTTTAGCTAACTCTCGTCCTAAACCATAACCAAATAGCCTACGTTAAGGGTTTTTTAAATATTAACCTACAAGTTTTATTTTCAACTAATCTTTCATCAAGTAAATTATTGTAACTCCAAATTCACAGAACAAGGAGGGGGGCCCTTAGAAAACTTGGCCTAGGGCCTCAAAATTTGTAAATCCGGCACTGTGTGTTCCCAAATTCTACCTGGAATAGTAAACTTTTATAACAGTTGTACTAATCAACATGGGAAGTACATTTCAATAGTAGCATCAGAAAACTTATCATACAACTCTGCTTAACAATTTATATTGTTAATTAGTAAATAAAATTTTAGTATACGTGTTTTCTATTCTTTGTTCAACTTCTATTGCACATGTTTGTTACATTAAAGGTTTATATTTAACATTTAAATATGATTTGGTTTTATTTTTTTTTGTTACCAACCTCAAAAAAATAAAATTAACGTGCGATAAAATAATACTTTATGCAACCAAAACGGGTGTCGTAAAGTGAACTTTATAGCACCGAAATAGAAAAAATATATTTAGGAAAACTGTCAATATTAACACAAACAATATACATATGGTCTGACGTATGTCAATTCATATAAAATTTTGATATAATTTACTCCCATTATATTTTCATAGAATTTTAATTAATTTTCAAAATCGATATATGTGACTTATTATTGTCCAAGTTATTTTTCTTATATCTCAAGAAGACATACAGTAGTATCAGTACAATAAAAACAGTGAATACTTTTCGAATTTCTAAGGAAAAACTTTCTTCATCTAATAATACTAGTTACACTCTTACAATTCCCTGGGATATGAAAGTATACATCTTTATATGGAGACTACGATGTTTTTACACCACCAGAAACTAAAGTTCGACACATAAACTGAAGCACTTCATTTCATACTTTAAACTTTACCCGTCTGTAGCCATTAAAGCAGAATGGTCATAGTTTTTTATATAAATATCAAATACTATGACTTACATTTAATATTAACGCTATATCGATGCTTTTATTTAAGTATATATACGTACTTATATAGGTATTACTTATATCAAAATTAGGATCTTCTCAATTGACATATGTAATATTAATTAGCGAAATTAAATTATAAAAACATTTGCGCCGCCGAAATGATTTGAACACACGTATCAAGGTTTGCTGGAGCTGTTTACTACCAAATGAACTACAGGGGTGCGTTAAAAAATGTTGGATAGGATACTGGCATGGTCGGGTTATATTTTATGACATCATCCACTTGGTAAACTTGGAGCGCTTTACAATTCTGTACGCCATAGAGTGAGTTGAGTTAGTTTGTGGCAAAAGTCAAAGGTCAAAGCTAAGCATTGCAGAGTTAGAGGTTATGTATGAAGAAATAAAATTATCAAAGAAATAATTCGAAAATTAAAACTAATTAGAACAATGGATCATAATCGAAAAAAAATTTTGGATCAAATTAAAATTGTCCAAAAACAAACTGATGACCATATGAATCACACATAGAAGGAACACTCCGAGTGTCGCACCAATCATTTCTGAACGGCAATGACGTCATAATTTTGGGACATCTTTTTGTTTCTGAACGGCAAGTGTGAAATTGGAGTGACACTTGGATAACATTCTTTCCTTTTCTGAATGCACCCCAGTTGTGAGATAAATGTTTGAATCTTTTAATGTCTTGAATTATATTAAGCAATAAATTATATTGTTTATCTCGGTGATTGGTGTAGTATAATTCTGACCCGGCAAATATTTCATGTTATGACATATGAATTTCCTTAAATTTCAAGAACTCTTTTGCACGAAATTGTTTACCACCGCTTAGGTTACCGTGACTTGTTTGCCCATTGGATAACAAAAATGCTTATAGATGTGTACAAGACGAAGCAGCTTAGTTTTGACGTGTTGTCTTACCCAATACAGTGACGAGGGAAGGACAATTGGAGACTGGTGGCGAAACTTGGTTTGTAATGGAACTCCAAAATAAAAACAACAGTCGATGGAGTGAAGAAACTTGATCTCCCAAAAAGGGAAATTTCAAAATCGTCAGTATCGATCATGTGCACCGCCTTTTCGGGATATCAAAGAGACTTTTTTTGTTGAATTTCTTCCTAGAAATAAAGCGGGCAATGCTGTTTCATGCTGTGAGACTTTGAAAATTCGCTGCCGGAGAATTCAAAACAAGAAGAGTCGAGGCATTGTCTTGCCTCATGACAATGCTTCTTCCCTCCCGTGTTACTAGTGTCGCACAACCTAGAGAAATTTGATGTGAGTTAAATCGTCTCAGACCTGGAAAGTGCAATATCCTATAATAGTGGAACAAATAATATAAGCAACAAAAACACAAAAAATACTACCTCGAGTTTTCTTTCGTATATTACTAAGGAAATGTTCTTGTTCCTTGAACTCCTATACAAAAACTATTATAAATACCTTATTTAAATGTAAATATATACACTGAATAAAATAATAAATATGGAAATAAATAAGGCAAGAGATCTCGGGATTGAAATGGCATTAGATCTTGTACAATCCAGTCCATCGGCAGTTCTAACCATATCAGCAGAACATTGGCACATACTATTCCGACATTGCATATTTTCACCAAATAGTACACGACATTGCGAAACATTGATACAGTAATCGCCATAACCTAGAAAAGAATAAATCGACAATAGTACTATTAAAAGATCCTAATTTATTTACCTTTCATCTGAAGACATTGACCATCTCTGTCGATATACCCATCTATACAACTGCACTGCCCATTTATGCACGCAGAATGTTCGTCAGCACCACTGCATTCAACATCATTTTCACAATCTTCATATAAACTTCTCACTATACATAAGAAAAAAGTATATATAAAAAATCAAATTAGAAAAAAAACATAAGACAAATATCTTTTTTACAAAGCCCGCTTATTTTTTTAGAGACAACCACTATATGGCACCATTGAGATATGCTATTACTGTTTTCGTAAAGTTTGACATTTGTTAAACGATTTAAAAGCAGTTGCATCATAGGAATTGGCCGAGTATTTTGCCTACATTGAGGATTAAAGAAAAACAAATTTTCAAAAAATGGAAATTACACCTGAAAATGTCCTTTTGATGATTTTGATAATTGTAGTAAAGCTCGTTTGTTCAACTTTTGGTAATGAATTGATTGGCAGAATTTCACCATGATCCTGCTTCCGTCGATGATAAATCAATTTCTTGAAGGTCCACGAAAATTGGTTGTTATTGAATACCACATCGATACTGTGGGTAACATAATTAAACAAGATAAACGTGTGAAATAGAGTGAGATAGAGGCATCTGTAAGAATATCAGTGACTAGAATACATCGATTTTGAGTATTAGGCTGCGAAAAAAAAAATTTTGCCGATATTTGCGACATAAGCCATACAGCACATCAAACAATTAATGATTTGAAACAAAACCCCTTGAATAATACGTTCTTGTTAGTATTCGTCTGATTTATCACCTAACGACTTTTTCAAGTCCCGAATGTTAACCAAAAGATAAATGGGCAGGGAATGGAAAAAATATAATGAGAACTAGAATACATCTTAAAGGCAAATATTTTTTAAAAACAATAAAACAGCTCATTCCGAAAAATGTGTTCTTTCCCAGTTTTTTAAAAAACTTGCAAGACTCACTTTGTATACAAAATTACTACATACCTGGTGTGCAAGTTGTTTCGTCCAAAGCGCTATAGCCTTCATTACAAGCACACACACGATTTATACAATCAGCATTATCAATTTCACATAATGCAGTATTAGAATCACATGCTGTACCGATATCTAAAACAAAGAAACAGTAAATATCTACAACAAAAAAAGTAAAGTAAACGATAATGTAATAATAAACGAAATTCTGTTCACAACAAATTTATTTATGAATAAATTTTGTTGTCTATGTCAGCGGTTCTTAACCTTTTGTGAATCAGGGACCCTTTTTTTAAACATCGACAAATCACAGACTCCCATACAATTTATATTAGGATGAAATTTAATATAATGTCTAACTTAGAAATTAAGTACATTATGTATCTAGGAACACAAAAAATTGACAATATTTTTACTAAAATATTGATTGAAATTTAATATTCATTTAACATGTATTATTATGATGGCTGATGTGTATGTTGCTGACAAGCTTACTTATATTTGGTACAATACTAGATAATAGAATTCTCAGTTCTGACTCCACATTCTTCAGACGATTTCTATATTAATTTTTACTGTATACAAGTGATGAAAATTCTTCAGAGCCTATTTGGATAACTCCTGATGGCCATTTCGCACACTTAACCAGAAATTTGGAATGGTCATTTAATTAAACTACGGTTTTATTGCCCTATCTGTCGATATTTCTATCAAACTATTTTCTTCTAATGAAGTTAGTCCTTTATGTTCGTAAATATTTATTGTAAAAGGATCTCTTATCCAATTTTTGTGTGCATCTGGTACAGGAAAATAATCACGAAAGCTACAACGAAGATCTTCCATATGTTGGTACATTTTCATTAGAGAGCTTTTTCTCAGTAGTTGCCAGACAGCATTTGAGATTTAGAAAGGAATGACGGTCCAGATCCAGAGATGGTGCAGATAGTGACTCGTCTGATGATGATGTGCCTCTTGCAAATTTTGTATACTCTACAAAAAGAAAATGGCTTCGTGGTAACTTTCATGCCCCGCCTAGACAATTTGGCCGCAATCGGGATGTTAGAGAAGTCAAACAGCCAATTGACTATTTCAATCGATACCTCGGCGATAGTTTTTTTTTTGAAGCATTAGCTACATTTACAAATATGCTAGAAGTTTTTGTTACCGGGAAATCATTAGATACTACTGCAAAAGAAATGAAAGTGTTCTTTGCTTGCTGCATCATTATTAGCATTTACAAATTGCCTAGGTTAAAAATGTTCTGGTAAAGAGAATCCCGAGTCCCTATTATTTCGGACAATATTTCCCGTAACCGCTTTTATTCTCTCCGAACTCATCTAAAGATAGTTGATGACAACATCGTTAGTAAAGAACAGAAAGAAGCAGACCGGTTTTAGAAGATACGTCCAATGTTAGACATGATTCAAAAGGCTTGCAGGGTAAACTTCCGACCACAAGAGATATCGATTGACGAGCAAATGGTACCATTCCATGGAAAAGTAGCCATGAAACGCTACGTGCGTGGTAAACCGAATCCCGTTGGTCTAAAAAAACTTTGTAATGACCACTCCAGGAGGAATACCTCTAGACTTTTATATGTATGAAGGCAAAGGACATACCATAGAGTCTGCTTTGATTCCCACACCGGAAAAACTAGATATTGGTGGTCGAATGGTTCTAAAATTGACAGATACCCTACCGCATGGAACATCAGTGTACACAGATAGGTACTTTACGTCAATTTCGCTTATTGACACACTACTTCTACGTTCTATTATGTTAGCTGGGACAATAATGAACAACCGTATCCCGAAAGAAATTGTTTTCAAGAAAGATAATGAACTCAAAAAAGCTGAAAGGGGTTCCTTCGATCTCCTAATCAGAGAAGATAAAAATATATGTGCTATAAAATGGTTTGATTCAAGACCAGTCCATTTTGCATCTTCTGTATGTGGAGCAGAACCTTTGGGCTCTTGTATTCGGTGGTCTAAAGCTGATCGTAAATATATTGAAGTGAAACAACCGGCAGTTGTGAATGTGAAGAGTTACAACGCCAATATGGGTGGCGTAGATTTGCTCGACCGAGTTATTGGTAATTAGTCGATGCACACAAGAACTAAGAAATGGAACAGTTCGGCTTATCTTTCATTTTTTCGATTTTGCCAGTGCAGCTAGTTAGCTTGAATATCGTGAGGATGCTTCTGACGCAAATATGCAGCGCAATAAAATATTAGATTATTTTAATTTTAAATTTTCTATAGTGAGGGATTTACTTGCTGCTTGTACGTCCAATGACTGTGGCAGTTCTGATTCTGATTTTGAGAGTAATGACGATGATGTGCGGTCTCGAAAACGAAGAAGGATAAGGTCACTTCCAGATCGTAGCTCCAGAAGAAAACATGCAAAACATATGCCAATAAATATGACTGAAGCTCAGAAAACACGTTCAAAATGTGGATACCCGGCTGTAATATGTTAACTTTTGTAAGGTGTAAAACCTGCAATGTTTTTCTCTGTTTTTCAACAAGTAGAAACTGTTTCTCTAAATTCCACGAAAATTAAATTTTATGAAAATATTTGATTTTAAGAAAAAATTACGTATTATTTTGTTAATCTAAGGGATTTTTTCTTTATGCTAGAAAAAAAGTGTTTTTAAATATTTTTTGTTGTTTGAGTTCCAAAGTATCATATTTGATACTTCACTTTTTGAAAAAGTTTTTGAAAAAAAAATTTTTTTGGTTTTACGATGTTATATAACTTCTGAACAACTAAAAAAAATCGACGTCAAGTTTCTAGGACTGCCAATCCAAAGTTGAGAATGAGGAGGTTAATATTGGTAGACATATAGTCAATTCGCTTCTTAATAGTGTGATTTGACATGGCTATTAAACTTAGATCCGAAGCAGTTTACAATTATAGATACCATCTTCTTTGCAGCAGGTAACATTATTTCTTCAGCAATTGTATAGGATTTTCCCGTTTTTTCCCCTCACTATCACTATTTTTGCGTTTGATATTAAGCCAGCGATTATATGTAAGATATAAAACTCGAACTGAAGAGAGTACGGGTGTAATCTGAATTTATAATATGGGCGGACCTTTATGTACTGATTCGTGGCGACTTGTCAAGACATGCAGCGGCAAATGACGACGACGACGCTTAGTAGGCAAAATATAAAGCAATGGTTTGACATCACCCTTCCTGTTTACATATATTTTATTATAGGTATTCAATTTTACTAATTATTTTTTTTTTAGTTAGGTATCAAGAATATTGACTAGATTAAAAAACTAATTGTAACTAAAACATTTGTAGATAATTGGTAAATGGCTGAAAATGTGTAAAAAAAATGTAAACAATATTCCTCATCAAAAATTACCCTTCCACTCTGAAAACAAATAAAGACATTACTTCTATAAAAAAGTAAAGAAAAGTAAAAGAGACAGTATTTTATCAAGCCCGCAGTTTTTTACTTAAATACTTTAAAGCATTATCAGAAAGCCAAGAAATGTTGAAAATATTCTCGCAAAAAATCATTTTCAATCGAGTCCACAAAATTCAGAATCTTTTGCTTTCTAATTGTCAGTTGGCGGTCAGAATAATGGTGGAAAAAGTGAATTCGTCTCACACATCGTAATATCAGAATTTGATAAATGATTTGAGAAATGAAAGAATCTACGCGAAATGGCAATTTCAATTAACGACTTTTTGGTAAGAAAAAGTATCCCGAAGCCGCTTTATTTATTAAGTCCTTTTGTATTCAAGTTCTTGTGTAACTTTTCTTCTTTCAGGACTATAAATTTATCTAAAAGGACACGGTTTTTGAGATGTTGGAGAACATTGAAAATACTGTAACTAACCAGAAGAAAGCCATTTCAGTATCTGAGTTCTAACACTGCTATGGAGAACTGACAAACCGTCTTCAGCTCTGTATAACTTGCTAAACAAACTAATTGTAATTTCATTTGATTAAGAAAATTATAAAAACTCATTATAATTACTTTATTTATACACCTCGCTAACACAAACAGCGCAGATTAATTATTTATAATATTCAGTTACATACTTAGAGACAAATGCGAGGAATATATAATAATGAAAATATGGAATGGGTACAACAATTAATAATTTGAATGTTTGTTATAGTACGGGCCAGCTAAGTTTGAGTCATGAAAAAGTGCCTGCAATGTAATGACTGATTTTTATATTACTTGGTCCGTTAATTTCAAATATCGTATTCATTTTCCTCAGCCGCGTAAGGATTTTTCACAAAATGGGCATTCATATATGGGGAAAACCATATTTTACATATTCTGGCGAAAAGAACGTGTTTTCAAAATATTTATTAAATCGTTTAGTTACAAATTTGTTATTCACAAACTACTAGAAATGCTTTGCTAAATCATCCTGGCATTCCAAGGTCCATATGCACTCTTTTCCTTTTCCCATAAAAGCTTTTCTTGGAACTTTGCTTCTTCTAGTCAGCATGCCGATCCAACAGTAGTTCGCCATCATATTGACGCTCCTCCTACCTTGGTATCTACGCTCCATCTCCTTGATATCTTGGCTAAAATTTTACGAATATCTTGACTTACGAAAACACCTTTAGTTTTGCTTCCAATGGTCTTGGAAACTTGTTGCAAGGTATTTAAATTACTCTCCTTCTTTTTATACAGCCTTAGCAATTGTTTCATCAAGCTTAGCTGAATGAGAACTGGAGGCAAGAGGACAGGAATCAATAAAATGTTCCTTCATGACATTTTTTCGAGGTTATAAGGGTTTTCTAGGCGGCCACTCGTTTTTAATCCAGTGATTACCCTTCTCCCGACTGTGCTGTTCACATAAGAAGCAAAGGTACTTGGTGTATCCTGCTTGTTGTCCAAGAAGCGTCCGTCCAGTATATTTCAATCGGGTGAAAACCAAGGCTAAATTCTCATAACATTCTTTCAAGTACAAAGAATACTCTTTAGGCACTGAAACATGCTTCCTGCCTTATGCAGAAGCTCTGCTTTTAAGGCGTGATTTTGACGATTCAATTCACGTTATACTGTATATTAAACATCTCCATCAATCCATGAAAAGACTACTGTAAACCAAGTCACTATCTTGAGAAAATTATGGAATGCAATATATTTCTCCCTTTCTGAGAGATACCAGGATTCAATAAATTCTTTTCCTTTAGCGTACAGGCTAAGGATTCTGCAGAATCTTTAGAAACGCCCAAAGCTGTGACTAAATCATTCAATTCCAGTTGGAAAAAAGAATGGGCTCGCTGCTATCTGACACTCAGTGAAAGTCTTCGTCTAAGTTGGACTTTCCTCTTCGGAGTCTTCAGGAGTGTCTCTAGTTTCTTAGTAGGTGCAGGTACAAATATTTGTGAGCTATGGGAAGCACAACGCATTGCCGACGGGAGGTTCTGGTAAAAAATTTCTGAAATTAATTAAACTGTTTCCTTTCATATTACCGAAGTAGCATCAGTAGGATTTTTAGGTTCCCTCCAAAGAAGACTTTTTCTTACACTTTCGCAATTCTTCTACACAAGGTGCCCATGACTTATTCCGGTCACCAAGTTTTACACAGAAGTATGCATAATATACTTTCTTCACAAAATCTTTTTATTTCTTTAATGTTTCTTCACTACATATTCCCCACAACTGCAAAAAACGAATCAGGTGAATTAATACAAGCCCTTTGTGCCATCGAAAACATTTTATAGATTAAAACTTTAAATATGAAAATGATAAAAATGAGTATACTCATCCACTGTGGAAAATAAATAACCTCTACAGATACAACACTTTGAGAAAAATTGCACTGCACAGTACACAACTTTTCACTCAAAGATCATATAACAATTGAGCGAAGCGCAAGACGTGTGGAAAGGCGAAAGTAGCGAAAGGGAGTGTGTTATCAAGTGACTAATTCCTCATGATACCCACTGGTGTATCATCGCGATTTTTAACATAGGCTCTCAACGAATTTTCAAGTAAAATCTAGCCAAACAACATTTTTTGGCACATATTATTACTTAAAAAGTGTTTTTCTTTTTAATTTGCACCACAGACTGTCTAAAAATCTCCAATTTTCCCAGCAATTACGACTGACGACACCAAATGCTCATCTCCTACTTAATATATTTTATAATACAAAGGATTTGTGGCTACAAAAATCTAAAGTTTCAGCTTGGGAAAAAATTTTCATTAAATTACCACCCAAAATTCTATTAGAATCGGCGATTGGTTTCTAAACACTTTTTTGGTTGCGTGCCCGTGGCCTACGTAAATACTTGTATGAATAATTAAAACTTACTTGGCCAACAGACATTGTCTTCTTCCCTGTGGCCAGTGTCACAAGTACATACTCTATCCAAGCAAATGGCATTGACTAGCGTACAAGTAGCTACTGTTATGCACTGTTCTGGACCACATGAAGTATTTGTATCATTGGTATCTCTTTGTTCACACAAGTAGTTATCCATATTTAGATCGTAGTCCAATGGACACTGACAAGTCTTCGTAACGCTTGATCCTATTATATTTATTACACATGTTGCATCAGGACTTATTAGTTGACAAGAATTATCCTGCTGACAATCCACAGTTGTTCCACGTGCCACTGAAAATGAAAAGATGTTTAGTGCTACTACATTTGGTATATCGTTTTTCTTTACTTCTATTGCAGTTTGTTAAATCCGCAGTATGATATGCATATTTCTCACAATAACATGCCCCTTCCACCGCGTCGCAAGTTGAAAGTTCTATATGCTCACAGTTGGTAGCGCTCGCACAGCCGAAGCCGAATCCAATTTCTGAAAAAATCAATAGGTATACGTACGTACATACACAAGTTTATAAAATAAATTAATAGTTATTTACGAACCAAGTGCGGGAAAACATATTTCGCGAATGAGTGGCACTACATATTTATTCATATTTTTTTTCATATTATTTGAATTGACATTTAATTTTTACTTCCCGCAGTCGTGCGGGAAATAGAATTTCCCGCACCCATATGAATGCGTAAAACTATATGTTATGTGATATGAGTACAAAATATGTAGTTATTTACGAACCAAGTGCGGGAAGACTGTTTTCCCGCATGAGCGCACATTGTAAGCACGAGCGACCGCAGGAAGCGAGTGCTTTTAATTGCGCGAATGCCTGGAAATGTCTTCACGCAAGTGGTTTGTACAATATTTTTTGTACGAACATTAAATTAAAGAAATATTATTGATTAATGTAATTAGTATCATACCTAACCTAAAATAGATTACCTACTTAATTTAAGCATTTTATGTACGTAACTATTACTCACCTTTCCCTAAAATTAAGTTATTATATTCTTACACATGGCAAACATGAGGTATTTATTCTTATATTTATAAATTTATAGTACATTTATTGCGTTTTTTGGTTTAAATACAAACAATTCCGAACTGCCAATATGAATGTCGATGTGGTTCAAATAGATGGCGCTTGAATCTTGCTTAAGATGTCGCTTAAAATGTCGTCAAATAGATGGCGCCACAATTTTTTTGGAAGAATTTTTAATTATTACTCCTATTTCCCCAACTGTTAGTGAAGAATAGTGGAGGGAAGTAGTATTTTATAGACTAAATTTTATTACTACCAAGTTAGATTTTTTTTAAATGTCTCAAACTGCCAGAGTTTTTTGAATTTTTACAGTCGCCTCGACCAGGAAAACGTATTTCCCAGTCGAGCTACACATGCGCCAAATGTCACTTTACAGGCGGTGAGTACAAAAAATATTTATCGTCGCGTTTTACAAATGTTACAGGCGCATGTGTTGCCTGAAAACTTTAGGTCTAGACTTTAGTCAGACGATATACGGTATACAAGGGGCACGCTATACATTTTGAGATGCCACGAAACTAGAGAAGTTAGAGCCGGCAGCACTGCCTCTCTAAATACCACCATTCTTAAGTAGTAAGTTCCGACTGTCAATTGAGTCGCTGCCGTCCTAGAGTAAACGTGGTACATACGATTTGTCATCGAAACACGGGCTTGTCAAGAGAACATGTGCGCGCAATGATCCACTACGACTTTAAGGTCAGTTTAAGTCTTAAGCGATTGCAACTCGCATTTGGTGATGAAAGTCCTCCACGCGCAACTTTGTTTCGCTTATATAACGAATTTAAAAGAGGACGGATGTCGCTTGGTGATGAAGCACGTGTTGGTAGCCCTTGTTCTTCTGTTCCCGCTGGAAACATTGATAGAGTGAGACGTATAATCAACGAAGATCCAAGATGCACCTATCAAACGGTTGAGGCAACTTTTGGTGTTGGATCCGCAACAGTAAATTCAATTTTACATGATCACCTTTGAAGGAAAAAAAATGTTACTCGTTGGGTGTCATACACGCTTAACAATTTCCAAAAAGCAGAGCGACTAAGAATCGCTCGGGAAATGTTCGAAATGTTAAATACAGGTGGACATCGTATTCTATCTAAAATAATAACAGGTGATGAAACCTACATCCCATTTTACGATATTACTACCCGCCAGGAGAGCCGTGTGTGGATCCAGGAAGATGCACCAACACCAACAATGACCAAAAAGCAAAGGGCTGTCAAGAAAGTTATGTACGCAGTTTTCTTGCGTATTACAGGATTAGTAAAAGCAATCAAGCTGGAAAATCAGCGTACAGTCACAGCAAACTGGTACACCACAAAATGTTTACCTGCAGTCCTTGGGTCAGTCAACATTTGCGGGTTAATGTTGCACCACGACAATGCATCTTCACACAGTGCACAGCAGATAGTTGATTTGCCTGATTTGGCCATTTGTGATTTCTGGTTGTTCTTTAACCTAAAGAAACACTTACGTGGTTGACGTTTTACTTCGGAGGATGAGCTAGATGAAGAAGCATTTCATCAACTTTTTTGAGAGCATTCCAAAAGATGGCTAGCTTTAAGCTTTTACGTTGTAGAAGCTTCGGTTACAAAAGTGCATTGATGCAGGAGGTGATTATTTTGAACATAAATAAGATCATTTTCGTAAAAAGACTTGTATGTAGTTTTCTTATATCTCAAAATATATAGCGAGACCCTCGTATACTAACACTAAAGAAGCTGATATCAAATATTCTTATTGAACAAAATCCGCAGAACTTTTAAGTTTGCAAAAACTTACCAGGAACACATCCCAAAGTTGAATGATAAAAGTAACCCCTTTCACACACACATTCACTTGTAAGCGGGGAGCATATTGAGTTTTCATATTCATCACAGTCTTCTATCTGAGTACAGCTAAGGCCAATTTCTAAATGAATAAAAAACATTGCAATTTTTAATATTAACTAGTTATTTTAAAATAAAATTATAATAACGAGGGATGGTCCTTATATTCCCGGAGTTTTTTTTCTATATATATGTGCCTCGAAAACTTCTTTACCAATTTATATAACAATTGCGCCATTATTAATTTTAATATTAGTCATTTGTTGCACATTGTTAATTTATCAAATACAGTTTGTTATTCCAAACAGCTATAATTATTTTAATTAAAAGACATGTTCAACATATACTGAAATCATGGCTTTCAAAGTCAACTATTTACTAGTTGTAAAAATAGTTTAAATTGGGTCGAAAGATTGTTATGTCTCTTCTAATTAATAGCGGCGAACAAATAGTGCAACGAAACTAAAATCCATCTTTTTGCTTAACTCTTTCGGAACAATTCAGAAATCCAAAATTCACGCAACATGTTGCCTATTATACTATACTTGACTTAATACAATGTATTTATTCCCGAATGGGTAATAATTATTAAAAGAAAAACAGAACAGATAATAAAAAACTTACAAATACTAGATACAACTTAAACCTTTACGAGAATACCATTTCCACAATATGAATCTTTGTCCATCCACACGAACGATAACCAAAAACCATCAATCTCTTAATTAAACCATATAAAATAGTAAGCAGTGCATTTTCATCCATGAATTTTCAAGCCAAACTCCAATATACATAATTTAATTTAGTACAGTTTAAGATTTAGGGGATGAAATTTATCGCGGGTTCATTATGACAGTTAGCAATCAAAAGAGGCGAAAAGATGTATCGCAAACTAATGACGATGATATCCCCACCACTAAGCGTGACTTTGCAAAATAAAAAGAATTGGAATTAAACGAATGTATGAATTACAAGTACAAAACTGAAACAAGAAATAGAAAGTGAACCAAATCGAAAAATATCAACTTAACTAAACACAACGTTAATTAAGAGAAAGTCACAAACAAGAGAAACAATGGTATCTTTATTCTTAAGTATATATATGTATACGATATATTGATTTACAAGTGGTACCAAAGATACAAAAATAAATAAAAATGTAATTAATATCGGAATATTAATTCAAGAAATAAATATCACTATACAGAGTCAACCATAAACGAAAAACAACCATAATAGCCTACAAATTAACAAATAAATGATTCCTTTGCGGAAGGCACGTAATTAAATTAAAAATACATATTTGCGGCAAAGTGAATTTTAAAAGGTAACAAGATGATTGAATGATTATCAGCATCTACGCCATGTTATTGACGTGATTGCTTGGGTATAGAGGATGCATTTGTATTGATGAAGCGCCAATAGCAGCTTTAATACAAGTTTCGGAAACCACGGTTTTCAGTGTTTTGCTTGGATATTTTCTATTGACAAAAAATATTTTTGATACTCCTAATGTGTATTTTGATACAGATTTCTGAAATATTTTGGTGCTTTTTGGCAAAAAAACGAAACATAATTAGCAGTCTAATTGTCACTAGAGGTGAAACGTAGGTTCATCATATTAATCCTGAATCTAAACAAGAATCGATGCACAGGTATTTCAAGGAGTCCATCCCTCCCAATAAGTCTAGACTTGTAAAAGGTATAGTCGCCTTGAAAAAAATGAATACTTAATCCGTATTTCAGATAGGCAACCTGTAAGATTTTTTTCTACAAATCTAAAAGAACAATTCTTTTAAATGTATAGTGTGATACATAGACATATAAATATACCACTCTCAAAAGTTAATTCTGATAAAGAATTAAACACAGATAAAAAATTATAATAAATACCAACCATAAACCAGATATGATTGATAAAATTCACATAACAAATTTTTGAAAGAGCTGGCAATCATGAATCATAAATCATGACGCCGTCGATTTGATTCGATTAGCCCACGCCTTGCGCCGCCGCGACTGTTGAGGGATAAAAACCGTTGGTTTTGAGAATTTTACAACGCAGAAAGGTTAGCCGAACACGCCTTTCTAATAGTTACGTAAATGTTTATCTATCCGTTTCACCGGTATTTAGGTCCGGGTAATGCATTAAATGCAGGTGCACCAGTTGACTTTGACGATTTTCTCGCGTTATTACATGATATTGAATATAATCGAGATGATATTCATGAAAGTGATAAACATTATGCAATTGACTTTTTAAATGAATATATACAACATGGTAATATTCATGCGTTAATTGGATCACTCGGGTTATCTAGCAAATATTTATTTGAGCAAAAATTTGGACAAATTTATCAAATGCCACCAAAGAAATTAGGAGGAAAATACAGAAAAACAACTGGATTATTACATGAAGGACAACAACAATACAGCGAACGTCAACGTCAATTAAGTCGTGATTTTCAAGTAGCTCGACAACGAGGTTTTACTGGTAATTGGCACGTGGTTACGTACTCAAAAAATGAGGTGTGGCCACCACACGACTTTCTTATACGTATGAAAGTGTTACTTCCGGTCCGAATTTTGAAATTTCATTTATACAAAAAATATTCCAAATCCAACTCTAAATACTTTTGTACTCTTCATAAATATATATAGAATGCATAATTTACGACATATTTGCAAAAAATCGTTATTCGGTAAGAGTAAAAGTGTTACTTCCGGTCCGAATTTTGAAATTTCTTTTATACAAAAGATATTTAAAAATACGTTCTAAATACTTATATACTGATAATGTACCTGCCTAGAAAGCATGACTTGCGTGATATTCGCAAAAAACTGATTTTAGATAAGAGTAAAAGACCTACTTCTGGTCGGAATTTCGAAAAAGTTTATTAATACAATTTTTCTCAAATTTAATTTTGAGTACATTTGAATTACTTATAAATTTGTTTAAACTTAGTAATTGACGAAATATTTGCAAAATTCGATTTTTTCACTGAAGTAAACTACTACTTCCGGTCTGTCGATTTTGCTCAAGATCTAATCATTTCTCAAGAGGAAGATTATATTCGTAAATACAAAATTTGAAATTGATATCTGTAGCGGTTTGATCGCTATCGTGGTCACACACAGACAGACAGACAGACACACACACACACACACAGACAGACAGACACACAGACAGACACACAGACAGACATTTTTTAAAAACCACTTTTTTGGTATCAGGGGACCTCAAAACGTGGACATCTGCAAAAATCTCGAGGTCGAAAATTTTCATCATCACAATACTTCCTTATACGACGTATAAGAAAGTAAAAGATCGAACAACGCATGGTCCGCCAGTGGATGCTGTTTCATCAGTTAGTCCACAAAAGCAACGCGTACAAGGAGGTACGGGCGAACGGCCACCGATACCACAACGACATTTATTCGAAGAACCGTCAGACGATACATTAGCTCAATTAGGAGCTATGTTTAATGAACCTATGAATGAAGATGTACTACAAGAGCAAGCGGGTCACACTGGCGGTGGAGCTGTAAGTAATCCAGTTGGTGGAATTGAAAGCGCTAATAAACATTTAATAATTTCCAGAACTTTGGGTTTAAAAAATTATGCATTAAGATTTGGTGAAAGTAGAATTTTTTACACATACGGTTATGCTTTTAAGCAAATTATTAACAAACGAAAAGTTGGTAATGTAGATGTAGGTGATTTAGTTGAATTATGTACGCCATTAGCAACATTACCAGCCGATATGTTAGGATTTTATATGAATCAA
This sequence comes from Amphimallon solstitiale, assembly GCA_963170755.1. Taxonomy (NCBI): domain Eukaryota; kingdom Metazoa; phylum Arthropoda; class Insecta; order Coleoptera; family Scarabaeidae; genus Amphimallon; species Amphimallon solstitiale. Next base: position 55,674,131 of record OY720684.1, read on the forward strand.
TCTGAATTATCTGCATTTACTGGGAAAGCCAAAGTATTACATGTTAATGTTTCGGTAGTTCCACAAGGATTACGAACAGCTTTTGATTTTGGAACAATTTTAACTGGCACTGCTACTTCCGAACATGTTTCCATTGGTTGTTCTGGGATAGGATTAAATAATTTAATTTATAATCGACATGGCGTATACAATAGGGATGAAAAAGCTCGCATGACACCTACAGGAGTCAGTGATGTTAGTTCCGCAATAGAAAGATCTTGTACTGACATGATGTTTGCGATAGTATTGCAGCGAACTTACAAGTGATCGAAGTATTGAAAATCTTTGCTCTTATATCAACCACAGCCATGAAAGTCGTTCTTGTTAACCTCCTTATTTGTAAAAATTTGAAAACCGAAAGGTAGATAAACATTCTAATATATACATAATAGACACCAGCATTCTAATATATACATAATAGAAAGGCGTGCGGCTGATACCGTGTTCGGTTAAGCTTTCTGCGTTGTAAAATTCTCAAAACCAACGGTTTTTATCCCTCAACAGTCGCGGCGGCGCAAAGCGGGGGCTAATCGAATCAAATCGACGGCGTCATGATTTATGATTCATGATTGCCCCCGCCTTGCGCCGCCGCAACTGTTGTGGGATAAAAACCGTTGGTTTTGAGAATTTCAGACATTGACTGTTCGATTAGCCCGTTCGGTGTCACAAGTCTAACCTATAATAAAAGATACCCATAAATACAAAACAATTACGATATAGGTCCTCTTAGTGAAAAAGTTTCTAAGCTTTTTAAGAATATTAAAAAGTGGCATTCAGAACTTACAATAAATTATCTAAATATACAAAAAACAATAACGATAAAACCCCGAAATATAAGCAATCAATTGACCTGAATTTTACATTGGTCAAACAGGAATAACTTTCCGAAAAAGGGATGTCCGAAAATTTAAGATAGTTTAAAATGAGGAAAAACAATTCGCCATATGTGAATCTTTTGAGGAAAGCCATAGTTTTAGTTACTACATAGACGTTTTACATCTAGAAAATAAATGAAGAAAATTAAATATATTAGAATCTCTACAAATTAAGAAATATAGAGCTTTAAATTATTTACTAACTGACGAATTGGAAACAAATAGGTCCCCGTTGCAAAATATATATATGAAACATACTTTGTATAATAGAAATTTATTCGCTATTATGACCCCGCCCCCTCCACGTAACTTTGTTGTTGTATATAACTGTTCATAACCAGTTTATTAAAAAAACGAGAATAGTATATTTAGAAAGGCTAAATGATATTCAGGAAGTATAACACCCGTATGCACAAGGCAGGGAACTACAGAGTAGTCCAAAATTCAATTTTACGGGTTTCGATTTAAAATAAAGAACATTTTATATACTTATGCTATGCTTATTGGCGAATTTATTTAATTTAAGTGAAGCTTTATCAGTCCACAAGATTCTCGAACAATTGCAGCTTAACCTCTATTCGAGTTATGATGATTTCGTAAAACTGTTCTTTGTAGTCATAATCTCCTTCATACAATCGTGGTAAATACAGTTTAGACTTTGAACTAACTGTTTAGTAGTCATTGAAGACTACATTAGGGGGGGGGAGTTAGAGAAAATAGCTATGGCGTTAAATGATTAATGATTTTTTCCGAGGATGTTGTCTTGTTCAAGCAATAACATTATCAAAGTTCTGCTCTAAATCTAAAACAACGTGTGCATAATATTTATCAGTTATCCGCCATCATTTCAATAAAAACGCGTTGTTCTATTATGAACATATTGCAAGAGAGTACATTTACAGTGGGAAAAGTGAAGTAATGGCAGCTATTGTTCAACAACGTGACCACAACTTTCTATATCTACTACCTATTGTAGCAACAAGGATGTGGTAAAGTAAGTTTTGGATCACTTTGTACATAGTAGAACATACGGAAATATAAAAACAGTCCCTCGCACATATTACCATTTGCTCTTGTATCTCTTGTATTTGTTTTTGGACTAGTTTCAACGTAAATAGTTTCACTAGATTCAAGTATACACATGTTAGTACTTGCAGAACATACTGCCCCTTCCATTGTGCAGTCCAAATCTATAGAACAACCTGAACTAAGATCTGTAAATTTACAAAGTTATACCTGGATTTGCAAAACAAAACAAAAATTTCTGTAATATACCTGTTATTTCTGGTCGGCAGTCATAATCACCTCTAACATAGAAACCATCATTACAAACACATATTCCTTCATTTGAACAAATCATTGACTTGATATCATTGGTGACATGACACTGCGCACTTGTAGTACAAGTTTCTCCAAGACCCCTTTCTTCTATACATCTTCCGTGCATATACATGTAGCCAGATGCACAATTGCATAATCCATTATTACAATAATGCTTTCCCATCAACCAAGAACATTGGGTATCGTCTTCACAAGAAGCTCCGTAACCAATTGAATCTATAATATAGGCAATATAGTCTAGAAAATACTTCAACATTACTTTTATAGACATACATTTCAGACATCGATCTCCATTTGTACTAAATACATAACCTCTATCGCACTCGCAAAGGTTGTCTATGCAATTTGCCTCGTCAATGCAATCACTGCTGTCATCGCATTCTAGTACACCACCAAAGACTGACTCTGAAATGTTAGTTTTTTTCTTAAATAATGCCTTCCTAAAAATATATTAGACTAGTATATAGAATGAATCACATAAAATAAACTATGTGAGGATAATAATAATAATAATATAATGAGTCATGGCGTGTAATTATTGACGATGGACTATAATTTGAGTTGGCCAAATACCAACTGAAATGTAACAGGTCACGTAGTGACGTAACAGTAAAACTAAAAATACCGGCTACTCTAAAAAAGTGACAAGAGAAACTAGCGAGGGCCCAATCCATCCATAAATAATCGAACTCGCTTTATCGCTTATTCGCCTGTACCTCATTTATGGTCATAGCAAGTTGCTTGAACAAAACAAGGTCGTGAAGTTTTGTTTCCTGCTCTGTAAAAAAGTCGCAGAAACTGTTGGGATGTTAGAACCACCTTATAGGGATGCTGCTATGGTAAAATTCAAGTGTACGAGTGGTTTTCCCAATTCAAAAAAGATAAAATGTTGGTCAACAACAAACCACTGTCTCGATGTCTGCCAACTTAATGAGCAGATGTAAATTCGCAAATTGTACTTGAAGATCGACGACGTACAATTGAAGAAACCGAAGTATTCCCTGAAGTAGTACGATACAGTTAATTGTAACAAATTATTTGATGCTGACTAACGATCAAAGATACCATTCCATACCGAATGTCACTTTTATTCTACATATACGTATTGTAACGAAACAAGCCCACAATAAAGAAGCAGACCTCTGGGCGACGACAAAAAACGTACCGGTAAACAAGTCGTAAATCAACTGCACTCATGTACTGCGTCAGCGACAGAAAGTCTGGAATATGGTAGAAGAGAACCAGAATTTGCTGGTGTATCTCTAGACCTTTTGTCTGCACATATAAAAGCCGCTCGGGTGCCGGAATGAGTAATTCGTTGAATAGTATTCGTACAGTTCAAATAAACATAAATAATGTGAGTATTGTAGTTTTATTATAGTTCACAAAATACATAAACATTACTGACATAAATAGTAGTGATAGAAATAAATACGTGTGTTAATTTGTTTGTATTAGTTTTAAGCGCGATACATTTATTTTATATTTTTATATTGTGATTAGTTTTAAGTGTGTAAATATACAGACTGTTTCAAAACATTTGCACGAGTTGTTTATTTCGACCCCGGAAACGCTACAATTTGGAATTCGTTGAATAGTATTCGTACAGTTCAAATAAACATAAATAAGTGAGTAGTGCAGTTTTATTATAGTTCACAAAATACATAAATATTACTGACATAAATAGTAGTAATAGAAATAAATACGTGTGTTAATTTATTTGTAGTGGTTTTAAGTGCGATACATTTATTTTATATTTTTATATTGTGATTATTTTTAAGTGTGTAAATATATAGACTGTTTCAAAACATTTGCACGAGTTGTTTATTTCGACCCCGAAAACGCTACAGTATGTACAAATTAGTAGCGATTTTTCGACATAAGACTAATTGCCGAAAAATTAATGTGTAAAATATTTTTCACATTAATTACAGTAGAAGAGAAGTGACATTTGAACAACACATGTGTATCTAATAAAGACTTTTCAAACTAAAGAATATTTCATACACCCATCAATACCAAGATGTTTTATAATTATTAAGTTAATAAATTATTAGTTTCTTAATTGGCATCCAGCATAAACATTTCCAAATACCTGTTCATATCTACTCATTCCCAAAAAAAAATTGGAGATTTGTTTCGTTTGTTGGATTTTTACATGAATTTAGAAACAATGAAATCCGACACTAAATTTTAAAATGTATAATGACTAATCTACTCATATAGTTACAAAATTTAGAAAAAAATATTTGTTATCAGGTAAACAATGCCTAATGCAGGTGTTCCTAAACACCTGTCTCTTTAGTTATCAAAATATATTATATCCATTTTCATATAGTTGAGAGATAAAACTATTTATTACTGAATTATAATAATGATCATATATTAACTAACCTGATGTTACTAATACACTTAATATAAAGAGCACTACACATGAACTGAACATTTTTCCTGGTAAGAACAAATCTAAAGGACGGATACACAATAACTAAATTATTATAATAAATATATCAAATTTATATATTATATCCCAACATGTGTTCATCAGACGTGATAAGGAGCTCTTGAATAATGCGGAGATAGATGATTTGATAAGTAATTGACTGTAATTGAGACACTTACAATCAAATATATATTTATATGTATATAAATATATAGGTATATCTATGATAAAAAAGATTACGTATGTAAGACAAATTTTGAATGGAAATTGAATATTTATAAATGTAATTAACATTTCGCTATTAATCCATCAGAATTGATTTTGTGTGTAAATATTTCCGAAATTAATAAGAATTACAACCATTACCCGGATATGTTTTTAAATTTCGAATACGTATTTCGGCAACTTAACGTCATTTTCAGCGATTAAAAGATATTGCATTTAAATCACTGGAAGACACTTCATATTATTTCTACTTCTATATATAACGACTATATAACTAACTAATTCTCATGAATTACTCAATCATTTCCATCTTCCCCCGATAATCCTGATTCAAATTTCAAAATTCTTCATCCTCCTCTACTCCAACCTTGACCAGGAACTCTTCCCAGTCTTCGGTTCTCTCAGTTCTTGTGCAGTTCCACATGTCATGACACCCCGTCTCTGCCTCCGCTCCACACTGAGATATAGCATCGCTTTCTTTTACTTTAAAAGGTTTTTAATAACCTTTGAGATAGCCATGGCCAGTTATTAATTGCATGGAGGCCTGAGTTTTTCCCCTTTTCGGCAACGGATTTTCCATAAAGCGACTTCGATTAATTAACGCAATTAATCCGGAATCAGGGCGGTACAGAGGTAGTCCAAAATGACAAAAATGTGTGAAATCGCAACTTCCACTTACCTTGGGCTTGACGACCGGCTGATGACCGACAAACGCCGGTTACCCTTTGCAGCTCTCGAAGGAAAGACCATCAGTATGGAAGCAGTACTCTTATTTACACAATTTAAAATTTAACAATAGGTTTTCACGCAATAATTTAATAAGGAGTATTATATTTATATATTTGCTAGGTTGCCCAAGCTATTCCAATTGTAATAATAATGTTTTGTGTACTGTGTAATATTTGTCAAAATATTTCACTGTCTCCAGGATATCTTATTGAACAGTAGCTACCCTAAGCCATTAACAAACAAGATTCTCTTTTCGATCTGCACTAATGACAAAAGTCACAGAGTTACAAAAACTCAACATAATGCATTGCAAACAATCAATAATGACAATAAAAACAAATAAAAGAAGATACAATATATACCAGAACTCATAAATAACATTAAAATGCTTTTCCATTGCATATTCGACGGCTTTCTCAAATGCAAAATTATACAGCACACTCAAAGACAAAATACCGGTAGAAATGAATAGCAATGTGGTGTATGACACACATATTACTTTGGACAAACCAAACAGAGATTAAAGAACAGACTTACACATGAGTTATACTAGAATAAAACCACAATCTTGCTCTTTGGCGAACCATATAGCAACTACGGACATAGAGCCAATTTTAATGATGACTACCACTATTAGAGCCATTGATGATAAACTGAACTCAAAAACAGATTCAAAGATGTTTTGCAACATCTATAATATATATCTACCACATTTAATGCGTAGAATGTCGTATAAACTTACATAAACACAAACATACGGAAAGGGAACATAGAATTACCTGTAAATATTAAAAGCAAAGAAAATGAATTAAAAGGGTGCTTTCAATGCGGGTAATTGCCACATGACACTCATTACATCAGGTATACCCTAAATAATTTTCAAATAAAACAACAACCTTACAATATATATTCATACGTACAGAAAAATCGATTAAACAAGTTATCAACAATATAAAAATAACAAATATTTTACCGAAAAAAAAACAAATAAAAACAAATAAGAAGCGGATGTTAGCTACTAGCATTGACAAATAGGCGAAAAATATATTTTCTCACACATTTTATAAGTAATGAAATACATAGAATTAGCTTGAGATTTTAAACCAAACGAATAGTGTTAATTTTCTACACTGTGATGACAGCACGTAACAATGCTATAATCAACAACAAAATATTTAAATATCTGCTCGTTTTTTGTGTTTTGTATTATCGTAAAATTGTGATTTCTTAACATGTATCTGTTAACCCTTATTCCGTTTCCTTTGGAATGGTAAACTAAATTAGTTAATTAATGCCCCAATGTTACTTTGAGCCACAAAAAGTTTGATTACACAATGATCAATAACAAATTTTCTTAATATCTACTGTAATAGTAATGCCTCTGAGTTTAAAGTTGGTCGACATATGTAATAGTACGGTGTTTAAAGTTCAATAAAAAGACTAAAATGCCCCAAGGTTGGGCACCATATGTAATAATACAGATTTAAATAATATAATTAAAATGACTCAACTAAATAAAATGACTTATTGAATGCTCCGCGTAATTAGCTCAGGTAAATAGTTCGGTTTTGCATAAGACTCTCAATTTCAAGACGGTTCGGGTATTTAGACACTAAGATTATTTATCTGAACGTACTATTACTTCTTTTTTAAAATCCAAATTTCTTATATTCAGGTAGACAAATAATACGCAAAAGGATGTTTAAATATTATTAATATATTGAATAAAACACCATCAACACAGATCAGGTTACAAACAAAGGTTATAGAACGAAACACAATTCAAATGGTACATCTCAATACAAATTACGCATCAATTACAGCATGGGCAAATATAATAAATTGATTCAACAACGTTGCCTTATATAAATAACATCACGTGAATTTTACTAGATTCTAATACATTTTTCACAACATTTGCATGCATGAGAGAGGCCTTTAAAACAAACAACGTTGGGTACCTTTATAACGATGCTGTGACGCTGGAACGGTGTCTTCAACGGGCAGCTTTTCCCAGGGTAGATTAAAATCGTCGTCTTCTTTAGCCCGAGATACGGCACACACTTATTTTAATAAAACTTTTACTTCACTTGACACACTATTTGTTTTATTAAACGTATATCTATTTTCTCACTAGGCTTTTTCTTTTACTTTTAACTAATGCTTAGAATTACTATATTTGTATTCGCATTATTAGCCTGTGAGATCGTTCCCTTTTTCTTGGGTGCGGTCCAGTGTTATTTTACTTAACGGGACCTGCGAACCTACTTGCTCACGGGCTAGGGAGCGTCTGCTTCCTACTCCTTGCTTAAGGCATGTCGCACCGTATTCTTTTAGGGAATTCCCCGAGCCACTTATGTACTTTACTTCTATTCAAACTCTCTTCGTGAGAACATGCACTCGCAAAATATGTAGCGTTCAAGGTTGCCCACGTGTTGATTGTACACACACCGTTTCTTGTTAATGCCGCCTAAACTCTTGTCTGAATTTGATAACATTGGCGCCACTTGAGTTTCTTGCACACAGATACACCTACGCACTATATCTTTCTTACATATACAGAATTTATATAGAAACATTTTAAACAGGAATATAATAATTTAATACAAATAAATGAATAATACATGTTTCCTGATCTGTGTTGATTTATTATCTACCTTAATTTCATAATATACATTACCCTAATATAATATTTTGGATGTTATATTATATTTATATTTTATTCATTATATACAGGGCCTACCGTTACACTACACATTAACGTAAAATAATAAACATCATGTGTTGCAAATTTATATCTAAAATTCGAAGAGCAACTATTTCATACAAGTATTTCAAATTTCGGACCATATAAGAAAATGGCTCCCACACCAATTTGATTTATAAAGTACACATATATTTATAATATCTATTGTATGTATATGTATTTTCTTTCTAGACGCTTTGTTCATTGGAATTATTCAATACCACTAGAGAAAATGTTATAATTGTTGGAAAATTATCAGAAGCGGTAGATTATACGATGCTATCCCCTATGGAGAGTCTATCAAAAGAGAAGGTATGTGTATATTATTACTATTATTGCTACTATAAACAAATTACCACAATTTGGAAACATATAGAAGTGTTCCAAAGTCTAACAGTATCCCTTTCTTCAATAAATACATTACAAAAATAAGAATCAACTTGATTTATTACTAATTATTACAAATATATTCCGTGTTTTATAATTTATAATTCAAAGGAGTAATTTAAAAATCTCGCGTTTATAAGAGCCATTTGCATTTGATTTTCACTCGTAGCCAGGCGCGCACCCAGAAAAAAGTTCGGGGTGTTTTAAGTTTTTTTTATAGATTTATTTTTTTTAATACATTAACAAAGATGTCTTCTTTTATTTTGGGCTATTGAATCTGAAATGTCTTCAAATGTATTAGGCCAATTTGCCTGATTTAACCAGTGCCTGATAATATGATTTTAAAAATTGTAATAAGACAATCAATATGTTTTGCTAAATATATAGTAAAAAAAGGAAGATTTATTTCACTTCCTCCACATTTTCAGCTCAGGCACGAAATTTTCAGCGGAATCTTCTATATCGCTAGGCCATTGCGATTCCAAAATACGAACTGTCTTCTGCATCTGTATATCGCTGAGATTAATACATTTACCTGGCAAGCTATTTTCAATTTTGTAGAGAAGCTGGCGATGCTACAAAAATCGTTCTTGGAGTTGCTCCAGAAAATGATCCAAAAAAACGGTATATCAATTGAACGTCGATAATATTCTTCTGTGACGATTGTTTTTACTGCTTCAAAAATGGATCTAAACGATTGTTCAGCATCCTGACAAATTTCATTTACTTCAGTAAAGAAATTATTTGCATAATCAACGCAGCTGCTCAAATCACAGCTTACTTGCTGCAAAACTTGGCTTAAATTTTTAGATAAAGCAAAAATGGGCTTTAGTACTGCCATAGCAATAATAAATTGAGATGAATGGATTATAGTCAAAAAAGCATGTGGCTCTGATACTTGATAGTGAAAACTTGAGATGTGACCTCAAGTTTTCACTATCAAGCTCTTCCATGGTCGTACAGATCAATTGAAATATACCAAAAAATAAAGAAAGTGGATCCATGTCTTCTAGCCAACGCGTTACGCAAAATTTAGGAAGCCGAAATTGCTTTGAATTTGATCATGATTTAAAAATGAGATCTGTGAGAACTGTTCCTGCTTTATGGGACATCCGAAAAAGATTACCGGTCTCTTTCACTGAACCAATACTGTTCCTAATAGCGGGTATTTCGCGGCTGAATTCAAGCTGTTATTAGCACCTGCCGCACACCCCTTGAAATGTCCACTCATAGAACGCGCACCGTCATAACCTTTCAATGAAAATAAAAAAGCCAAAATAAGATTGTTCCAGTAAACCCCAAAGCCCCCCACCCGCCTGCGCGCCTGCTCGTAGCTTATATTATTATTCCTCTGAATTAGACAACAAAGCTTGTTGAATTTTTCTGATATTTCTGACATGCTTTTGTGTTTTTTGTTTTTTCTTCCTTGCAGAAAGAATGCGCTGAACTGTTAGAAATAATAGGGGATAAAATAAACTCCAGAAATCCAGAGTTCGTCTCGCATCTGCTATTGTCGATATTCAAGATGGCAGAAGTGGAAGTTGTTCCTGTAGAACCTAGTTCTGCATCTGTTATATTACCTATAGAAATGTATCTAGTAATAATTATGAATATTTTAAATGTTTTATTTAAAAACACTTACACGACACCATCGTGACATTAAAGACTGCTAATTTTATATTAAGCACAATTCAATACATATCCTTTTACAATGAATTAAGTGACAAGAATGAGATATAAAAGATTAAAAAAAAAAGAAAAGAAAAATGTTAATGAAACTGAAATATGAAATAAGTAAGTAAATATTTATAAAAGTAAGATCAATTTTCGTGACAAAAATATCAACTTTGCATTCATTATAAATACATACATAAATACCTGTATAGTGTTTGTAATATAATTAATGTTTGTTATATATAATTAATGTGATGTTAATCATAAGACGTACATACATATATATTATATATATACATAGAAAGAAAACGTGTTATAAATACTTGTAAATCGATGTGTTTAAAAGAGAGAAAAAATGTTTCTAATTTATTTTTATACCACTTTTGACCAATGTTATTGACTAAAAGAAAAATTTAAAAATTTTATGCTGCAAACTTAATTGCCTTCATTTTGAACAATTTTTAAAAATGCACTGTTTTTGAATATTCCAATAAATCTACGGAATTTTCGGCACAATAAACGAATTTGGGAGTGCTTAATGAAGATATTGTAAGACTCGGTGCAAAAATCGGTCAACTACAATTCTTAAAGATGTTCAGAAATCGATAAAAACTGTTTCCGAAGAAGAAACGTGGACTTTTTTTTTGAGTCTTATTTTTTACATAAATGAAGTCTGCGACTTATATTTATTAAACAAAATAAGGGTTTTTTTGCAATGCGCGACTATTACCTGACGTCATTATTGAGAGTGTTCAAGGTTAATAATCCAAACATATCTCACAGTCATTTTTCTCCCGTATAAATTATTATATGGTGTGAAGTAAGAGGGTATTTCTAAGTATTTTAATAAAGAGTGCCTAAATAAATTGACTTTGACTTAATGATAGATATGATGTTTGAAATGTGTTCTAATGATTAACTATAGCTTAACACACAAAATACTTGTGTTTTCAGATGACAATAACAACATTGTGTTTACAACAAACTGTGGCTGTTTTTTCTGAAAGATTCATTTATCTATCTATCTAGTAAGTAATTTAATATTTCACATTTAGATTCTTCAAAAAAACATAAAACTATAATTATCATAGAATTTTACTGAACTTGTATATGCAAAACCTTTATTAAAATAATTTTCTATGCTGGATACAAGTTAAATATTGTTTCTTTCCTTGAAGTATATTGCTTTGTATTACTGATATAGCTAAACTTGCAAGTTCATAAAGATTTTCAACAGAAGAATGAAGTAACTAGAATTATATTATTTACAGAATATGTTATTGTAGTGTTTACAACCAGGAAATATAACCATGATTAAAAAATGCGCTAAAATTTATTCTGTTAATAGTGTTTTAATATTCAGTCTTTACTACTTACTACCAATAAAATCGTTCAGAAAAAACAGACACTATTTGCTGTACACACAAATCTAAAATACAGTATTTTATATGTTAAACTATATTGAATTGTTACAAAAACGGTCAATCTATGTAAACAACTTTTATAACAATCACCTTGAAATAGTCTCTTCAAATACCTACATTATACGCGATAAAAAAAAAGTATCCGATTTGAATGAATTGTGAACCTTGTCCTAGGATAATAATGACATCAACAGAAAATACCCGCATACCTAGGTGTTTTAAGAAAAAGAATAAGGTAGTGAAGTTGTCCGTTTCTTGCACCGAAAAAATCAAAACCAAATATTGATTTATTTCAAAATGTTTCTCTTTTAATACAAAAAGTATATAATGTATTAATTTGTCGAAAAACATCAGATTCAAAAACAATGTATGTGAGAATATGTTCCAATATTTCGTAAAAACTGTGAATACTTAAAAGATTTTTATTTCAACTTCTTGGTCGTTGTTATCACTGTTTTCCTCATTTGGTTATTGGGTAACATTTATTATGTGCATATTTATCTGCAAAAGACATTACATTGTCTACTTTTTTTTGGATTAATCCATAAAGGAAAGGACTTGTAGAGTTTAGCGTTTGACAATGCTAACACGGTATTAGGTTTTTTCATAGCGAATGACGGAAAAACTGTAAAACCAGCTGTCTCGCTGCATTCAGTGACATCCTTCTTTTCGTATTTAAACAAATGACACTTGGAGTTTTTCTTTTAGGTGATTGTTTGTTATCTTTTTGAAGATTGGTTTGAATGCCTGTAATAGTCCAGTCGAATTAGGATAGGATTTGACCCGGAAAAAATTGAAAGTAGAGATTATCCTTCGCGAATCGTTTGCGGGGTGGAGGGTTGACTGGCAGTCTACATTTCGGTTTTCGGGAATTGCACCCCAATGCGGCAGTCGCCATCTTTAAATTTAAGGGTGAATTTTTATTTACTAAATAACTCTGTTGTTGTAATTTCACACGAAAAATGATAAGTTGTTTGGAACTAAATTTTCTAAAATTTTAATACTTATCATTTTTTCCCTACACTGTAAATAATTTGTGTAAAAATTACACATACTATAATAGGAAACTATTTCACATGGATTATCACGTAAAATTACATCACTATGTAAAATTGCACACGAGTGTGTAGTAGTATTTTATGAAAAAATACAACAACAAAAAATTAAAAAAGTACATGTTCCGGCCCGAATGTGAACCAGGAGGCAATCCGAGTATTTTTTTAAATTTTTTTTTGTGTATTTTTTCATAAAATACTACTACACACTCGTGTGCAATTTTACATAGTTATGTAATTTTACATGATAATCCATGTGAAATAGTTTCCTATTATAGTATGTGTAATATTACACAATTTTTTTTTACAGTGTAGGATCGATATTTTTCTATTAAGACCAGAAATAGGGGGTGAAACTTTGAATAACAAAAATTCTGGTGGTGGATCGGCCGTTGTAGCAATATGTAATTTGCTCCTCGTGACTGAGGCTCTTGAATAGCAGATTGTTTAGTGTTTTAGCATTTTCACTACCTCCAAACAACGCGATTAAGAAACATACCACAGCTTGAGCCAAGCAATGTAAATTGTGAATGTTTCTCTCGCGGAACAATCCCTTCCAAATTGTCATTTTTCTTGAAAGTGTTGAAGAATTTTAATTTTCCTACGTTGAATATTGGAGACGTAATATCGCATCCGCTGAAGACCTGTAACAATGACATATGATAAGGACCAAAATTGTAAAAAATTTAATTCCAAAGAACTTTTGTCATCACAATTTTTCGTGTGAAATTGAAAATAAATTGAAGATAGCGGCTGAAGCAATAGGGTGCGATTCGCGAAAACCGAAATGTAGACTGCTTGTTACCTCCCCCAACAATTTGCGAGAGAAAATCGGTTGTTTCAGTGTTTTCCGGGTCAGCCCCTTTTTTGGTTTACTTTGACTGGACTGAACTGTTTTATGTATTTCTATTACGAGAAACTTTGTTGAGGTCTTCTTGACTAAATTTTTCCAATCATGCGGCTAGTAAACATTCTCTTTCTCCTTCTTTTCCTTTTTAATAAGACCGAACAAACTACCGCATGGTAGGAAACTATGTCCTTTTTCGGGAAACTGATGGATAATGTGACAAATATACTAATATTACTAATGCCAGCAACACTGTACTTTAGTACAGTGTTGCAGGTTGCGGTCTGTCTATATTACGGAATTACATTATACGTAGTTGCGCCGTGGATTATACACCATCAAAGCTCCATCCCAAATGCTCAATTAACTTATCAGTATCTTCAAATACTCTTTATTGCTGTAATTTCATAGTTTCGAACTTCTAATAAGTATAAAACATGGAATTTGAGATACTTTCATTGCTGAGTTCACACTATCTGGATTTTTACTTGTTTCTTTCTTCTTAAAAGAATCAGGGTATGCAATTTGCAATGAAACTAATACTTATAATATTAAGTTATTAACTATTTACTTGTATATTAATAAAGAATTTTTAAACAAAAAGAAAGTACATTATATAATAACATACAATAAAATTTTAACTTTTATTTTTTCTAGTTTTCTAATATCAAATTCATGATTTTAAAACTGTAACTTGACCAAACTTGTTATTATTTCTTAATTTTTAGTTATAGTACTCTGGGAAGAATTAGCAAAGGTCTATTTTAAAAAAGAAGATAACACAAAAACCTGCTTTATAACTGTGGCTTCTTCATATTGGTAAACCTGATGCACCTACATTAGAGAGTTAAATAAAGTAATGAAGCTGCTTTATATAACTTTTTATTCGATTTAAATTATAATATTACCTCATCTAAAGCAGTTTCCTGGGGAAACCGCACATGATTGGCGCCACTGCCTAGTAATGCTAGAAATTAGGTAGTAGAAACGCAGCTAATCGGTTATCACATTTTCAATACTATCTAATCTCTCAAAATGGTATCCTTAGCAGTGAGTTTATAATCTAGGGGAAACATTAAGTGTCACAAATTTAAACCGTCGAAATGCTTTTATTTATTGATCACAGAATCATTTTCGCCTAGGCTGTTAATACCAATTCATAGATAAAAATCTGATGAGTGGTTATGTGAGTCAAATTCAAGTCTTCCTTGATTACTTCGATCGACAATTTACGATCAGAACGCACAAAAAGTCAAACTCTACGGACTTCTCCATCACTCCATACACTTGCATATATAACGATTCGAGATTCGTCTTCATTCAAGTCTCAGCCTTCTGAGAATGTCTAAACCACCTCAAAACCTGGGTCTTATTCGTGATACGCACAAATCTGAAACACAACTGGATAGCACATCATTCCTTAAAATTGTTGTTACTTATTTTCAAAACTCAATAGACAATTCTGATTCACAAAAAGAATTGTCAGGGACTAAATGACTCGGACTGAAATCGCATAAATGTTGATCTGTCTTGCCATTGTGAAACCCAATTGTTTCAAAAAATCAAACGCATATCACTTATTACATCATTCATGCACCTCGATGGGTAGATGTTCGGGTATTTGTCAGATGGTTCTAGGAGACGATTCCACTCATTATAAATGAACAAAAACGACAAAATATAAATAAATACACCTGCTACGAGTGAATAGACGTGCTGAACATCATTACGTGCAAAAAAAAAGTAAATTAGGATGAGTCTACCATCCATGATTGGGGGTGCATCCGGTACATAGTGGCATATTTTCTTAATTCCTACAACCATGGTATCACTTTCTTGCGCAGGCGTACAAGTAATGTGTGATTTTTCCCATGCGTTTTGTTAACAATAACGAAGCTTTTTTAACTTTTGGATTGCTTTGTTTATTCAATCCAGTTAAATAAAAATATACCGTATTTTATTTAACATACTAATTTTAAATTATGAAAAGGAAGAAAGAAATATATTTTTACTATCTTGAAATTAAATGATTTATCGTAAATACAATTAGATAGATCATAGAGAAATATACTTTAATGTTAAGACGAAATTAGTTTAATTAGTAAAGTTGAGTGATGTAACATTTTAGATATAATCTATTATTGAATGTTTTGATATTTAAAAATGATTGTAAAGCTGAAATTGTTGTCACGTAAAATAGACACGATACAACATAAAAAAAAATTAGAATGTTTTCAAGTGAGAAATCCAAAAAAATGTACATATCATGTGTGTTGACTGTTGTTAAGGAATAGTTGATAGTCAGTTACTAAAGTAATATTAATTAATTTTAAAAAAAGATGTAAAACGCTAGGTAGTCATTCCATGTATTACTCGAAAAAAGTGCTCAGAACTCATCTGTCCAACTACAAAATGTGACAAATTGAGTATATTTGCTTTAGACTTGCGTATGTGTAACCAATCTTCTATTTGATTTGATTTTTATTGACAAGAAAATGGAATAATGAGATGGAATATTAAAAGAAATTTATCATGTACAATCCAAAAATGTCTTCCCATGTGAGTTATTGAATATTTAACTCCGTATGTCTGGACATTAACATTTATTTTATAAATATTTTTTTGGAAAAATACAAATTACGATTTTAATGTTAATTCTCTTTATTAATTTCACATACGAAAACAAAAAAAAACAAAAGAAAGCAATGCAATAATAATGTAACATATCTAAATTATAATAATATATTTTTTATTACGAAACAGTCCCCTTATGAGCTCCTAAACTTTTACGCTTATAAGGAGCCTAATTGAGGTTTGTTTTTTATATTAAATTTACTTAAATGGCGTTCTTTCTTTTCGGAGAACGCTTGGAGGTCATTTTTCGAAATACTATTAAACACATTTTGTTAGATATTGGTTGGATATGTTAAAAAATCATCGTCCTTTTAGAGGTTTTAATTTTTGAAATAGTCACAAATAAGCAATGCCTATGCCAGCTGAGTAAGCATGATGATCTAATTCAGTAATCGCTTTTTTGGCCAAAATATAACGCTTTTCGATTAATTTGTACCTTGTATTTGCTGCTTAATTTTATCAATTACTAACAAGACAAAAACTTTGTTCGCCAGTGTAATCGATTTGTTAGACTATAACTAAGGGATTTTTCTTCAATATATTTTCAGTTATCAATCTGAGACTGAATCCTACTGAGAACATTTTTCTTTTTAAATAATAATAATAATAATAATAATTTATATCCAAAAAATAAATAAGAACATCGTAATAATAAATTGAATTACACAATATAACAAAAAATAAAAAAAAAATGAGTAAGAGAAAAAAAGAAGCACGAAAATTGATATATTGATTTTGGAAAACGCAGGATGCATATCAACTGTGTAAACAGTTGTTCTTACACCCGGGTACAATTGTAATTACATATATTTATAAAGAACATGAATAAAAAATCTAACCTAACTTAAACTCTGTGAAATGTGCACCAACAGCAGCAGCATATATCATAAAAAGCGGATAGCTTAAATACAAAAACAAGAATACTGGGCAAATTCCGCTGTATAGCAACCGTAGACACATGTTTCAGTCTCGTTGGTCACCGTCAGTACAGTGTTAGCCAATGAATAAGGACAGATATCCTTGGAGATAGAAGCAATACACGGAATACATCAGGATGACCGACCACCATTTGCAGCTACCAGTCAGAAGATACCGAAATCTGAGCACTGGGCGTTGCTTGAGGGGCATAGCATGGCGACGTAACGTATTGTTCACTGCGCATTCTGATAATATTTTTAACAGCAGCCCGCATAGCACCATTGTATTGTGTGTGGTGTCGGTCTTTATACCGAGAGATTCGTAAATCGTATTAAATAATACTATATGTATGTTGGGGCAAGCATAGACCTTGTATACAAAGAATAGGTATTTGTAGACGAGACACTTTAAATATAAACTTACTTATTCGCATTCACATTTATTTTGTATTTGATATATTTTCCTTATTTATATAAAACATGCATGTTGTATATAAACAACTATTATTTGTTTAAAAAATAATACAATAACTGTAGGATGTTAATTATTTATCAAATAAGTTCTTGCACAAGTTACTCCGTGTCTAAAATAAGTGTTCACCATTGCTAACTTTGTTATTATTGAAGCTAGAAAGTCGGTTAAATTAGCAAACTAGTAGGACTTCTTTTGCTGATTAAGTTAGTTAAAACAGAGAAACAATTGAAGAGCTAGTTTCTAAGCAACAAATTTTTAAATGGAACATCCTGTATATTACGACATTTTTTGAAAGAGAGCTAAACAAAAATTAAGTAATACACTATCGTCCTAAATTTAAAAATAAAGGAATAAAAAGCACTTATACTATTTGATTATTATTGCTTTAATATGTAAGTAGGCGATGAATATAGAATGAAATAAAAGATTACTTGAAACGTCAACGAGTTTGTAAACTTCCAAAAACGCACAAATTCCTTGGCCTCAACGATCCCCTGATTTAACACCTTTAGATTTTTATCTGTGGGGTTACATCAAAGACGAAGTTTATAAACACAATATAGAAATGTGGTGGAGTTGGAAAATAAAATTAGAGACATAATAAATAATATTCCCGCTAGAACTATCCTAAAAGTGACAAGAAGTGTTCTCGGAAGAGCTCAGAAATGTATTGATCAACAAGGCACCTTCGAACATTGACTAAGATAAAAAAATATATAGGTACATTTATCACTTTTTGTTGCTTACCGTTTTGTTATTCAATGTTTCATATGATTCAGTGTACTAAAATTTATAACTACTTAATTACTTTCCATCGCCTACTTACCTACATATTAATGCAACAATAATCAAAAAGTATAAGTGCTTTTTAGTCGCTTATTTTTAAATTTAGGACGGTAGTGTATTACTTACTTTTTGTTTAGAATTTAAATCTATTTCAAAAAAATGTCGAAATATACAGGATGTCCCATTTAAAAATTTGATGTTTTTGGAAATATCTCAGAAACTAGTTCTTCAATTGTTTCTCTGTTTTGACTAACTTAGTCAGTAAAAAACGTCCTACTAGTTTGCTAATTTAACCGACTTCGTAGCTTCAATAATGACAAAGTTAGCAATGGTGAACACACAGAGAAAACAGTCTAATACAATCTAGATTATAGAAAAAATATTATACCGGTTATAATAAGTTTTATTAATACTTAATAATTCAGTTAATTGCCTCTATAATACAAATATTATACAATATGTATAATATAGATATAATACAATGTCTTTAACATTTACTAAACAATAAAGTTTTGGCCTGTATACAAATTTAAGTGCTTTCAAATTTCAAATATATTAAAAAAGACAATAATCCATACAATGAAAAGGAATAGCTACAGAAAACTAAAACCTTAAAAATTGCTTTAAACACTAACCTTCCCACAAATAGTGAAGGCTCGAATGCAGCTCCTTTTTTGTTGTTGAAAGTTTGGATATAACAATCGACATATGATGTGGTGCACCTGTAGTTTCCTAAATTGTTTTATTTTGTGAATAACGTTTATTTTTTATATACATACACAATTTTGGTGATGTTAACACGATGGCGATTAAATCAATTTGCAGATGACAACGGTGTAATTAAAGAAAATCGGGTAATTTTTTAAAATATTGTGAAGTAAGTTTTTGTATGTTTTTGTATATAGGCTGAACCAATCGAGACAACTATACAGGCTGTGCTAATTATCTTACTTCCTATTAATTTAATTGAAAAATATTTCAAGTAAAAAAGAAGAAGAATTAATAGTATTGTACGTTATAATAATCTGTATTAACAGATTCATATTAAATTTGTGTAATACTGTGTATTACATTTTTTTTGCTGTCACTATACGTAATACAAAAATTAATACCTACTATTATATTTCTAATACCCTATATTAATTATACAATTTTCTCTATGCACTTACCTTTAGATAATAGTAACTGAATTCATATCAAATTACAAATATTTAGATGTCGCACAGGTAGGCTAGGTATAGAAGAAAAAGTGACGTTCAGCCGAAGGAAACAATTTTATATTGTTTTTACCCTATAATAAAGTCATATAAAATAAAACAATGCTCTTTGTCTACCAACCTATCGGCATTGAAAAAGAAGATTATATAGCTTCTGAAATAGATTCTACTAAGTGGATACACACCACAGAAAGCAGCTTACCAACGTAAGCGGAGAAATGGCTTTCATATTTTGTTGGGCGTAAATTACGAATAAATGATTTGATAACTTTGTATTTCTAATGTTGGTTTTAAAAAAAAAAACATTATAAAAATCTGTTTCATTGGAACCTGAATTGCAACAGTAAATTAAAAATTATTAATTAATTCGAAGGTATGTATGTATGGTATGTTTAAGATTAATAAAGAAAAAACTCATTGCTAAATGATACTGAATTTATAAAAGAGATAATTAATGAAAATCGTAACATATGAACCATATAATAGAATCTCTTCAGCAAACCATTCGGCCAAGTAAATTATGAATAAATTAAAATGTCGTCAAATTTCAAATCTTAACTACGAAAGCAAAAGACTGAATAGCTAAGAATTAAATAAAATATATATACAGGAAAGTAATATTTAATACATTTATTTATGATTTATAATTTGTAGGTGGGTATATGGCTTTCATAGACTATTATTTTTGTATTGAAGTAGTAAATAATCAATCATTAGTATTCCTTGATAATCTCAAAAAATCATTGCCATTATTTTTCCTGCAGAAAGGGGTGACTTTAAACTTCTTAGGAGGGCTAAAACCCTTAACACGCCACTGCATTGATTCTTGTTTTGACTCACTGTCAAAATGATGGACCCAGGTATCATCTGCTGTGACAAGTCGATTGATAATTAAACCTGGTTTGTCCCCACAAAACGCCAAAAATTGTTCACACGTTTCCATCCGCACACACATTTGGATAGCGAAAGCATTCGCGGAACCCATCTGGCACTAACTTGTGTCATACCAAGGTATTCGTGTAGAATTCTGAAAACCGTGCAATCTGAAACTCGTAATAAAGATGCTAATTGTCGCTTCTTTAATTATGCATCCTCCAATTCCAAACACTTGGTTTTTTCAATAACATCAGCAGTGATCACGTCAACAGGCCGACCTCGACGGGAATAATCATTCAGTGATTCTCGGCCATCACAATTTGGCCAATCGCAAATAGTCGACCTTAAAGGACAATCATCCCCGTATACAGCCAACATTTCTTCACGAATAATTTTTGGAGAATTTTCCTTATTTTTTCAAGTATTTTAATTTTAATTTTTAACTGCTCGGTATTCAAGTGTGTGCAGTTTGCGACGTGAAAACGCAAACTGACAGATATTCTAACTATAATACTGCTGCAATTGTTTTCTAAATTGTCAAAGTTCTTACCAAGGCATGTACGATGATAATAAAACACTATAATGAAAAATTATATTAAAATTAAACAAAATCTAGTCCGGGAATATAAAAACGACCCCTCATATATAGTATTTTACTACAATGTTTTATATTGGTATTCATCTACTTCATAAGCATGTTCTATATATATATAAAGGTAGAAACTCTTTCTGTGTGTCCCACTTAGCAGATAATATTTGAGAATAGCTATAATATAAAATATGATACGTAATTCGATAAATAATCAACATCTTACTGTATTAATTTGTACGTAAGTAATAGTTGTTTTATATTAATATGGAAAAAGAAGTAAGTACAATACACAGACCGAGTCCTGGTCGCTTGGCGGAGTCTTACAGGAAAGTGTGAGACAGAGAAAGTATTCGGAAAAAGGAAATAATAACATTTGTTGCTTATCCTAATATTATAAGAATTCACTGCGCATCTTCTGGGAAGGGCATCTCACCGGTCAGCTCTCAATTTGTGAGCTGTAGGTATATGAATGTCATTTTTTATGATCGCATTACTAAATATCGAAGTAAATAAGGTAAAATAAATACAAAATAAATGTGAATGTCCTCATTTAATAAATGCTTGATATAGGGAAGTTTAAAGTGTATTGTTTACAAATACCTAGGTATACCAAGAGAGATAAGTAACCGTACACTTCGCGGAGATATAAGTAGTATGAGCATGTTCGCCATATACCAATGCATAATAAACACGCCCATACCACCTTATATCTCCGCAAAGTGTACGGTTACTTATTTCTCCTAGCGTACTCTTTGTGACATAATTTATTTGCCCGCCATAACTAAATTCTAACTCTCCTCTCGCCCCGTTGCTAAGATTGTCGACCGCAGAACAGACGACGATGTTATGTGTCCATATACAGCTCACCACATATAAATTGAGCGGTCATCGGCACAGATCAAGAAGTGAGAGAATGCACAACAGAGATAGATAGAGCTGTGACAAATACATGCGTGTACACCCCGCTACTACCACTCACCCCTTTGTCCATTGCGCATATGACCTTTACCGCTCAACTTATATGTGGTGAGCTGTAATAAAATATATGATTGGAATATTTTTAATTATTATTAATCCCTGGGTATAAAAACCTACACTATACACAATACAATGGTGCTATGCGGGCTGCTGTTAAAAATATTTTCAGATTCGCATTTAAATTGCAACGTAGTGTACATACCACACACATATTGTATTATGTATTTATGTTTTATGGCTTCAGTGTTATTATTTCTTTGTCCATTTTAGACCTCATCTGTTGGGCAATAAATATTATTATTATTATATGAATACAACTGTATTAAATTAAAATATAATTTCAATATATTTATCATGAATAAAAAGTGGGAGAATTAACATTATCAAAGAAATATAGAATGTCCTGACATACGTATTGATAATTATGCATATCATACATAATAGCTTTAAAGAAAAACCATGTTACTTTTCTTTAGCAAAATTTAAGTAAGTTATTTCTTAATAACTATATATGTATATAGTTATTATAATAATATACATAATTCATAAATGTATGTAAATTTGTAGTGTCCATTTGGTTCCATTTTATTTTGAAAATGACTGAATTCATAAACATATCGTTCATAATACATTAACTATGTAAGTTTAGCTACTAGAATAAATTAAAAAAGATATTTATATGCAAAACTGTTTAGGTATAAGTCATCAATGAGAGAATAAATAAAGAAATAAGGGAAACACATAGGTAATACGACGCACTACTAGATGAAGTATTAAATGAAATACTATCTCCAAACACATTGTTATATAAACACGATATATGCTTAATGTTAATCCCATATCATTAAGTAATTGTTAAAAGTGTAGCATTATATAGCTAGAAGGTAATTAAATGAAGTTCACATATAATATAATTATTCTCAAATGGTACATGCATAAATTTGAAGCAAAATCATGCACGTGTTAAATCATTTTGTTTTAGTATCTATATTATTTGTTAAAGTATCGTTTCAGAATTATGTGAAGAAGAACCCATTTATATTATTAATATTAGAAAGAAAGAATACTTTGATTAATAAAGAGGCCCTTAAATCGTCAGAATATTAGATAGTTATATTGATTAGTTTGATGAAATTGAATATTAAAAACTATGCATCACTACGTCTAGAGACCTTACAAATTAACATTTTGTTTTTATAAAAGAAACATACACCTATGTCTTTCTAGGTAGTATTTGGATAGTTTAGTCATCATTAACTTTAGGTTCCTTTTTTAAATGAAATAGTTCGTTAGAGAAATTAGAGATTATTGGTATTTTTTATATTATCTTGCTTGTAGAGTATACAAAATGACCGCAGTGGTTGCAATTCTAAAGGAGAATTATAAATTTGACAATTTTTCATTAAATACAAGTTTAAAATAGTTTAAAATTTTTGCTGGAAAATTTTTCAGACGTTTTAATAGAATGTTCTTTTTCATTTTGAAGAGTGTGGAGGGGTATATCTGCATACAAAACGTATAGCTTTGGTTTACCTTAATATTTTAATATTTTTAGTTGCACAAAACGCATTGTGGCTTCTCTATACCATTGCTGATCAAGATGGTAAAGCCAAGTTTTATGTAGTCTTCTAGTTTGCAGTTTGCATCATTGCAAACATAGCAATGCCAACAAAACATGCCAGTTAATCATCATCTATGTTAAGAACACGGCGAGTTTGTGGCTAAATGTAATAAATATATATTTAAACCGTCTATGTAACACTTGTAAGTAAAAATTTCATGGCCTCTACCACCCAGGAAACATGTCGCGACCTACAGGTTGGGAACCACTGGTCTAGATAAATGCTTAGCATTATTTTCTTTTCGTTCCTATTTAAACCAATTCTGACTCCATTTAAATTTCTTCTAGCTATTAGCTTTAATACGAAAGCAAGCACTATTAAACCTACAGTAGATTAAAATAATATTTTGTACACCCTGAAAGATAGCATTTAGAACTGTAGGTTATAGCAGTTTATTTGTTATAGTCTAGAAATGTACTTAATCAAATAATAAACGAAACCTGATCTGTCTCTTTTAATTTTCTAATTACAGAATTATAAATTGTACATGTATATTTTTTAACCTACTGTTATTATAAATATATATACATACATATATTATAAAGGATTGTTTCAACAAAAATGTAGAAAATGTACAGTGAGACTTTTGCAATTTATTTTGCAGTGTGTAAATAACTACAAAACTGAGGGGTATGTTGTAACCAAATTGAATAATTATAATTATCGTAGTTATAGAGTATTAAAATCAATACGAATCAAGCGTACTCCCTATAGATGATGTAGTGATTTAGCATCTTTGACTCAAGCGCAAAAAGTTAGGAGGTAAAATCTTATTTAAGGAGTTTCTTAGACTAAAACAATTTGGAAATTATTTTTATTTTGTATTATTATTACAGTATGAAATATTTAAGTTTTCTGCGAATTCTATTTCCAAAAGCTAAAAATTCCAAATGATTGCTCAAAATCATCTTACATTTGTTGAAACAAGCCTAATGAATTATTTTGCGCTAGTACTGAAACATATATTCAGAAAAATTATAACTTTATATATACCGATTTAGTTAGTTTAGACACCAATTTCATAATAATTTTGTAAATTAAAAATTTTATATAAAAAGAGGATGTATATAAATAAAAAAAAATACCTACGATTTGTTGATTTGTTTGTTAGAAATTAAAATTTCTAAAATTTCTATTAAAATCCCGTCCATATCTATTTCATTTCATTCTAC
This sequence comes from Amphimallon solstitiale, assembly GCA_963170755.1. Lineage (NCBI taxonomy): Eukaryota > Metazoa > Arthropoda > Insecta > Coleoptera > Scarabaeidae > Amphimallon > Amphimallon solstitiale. The sequence continues at coordinate 55,699,185 of OY720684.1, forward strand.
TTCTTCCCGTCGTGTGTTTTTTTTAATGTAAATTCCTCTTTTGTAAGGTCTTGTATTGTCCGTTGTAATATATTGTATATCTTAGGTTATAATTTAAATAAATAGGAATAAATTAATAATATATAAAAACATACGTACAGTACACAGACTGAGTCTTGGCCGATGGGCGGAGTCTTATAGGTCAGTGCGAGACATAGAACGTATTCGAAAAAAGGAAATGATCAGCTGTTCGTGCTTATCCTAATATTATAAGAATTCACTGCGCATCTTGTGGGAACGGCATCTCATCGGCCAGGTCTCAGTCTGCGAGCTGTACATAGAATGAAGTATGTTCCGGAAATTTAGACGAAATGATAATGTCCTCTTCATATACAGTAGGATAACTATGCATACATATAGAACCAGTTATTTACCTACCTAATATAGACCAGACACCACAATGCTTACTAAATAATCAAACCAAATGCTTTTGATTGCTGTAAAAAACAATAAAAAATACATGTAAGAAAAAACTGTGCTTCATATGGTATAGTATATTGTGTATTCAGTTTAGTATAATAGAAATACATTTTGTGATTGTTTTATGTGTTACTTCTTGTTTTCTATGTAATTTGAATCAGTTTCATATAAGGCATAGATATGTGAAATAAAAATTGTTATAAAATAAATTCCGTGTTTTATTTTTGTTAAACAAAAACTTCTTATAAAATGCAAATTGAACCGATTTGATACAAATACCTTAGAATAATAAAAAAAAATTAATTAAGCAGTAATGTATATAATTCTGTACAATTATTTTATTCCCAATTCATTTATTAATTTAACTTATTATGCAAATATTCCCCTCTATAAAAGTTTTATTGTATTCTGAGGTATTTCAAAAGTATTGTAATATACAGCATGTGTCAATTTTCATTAGCCATAGGCGACCAATTCATGCAATACGTGACAACGTGGCACCCCAACTTTCCTCTCCAATGCCAGCGCGATCGATATATGCTCGAAAATACAAGTTAGCTTAGCAGTAACTATTGGACCACTGACTTGGGTGTTTGTAATGCGTTCAGAAATAATATTTACGAGTTGCAAGGATTTGTTTTTCTTTTTCCTTCCAGTAAATGCAGAGAATTATTAACTGCGTTCACGCTGCATGACAAACAAAAGCGTAATTCTAATGAAATTAAAAAATAACCCTAATAAGGTAAATAAAAAAGGATTCAGAAAATAATAGTAAATTACTAGATCAGGAGATCGCCGCGGCCATTTGATGTTTCCCGTTCCAGTAATAAGACGGCTTTTATTGCAGACTAGATCGCAACGTGTTCGCAACTAAACATTGAATGTAAAATCTGGTGGGAAGAAGTGGGAAGATCGGAGAAAATCGTTGTGATGTCGATTGTTGCCGGGATTGGTGACGGACAGTAGGGGTTCCACGTTGCCACGTGTTACTTGTATACGTATAAATCGCACATAAACATTGAATCCCTATACCTAATGAGAACTGACACATGCGGTATATGATTTCTATAAATAGCGGCACGCATAAATAGAGAAATATAATACATCTATACTGTCGTCATACGCAAAAACACAGTAACTGCAAAAAGATCTAAATCTACATTTTCATACATTTCTTCAATTGAGATGGCGTAGATTCCGAATATGTATAGGCAAAACTGCAGTATATGCAGTGGATTTCAAAATAGAACGAGAAATCTCGTCACAGTAAATAAAAAAATTAATAATTTAAAACGTAGCGTATATGCTGTCCATTTAGATAAAATACAGTAACTGCATGTAGTTGCTGCGTTCTTGCTTAGTACGCAGCAGATACAATACACAGAACGAGACGTGGCCGGTGGGAGATGTATGGGTCAGTGTCAGACAGAGAAAGTATTCGGAAAAAAGAAATGACAACATTAAAATTTGTTCTTCATCGCATACATTAGCCGGACGAAGGAGTAAATGCAGATAAGAAATTGTAATATACTGAAAAGATATACATGAAAGTCAGTTTTGTGGTTTAATTAATATAGTATAGTACTGACAAAATTATATCAAAAAGAGACAATAGCTCAGTAATAGTCACTTTTATAGTATTAACGTCTGACATGTTTTTGATGTGAAATTTAATAAGAAATTCAAAAATGAAATAATATACAGGGTGTTCCATATGAAAAAATTGACTTTTTGCAAAAACTTACACAAGCATATCAAAAAAAACGACAATAACTCTGTAATAGTCACTTTTAAAGTATTAACGTTTTACATGTTTCTGACATGACATTTAATAAACAATTCAAAAATTAACTGATATACAGGTTGTTCCATTTAAAAAAAATTACTTTTATACAAAAACGTGTCATCTAATTTTAATCTAGTTTCCTGCACATGCAGTTACTAACTGTAAAAAAATAAAACATGCTTCTATTAGGACCTCTTATCTAATACGTCGTTTTCGAGAAAATAACTTTATACAAACATTGAATTTTTCAGAAAAATGGGAATAAGTCAAAAACTTTACACTTTAGGCCTATACTATCTTATAACATTTTGACTAAAAATTATACGGGGAATTCAAAAATGCAACAATATATAGGGTGTTCCATTTAAAAAACTATAACTATGGTTAGCCACCAAGTTATGGAACACTCTGTATAATACAAAATATTTTCAAAATGTGCCCCTAATGAACAGCTACCACAAGAGAAAAACCGCTTCAAAATATCTTTACTCGTAAAGGCACAATCGGCCTTACCCGCGTAGTTGACTCCGCCTGTATATAGGAAACATACTGCACCTCGATGTGTAACGCTTGACAATCTTTTCGAGATTGCTCGTGTTTATCGTAATATTATAAGAATCAACTGCGCAATTTGTGGGAGGGGTGTTATTATGCTCGCCAGAATTGACACTTTTAAATCTGTTGTTTTTACAAAAAGGCTTACAACGTACCATGAGAGTTTCTTACCGGTAGAGACCAAGCAAAAAATGTAAAACCTGTGGCAGTTATATGGCACGAAGCAATAACGGAAAGAAATAAAGAAGACATTGTTAGTGGTTTTCATTCTTTCTTCATGGTAAATCGAGACAAGAAAACCGTAATTTTATGGTTGGATAATTGCACTTCACAAAATAAAAATTGATGTCTTCTGCCATATTTCGTATATATTGTGAATTCCAGTATGGTATTAATTGAAAAAGTTGAAGTCAATTACTTTGAGGCAAGCCATACATTTATGAGCGCAGATAGTTTTCACCACCAAGTTAAAAATAAACTTTAAAACAACAACAAAAAAACTTATAACTTCCCGGCTTTTGCGGCTGCCTTTTCTTTAGCCAATTCTGGGAAAAGGAACAGTAAAAGCCATAGATACTCTCGATCTTCCCTTGTAGAATGATTGGCATTCTGTGAAAAATGTCAACAATGGTAATTATAATAACCCTAAGCCTTATCTACCCAACATTGTCCAAATGACTGCCGAAAGAGGCAGCACAAACTTAACTTACAAATCTTCAATTGAAGGTGAGGAATATTACCTCAATTTTATAAAACCTTCTGCACTAAAAAAAATAACAGAAGAACCTCAACAATTAAAAGGTATCAACAATAATACAAAATATGCGATTATAAAAACTCTAAGACGAAACACAATTTTGCAGTATCTGTTTTTCTCTTTCTTCACAAATATTAACTTTCCTAAAATTACCTGTTATAAAATCTTCAATAAAATTTACCTAACAGTGCAGAAAATTAAACGAAAAACGATTTAGATATAACAAAAAGACAGACATTTAAACTTCAAACTCTCTTTACTCAAAACATTATGTTTGTAGATACTGAGGGCAGTATAGATGTTGCATGTCTATTCTACTCAATAAGGAAATATAAAGAAATATATTCTATTACAAAGTTATCTACTTATCAGAGATATAGAGAGGGGAGAATGCTCTTACAAATGCGCGGAAGATAGAATGATTGCAAATAATGATGTGCGCCATTTTGACCCAGGGTAGTCAAAGAGCACCAATCATAGGCATTCTTGAAAGAACGAATTTTCAAACAAAAGATGAGAAAGGAATGTGGAAAGAAACGTTCGGGAAATTGGTTTATGCATTTAAACACCGCAAAGTAATCGCGTTTTGAACGATTTTACATAGTTTATTGTTTATTATTAACATTCTTAAAAAATAGCCCTTTTTAGAAGACGCAAGTAAAATATTCCCTTTATGAAGGTATTTTGTCACTTTCATTAGCTTTCTTTTTGTAATCGCTAATATTTTATAGTATGGTGGTAGCGCTTTACTGGGTCTTTCAAAAAATCGTAAAGGAAAACGTATAAGGTTTGGACAAAGGCAAATGGCTTATAATGTGTATTTTAAGCATAAATATATAGTATGTCTAAAACAACTACTGTCAATCAAACAACAGACAAAGTGGGTAGTAGTAAGAATATTAAGGAAAAAGAATAACTTGCATGAAGCATAAAAAAATCATTTGGACGACATGTGCTTTCATTTTTCCTGAGGAATGAGTTACCAAATTGTAGAAAAATGTGAGTTAATATATATATACATATTCTGTGAGTTATCGTATAAATTATATATGAGTATTTTGATTCTAAGTTATTAATACCAATGGTGGCTTATGGCCATATACAGTGAGCTCAAAAAGGTTGGAATAAATTCATTTAAAATTCAACCTTTAATTTTTTTAAAAAACACTGGGACCCGTCAATTTTTATTTTTAGATGGGCATTTTTTAAACTAATTTTTGTTTATACAGGGTGACTCAAAAAAAAGATTTCATTTGACACTTCAATTTTTTTTAATTGAAACACCCATTTTTTATTTTATTTTCGAATTCTACGTAAAATTTTGATCACATTTCATGTATTATAACCTAAGTCTAAGTTAAGTTCTTTTCTAAAATAATCAATGTAATTTAAAAAAAAATTATTTAATTCTAAATAATAAATGTCTCAATGATTCGTAATTAAATTGTGAAATATTAATTTAATAAACGTTGAAATTGGCCATCACCAACATCCGGCAATATCCGAGGCGATCTTCGAATTCTTGCAAAACATTGTGCACTATTTGAGGTTCTATCAGTCTCATTTCTTGTCTTATTCGGGATTTAAGTTCGTCAATATTGTTCGGTCTGTTGATATACACTTTAGATTTTAGGTAGCCCCACAGATAATAGTCTAACGGGGTCAAATCAGGGGATCTGGCCGGCCATTCTATTGGGCCCCGTCGACCAATCCACCTTCCAGGAAAAACACTATCTAAATATTCACGCACCGGGCGAGTAAAATGGGCTGGTGCTCCATCCTGTTGATACCATAAGCTATCATTGGGAATGTTAGGATCTTCTGGATTTGGATACACTACAGCAAGCGCAGGTATCAAATCGAATTCTAGAAATTCTAGATATCTTTCTCCAGTCAAAGTGCCGTCAAAGAAGAAGGGACCCAAAATTCTGTTTCCAATAATCCCTGCCCAAACATTTACTTTTTGAGGGTATTGTGTATGACACTCCATAATCCAATGAGGGTTTTCTGTAGCCCAATAACGGAAATTTTGCCTATTCACGGTTCCGTTTAGGCAAAACGTTGCTTCAGCCGAGAACACAATTCTTCGTGAAAATTGAGGATCATCAATACATCTCTCCATCATTATTTCACAAAATTGCATTCTTCTATCTGGATCGTCCTCATTTAGTTCATGAACTAACTGAACTTTATAAGGATGCCATTTATTTTTATGTAAATAGTTTAATACAGATCCTTGACTAATTTTGTTCTCGTCAGCAATAGCGCGACTAACTTTATGGTTGTTCTCTTCAACGGATAATAGCACTTTCAACTGCACATCTTCTGAGATAGTGGGCCGGCCTTTTACATAATTATCTCTCACATGCCCCAAATCCCTATATTTTTTTTCAATTTTACTAATAGTTGATTGAGATATAGGCGCTCTGTTTGGGTATTTATTGTTGAACAGTTCGGAAACTTCCAGTTGGGTACGCATCCTATCTCCATAGCCAATCATCATTAGTATTTCTATGCGCTCCCTTTCATTTACTCGTGCCATTTTACAGTTTAAAAAACTACTTTTATTAGAACTTTTATACAAATATTTAAATACTTTTGACAGGGAATGAACTTCAACGTCAATGTTAAATAACCTAGGTAACAGATAAAAATGGTATTAATGTTTAAATGTTTACAGTTTCAGTAAATTTGATTATGTTTAACTCCTAATATGTACAGTTTAAATGAAAAGAAATAAGCTAACTTAACTTAGACTTAGGTTATAATACATGAAACGTAATTGAAATTTTACGTATATTTCGAAAATAAAATAAAAAATGGGTGTTTCAATTAAAAAAAATTGAAGTGTCACATGAAATCTTTTTTTTGAATCACCCTGTATAAACAAAAATTAGTTTAAAAAATGCCCATTTAAAAATAAAAATTAACGGGTCCCAGTGTTTTTTAAAAAAATTAAAGGTTGAATTTTAAATGAATTTATTCCAACCTTTTTGAGCTCACTGTATATAATACTACTATATTGCGTGTGTTGTATATTGATAACGTGTAATTTTTCGTCCCAACTAAGAGAGATAGAATTGGAGTATTGCCTGTTCTGCACATGCGTTGACTCAAAATGTCCATTTTGAAATTTACGAAATGACAGATAAACGGAAAACATAATTATAACCTCTGATCGTGCCTCTGATTTAAATTGACATCTATATCTATGATATTACTGAAAACATACGCAAAGTTGTTTTTTATTGAATTCAGTTTTGTGCAAGTTTACTTCATCGGTGAATTTGTAGAATTACTCAGAAAATACGAGGTAGAATAAATAAACGATATGAAGGCAGAAGGCTGATTCCAGTGAATTATTAAAAGAAAAACTTGTGAAGTTATAACTTCTGCGTTGATTTTTACGTGCTTACTGGAATATGTGAAATTATATTATTAAATGTAAATACCGGTCCTTCCATTTCGACTAACAGAAAAGATTTTGAACAGAAAAACTTGTGAACTTATAACTAATACATTGATTTGTACATGTTTATTGGTATATGTGAAATTATATTATTAAATGTAAATACCGATCGTTTCATTTCGTCTTATTCAAAAGATTTTGAACAGAAAATCTTGTGTACATTATGAGTGTGTGCTTATTGATGTGTGTGCAATTATTGAATATAAATACTGCTTGTTTTGTCTTACAGAAAACACATAAATTAATGTTTTATATACATAATCGAATATATTCAGGTATGTTTTATATGTCAGATTGTATTATATTTCAACATATACTTTTGCTTGTATTTTTAAGCTTAAGAATGCAAATAAAATTACTAAAATTACTGTATTTAATATTTTGGCTATATGTATGAATAAAACAACATCTATTTTATATTTGTCTACGTACATTATTCAATATAATGTCGCATAATCAACAATGTACAAAACTAATTAAATTCCTGTATTTAATTCTGTGTCGAGATATACACTGAAACATGAATGTTTTAGCAAAAGTCGTGGAATTAATCACCATTACATTTTTGTGATTGAATATAATTTTTATTATTGTTAACTTTTTTTTAAAATCTAGAATGATTAGGCCATTCACGAAAATAAAAACGTGATAGTGTTATTTACGCCCATATGGTAGCAAAGACTATAAACAAACATTTACCAACTCTGATACACTTGAAATTCTTTAGTGTCTGTAATAGCATATTCGTAATCAATACATTTTTCTTTATGTCTATGTCTCATAAACTGAGATGAGTAGAAATGAGACTTGCAAATAATTTATATTATTGCTTGTAAAAAAAGTATGTTGATGTTGTATTTAATTTAATAATTACATCAATGAGCAAAGTTCAATTTCTATTTACGAAGTAAAAATTTAATTTTATTTTATTTATGTTCGGAAATCTATTTTGTATATACTTTCTTGGAATTAAAACAAAGCAAAAATTATTATAAAATATAAATATTTGTATAAATTAATAGATACATACAAATTTATAAAATGATAAAAAATGTTTAGAGAATGTAACAATATAAAAGCAGGAATACTGTTTAATGCCGTGCCTATCTTGCTATTCATAACACTGCACTATTTACTTCCACAATGTTGGAAAAAGTTCAGAAGAACTCATCACACATTGTTTTGGCAAAATCCAAAATGAATATTATCTTTATACTGTACCATCTACAAGTTGTTTTAAACTAGAACATATTTTATTGGAAATTTAAATATAAAATACATTCTTTGTGCTTGATTACAATTTAGTGACAGATATTGAGATACATATTTAGCAAAGTACAAATTAGAAAAAAACAATTCACTATCTTATACATAAGACATCATCATCACAATGAGTGATGCATCATAGCATAAATTCCAATAACCGGCCCAATCTCTTCTCAAAATACCCAATCTCGGCATATTAATATCTCATATCATATGGGATCTGTGGATTCCGTGGTAGACATGTCAAAATTCTTCAACTTTCTATGAACAAATGTATGTTCTATTAGATATATATCAAAAAAATTAGAAGGTTGTGGCAAAAAGATTGGTATGTGTCTCTTCTAAGAGGTTTAATAGAAGCCTTTTTATTATGAGCAATTCAAATATTTTAATATGTAACATAATAATATAATTACCTAATTCATGTAAAATTTACTGTGTTCTTTCTGTACATTGCTCCGATATAGATGAGAGTAGTTCTAGAATACAAGAATACCACAATATCTAAATCATTATTATTCTTGTATGTTGAGTTGAATAATTTAGGTGTTGTTATTATATCACAAATTTTTGTACATGACCTATAGAGGTGTTTTTCTTTCTGTTCACGATATCCCATTATAATATATTCAAAGAAACACAGTTGCAATGCAATTGAACTGATTGCGGGTTTTACTTAATTAATTTACAATATTTACGATAACATAACCACAATTCGTACAACTTTTGACAAATATACTTCCTCAATATGATCGTTTGTTTGTCTGTGATTTGCACATGATGCCAGGACTATATTTCTTCATTCATTAAGGGAAATTAATTTTTTTTTCCACTTTTGAAAAGGCACAATTATTAATTATAAAGAGGTTTGTCGATTTTTAAACTATTTATGCTTGTTTGACGATGTACAAACAATAATTAAATATTTATAGTAATGAATCTATGTGATAAACAAACAGACCTAAATTTGAAAAATTATTTGTAACGCATGCGCAGTTTGGACAATGCACCAATAACACGGCATAGCACCATATGTTTTATTTCACAATGTTGGAGCGAAGTTTTCCTTGTCTACACGCGATATAGTGATAGTTAGTAGTATTATATATATGCTTATGGCCAATAAAACGAACATGTCAAAGGAAAGGTTGAATAACTTTTACCACGAGGAATTTTTGCTGATAGCAGTATACTAAAATCTGAATGACTGGGGCTTGCAAAAAAACAACCTTTCATTTACCTTTATATGGTGTTAATGAAATAGTATGAAAAAAAGGTTGTTCTGCTTTACGTTTACCTGCATATCACTATAATTTAAACTTCATCGAACTTGTATGGGTTCAAGTTAAACATCATGTCACTGCCAATAAGAATTCATTTAAATTAGACACAGAGTCCAGAATTTGTTGTTACGATTAAACATGGTTGATGCTGATTTTATCATGTCATGATGGAAGAAGAAAAAGTGTATGTACTGAAATATTGTTGACAATATCCGATCTTGAAAACATGTAATTTTAATGATCAACATTCATGTTTTAACATTAAGTTGGTGCAAATAACAGTAGTGCAAAATTGCAAGAGTTAATTTTAGTGTTTTTTTTTAAAATTATTGTAATAACAATTAGAAATGTACTTTTTATTCTCTTCATGCTTTCTGTTATTCAGCGTAATGTTTTATGAAATAAAAATACTTGTTCATGTTTACATGTTTTTATTAATAAAAATATGAAATGATGCATATTGCTTTTATTATAGATATTATATTTATTAAAGATATTTCTTTTGAGGTATTAAACACTTTATCTTTACACTGCAACAAAATACTTCCTGCATATATCCATATACAATAGCTGCAATAATCTACAACAATAAAATAAGAAACTACAAAATATTAATTGCAACACAGGTAAGAGTTTAGATTTTTCATAGTTCGTGTTGTGCCATAAAGCTTCTTTCTTGATTTTGCTTGACATCTTTTCTTCATATTTTCTTTTATATTTACCAGGAGATACCATAAAATAAATTGATTTTGTTTTACATAATATTTCTTAAATACGATATAAAAACTTATGTAAAATTATAAAAAGTCTTTGTCAACTTTGCCTTTTTTTCCTGCAGCTCGTGTCAGAACAAGTCTCATAACCAGAAAACATTCTGAAAAAAGTGTGCTATTATATACTTAATCTGATAATCATCTTAATTAATTTATTACATTTTAGTGCTCTCAATTTCCTATCTAATCTTGGTCTAATGGGATCATCCGATCAAGCTCTCTCCTTTTCAGAACTTAATGAAGGCACTTCATGTGTTCCTGCTAACGATTCATCAATGAGATTTTGTCCACTAACACCAGCAAAACTAATACTTCATCTACAGCAGATGTTTCCAGTATTATTTTCAAAGATGCTACAGCATTGTTACACAATCGAAATCGCTGGTGTTCCATTGGCCCATAATCTTCATCTCTGAAATGTTCTAAACAAACTAGAGGTGGGCAGTTCGGGTCCGAACCGGTTCAGTGAACCGAATCCCAGCAGGGAACCGAGGGAGCCGGTTCACTAACTTTCAATGAACCGGATCTCGGCTCACTTGGGTCGACTGAATAATTTGGAAATTATACTTGGAATACGGTCGCAGGTTGGATTGAAAAATAAAAATTGATATTATATAACAGTACGCACTAAAATATTTATTTTTGTACAACATAACAGCATATTGTATAAATATATAAAATGTATATACTGAACTGAATATCAAAATGTAAAAATAACTAAACAGCTTACGTATAAATCTAAATTCTACATTGATAATTTACAAATTATAATTTAAAAAAATGATTTGTGAAGTATTCGCGGTTGTTAATCGACTTCTCCTGTTAGTAATAATGTTCCCAGATTTACTAAAAATGCGCTCGCAAGGAACAGATGTAGCCAAGACACATAAACGTTTTTTTACTATTTCGTAAATTCTGGGATAGACATCTTTTCTTTGATGCCACCATGTTAGTGGATCTTGATGTCTATTGATTATCGGTTCATTTAGGTATTTATCAAATTCAATTATTCCAGCCGCTATCGATGTCGAATTTGAAATTGCCAGTTGTTTTTCAACTTGCTTATCAAATTCCTTCCACAACAGAAAAGTGGTACATGATAATGAAGATGAAGGAACATTTGTGAAATTTTCATCAGTTTCACTTCTTATATTAGAAATATTTGTAGAACAAACTTTATTTTTTAATATTGCACATGCCGCTTCATATTTTGAATTATTTGAAAAACCAAATTTTTTAAATCGGGGGTCCAAAATTGCAGCCTCCGCGATTAATTCATTATGTTCAATATTTCTAAATCTTTCTGTAATTTCTCGATGAAGAGTGTGGGCCATATTCCGAATTTCTGCAGGTAATGTCTCATTATTCGAAAATGTTAAAACATGACGTTTCATTGATTGCATAAACAAAATTTCATTTGATAATGTTACATTTTTTTCAGCGCTTATTTCCATTGTTAGGTCATTGAAAAGACTTAAAATTTCGGATGCCACAGTTGCAATATTCCAATCATTTGAAGTCAGTGTATTTATTTCTTCATTCGAAATAATAGCCAATGTAGATACCACGGCGTCTTTAATTTTTAGATTTCGCGACAACATTATATACGTTGAATTCCATCTTGTACAAACGTCTTGCTTTACCTTTAGGATGGGTATATCCATTTGTTCCTGGAGTTGCTTCAATTTAGCCGCAGACTGAGCACTTCGCTTAAAAAGTGCGACAATTTTTCTGATTTTTGAAATGATGTTTTCAATTTCCATTACCCCCTTTTGTACAATTAAATTTATCGTATGTGCAAAGCACCCCAAATGCAGCCAACCACCCGCCCGAACTGCAGCCACAATATTAGCTGCATTATCTGACACAATGGCTGTAATTTTATTCTCGATATGCCATTCTTTGAATGTTTTTTGAAACATTTTAGCCATACTTTCAGCAGTATGTCGTTCAGGGAACTGAACACAGCATAACAATTTTGAACAAATTTCCGTGTTCTTACCCAGCCAATGAGCTGTCAAAGCTACAAAGCTGTCATTGTTAGTTGACGTCCACGCATCAGTAGATATACATACGGCAAACGCTTCTTTAAGTTTTTCCTCTTCTGTTCTTTTAGTCCTATTGTAATATTGCGGTATTAAACTAGAAGAAATAGTTTTCCTGCTGGGAAGCTTATATCCAGGGCACAATAAATGACAAACTTTTTAAATTCTACATCCTCAACAATTGTAAATGGTTGGTATTCTTTAACTATCATCCTTGCCAGTTGTTCATCAAACTGTTTTGATCTATTTAAAGACACTGGTTTCATATTTAAAAAGAAATCGTTTACATTAGGCTAAACTGTAATAGGTATATATCACGGATCGCATTTGTTTACTTTTATTTTACTTTATTACTGTTTCCGTTAAATCTGTTTTTGCTGCATTTATTGTTTTCTTTTGCATATTTTGATCAGTATTTTTAAATACGTAAGTAATTAGTAATCCGAAATGTTACAAATTATAAGTAATTATATCTTCGAGGTTAGAATTCGACATTAATTCAAATATTACTTCAATCTCTTCTCTGGCAAAGTTATACTATTGAATATTCACCTCCAAGAAAGAGGCCCGCAATACACTTCTCAGCGGAAGAAAAAGAAGTGAATACGAATATATTTAAAACCAGAGTTGAGCAGCCAGGTACATCAAATGTTGAAAGGACTGCAAAAGCGGCAGGTAGTATTTTTGCTATAAGAAATTATAACAAACTGATTTTATTTCTATCATATTTACAGGAATTGCCATACGTAGTGTTTACAACATATTGAAAGAAATTGCCACTGAACCACAATTTAAGCAACCCAAAAAATATCAGAGAAAAAGGGGTATTTTAGATACTGTTAATGAAGATATGAAAAACAGAATTCGAACAATTGTTCATTCATTCTACTTTAAAAACGAACAACCAACTGTGCAAAAAATTCTCACAGCTGTGAACGAAACAGAAGATCTGCCCAATTTTAAAATAACTAAGAGATAAAACATTTGGTATTTCGTATTCTGTTGTATATTTTTTTATTTGAGAATTTACTTTCTTCCAATTAAGCTCTCTTAGTTAAACAGTGATTAGGACTATATACACATGCGCATAACCTAGATTTGAATTTCTGTTATTATTGACAGCTGTTGTTTTCATGTGCATTTGTTTTATTGTATAAAAGTATTTTTTGGAATTAATTAATAATTATTTACATGAGTGATTTAGTAATTGTATTGAACAGTAAATGTAATGAACACTATAATTAAAAATAAAAATAGCATAATATTAAATAAATGTAACTTTTAGCTTGCTACAGAAATTTAATTAAATAATAACCAGGAATAATTTTCTCTGGTGAGGATGATACAGTTTTGGAAGTTTTTCTATTCTACTACAATTCTGGGACTTTACCTTAATTCGTGTGGATTCTAAGATCCTGTGGCAATTTAAGTCTTCATTTGGCTCATTCTTTTTTTGTAATTTCATTTAATAGCACCTTATGAAAACATCATTTTAGTCGAACATATTTTAGACTCACTTTAGATATGTCATTAACATATTAAATTATACTGAAAAATTTCAAATGAAATTGAAAATATGGAAGAAATTCTAGAGAAGCTGGCAGGTTTATGTTGAGGTTATATGTAGACACTTTAAATTCTTTTAGATGAACTGGGTCGGGATGAATAATGTACATGTCTGTAAAGTTGACGTGCAGTTAAATTCTACACTAATAATTATTACAGGCACTGTCAAGTTCACACCGAATCCTCCAGAACATAACATTTATTATGTTGAAATTGTGTAAACCAATTTGGAAAGAAGGCTTTCTCAATCAACCTTCTTTGATTAAATTTATTATTATTAAATTATCTAGAATGTATTGTTCTTAATAAACAACTGATGTATGATCGTTCAGTAAAAATATCTGACTTTATTCACCCCACAGGAATTTGGTGAAAGTTAAATCATCTCAGATATGGCAACGGAAAGTACAATATTTTATACCATTATAGAGTGACTGATAATCCAGCTTAAGACTCTAGATGTAGAGTTTTTTTTTCAGTAAACTATTCCTACTTTTATGATTTTGTTTCATGTCATATATTTTAAATAATTTTGGTAACTGTGAATTTCATATATGTATACCGGTTGTGTCAACAAGCATTAGCCATAGGGACTCTCATGCATGCGTATGTACGATATACAGGGTTAGTTAAAAGTATGGAGACGGCGATTTATTGTCGTTAATATTCATTTTAGAGAATTATGTTCAATATAAAAGTTTGTTAGGATATTTTGATCTACATTTGAGAATATTTGATTTTTTTTTCTTCAATTGTTTTTTAGTTACGCCTGTCCGCGCAGTTTTTTTAAATGGGAACTAGTAAATTTTACTCTATCATTCGATAGAGAATTTTTTCTCTTTACAATAATATTTTTGTTTTTTTAAAATTCATTTTAATAACTTTTTTATGAGAAAAGGCCGGTTCATGTGTTTCACAGATGTTCGGTACATCGCAGATAGACAGAAGCGATGCGATAAACAAACTTTAGCGACATAATTTTATCAGTGGTTATTGTGTACGTCAAATCTTTGACAGAAATAATTCATTTGTGCAATTTGTTGCTGTTAATATTAACAATGGCGAGTTTAAGTGAACATGAACGAATTGAAATACTTATGATGTTGGGTTATGGAGATAGACGCAGAAGTTTATAAGACGTTTGTAATTTATTTAATGATACGCATCCAAATAGAAATCCGTTGTTGGTAAAACTTTAAGACGCTTTGAACAAACTGGTAGCGTTAAAGATTTGCCAAGGAGTGGTAGACCTAGAAAAGCAAAAAGCGATGATAACAAACTGGATATTTTATTGGCTGTATCTGAAGATCCTCATTTATCAACCAATCAATTAGCGGCCAATTTCAATATTTCGCAGTCATCGATCGTGTCATTTTCAAAAAGTGAAAAGTATAAACCTTATAAGGTACACCTTGTACACGAGTTAACGGAAGATGATTTTGATAGGAGATTACAATTTTCTGAAGAAATGTTAAATATTTGCAATAATAATGAAAATTTTGTCAACAATATTCTTTTCTCTGACGAAGCTACTTTTTGCCTTACCGGTGAAGTAAACAGACATAACTGCAGATACTGGTCATCGGAAAATCCCTTTTGGTTTTTGGAGCACCATACGCAGTACCCCCAAAAGGTTAATGTTTGGGTTGGCATTCTTGGCGGTCATATTATCGGTCCCTTCTTCATCAATGGCAATTTAACTTCGGGTCTGTATTTGCAGTTATTGCAAAATGAAATAATACCTGCTTGTGCTACGCTCTATCCACATGAAAACAATGAACACCTGCCCAATGACAGTATCTGGTTCCAGCAAGATGGCGCCCCACCACATTATGGTGTAAATGTTCGTCAATATCTGGACAACGTTTTTCCCCACAGATGGATTGGAAGACGAGGAACCATTGAATGGCCAGCCGGTTCGCCAGATTTAAGTCCTTTAGATTTTTTTCTTTGGGGATACGTAAAAAACAAAGTTTACGAAGATAAGCCCGATAACGTCGAAGATTTACAAATCCGAATTACCAGAACGATACAAGAAATTCCCCGAGATTTTTTACAGAACTCTGTTCGGGGTTTTGTAAATCGATTGGGTCATTGTCAAATTACTAATGGACGACAATTTGAACACTTACTTTAATTTACTTTGTTATTAATTTTTTTAATTTTTCTTGTAAAAGTTATTAAAATGAATTTAAAAAAAACATAAATATTATTGTAAAGAGAAAAAAATACTCTATCGAATGGTAGAGTAAAATTCACTAGTTCCCATTTAAAAAAAACTGCGCGGACAGGCGTAACTAAAAAACAATTGAAGAAAAAAAAATCAAATATTCTCAAATGTAGATCAAAATATCCTAACAAACTTTTATATTGAACATAATTCTCTAAAATGAATATTAACGACAATAAATCGCCGTCTCCATACTTTTAACTAACCCTGTATACGTATGTATATGTATGCCAACTCGGTACCTACTGTCGGCGACGTATATATCGTACATATTGCAGTGATCCCTATATTGGTCAGGCATTATAAGATAAATAAATAATTAAGTAATAGAATAAGTAAATAATTTTTAGTAGTAAGTGTAATTATGAAAAAATGTATCATGAGTTGCATAACTGCAACGGCGTAACATTATAATGTGAGGTATATGATAATTGAAATTGAAATAAAATTTATATAAAGGTACAAAAATAAACACCAAAATAAAATTCATGTATTCTATATTTATAGAAACGAGGAGCACAAGATGCAATTTCAGTATACAAAGGCCGAACCAAATTTTATACATTGTGTAAGAATAGCATTAAATATATTGAGCAGAAAACCACTATTCAAACTCAATAACGTGTTAAAAATAAATAACAGAGAGAGAGTTATGATGAAAGATGGTATAGTCAAAAGAGTTAGTCATTTGAATGCCGTAAAGCTATATGAAAAGGGTGAAATTAGACATTCACGACATGAAAACCTCTTTCTTCATGGGTAGACGAAATAAATAAGATAAGTTTATAAAAGATTGTTATTTGTTTGACATTCTATGGTCACACTTAATAATATGATAAATACCTGAGACTTATATCTAAGCATAATTTTAAAAGGAATATGTAAAAAGGTATATTTTTTATTCGACACGATGTAATAAAGAAAAAACTTCAGTAATAGCAGGTTAAATCCAGTTTTATCCAGGAAAATTCCAGAAATAACAGGTTAAAATTGGTTTAATCTGAGTAAATCTACAAAGAAAAAACAATGTTTAATATTGTTAACAGCTGCATACAAATCAACCTACATGAAGACGAGAAAAGATGGTTTGAAGATATAGATGAAGCTGTCAAGGTCCAAGTTACTGAGAATGTAATTAAAAAAGGAAGTATTCCATTCGTATGCAATGTTTTTCCTTTTATTTTCAAAGGAAATGTCTGCAAAAGAAAAATACGAATAGTGTTAAACAATGGAAAAAGAATGTATTTAAATAATGATGAAAGAGGCAATGAATTCATCTATAAACACAATAAAGGATGGCGTTAATGAAAAGGAATGTACCTACCCAAGATAAGAAAATCGCAAATGTGCATAGACATTAACAATAATAAACAATTTGAGTGCGTGTATTTTGTGTAATTTATGGATGTCAAAACAATATGGGTACAGGTCAGCCTAGGGAAAACGTCAAGAAAATAAATCTGAGCAGGACAATGCCAACTTAAACGTTAGTGCGAGAATTGTGGCGCTGCGGACGAAGAATGGTTTTTTCCGATGACCGAGAAAAATTAAAAAGGCCAGGAACGCCGAGATACGAGAGAAGTCGTCGATCCATGGAGTGAAGTAGCCGAACTTGTAAAAGAAGCGGTCGATCTTTGATTTTGTTCGATGATTGCAGGCGTATAATACACTGCATAGAAATCATCTTTAGTATATGTATTAAGTTATTTTATTTTCAATAAGTATTTTTCATTTCATAATTAATTTTTGCCATTTAGTTTAATTTCTTTTATTTTTTATTATCAATATGATAGATCAATATCAGGAGGAATTTGATGAAATGTATGAACATTATAAGTAAGTTTTCCTTAAAATAAATTATGCTAAAGGTGCTATGTGAAAATATTCATCTTTAGCAAAGCGTTTAAAACTTATTAATATTTGAATAAGAATATTATCTTCTTTGTTATAAGTAGAGTAATGGAACGAATCATGGGAGCATTGTTAGTAATGTAGAAGGGCATCAATGACACAACGTGTGAATGTTTGTTAGCGATGTTATCTATGCGTTATTAACAAGTTTTTTAGATACAAAATTTTATAGGGATTTCTAATATATTTATATACGTAAAGATAGGAGCATTTTTGATGGACAATAGCCAATTTGTGGTATGTACAACGTGTAAATATTTGCATATGATGATTGGTGACAGTTTTATCAAGGTGTTTTCTGTTCTGCGTAATTTTGTATCTTCAGAGGCATTTCGTGAGAATGAATGTCTTTGTTGAAGCGAAATTTAGCATAGTATAAGAAAATTATTATTTCTTTGAAACTACACAATGTTAAAATTTTAATATAGCAAAGAGTGATATTTATTCTGAATCTATATGTTATATTTGTAATGTAATGTGTTTTCGTATTTATAAAATACACGTTTTTTTTACTTGTAATTGGAAAGTAAAAAGGACAATTTCTTTTTACGGCCACATGTGGCAAGAGAATTATTTCACCGATACTGTTATAAGATGTTAAATTGAATATAAATATTTTATGAAATTTATTTTTTATTAGTAACCTTATCCTATTTAATTTTAAATAAGAAATGTTGTTGGAAAAATAAAAGGAATATCACTGCTAGAACCTACAAGAAATATACGAATGTTAATAGAGATTGAATTTATAAATTTAATAAAGAATTTTTTTTTACATGACAACGCTATCTCTACATTCGTTCTATATTATGCTGCTTTGTATTATCGTAGTTTGATTAAGTTATGCCGGTACAAGATTATTATTTTTAATTTGAAAACAAAGCTATAGCAATATGTATGCATGAGAGTCTCTATGGCTAATGATTGTTGACACAACCGATATATATTGCATTAGTTTAGTACTTTAGTAGTCACTTTGTTATTTATTTCGAATAGAAATTTTAAATATGAAATTCTCATGCAAAATTCACAAAGTAAGTACTTACACCTTATTTACTAAAATGAAATTTCTAATTATAAAGAATAAAAGCAAAAAGCACAAAAAACAAATTCAAATATAGAAAATGGCGCCAATATTATTATAACAAATATGCTAATTTAGATCAAATGTACGAGCATTTTTGCTACCAACCTTCTAAAATAAACTCATAATCACTGATCAGATAACCGGCGTATTTCTTGGCATTGAAAAACGCCGGTTAGAGATAATCAACGATTAAGCGTAATCAATGATTAGTTAACCGGATACTTTAACCGGTGTTGGAAAAACCGGCCTTAAAACAAAAAATTACAGATAACAGCATAGTCATAACAAAAGCTGATAAGGGAAATTGTGTGATTGCATTGAATAAGAACGACTATGATGACAAAGTCCTCAATTTCTTAATTAACATCAAATATACTGAAACTAATGTAAATATCAACTCTTTTATTAAAAAGGTTATGAAAAACTCTAACAGTATCTTGAGTGATCGGGTGAGAAAAACACTCTCACCAGATTACACTCTTTTGCCTAGACTTTACAGTCTTTTGAAGGTTCATAAGTCGGAGGATTTTTGTAAGATGCCTATCAGACCGGTAGTGTCATATATTAACACGCCAACTTATAAATTAGCTTCCTTTTTGAATGAGACTCTAAATAGTATTTACAACAACCACTTCACATATACTATTAAAAATAGCATTGAGTTTGCCACAGATGTATCTGAGTTCACTCTTGAGGAAGGTGATATGATGGTCTCATTGGATGTGGTCAATCTTTTTACGAATGTACCGGTGTTGAACACCATGGGTATTCTTCGTCAGGATCTTGTGATGTACGATGTTACCTCATCCGAAGTTAATGACATACTTAGTTTAACCAAAGTTTGTCTTGAACAGAATTTTTTTCAATTCGGAGGAAAGTTGTATTGCTCGGACGATGGCCTGTCAATGGGTTCTCCTTTGTCACCAATTTTGGCAGATATTTATATGCACAATTTTGAAACCAATCACATTTTATTTAACAACAATTACTGTCAAAATATAAAGTTCTACCGTAGGTACGTAGATGATACTTTCCTTATCTGGAAGGGCTCTCATTCTGACCACGATGCTTTCCTCTTGCATATAAATAACATCAATAACAATATAAAATTTACTTTAGAACTTCAAACTAACAATTCTATTAATTTCTTGGATCTGTCATTAACTAACAATAACAATAAAATATATTTCGATATCTATAGAAAACCAACGTTCACTGGAGTGTCTATTGATAATAACTCTATGCACCCTCACAATCAAAAGATGGCAGTATTTAATTCTAACA
The DNA here is from genome assembly GCA_963170755.1 of Amphimallon solstitiale. Taxonomy (NCBI): domain Eukaryota; kingdom Metazoa; phylum Arthropoda; class Insecta; order Coleoptera; family Scarabaeidae; genus Amphimallon; species Amphimallon solstitiale. The sequence goes on from OY720684.1 coordinate 55,719,656, forward strand.
TACATAGGTTACTACACTTACCACTGACTGATGTGTCCTTTAACAAAGAACTTAAAATCATAAAAGACATAGCACATCTGAACGGGTATTTTGGGGAGCTAATTGATAGAGTACCTAATTACACCTAATTACCAAGAAGCTCAATAGAAGATGTGGTTGGATTAGTACTGGTCGACGGTTTAATACGTGATGACTCGTAAATACCCTCAAATGGTGTATGTGCTAATTGAAATCCATCGACATCCTTTACAACATATCGGTCATTACCCAAACACTTAGAACTAACATATCGTCCCTTAAATTTTGGTAAAAGTTTCCTGTTAATACCTGGCGTAGTGACAGTATTAGCCAAAACGACATAATCACCAACAAGATACTTATGGCTATCTACACGCCCCTTGTTATAATACTGAGTGTTATATTCCTGGGATTTCCCAATCTTCTCGGTTGCGATTTTTCTTTCATTAATCAAATCTCTTCTGATCTCTTCATCATTCAATAATTCTCTTAAAAAATCCACTTCTTTGCCCCTTTGGTTAACGCCAAACAATAACCTACTAGGGTGCTTCTTGTAGATGGCGCTTACTGTGTTATTAATGTTAAACTCAACTTGGTTCAATACTTCATCCCATCGATCAGGACAACCAGTAATCTTTGCTAACATAGGCGTTATTATTCTATTGATTCTCTCAACCTGTCCATTAGCGCGCGGTGTACCTACAACTACTCGAATGTGTTCCATTTGCTAGTCATTCATAGCTTCTTCAAACATCCTCGATGTGAAAGCTGTACCTCTGTCTGAAATAAGTCTATTTGGTCGACTATAACTTCTGAAATACGATTCTACAGGGTGTCTCTAAAAGGTGCGGAAAAAACGCTACCACACATTTCTGAGGGCGATCTAACCCAACTTACCTCAGTCCAAAAGTGGATGCACCATTGCATTGAATTGCCACAAGAATAACACCCAAATTACAGAAGCATATGTGTCCATATACGGAATGAATGTTTTATATCCAGATTACTCATAAACGGCTGCTCCAATCAACTCCTACCAGGTATACCTTTTCTAGGTAAAAAACATTGGAGAATAAGAATTTTTATTTAAAAGTTAAATACAGTGTGTCTCAAAAAAGTTATTACGTTTTAAATGGATACAATATGCCGCAGGTGGCGCCCTCTACATTTTGCAATGAAAATGAGAGCAGATTTAAATTTTTTACCCCACGAAACCCCCCCAACCCAAATATTGTGACAATATACCAATTATTACAGAAATTATTTATAAAAAACTAAAACCAAATTGAACTTTTGACACTCTGTATCTCCGAAAGCATCCACTTTTGGACTGAGGTAAGTTGGGTTAGATCGTCATATTTTGCCCTCAGAAATGTGTGGTTTCCGCACCTTTCAGAGACACCCCAGTATATGTTTCAACGTTTCCCTCGTATCACCTGACTTGCAAGAATACAATCTTGTATGCTTAGTAAAAGCGTCTATTATTACTAAAATATGTTTCTTACCATTCGTTGTTTTCTCAAGTGGCCCCAAATGGTCAACATGAATTGTATGGAAAGGTATATTTCCCTTTGCAATTGAATGTAAAAATCCCTGCCTTCTCCCTGTTCCAGGGGAATACACAATACATTTAAGACAATTGCCGATATAATATCTTACCTTTTCTTTCATCTTTGGGAACCAATAGCTTCTTGTAATAAGTTCAATAGTTTTATCTAAACCAAAATGTCCCATCTCATCATGATATTTGTTCATAATGTGATACTCCATCATTTCAGGCACCACAAATAATAAATCATCTTTCAAGTCCAACTTACTGAACCATTTTTTGCCATGCAACCCATCAATTTGATCAGCAATATTCGGTATCGGAAAACGATCGTTAACAGTAATCTTGTTTAAATCCCGAAAATCTACACACAAACGTTTTGTTCCATTTTTCTTATTCACCAAAACTATGGGGAAAGCATAAGGTGATGAACTTTTCCTAATAATGCCCCTACCCAACAAATCATTAATAATTTCATTAACAGTATTTTTATCAACAAAAGATAATCGACGCGATCTATAAAAGAAAGGATTGTGATTCTGTTCAACTCTAATATTCGCAACAAAATCTGAATCAATACTGTCCATCACGCTTAGGCTCAACATAATTCCAGTTAAACATATTAATAAATTCCAATATCTCTTTAAAACTAGTATTACCAATATTTAGTTTTGAACCACAAACATCATTATCATGCAGATCAATAAACAATAATTCATTTACAATCTCAGAACTAATTACATTCTCAACAATAACACTATTGCCATTAAACTTAACACTAATTGATGAACTAGAAATAAAATCTCTGCCTAGTAGACAGTCATAACTCAGTGAATTATTACTAACAACATGAAAAGTAATAGGTACAAAAATATCATTAATTTTAACATCATGTGTATACAGACCCAAAACATTCAGCTTTGAACTGTTAATACCAGTAAAACCAATTGGACACAAATATGGTCTCATATGATTGCCAGGAACATATTTGTCTTTTATTAATGATATCCCACTACCACTATGGAGAATAGCAAATAATTTGAATTCCCCATTACCAAAATTAAAACTAATAGGCACCTGGTAGGCAGACGGAATTTTCGGTTCTTGCTCCACCAATAAAGTTGTACTATCAGGTTCACGCTGGTTTGTTTTCTTCTTCGGGCAATCACTCTTGAAATGTCCCTCCTCATTGCATCCAAAACATAACTTCTTCTTAGCCTGCTGGCACGCAGATGCATAATGACCTTCCTCCCTACAATTAAAACATTTCACAATCTTCTTTGAAGCACTGGGTTCAGGAACACCATTTGAAAGGGAAATTGTGCTTGACCTAGCACAATGTCGTTCATTGCTTGACAAGTTTTTCATCACATCCAATAGATCCGACAGAGATGTAAACCGTGCCATTCTTGCCTGTGCTTGCAAAATTCTATTGTCAAAACCATCAATCATATAGGAAATTAAATCGCTTTCACACATATCTAGTTTATTACCTAACATTACTTTGTCCTGGTAATAATTGAAGAAAGGTTCATTCCTTTTCCATTTTCTATTATCAAATTTACGCATTAATACTATGCGATTTTCTCTACAACCAAACATTGCAGTAAATTTATCTTTAAGTTCTGCATATTGCCGTGGTATCTTGCATATTAATGAGATAATAGTAATAGTATTAACACTTAATTTAAGTGTATAAAATATAAAAGAAACAATAATAATAAGTTTATTGTATTTAAAAAAAATTTAACATGAGTATATTGGGTTGCATACACTTTTATGTGAGAAAATGTAGACATAAAAATTGAATTTATATTTACAATTTAAATAAGTACTAAAATAAAAGACGAGATAGAATTTAAGATGTATATATATATTTCTTTTATAGAAAAGAGAAACAAGATGTATGGTTTGTGTATAATGAAAAACAACCTGACTTTATAAAATGTGTGAGAATTGCACTGAACATTTTAAATAATGGACCGTTGTTGTATGAAGAAAATAGAATTCTATATGCACGAGAGAAAGATAATTGAATAATTATGTAAACTTGAGAACGTGCATAAGGTAATAAAATTTATTAAATAAATCATACAAAAAGAATAAATATTTACCTTAACTTATGACTAGATAAGTAAATAAAAAAGGATATAAATAAAAATATTCTGAGACATCAGCAGTAGTGTTTTTTTTATAAACGACAGCTGGTAATAATAGAATACATTCAGGAATTTGTATATGTAATATCATGTTTCATAAGCTGTAGAGAGGTTTTGTACGGTTTTTCGATGACCTACAAAATAAAAAGAAAATATAATGTAAACTTGGTTTGTAGTTTATTACAGATAGATATATCACCGTTGGAGAAGTCTTGGATAGAAGGAGGCGACGAAAAGGCAAACCAAATGGACCATAGTAGTACAAGTAATCTTATTAAAAGAATACCTGTTATTTACAATGTTTTCCAAGATTGCCGAGAGCTGGACATAAAACAAAAATAAGATTTGTGTTAGCTAATGGAAAGAATAAATTCATAGACAAATATAAAGAAGAGTTATATAAATACAAGTATACCTACGTTGGAGAAACGTTGGACAATTGATGGGAAACTTTTAAGTTGTAAACAGACAATTCTCGGGGTGTTGACCTTTTGCGGTGAGGAACTGTCAAAAAGACAACAAGTGTGTGTGTGTGGGTGTTCAAATCATTACGGCAACTTGAAAGCCAGGAGCACTGAAGATGCAGGGTGACAACTTAAATGGTAGTTTCTGAAGATGGCGTTGAGAACGGTCACGTGTCTTTCCCGGGAATATAAATTGAAAACAAGAATCGACAAGATTCATTAATTGATTCATTCATTGATTGATTCACAGATTAGCTGGTTATATAAAACTTAAAATCGTAGGGTTAGATACACCACGATTCATATTGATTTCTTTTACAGCGTGTTAATTTTATTTTCATTCAAGTTTCATTTATTTTTATTTTCTTTGTTTAATTGTTTTTGTGTAATTTTGTAAAAATAATGGAGATGCAAATGACCGAATTTGAAGAGTTTTTCAATGATTCAAAGTAAGTTAGAGGCAAAGACTTATTAATGTGGCTATACGAGTATTGAAATATATCGTGCGAACGTATATTCAGTATAACGTTATGCAACAGCGATAATAAATATTTTCCTGAGATAGTAATAAGCATTCTTTAGTTTCAAGTTTAAAAGAGATAAAATAATTAATGGTGTTGAGTGTTAAGAGGATATAGCGTGCAAATGTATATTTTCTGGCACAGTATTTGGCATCATTAATAGTTACAATAAAATTTTGATTATGAATTAATGATTTAAGATTAGATTTGAAATAAGGAAAGTGTTTCTGGGTAGCGGGCTCTGAAATGCTAGCTATAACGCGTGCGAATGGTTATAGATAGTAATCAGATTCAAGCTTTTCTCCAAACATTGACCATAAAATAAACAATATACAAAAGTTAATTGGATTTATTCGTTGATAAACAGGAAAATATTTTTAGAGTTCTATTCAATTAAGTATAAGAAAATATATTCGTATCATAAAGAAACGTTACAACCTAGAACAAGGTACAAACGTTTTCTTATAATTATGTTTCTTTTAAAATATATATGGTGAATACAGTATAGCGATGCTATATTTATTTTTATGTAATAAATATTAAATAAATTCAACAATTATGTTTTATATGATTTCTGGTTTTTCATTTTAAATAAGCTATAACCTTATCCCAATCTTAAATAAAAACAAGAGATTTGACGAGAGGGAAGAAATTCAGATACACTGAAGAATTCACGTATACTTATAAAGTACGTGCTGTTAAGATAAATAAAATACACATTAAGGATAATAAAAATTATCATCATCTTAATTATTTATGTTGCTGGAACAGCACACAACATAATTTATTTGGCAAGGCCTAATGTATGGCAATACTACAATTATCATATTCAAAATAGTTATGTTGCCACAGCAATATGTAAAAGACACATATTCTGGTTTGGAATAAAACCATGATAATGCAACACCCTTAAACTTGCTGATAAGGATTGGCGGTGCACTATTTCCTGACAGTTATCTGACTACTCTCTGTATTTGCTGTTGCACTTTTTCCTAACTCTGCATTTATTCCTTCCATCTTGGTAGCTTCTACGACTTTACCGACGCTACCCAAAAAAAACCGTAAAATATCTCCGGCAGTACCACAAGAGCCGCCTAGTCACATCCGACCTAACCCTGGGCTATACCGTGGCTTTACCCCACACCTGAACTGCAAGCCTCACTGGCTTGGGTTGGCTTATTAATATAAATGAATATAAATCACCATTATATTAGTGGTGTGTCGTTACTTTAGGAACGGTTATTTCGGAAAGTTATTTTTCCGGAACGTCTCGGAACGTTATTCGATTGCTAAATAACGCGTTACAATGGAACGATTGGAACGAATGGAACGATATTAATAACCGTTGCGATTGAAGAACGAGCGCAACGAAACGCTGTAATTCGGAACTAGGAACATATGAAACGAGAAACGAGGCAAAGTTTCGGCCTTGTTTATAAATACTATAGTTATACAACTGAAGGTTAGTTCGGGTAGGTAGCCAACAGAGGGGTTGGGCAGTAGGATGTGCCCATTCATAAATTTCTCCCGCTAAATTTGTTATAGTAAAAGCAGTCTTCTCATAGTAGTAAAGAAAAGCCAATGGGAGCTTAAAGGAAGTGACGCAATTATCCAATTACACCAATCGTGTTTGTTACAATTTTATAGGCGTTTTGCTTTAGATTTAAATATCTTAAAATATTTTGAATTAAGGAATATGATAAGTCTACTGACACTAATTTTTTAACTTCCAAAAATAAGTGATGATGTGATTGTAGATATTTAATGTTATTCTGAAAGACATCTTGCAAGACGATGTACCGAAGAAATGTCATTTGTCCTACATATTTTATCTTATAATTGAGAATGATATTGCAGTACAAGCTGAAAAAGGTTCAAAGTACTAACCTTTAATAAAATCTTTGCTTGGTTATGAATTAGTTTGTTTGTATAACTTGTTGGGTATGTACTATCCTCAACAATAATTGATGATTATTCATTCAGACTTGCATCATGGCAGTTGTTGTTAGGATTCAGGCCTAGATAAAATAAAAATAACTAGAACCATAATAAAATAAGTAATGTGTAAGCTGAGTACATTTAAGTGTGTATCTAGTTACCTTTTACGAAGTGATATACTATATACAAAAGATATTATACTTCAATGAATATGAAGGCTAACACAATAAAATCCATAGATTTCAAACAATTGCAATGAAACGAGGGTGAAAGAAAAATTAAGTAGTAGAAAATACAAGTAAACTAGTTTTGTTTGATAACCCCCACGTAACTTCAATTATTAGGAATTACAATTACTGAAAGCAATTTTTAAAATCGCAGGTAAATACAAGTTGAAGAAACGTCCATATACAGACCATGTGTAGGCAATACTTACTATACTGATAATTACCAAGAATGTAAATGTATAATGATAGTTGCTGCGACTTCCCTGATGAGATGAGGTATTGTGGGTGTAAAAGCAGGATTAATTATAACACTTCTGCAGTAAGAAAGATAGTGTTTCTATTGTAATAATAAATTTATTATATCAATAATAAGATTTACATACAGTTTACACAATAGCACATTCAAGCAAAAATGTGATGATAACGTCAACACAGGTAATCAAAGGGCTAATTTATGCCATTGACATTGTAGAATGCTTCTTGAGGGAGAATGTCCTTTATTTTCTCTTTAGATACGAAAGTGGAAAGATGTCTACACATAACTTTGATTTTGTTAAATAATTACCAGTGCCGATATTGTACTGAAGTGGCTTTTGTCCTATGTAATGCGGGATGTGCAGCAAATGGTTATGAGGGGTGGGGACTTCTGTAATCTCACCCCTAGTCATCAGATGTGACTGCTTTTTCAAAGCCCTCCTTAGTTGTTGCAGAATATGTGTCTAGGCTAATGGACTTATCATAAGGTCTCTGAAGAGAGGTTTGCAGTGGATAGTTTATGAAACACAGACAATTGCTCGAACAGCCTTCTTCTGCAGGATAAACACCTTTTCTACATAGGCCTACTTACCTCATGTTGGTTAAACCTTTTTGATATGTGATTTGATAGTCCATAGTATGTCGTTATTCCAGTAGACTATCAGTTATAAATCTGATACGTCTAATTGCATAAGCAGCAGAATACAAGTGTTTGATTAACTCATCTATCTGCGGCTTCCATGTTAATCTTGTGTCTAGTCTAATATCAAGGAATTTTCAATTTGTAAAATATATGTTTGATCTATGTTTACTAGTAAAGTAAATTGTCTCACATTTATCCTGGTTATGTGATAAACGATTGGCTGTGAACCATTTAAATGTCTAAATTCTGGAGATACCAAAACCTTAAAATAATGTGGTGTTTATAATGCATTTTCTTTGTAAAACGTACTACATTACTGGTTTGAATGCCTCACATAAACCAGTCAAGTTGATAAAACCATGCAAAGCAACTTAATAAATGTTGTGGTTCGGATAGCTTTTGATTACTTTTTCTTCTTTTACATAATATATTTAGTCATACGAAATATATAGAAGACTGTTTTAGACATACCTATTGAACACATAGAAAAAAAAGAGAATAACCCAAACTCTGAACCAGAAACAGACTGCCATTTCATGTAGGTATTTCATAAAAATGCTGGCTTTTTAATACAGTTTCCTTGTTTAGATTTATTTCTTTAAAAAACATGAATACGTTTTTTAAAAAGCCTTTCGTAAGTTATTCTTTTTTTATTATGTTATAAAAGGGTAATTGTGAATATAATAAGGGAAAAAATAGTAATCCTACGATTCTTCAATAAAACATTTACTTAATATCGCTATTATTCGCTATATACTATATAGGTTATGTTGATATGTAATTCAAGGGCAAACGATGTGAAAAGCAAATTAAACAAAATATACTCTTATGTAAAATTTAATAGAAAATATCAAAATATATTTGCATTTTTTATAAACTTCCGGATTAAATTGTGAGAGTGGGGTTGAGAATATTTAATTGGCTGAACAGTTTCATTCATTCATTTTAAGGTGGCCGTCTAATAGAAAGCAGAAAGAGAATCGTTGCTCTATCCTTTTCTAACCATTAGGCGTGTATTATGTGTTGCATACGTGACTGTATTTTAATTAGCCATCTGGTTGCCAGTAGCTCATATTTGTAAAACAAATATTATTTGTAAAACAAATTTGTTGGATAAAAGATGGCATTACTAACGCAACGTATCTCTTAGATTGAACCAAATTATACAGAGACTGGCAGACCAGACCGTTGTTTTTTGTGTATGAGACAAAAAACAGAGTTTTTGTCTCATACACGATTTAATAGAATATGTGTCTATTTTGAAATCATTAATATTTACCCTAAATTGTAAAAATGCAAATTGCGTCCTTACAAGAATAATAGGAACCAACTGTTACATATAATGTTTGGTTTGTAAATACCTATGTAGATCTATGTCCTTTATCTATTTGATTTAGATAATAAACAGCTATTTTTTAGTGATTATTGCATTTTTGAAAAAGGAAGCTATAGGCTGATTCAATTTTGATGGTCACCATGGGTATTTCTCTTATTATTTGGAATAGAGAGTAGGTTTGAGTTTGGCAAAGTTGGTAAATTTTGTGTTTTGTTATGTAACTTGAGCATGTACCATATCTTAGTGGGAAGAATTAGATTAGTAGATGAGAAGTAACACTTGAGCGCGAAATACATAGTTACCGAGTATGTTGTCAATGGTTAGTTTTTTCAAAATGTGTAATGGATACAAAAGTATTCAGAAGTAAGTTTGGAACAACTTTTGCATAAAAAAAAATCTACTTTCACAGAGGCAGTACATTTTTATTCTTATAGATAATTTTGTTTTTTTTATAGAAGTATCTCGCCAAGTATTTATTCAAATTTAACTAAAAAATGAACTGTTTATTTAAGAAAACCCGTAAGTAGTGAACCTGTCAATGTAAGAAACATAAGGCCTATTGTGTGTGTAAAAGTAAGAAAAAGAGAAACAATCAATATGTTTCACATACCTATAACACTAATTAAATAGGTTAAATCTACATGTGTGCTCAGAAAGTAGTTTTGAATATTATAAAATGCCTTCTTTGTATTACTTTTGATACCGTATCAGCTATTAGAATGCCCGATTCAGTTGGAAAAAAATTTGAAAGACCACCCTAAAATTTATCCGACAGTGTGGATTTCCCACGTTCATAATAATTTACTAAAATATAATTAAAAACGAGATCTGCAGAATATTGAATTAAATTTCTTACATATTGCCGTGAACTCGCAAAATTTGTAAAATAAGAATAGTTTTAGAGATTGATTTAAGAATTAGTTTAAGCTTAGAAATAAAAATAAAAATAACAAAAAGTCCTATTTAAATATTATTGAGTAAAACTATGCAACAAGAACTACATGAAGGTATACAAAGTTGCATACTCATAGTCAATTTATTATTATTCCAGTAAATAATGAAAATATACAAAATAAAGTTTATTAAATAAATATATAAAACAAAAGATGTAGAATAAAAATTTATTAAATAAAGAAAAATATGAAATAAAGACAAAATAAATATAAGTAATATATTTCTTTTGTAGAAAAGATACACAAAAAGTATGGTTTACATATCATAAGAAGGAACCTAATTTTATACAATGCGTAAACATTGCTTTAAACATTCTAAATAATGGACCGCTGTTTAAGTCAAAAAGAGAAATGAAGGCAAACAATAGAGAAAGAGTTATGTTAATGGATGGAACAATTAAGAGAATGAGTCATGTGAAAGCAATAGAATTATATGAAAAAAATGAAATACGATATGCAAGAAATATAAATGAGTAAATTATTGTAATTTATATGCATAAGGCAATAAAAATTTTATGAAAGTGTTTATGAACTAAATTGTATTAAAAGATAAAATTTACCTTAGCTTACTACTAAACATTCTAAAAGGATATAAAAATATGTAAAACATAGAAGCAATCAGCAGTGACATATTTTTGTATTTAAAGGTAATTGATATCACAAATAAAAAGGTATCTGTGTTCATGATTTGTTCGTAACACAATGCTTCAGGGACTGAAAACAGACGTGTACAGTTGAATGACCTACAAAAAACAACAAAATGTATAAAACTTGTGTAAAGTCTATTGCAGATTGACATATCACCAACAGAAAGATCTTGGTTAGAAGATAGAGAGGCGGTGGAGAAACAGACGTGTTCTACAGGGACAGGCAGTGCGGGAAGAAAAATAATGGTCATCTTCGACATGTTTCCCATTTTGCCAAGGCACAATCCGGCTAAAAGAAAAGTAAAACTAACATTAATAAATGGAAAGAAAAAATATGTATCGAACAATGAACAAGGTAATAGGTTCATTGACGAGTACAAAGAAGGATGGTATTAGTGACAAGAATAAACCTACCGTTGGGAATGATGTGCAAAGCAGAGGGGATCTTTGAATTGGAAGGTTATGTTGACGTTTAAGAAAAATTGTGAACTGTCAGAACAAAATGTGTATGTGTGCGTGTATCAAGGCGGCAACATATGGGCAGCGATTTCACGGGAAAGTGTATTCCAGTACCAACCTAAACATGGACTAGAGGGCGCAATGGTCAACATAGTTTATTTTTGCCGCTATAAATACGAAGACAAGATTCGACAGGAAGACTTTCTGATAACACCTCCGAGAGGTGAACTTCTCAAAACACTTACAAAAGGAAGGTCTCTTAAAGAATAAGATTTTTTTTTAATTGTTATATTGTAGTTTTTCATTATTTCTTCAACACATATAGTCACAGTAATTTATTTTATTTAATACATTTGAATTCATTTGAAGCGTTCATAATGGACATTCAAAATAGATTTTTTGATCACAAGTAAGTTTATTATTTCTTTTGAAAATGAAGTTATACGAGTTGTTGGACAGACATTGATTTTTACGTGCGAATGATTAATCAATGTATTGTTGGACAAAATAGATAAGTAAATAATTTATCCTGTAAGGTTTATTTTAAATTTATATAGTTGGAATTACAACCAAATAGGATTAATGGTGTTGGTCAGTTGGAGAGATGTTACGTGAAAATGAGCATTTTCTTCATCGTATTGTCTAGACATCATTAATTTCTTTCAAATTAAGCGAATAATTAATTAGAATTTCACAAGGCATAGATTAAGAGCTAGATACAACACGTGCAAATGGTTGTCTAAAGCAATTAATTGAAGCCTATACATAAATATTATAACGTCGATAAGTATATTCATAAACGTACAATAAAAGTTTACATTTGTTTATTTGCAGGATAAATATTTATTTTGTTTGGTAGAATAAATAAATAAACAAAAGATTTACATACATTACAACCGGCATTAGGTATAAATGATATGAGCATTTTTCAATTATGTATCTTGTTTAGAGCATAAAGGTGTGTATATAAAGGAAACTATATTTTTGAATCCATAAATTACAAAATAAAAAATACATGATTATGTTGAATAGACATACAGTTTTTCTTTGAACAAAACTATTACCTTTTCCCTATAATGAACAAGAGAAAAATCATCAGCAAAGAAGAAGGAACCACAAACATTGCCAGGACCCACAATAGTTATAAGGTACATGACCCAACAATATAAGATAAAAATACAAAACCAATTATAAGTTCTTGGTGTGTAAAGAATAATTTAAAGAGTATAATGTGTACAAAAGACTATACCCTACGTGTGGTAATACACACAAAAATATGTTGTCACAGCATATAAATTATATGGCAATATTGTTATTTAAAATAAATATTTATATGCTACAGCACAAATAAATGGCGCTCAACGTAGTGGGGCAATGTATTCCTTTTTCTTGTTGTTTATTAATCATGTATTTATTTAACGCCCAAAATAGAGAGGCAATGCATTATTTTTCATAATTGTTTAAAAGAAAAAATATATATATATAATTAATGTTGCTTAACATAGTGGAGCATTGTATTCATTTTCTCATTTGTCAATAATTATTTACATAACATTTAACGTTGTGAAGCAATGCAATTTTTGTTTTCTCAATGTTTAAACAAAAAAATAATAATTTATTTTGTACAAATAATGGGTACAAAGTTTGTTTCATTTTTTTTATTTATTAGTAAATAGAATAATTATTCAGTGTCCAAGTTAGAGACAGATTACCTTAATTTTCATTTACTGGTGAATTATCAATTTCTCTTGTTTAGAAAGGGATAAAAAAAAAAAGGAGGAATAGTATTTGATTAGATAAGTTTAGTTATTAATTTATAAGTTAGAAATAGGATAAAAATGGCAGAGAAGGATAAAAATAATGGTGAAGGTTCACAGTTCACTAAATACAGGGACAATCGTCCGGTATTTTCTGATTCAGAGTCAGATAAACCTGAATCAGAGGATCGAACACTTGAAGGTAGCGTACAGACAGAAAGCATCAGCAGCATAACTGGTGAACAAAAAATTGAGAATCTTTTCAATAAACTATTCAGTAGAATAGAAGAAAGTGATAAGAATTTAAATCAAAGATTAGTAGAAAATAATTTAAGTATAAACAAGAAATTTGAGGAGAATAATAGAAAACTAGAACAAAATAAAGTAGAAATAAACTCAAAAATAGACGAAGGTTTCGCAGAGTTAAGAAGAGAAACTTTAGAATTAAATGCAAAAATAGAATTAAAGTTAGAAAAGTCAGTTTCAACTTTAAATAAACAAATCAATATTAATGAAAAGAAATGTGAAGGTAAAGGCACATTCTTAATAAAAGAAATCAACGAAAAATCTGCCAAAACACAAGCTAGTTTTGATAAGGTAGATGAGAAAATAAATTCTCTTGAAAATAAAGTTAAAGGGAATAATGTGCAATATCAAGAGCAAATACAAGAACTTTCACACCAAGTGGAAGATTGTAAAATAAAATATGGTGTTTGTACGGACACAATGTTGACCCTACAAAACAAAACTTTAAACTTTGAAAACACTATAAAAGGGTTAGAGAACAAAGTACATGGGGTTAGTACACCTAGTGTATCTTTGACACAAATACCTGGTAGCGCAGAGAATATACCAAAATTCTCAGGATTTTACAAAGATAATCCAATGGCGTTTATGAGAACGATAAAAACATACATGAGGGGAATATCTGATGAGATGTCAAAGCTACATTTCATAAGAGGTTGTTTGAAGGATTATGCACTTCAGTGGTACGATATGATAATAGATGAAGTAGTGGATTTCAAAGAATTTGAGATTCGTTTTGTGAGACAGTACTGGGGACAGACTCAGCAGAGGAAGATTAGACACGATTTAGTGTTTGGCAAATACAGAGCTGGATCTTCTAGAGAAAACTACATCATAAGAAAATATTCTTTTCTTAAATACATCCAACCAACCATTGAAGAAAGCGATATTGTTTCACAGCTAGCAGCACACTTTGACCACAACGTTACACAGGCGGTGGCACTTCAAGGAATTGATAACATTGAAGCACTCCTGGAACTGGTCAAGAGATTAGACGATGTGGATGAAAAGGGAAATAACAAGAGTTATGGAAATATCAAATATACAAACGATCCACCCAGAAATGATAATAATAACTACAACAATGGAAATAATCCACATATAAACAAGACACCTCGTTACAATCAAGATAAACAGTACAATAATAATGGGTACAATCAAAATCAGGGTAAAAAGAATTATGGAAACAACCCTTATACATATAATAAGCCAAGCTATGGGAACAATCCATATTCATACAATAAAACAAGAAACTATGAAAATGAGAGGAAGAAAGAACAGAATTATGGGAAGGAAGAAAGAAACCCTGAGAGGGAAAGAAGAGTGAACAATGTTCAAATAAGTGAAGAGAAAGAAGAAATAAGTACGAAGAAAAAAACAGAATCAAAAGGTGCAATACCCAAGGATTCAAGACAACTACCGACGAATAAAGAATGGGTAAATTCTACTTACTCAAATGCGACTTCGTTGGATTTTTAGAAAGGCCAGTCAAGAAGAAAAGGAAGGTACAAAACGTATATAACTTCGACGATCTAAAGAAAATCACGACGGAATTACCACACATAACAGTAAAAATAGGGAACGAAGAGATAGAAGCATTATTAGACACAGGAGCGCAATTATCTTTATTAGATAGTAGTATTATAGATAAAGGCATAGAAAAATTAGGATATTATATGCCTATAAGAAAAGTAAATTTAATAAATGCAAATAAGAAACACATTATTACTATAGATAAAGTTTTTTGTATAAATGTTAGAATAGGTAGTTTAAATTTATTAACAGAATTCATAATAGTGCCTAATTTGAACAGCAATTGTATTTTGGGGATAGACTTTTTAAGTCAATATGGTACAAAAATAAATATGGAAAACAAAACATTTCATATTAAAAATTCAATAATCTCCTGGTGTAAGGAAACAGAGGAAGATGAGATATTAATTAATAATTTATATATAAATAATGCTGAACAAAATCTCACAAATAAAATGGATAGTAGTTTATTAGACAATAAGTGTGCACATCCTGTGAAGCATCGTCAAAGTGAGGACTTCACGCAATATAGGGATGGTACGAATTTAAATTGCGATAAACAATACATCAGCCATGTGAGCAATCTTGTCAGCAAGTATAAAGAGTTATTTGATAATAAACCTGGTTTAGCAAAAGGCTATGAACACAGGCTAAAAGTAGATGAAACACAACCTTTTAAAGTTAAAAATTATCCTGTCCCCAATAAATACAGAGAACAAGTCAAATTAGAAATTAAAGAAATGTTAAAGAACAAAATTATAGAAAAAACGGAATCAACATTTACCAATCCTGTAGTCGAAATAAACAAAAGGGGTATAAGTGATCAAAGGGACACTATACTACCAAAATATTTAAATTCAAGAAACTCACCTTATTTTGAAACTCAACAGAGCGTTACATTTTCATTAACAATGTGTGTAAATATCGAACAGTTCAAAAGGACCGATCGGAGGCGTACTTTTTGGCTGGCAACAATACGTAATGATTCAATAAATGATTGTTCATTCTTAGTAATGTTATTTGTAATTAGAAAGAAAGGAGTCAAGTTTAAAAAGACTCATGAAAGAAGCAAAGTACAAAAGGATGAAAGGAAATATTTTGCCTTCATGGTTACATTAATTGCAATGATAAAGAAGGGAGTAAAATTTAAATGGACTCCTGAAACTCTCAAAGTATTTGAAGAAGTGAAAGAGAATTTTTGCAAAGCATTAATAGTAAATTTACCCGATATTAATGAAGAATTTATTTTAAGATGCGACGCATCAAATAATGCAATAGCTATAAGAAATTTAGCATTAAGTATCGTTAATCACATATCTATGCTCTATGATTATATAGACGTAGAAAATTAATAATCATTTGTGCGAGTTTTCACAATGGTTATTATATGTGTCGTTCATGCTTTAATAATCATTGTTGACGATTCACGACAAAATATAATAACCAAGGGATATGCCGTGAACTCGCAAAATTTGTAAAATAAGAATAGTTTTAGAGATTGATTTAAGAATTAGTTTAAGCTCAGAAATAAAAATAAAAATAACAAAAAGTCCTATTTAAATATTATTGAGTAAAACTATGCAACAAGAACTACATGAAGGTATACAAAGTTGCATACTCATAGTCAATTTATTATTATTCCAGTAAATAATGAAAATATACAAAATAAAGTTTATTAAATAAATATATAAAACAAAAGATGTAGAATAAAAATTTATTAAATAAAGAAAAATATGAAATAAAGACAAAATAAATATAAGTAATATATTTCTTTTGTAGAAAAGATACACAAAAAGTATGGTTTACATATCATAAGAAGGAACCTAATTTTATACAATGCGTAAACATTGCTTTAAACATTCTAAATAATGGACCGCTGTTTAAGTCAAAAAGAGAAATGAAGGCAAACAATAGAGAAAGAGTTATGTTAATGGATGGAACAATTAAGAGAATGAGTCATGTGAAAGCAATAGAATTATATGAAAAAAATGAAATACGATATGCAAGAAATATAAATGAGTAAATTATTGTAATTTATATGCATAAGGCAATAAAAATTTTATGAAAGTGTTTATGAACTAAATTGTATTAAAAGATAAAATTTACCTTAGCTTACTACTAAACATTCTAAAAGGATATAAAAATATGTAAAACATAGAAGCAATCAGCAGTGACATATTTTTGTATTTAAAGGTAATTGATATCACAAATAAAAAGATATCTGTGTTCATGATTTGTTCGTAACACAATGCTTCAGGGACTGAAAACAGACGTGTACGGTTGAATGACCTACAAAAAACAACAAAATGTATAAAACTTGTGTAAAGTCTATTGCAGATTGACATATCACCAACAGAAAGATCTTGGTTAGAAGATAGAGAGGCGGTGGAGAAACAGACCTGTTCTACAGGGACAGGCAGTGCGGGAAGAAAAATAATGGTCATCTTCGACATGTTTCCCATTTTGCCAAGGCACAATCCGGCTAAAAGAAAAGTAAAACTAACATTAATAAATGGAAAGAAAAAATATGTATCGAACAATGAACAAGGTAATAGGTTCATTGACGAGTACAAAGAAGGATGGTATTAGTGACAAGAATAAACCTACCGTTGGGAATGATGTGCAAAGCAGAGGGGATCTTTGAATTGGAAGGTTATGTTGACGTTTAAGAAAAATTGTGAACTGTCAGAACAAAATGTGTATGTGTGCGTGTATCAAGGCGGCAACATATGGGCAGCGATTTCACGGGAAAGTGTATTCCAGTACCAACCTAAACATGGACTAGAGAGCGCAATGGTCAACATAGTTTATTTTTGCCGCTATAAATACGAAGACAAGATTCGACAGGAAGACTTTCTGATAACACCTCCGAGAGGTGAACTTCTCAAAACACTTACAAAAGGAAGGTCTCTTAAAGAATAAGATTTTTTTTTAATTGTTATATTGTAGATTTTCATTATTTCTTCAACACATATAGTCACAGTAATTTATTTTATTTAATACATTTGAATTCATTTGAAGCGTTCATAATGGACATTCAAAATAGATTTTTTGATCACAAGTAAGTTTATTATTCTTTTGAAAATGAAGTTATACGAGTTGTTGGACAGACATTGATTTTTACGTGCGAATGATTAATCAATGTATTGTTGGACAAAATAGATAAGTAAATAATTTATCCTGTAAGGTTTATTTTAAATTTATATAGTTGGAATTACAACCAAATAGGATTAATGGTGTTGGTCAGTTGGAGAGATGTTACGTGAAAATGAGCATTTTCTTCATCGTATTGTCTAGACATCATTAATTTCTTTCAAATTAAGCGAATAATTAATTAGAATTTCACAAGGCATAGATTAAGAGCTAGATACAACACGTGCAAATGGTTGTCTAAAGCAATTAATTGAAGCCTATACATAAATATTATAACGTCGATAAGTATATTCATAAACGTACAATAAAAGTTTACATTTGTTTATTTGCAGGATAAATATTTATTTTGTTTGGTAGAATAAATAAATAAACAAAAGATTTACATACATTACAACCGGCATTAGGTATAAATGATATGAGCATTTTTCAATTATGTATCTTGTTTAGAGCATAAAGGTGTGTATATAAAGGAAACTATATTTTTGAATCCATAAATTACAAAATAAAAAATACATGATTATGTTGAATAGACATACAGTTTTTCTTTGAACAAAACTATTACCTTTTCCCTATAATGAACAAGAGAAAAATCATCAGCAAAGAAGAAGGAACCACAAACATTGCCAGGACCCACAATAGTTATAAGGTACATGACCCAACAATATAAGATAAAAATACAAAACCAATTATAAGTTCTTGGTGTGTAAAGAATAATTTAAAGAGTATAATGTGTACAAAAGACTATACCCTACGTGTGGTAATACACACAAAAATATGTTGTCACAGCATATAAATTATATGGCAATATTGTCATTTAAAATAAATATTTATATGCTACAGCAATATGTAAGTAATTTTTATTACAGGATTGAAGAAAATAGATTAAAAATTTTGTATAGGTACCTAAATAACTTTCCTTATAATTAATACTAATGGTCGACCAGTGGCCGAAATTTGATCTTGATTCATTAAATTTTTAAGTTTGAGTTATTGAGGTTCTTTTGTCAAAAAGTATACTTCTGTAACCATTGCATACAATTTTTTTCAATTTTCTATTACGTCAGCTGCGAGCGTGTAGAAATACGTCATTATGCATTAATTTTCGAGTTAATTAATTAATGTATTTGTTTGCAAAAAAAAAATTCTCTCACTGTTTGACCATGATAGCGGCCAAACGGTAAAAGCCATCAATACCGAAGTGTATATTTAGGAATATAATCTCCCTCGGAAATCTGATTATATTTTCAGTGAAATCGATAAATCGGGAGTAGTACTTCATTTCAGTGAAGAAAACAAATAATAGCAATATCTCGTCAATTACTAATTTTAGGCAAATATCTAAAGTATAACAAAGTGATCAAGAGTAAATTAGAAAACAATTTTATAAAAAAATTCCTACCGGAAGTAGGTGTTTACCCTGATCGTAAAACAGGCTTTTGCGAATATATCGCAAGTCATGCATTCTAGACAAACATATCGAGTGTATGAAAATATTGAAAGCTCCAAAATTCGAACTGAAAGTACCTAGCAATTTTATTCTAATCGAATATCAATTTTTTGAAAATATCTCGAAAATTATGCATTTTATACAGTATAAAAGTATTTAAACATGGATTTGGAATATTTTTGTAAAAAAAAAATTCAAAATTCGGACCGGAAATAACACTTTCGACAGTGAAGGCTGGTGAGAACGTTTTAGAGAAGCAATTAGACAGACAAGACTGATTCGTTTATTATCGGTGATATGTTCGGCTACTGGGAGTATATCAGCAATAATAAACGAATCAGTCTTGTCTATGTAATTGCTTCACCTAAACGAACTCTTCAGTCTGCAACTGACTTTCACTCTTATCGAATAGCAGCTTTTTGAAATATCTCGCAAATTTGCTTTTTATATAAATTTCTTAAGTAACTTGACTACAGCACCATTTATCGGATCCTTGCCTAGCTATGAACCATCGTCTCGACAAAATAAATATATTGCGTGAATATGACCTCAATCGGTCAAGTCGTTCAGAAGCTACAAGATCGCACGCAAACGTACCAACGATTTATATTTATTTGAAAATATATATATATATATATTTAAAAAAAATTGTTTAATCATAATACACCATTTCTACACTTTCTCTAATCCTCAAATAATTTAACTTACATCATTTCATCGTATAATTTTAGAATACTTTCTTTAAATAATATGTCATTCTCAATTTTAATTTTTTTTGAAAATATTTGACCAAAACAAGTGTTCAGAAAAAATCATTTTCACATTGTTTTTAAAAGTAAAAACATAAACTTTGGTGGTGCTTGTAGCCAAGAAAATTCTGCATCATTTGGTATAAGTTGCACTCGACAATACCTCAAAAAGCTTCGTTTTTTCAAAGTCTACTTCCAGAAATTTTGACATACCAAAAACTTATTTTTTTTTAATGGAACACCCAGTATTTTATTGTGGCATTTTGTTTCTTTTTTTTTTCTCTTTCATTTTTGTTAACAATGTCCTGTACCTATCTTTTGTAGTTTCTGAGATAATCACTATAGGAGCAATTAGCGGTCAAATAAAAACTACGAGCGCTGTTGTTCTATGCACCGAAATATTCGTTCAACCAATGGAAGGCTGGAATGGTGCCCGACCTCCTTATTCAACTGTCAAACAAAGTAAAGGTTAAATCCACTATCCCAAAAGTAATAATTTTACAGAATGAAGGGCATCGCGTTTCAGTTTTTTTAATTTCGGCAATATCCAGTTGCAGTATTTCATTTCTTAAACTATTGGTTAACAACCAAATATAATAAAGCGTAAGTTTACTGACATATTTGAAGATGCCGCCTCTCTAAAAGGTGTACGAAACAACGCTGCTATCTTCAATTTAATTTGCTTAATTGCTCGTATTCTTTTATTGTTGAAGCTGTTCATAACAGATGCCTGTAGTTTTACAAAATTATAAATTGATGTCGTACAACTTTAATAGAAATAAATTTTGCAACAAAATAACGCAATTTAAATAACCTACAACTATTGTGCAACGTAACAACAATCAAAAGTAAGAAAAACAAATTTCATTAACGAATATGTTCAACATAACCACAAGTTTGTGCAATGCACGTGAGTATTCTGTTTTCCAAAGAAGTACTAATGTTGTATAAAACTTTTACATATTCTTATAAACGCTTCTCTGATTATAATGTTCATGTCTTCAAAAAGATTTGAAAATCCGTCCGTAAAAAACGAAGATACTCTCCTTCATTAACATTTTCATCAAAGAAATAAGGTCCTATTATGTAACTACCAATAACTACCACTGAATGACCAACAATTTTGAAAGTTTGCAGGTGTGATAAAGTGAAGGTTTTTATGTGTTATAATAACGAAAATTGTGACGATTAACGTATCCATTTTAATAGAAGGTAGCTTCGTCGGTAAACAACAAAAAATTGGGAAAGTTGGGCTAATTTATCTGCTGCCCATTGACAAAAATGTAATTAAAGACAATGACACAATGTTTTTTTTTTGGACGTGTTTTGGTCAAAAAATTTTAAAAAAAAAATAATAACTCAAAAACTATTGCCTCAATTTTGAAAAGGAAAAACAGCTGAATAGACAATTTTAAACAGTACTAAAAAATCCAAAAATATATAGAGTGAGTCATTTAAAAAAATTAAGTTCCATGCATTTCCGGTGAAACCGGAAGTGCGTCAGGGCTTAAAGTATTTTTAGAATATGCGCCATTAGCAACCATGAAACTTCCTCTAATTCTTTTTTCTTTTATTTAAAACATAAAGGAGCAATCAAAGAAACGGCTACTAATGACTCACCCTGTATGTTGCAACATACTGTATATAGTTGCAAATTAAAAGCAAATTTATGGAAATCGACTGCAAATTAAATGGAAATTAAATCAGAAAGTATTTTCAGATTAGCATGTAATTTGAGATACACTGTACATAATCATCAAAACATAAATATTTTTCGTAAAATATGGTTGAACAGTAGGTACTTGAAATACTCTGTTGGCCCGATATTTTCAGTAGATTTATTATTAAATAAGAATCCGAGACGCCTAAGTTCTATTTTCGGTTTTTTGTAATTGAAGAGCATGTGTTTGTAACCTTTTTTTTCTTTAAAGATTACTCTTTTGATGCCTGACTGAAACACATATATAACGTAACTGAGTATGACAGAGTAAGTAATATACAAGTATGTCGAGCCTATATTTGCCGTAGACATTAAAATTTTGCAACACTCAACTTGCCTAACAATAACCGATCGTTGGCAACGCCCTCTGTTTAAGAATTGCTGCACCTAGCACCCTGATTATAATAAACGAAATCTACTTTTCCCATAAGAATATGTCTCTTAGATCCAAATCAATCGGAATTTACGGGTGAAAACATTTAAAAGCACAAGACAGCTATAAAATACGCTTAATTGCTTTGTATCAAGCATCAAACGAAAGAGAATTTATTTCTCCAGGGGGTAAGCTATCTAATATCTGGCAATTATCTATATATTCCAAGTAATTACGAAATAAAGTAGCAGATTTTTGGTATAAAAACTTCCTGTTTTTTAACATTTTTTTCCACATTAATCGAACAAACTTCCGTTACTAAAACTACCCAGTCCCCTGGAGATAAGTTTGTAGATCATGCTCGTATTTTTTTTTGTCATTTTGTTGGTTGCTAACGATTTCTGGTGCGATATGTTCGCAACATGTTTGCAATGTAATTGAGATGGGCGAGATGGCCACCTTAATCCATTTGAAAGATATCAGAGGACGACACTTTACTACATAAGAAATATTTACAGTTTTCTCTAGGTTGTATAATTATAGTATTAATAAACAAGGGTTTCGCTTACAGTATCTCAACGAAACGAACGATGAGCGAAACGTTCCGACAAGTTTCTGTCACGGACCGCGATATATTTAGTTACAGACCGATACACAAATATCATAATAGATATATACCGGTAGGTTTTCTGGTAACGCAACGATTGTATAGCGCATGTATCAGTCCCCACAACTGAACGACTACGTATATGTACTCCCCTCCGTTAACCAGAGCGGTGGTAGTAGTATACTACAGCCGTTCGCGTCGGGGAATACGATAACTGTAGCGAGTGATAGTGGGGACTTGGACACTCCTCTGTCGTTGCTTCACCCGAAAACTTACCGGTATAAACGAATTTGACTGCGTTTAGGAAATTATAAGGATAGAAAAACAAGTGGTTATACATAAAAGATACTATAATAATAAATAACATGAATAATATTTGAAATTTCAATAAAATATAGGTACACAATATATAAATTCTAAAACAAAAAACAAATACAAATAACATGACGAAAACAAAACATACCAATATATTAATTAGATAAACTAATAATAAATAACTTACAATTTTAAATTTCCCGAGTTTCGGCTTTATTTTCCAAATAAATGAAATTATATAAAATGTCGAACAATTAATTACCTGTTCTTTTTCAAATGTAGTATAATAAAGTATAATTTAATATTTACAAAAAATAACTTTTCTGTTGTATAAATAAAACAAGTTATGTAATTTCTAAATTAATTGCAAAATAAAGCCAAAACTTAAGAAATTTTAAATATTGCTCAATGATCTTCATCTGTTAATTACGCATTATTAATTTAAAATAAACAAATTGTAAAATTGGTTTTTGTTAAGATTTTGTTGCATTTAATTTATGGAATTTTTTTCATAAACACAATGTGCCAATGTTATTTTTTTTAAAAGTCAGGAGAATGAAATATTCCTTCATATCCTATGTTATTGTAATTAACTTACTCATACATTCTAAACGGAACTAAGAATTCATATATTAAATAAAACTTTTCCGTGTTTGTTCTCATATGCCGCTACATTACCGATTAGTTCCCCAATTATGTGCGTTAGACGAGTACGCGTCGATTATAAATACCGTCGCTCCAAAGTAACGTTATTTTGGAACTGTTATTTTTCTCTGGTCTTATTTCATGCTTTTTGTGAAAATAAGAATATGAATAATAAAATTTAAAAAGGGGAATCATTTATAATTAAGTAGTGATTAGTCTAAAGCAATTAATTGTTATAAATCGTAATCAACTAATTCTAAAAATCAAGAAATATAGGGCATAAAGATAGCATTAGGATAATGTACGCATGTTTTGCGAAAAGATAGTGCAAACAGAAATAAAAAATATGCTTTTATTTTCCTGAAAAGCATGAAATACATATGATAAAAAACATAGGCGTTCTGTAAACCGCTGCTTCCTAATAGTTTGTACATTATTTCATAGATAGCACCACAAGATAAAATAGTCAAGGCCAATTGTGGTGTGGCAGATACAGTTGGCCTTGAAATAGAAAATAATGTGGAAAGGAGAAAGAAAGCTATATACCCTTTCCTTATTAAAATATTACAAATACATTTGATACTTTTATACTACACTTGAGGGGTAGCACAATTTATTAGTTTGTGTAGGAATATTTTATTTTTTGAGCCGCATCCAACTAAAGAATAGATAGGTATATTTTATTACTTTCTTATACGTAGTATAAGGATGTCCACGTTTTGAAGTCCTCTGATACCAAATAATGAGGTGTGGCCACCACACGACTTTCTTATACGTATGAGAGTTTCAAATTATAGAATTTTAAGAATTTTTTTATATAAAAATTATTCAAAATCGTATTATAAATACTTCTATTCTCTTAATAAATCCCTATAGAATGCATACTTTGCAAGAGATTCGAAAAAAAATGATGGTGGCCACACCTCATTTTTTTTCGTTTCAAATTATAGTTTTAAATTTTTTTATATAAAAATTATCTAGAATCCTATTATAAGTACTTCTGTCCTCTTAATAAGAAAGTGCTACTCGCTAAGAGTAAAAGTGTTACTTCCGGTCCGAATTTTGAAATTTCATTTATACAAAAAATATTTCAAAACCAACTCTAAATACTTTTTTACTCTTGACAAATATATGTAGAATGCATATTTTACGAAATATTTGCAAAAATCGCTAATCGATAAGATTAAAAGTGTTACTTCCGGTCCGAATTTTGAAAATTTTTTTATACAAAAGGTATTGAAAATTAAGTTCTAAATTCTTTTATACTCGTAACATACCTGTCTAAAAAGCATGACTTGCGAAATATTCGCAAAAAACTGATTTTCGATAAAAGTAAAAAACCTACTTCCGGTAGGAATTTCGAAAAACTTTTTTAATAAAATTCTTCTCAAATTTAATTTTGAGTATATATGAATTCTTTACAAATTTGTTTAAACTTAGTAGTTGCCGAATAATTGGCAAAATACGATTTTTTCACTGAAGTAAACTACTACTTCCGGTCTGCCGATTTTACTGAAAATCTAATCAGATCTCAAGAGGGAGATTATATTTGTAAATATAAAATTTGGATTTGATACCTATAGCGGTTTGACACCGCTATCGTGGTCACACAGACACAGACACACACACAGACACACAGAGAGAGAGAGAGAGAGAGAGAGAGAGAGAGAGAGAGAGAGAGAGAGAGACATTTTTTAAAAACCACTTTTTCGGTATCAGGGGACATCAAAACGTGGACATCTGCAAAAATCTCGAGGTCGAAAATTTTCATCATCACAATACTTCCTTATACTACGTATAAGAAAGTAAAAATATTTGGAACTTAATTTTCAATATCTTTTGTATAAAAAAAATTAAAAATTCGCACCGGAAGTAACACTTTTACTCTTATCGAATAGCGATTTTCTGCAAATATGTCGTAAGTTATCCATTCTGTATATATATTTATCAAGAGCATAAATATATTTAGAGCTACATTTGAAATATTTTTTGCATAAAAGAAATTTTAAAATTCGGACAGGAAGTAACACTTTTACTCTTAGGGAGTAGCACTCTCTTTCGAATATTTCGCCAAGTATGCATTCTATAGAGATTTATTAAGAGAATAGAAGTAGTACAGTAGCATTTTGTTTATTTTTTCAAAAGATAAAAGTATTTAACTCTTAATTTAGAACAACTTTTGTATAATTTGAAATACACACACACACACACGTATAAGAAAGTCGTGTGGTGACCACACCTCATTTTTTGCATAATGAAAAGCCACATTATATTTACGTCAAATATGTTCGTTCCTGTCAATATTTTTTGACGTATCTGGACAATTTTTTTGTGATAGATTATGTTAAAAATAATTTAATAGAAATTTTTATCTTTAAAGGATAATTTTTTAAACATTTATAAGCGCTCAAAATTGCATTCAGACATAAACCCAAAATGTGATAAAAGGAGAAAGGATCAATTTTGGAAATAATGTTGGTTTTATATATTACGCAGATCGATGTTACTATATACAAAAAAATATTGAGGTGTGTCCACCACACGACTTTCTTATACGTATGAGAGTTTCAAATTATAGAATTTTACGAATTTTTTTATATAATAATTATTCAAAATCCTATTATAAATACTACTATTCTCTTAATACAGTCTTTTTCTTTTGGTTTTCCCCTTTTGTCAATTGTGTTTCACAATTTGTCAAATGACTTTCCCATTTATTATAATATGGTGGCGATGTGTCAAATAATTTTCTTATTTGTCAAATGTGTTTCACTATATGTCAATTGACTTTCACGAAGCGTGTTAATCATTTTATATTCATCTATTATGGAGAATCGTCGAATTAATAGTAAAATAAATAATGATTTAAGAGCTTTAATAATTCGTTCTATGAACAACGGGCTCACGGCAAATAATATTGGAGAGCAATTTGGAATTTTACCCAATACAGTAAGAAAGATTTATTCTACATACCGGAGAACCGCTAATATTCATAAAAGAAGTGCTGGTCACCGACTAAAAAAATTATCTGTGTTACAGATAAATGAAATTTGCAATTGGATTGATGAAGATTGCAGTTTATCACTTCGTCAGTTAAAAGAAAGATGTTTGACGCAGTGGCCACTTCATCAAATATCGCTATCGACGATTAACAGAGCACTTGAAACTTTCCATTATTCGTTTAAGAGAATCTCTTTCGTTCCCGAAAGAAGAAATACACCACAAATCATACAGACTCGCTTTGAATATGCTCTCCGGTACAATAGAATCATGTTCGAAAGGGAAAAGATTTTTTTCATTGATGAATATGGAATTCAAGTTAATTCTCGAACTTCATATGGAAGATCAATTAAAAATACTCGAGCAACGAAAATAAAAGCTCAACTAAGAGGGCGTAATTATTCTGTGGCTGCAGCAATGAATATAAATTCACTATATTTGTTCCAAATCCAAGATAGACCATTCAATACAGTTCATTTCTGTGAATTTATTACAACTCTAATTAATCATTTACATAATGATAACATACAAGGCGCCTTTTTTGTTATGAATAATGTTAGATTTCATACAAATGAAGAAGTTGTCAATCTCATTAGAAGTCAGGAGCATTTTGAAGTTTTTTTACCTGCTCACAGTCCATTTTTAAATCCTATAGTGGAATTATTTAATCAATGGAAACACATAATAAAGAGAACTCAGCCGACAAATGAGGATGAATTATATGCAGCAATACACAATGCTTCTGAACAAATAACTGCAGATAATTGTCTTCATTATGTTCAGCATATGGAAACATATCTGGGTGATTGTTTAAAACAAAATAAAATATTAAATTAATTGTTTCTTCATTTATATATTTCGATAGTTTGTACTGTGCATATTTGTGATATTTGAAAATATTTTGCATACATGTATGTTTTTATCAATTTCTATGTACATTACACAAGAATAAATTAGATAACTTAAAATTTCAAATGTATACTTTATTTTCAAGGGTACGTCAATAACTAAATGAAAATGATGCACAGCTTGGTAAGTAGTTATTAAGAAAAACATAATATAATTTACATACATGGGAAAAGTAATTGATATAAAGTGAAAGAGATTTGACAAAAAAAGAATTTAATTTGACATATATGTCAATATGACAGGAATTGGGAAAGTCATTTGACAAATTGTGAAACACAATTGACAAAAGGGGAAAACCTATAGCTACTATATTTAGGACAGCTGACTCGTCGGCCATTTTGGAGATAAATGTCAGTTCATATCACGATACACTTATACCGGTATGCTCACTTTAGCTGTCAATGACGTCATGGCGGACAGATTGACAGTTCTCATATAGGCTACATTTTGACGCAGTTATCTCCAAAATGGCGGACGAGTCAGCTATGCTTTATATAGTAGTTGTAGGAAAACCAAAAGAAAAAGACTGTAAACCTCTATAGGATGAATACTTTGCGAGATATTCAAAAGAAAGTACTACTCGTTAAGAATAAAAGTGTTACTCCCGGTGCGAATTTTAAAATTTCATTTATACAAAAAATATTCCAAATCCAACTCTTAAATACTTTTGTACTTTTGATAAACATACATACAGATAGAACCACCGGCCATCTGCCTATAGGGAATTGTATGCAGTACACATTTATATACGCCTACGTATATATCTACGTACCGGCAATAATAATTTGTGGCGTAAAAAGAAATAAATACACATCCGTCGATAAAGCATATTTAATCTTTAAATATGACACAGATATTGCCATTTCATTTCGTAGATATTTGTAAGAATCAATCATCGGCATAATGTTTCGTGTTGTAGAAATATTAGTAGTAGATTTGTAATGAAAACGAAGGTTTGAGATTCCAAAGAAGTAGTAACTAGTGATTCTGAATGTACCTAGTTAAATAAAATTAAATTGCAAATTACTAAACCAAGAGAAAATAAGAAAAATAATTCGAAAAAGGAAGCAACATGGAGAAATTAAAAAACGTTCAAAAAGTAATAATTGATGTCAAACAAAAAAAATTCTAGAGAAAATAAAATAGAATTCTAGAGGCTAATAAATATCTCTTTCAAACAAGCCTCCATTGTTTGCCTCACAGTAGCCCAGTCTGTTGTAAAATTCTCTACGTACATTAGAGAGAGTTACAGGTGAAATACTATTACAGAGTTGTGTAATTCGCATTCGTAAATCATCTAATGTGCGGGGTCTTTCATTCTGGTGTACATAAATGGTTTCATTCAAATATCCCCAAAGGAAAAAATCACATGGCGTTAAGTCAGGGGATCTAGGCGGCCAAGAAATATCTAGTGCTAATGGTATGTGGAAAATGCAATGAAAGACATTCTTGTACTATTCTGGCATTATGAGCTGGGCAGCCATCTTGCTGAAACCAAATATCATTAAAGTTTACAGCAAGGTCACGCACTGCAGGAACAATATGATTTTGCAGTAATTGTAAATATGACTGCGCATTTAATGTTCCGTTTAGGAAAAATGGCCCTATGATGTGATCCCCTAAGATTCCTGCCCAGACATTTAGTTTCTGTGGATATTGAGTGTTGACATCCCTGCTCAAATGTTTGTTTTTCTGAGACCAGTAGCGAACGGCAGATGGATTATGGCGTTTGTGAAGGGAAAATGTTGATTCGTCAGTGAACAAAATATTTCGTGTAAAATTATCATCATTATCACATTTTTCTCTAATAGCCTCACAAAATTCGAGACGTCTAAACTGGTCATCTGGGAATATTTCTTGATTTTTTCTAACCTTATAACACTTATATTTCTTTTTGTGTAATATACGCCTAACTGTGGTTTTTGGAATACCTAATTGTTCAGAAATTTGGCGGCTAGAGCAGGGCTCACTTGATTCTACAAAGGCGCATACACTGACTTCCTTCTCTATTCTTTCCTCCGAAATAGGATGGAAATTACTCTGATAGCATTTCGAACATCCATTAATGCAGCCCGACTTTTCAAAACGATGTATGATATCTAGTATCGTCCGACGGCAGGGAACTGGACGATCAGGAAACGAAAAAACAAAACGACCAATCACTTCTTGCGTACCTCCTTGAGATGAGTAATACCATTTAATAATATTTATTTTTTCTTCTTTACTATAAACTAACGGCATAGTAAATACGTAAATGAATATCGGTAAAAAAACAGAAAAAAATACTGAGCTCTAAATAATTCTAAACCCTAAAGATGCAGACAGCAAGAATTTGCGTATTTTTGCAAGTTCGACCAACTATGAGTATACTCCACCGCAGTCAAGACACGACTGACGCCAGTGTTGCCAGATGGCGCGATTTGTCGCAATTTTCGCTACTTTTGAACAATAGGCGCGCCGAAGTTTTTACAAAAGTCGCGCTGTGACTTTTAGCGCGACTTTTTGCTACTAGCAACATCTGCGTCGTGTATAATGTGTGACTATAAGCCATAAGCCGTTACATGGGCGATTCCTAAATTCACCTGACCAACCAGACCAACTGCAACAAATTAGCAACATTGACGCAGACGTGACAGTTTGTTTAGGGATTTTGATTTTCAAACTATCATCTGTCAGTCTGGCATTTTCGTCATTTGTCAATTTGTTTGCGTTTATGCGTTTACGCGAACGTCAACGTCGCTGCGACACCTTCATTTTAGTAGTTTGTTATGGTTTGGTTCATGTTTGGTTACTCCTAATGCTGCTCCACTTTTTTGAGCACCATTTTGCCATTGCCATTGTGCCATTTTGTTTTCCGTTTGTGTTGTGTTTGCCAGTCGCAGTACCTACTACGAAATGGGAAAGGTAAAACAACAGCACCGTGTAGAGTGGGAAAATGAAACTGAATTTAAAGGTAAAATTCTAACTTCTTAAGGTGGTGGTGTGTTATTATTTTATTTTGAAATAGGGTGGCTGAAAGAAGGCAAAAAGAATAATAGTTACTGCGTATTATGTTGTGTAGCAATCCGATCGCATCATGCCGATATTTCAAAGCACGCTAAAACTGTGAAGCACAAGGGAAACAGGGATAAAATTACCAAACAACCAAGCATTCGAAATTATGGTAAGTAATGTTTAAGTTCGAAACTTGTACCTAAATTGTTATTATTTTAGGTACGAATGTTTCAAGTAATTTAAGCAAGAGACAAGAAATTATATTATCCAGTTTTGTTGCTTGTCATACATCCATTTTGACCATCGACCACTTAACTGATATAATCAATAACTTCATCAATGAACAACAACCAGCTACACGATCAAGGATAACTTTTGAAGAACTCAGGTTGCATCGTACTAAGTGCACTGCTGTTATAAAACGAGTAATTGCCCCATGTCTGTTAAACAAAATATTAGCAGATGTTGGCGACTCGAAGTTTTCACTTATTTGCGATGAATCAACGGATGTTTCCACAGAAAAATATTTATGCATCTGCATAAAGTATTATTCAAAAACTAACAATGAAATTGTAACACAATTTTTATCATTTTTACGAGTAATTAGGACTACCTCTGATGAACTATACAATACTGTTTATGATTTTTTAAAGTCCATTGGGTTAAAAATGAAAAACATCTTGGGTCTTGGCACAGATGGTGCAAATAATATGTGTGGACAATATAATTCATTATTTAGCCTTATTAAGGAAAGAGACAGCCCAAATTTAATTTTAGTAAAATGTGTGTGTCACAGTTTACACCTTTCTTCTTCAAAAGCCTCAGAGGTTTTCCATGATGAAGTTGATTATCTCTTAAGAGAAACATATTCATGGTTTAAAAACAGTGACCTCAGAATGGCCAAATACAAAGAAATATTTCAGTTAATTAATGTAAATGAGAATTCACAATATAGTAAATTAACGCAATTATCGGCAACAAGATGGTTATCAAGATATAAAGCTGTCGAAAAGATCTTGGCACAATATCTTGAACTCGAGACTTTTTTTCCTATTGAGGCCCAGAAGGAACGTTGTCACTCAGCTAAAATATTAGCAGATTTGTTTAAAAATAAAGTAAATAAATTATATTTAGTATTTCTAAAACCAATTTTAAAACAACTATATCATTTGAATCTTTATTTTCAGGGAACTGATATTGATTTTTATAAAGGATTTGACGAAATTAATACTCTGATATGGTCCTTGGCCCGACAAATCATGAAACCATCACTTCTGGCCCATCTTCAAAATAAACTTGAGAAATTGGCTAACTCATTACAGTTTGATCAAAATTTTTTACAACATGATATCGCAGATTTAGGATATGAGTTTGAAATTGAATGTAACACGTTGAACTTAACCCATCAAGAATTAATAGAGGTTCGGAATAAATGTGTACAATTCATAAAAATATTATTACAAGAACTAATTAAAAGAATGCCCCAACATTTAGAGATCTTTAAAACAATTAATTATTTTTCTCCGAATATCATTTTGAATCCTGTAAGACCTACATTTTCTGAACTTCCACTTCAGTTGGCTAATCAAGACAAAATCTCTGATATTCAGACGCAATATAGAAATTTATTGAATATTCATTGGGCAGATGTATTTGACGAAATTCCTGTGCATCCTCATTTATTTTGGAAAAAAGTTACCACATTAACAAATGCTGCAGGAGAACTTTGTTTTAGGGATCTAGCCGAATTTGCTTTTACTTTATTAAGTTTGCCTTCTTCAAATGCTGTGGTCGAAAGATGTTTTTCAGTAATGAACATTGTTAAAAGTAAGATTAGGAATAGAATGCAGCTAGAATTGTTAAATTCAATTGTCACTATTAGGACTTATTTCAGTGTAAATAAGATTTGTTGTAAAACGTTTTGTCCTAGTTCTGATATGTTAAAATATAATTCCAGTATTTATGACACCAAGACTAGTACTAGTGATACTGATGATGGTGAATGGCATGAAATTTTTGATTTATTTGTAAATTTGTAAGTGATTATGTATCATCCGTTTACTTGACATCTACACTGTAAGTGTCAAATTAAAAAAAAATATTTTTCGACAGTGTCTAGGTCAAGTAAACGGATAACAAAATAAAATTGTATACATATAATAAAACAAATCATAATTGCAAATCTTGTTTGGATATAGTACCTAAGTTATAATGGTTGCGTTTTATTGATACCGTTCTAATTCTGAAACCTGGTTGCGACTTTTTCGCGACTTTTTCAAATGCGCTTGCGCCATGAAGAAATAAGATCTGGCAACCCTGACTGACGCGGTTGACTGTCGATCGCTAGCGTCGGCATAGACAACGCTTCTGATAAACGGTAGGACTAGATACATAGGTATATGTACATATAAATGTGTACTGCATACAATTCCCTATAGGCAGATGGCCGGTGGTTCTATCGGTATATAGAATGCTCAATTTACGACATTTAGCAAAAAATCGCTATTCGATAAGAGTAAAAGTGTTAGTTCCGGTCCGAATTTTTTTTATACAAAAAGTATTGAGAATTAAGTTCCAAATACTTTTATACTCGTAACGTACCTATCTAGAACGCATGACTTGCAAAATATTTGCAAAAAACTGATTTTCGATAACAGTAAAAGACCTACTTCCGGTAGAAATTTAGAAAAACTTTTTTACTAAAAGTGTTCTCAATTTTAATTTTAAGTACATATGAATTCTTTATAAATTGTTTAAACTTAGTAGTTGACGAAATATTGGCAAACTTCGATTTTTTCACTGAAGTAAACTACTACTTCCGATCTGCCGATTTGACTGAAAATTTAGTCAGTTCTCAAGAGGGAGATTATACTAGTAAATGCAAAATAGGGAATTGATAGCTATAGCGGTTTGACCGCTATCCTGGTCACACACAGACACACTGACACACAGCGCACACACACAGGCATTTTTTAAAAACCACTTTTTCGGTATCGGGGGACTTCAAAACGTGGGCATCTGCAAAAATCTTGAGGTCCAAAATTTTCATCATCACAATACTTCCTTATACTACATATAAGAAAGTAAGAAGGTTGTGTATTATTGAGAACGATTAATTTTTAAAGGAAACAAATATTATTAATTTCAGTACTTTTAATACGCCTATAAAAAAATATGAATTACTTTCAATAATTTATTTTAGTCTGTAAAACAAATAGATGCAAAGAGGCTTGCGGTAAAATTCAGAGATTTTACATGCATAGGTATTTAAGTAAACTTGCTTTTATATCCATAAAGGACTGAATGAATTATCTGTTCATTCAAATGCCTTGTGTACTATATCACTCACACTATATTATTTATATGTCTGTTATATTTTAAAACCCCTGTTTTCTTTCCTTGCCTGTAAAGCCTACAGTGAATCAGTTTGGCGTCATGCACTAAAGAAAAAAAACATACAAATAAAAGGATTATAATATTCATGCCTTCTTCCTTCGGCAAAGCTGAACGTTTTTATATACATATACATAAGTATGTATATTCATTATGTGTATAAATGCTTTTTTCGTAGAGTGGAACGTAAATAAAATATTTTTTAATGCTATTAGTATATACACATTTTATTAATGACTCTGCGCAGTTTATGATCAGAATTATTATTATTACCTATATAAGAATTAAATTAAATTTATTTACTTAATTTTACAGCGTCATCTGTTTACTGAAAAGCCAAAACTATGAATTTATTATGTTGGTTAACGGTTTAAATCTCAACTACCTTGAAAATTACCCCCACCACATGTGGACACTTTGACGACTAGCGCCCCACTGGTGGTGACATCCAAAATGTTGATTTTAGGCGCAACCTTTTTCTTATGGACTTGGACTATCTTCTTATACATAATCAATGCCCAAGGCAGACGTTACACAATGCAATTTAAACGATACTGTATGTCATTATATTTTACAAGTCCCAAGTTATATAGGAAGAAGTTGAGGGAGCTGTTTTGTCTTCCAAGTCCATCTACATTATATCGTTTTACGTATAATTTAAAAATAAATACTGGAATAGAAAACCCAGAATTTTTTCATATGTTGAATATGAAAGTTCAGAATCTTAAAGAAGAAGATAAGTTCTGCGTAATATGTATACTTAGATGAAATGGCTTTGAAAGCCAATTTATTTTACTATATTGGTCAAGACAGAATAGTGGGTCTTGAAGATGATGGACAAAATGAAAGAGTTTTTAAGCCAGCTCTAACGGCAACAGTGCTGATGGTACGAGGCATTTATTCTAAATGGAGCCAACCTGTAAGTTTTTATTTGTGTAACAGTACATGTCCTGGTGAAAAGCTAACAAGAATACTATTGGAAACAATAATGAAACTGAAAAGTGTGAGTTTGAAAGTGTGTGCAGTAGTCACCGACATGGGCTCCAATAATATGCAACTTGCGAAAAAATTATATATAAGTCCAGATCAACCATATTTTAAATTGGACGAACAAAAAATCATATTTATGTTCGACACGCCCCACCTAATAAAAGCACTTCGCAACAATTTCATAAAATATAAGCTTGTTTTTGAAGAAAATGAAATGTTATGGGACCACATTGTTAAATTTTATCAACATGATAAATGCTACAGTACCAGAGCAGCTCCAAAACTGACAGATTCTCACATCTTCCCTAACAATTTTGAAAAAATGAAAGTTAAATATGCGACGCAGGTTTTTAGCGCGACTGTGGCAGCAGGCTTGAATCTATATATTAGATTCGGTGTTATTCCAGCAAGTGCCGTTTCTACTGCAAAGTTTATAGATAGGATAGACAAATGTTTTGATTTATTGAATTCTTCTTCGACAAGCAGTGCGAAAAAATTTAATAGAGCATTTTATAGAGCAGTGTCAAGTATCGTTTCTGCAGGAGTGTGATTCGTTCTTCAAAACTCTTCGTGTTTATGGTGTAGATGGCGATCGTACTAATATGATTAAATGTTTAACTCCTTTCTGGATAACCATTAATGGTGTGCAACACTTATGGGATGTCCTGACAAAGACAGCATCTATAGATTACCTGTTCACCAGGAGGATAAATCAGGATGCTTTGGAACATTTTTTTGGAGCAATCCGAAAGCAAAATGGAAATTGTTTCAACCCTACAAGTATACAGTTCCAGAGATCCTTTAAAAGATTACTATGTATGAAACTTTTTCATTCAGGCACTGAGAAATGTGAGGGTGACACTGACAGAATGTTATTACAACTAGGGGGGATAATGTGCGAAGAATGTCCAGAAGAAAGAAGTAGGATAATTGCTCATGAAGTGGTTGTGGACACAGTGTACCGAAAACAAGACATTCTTCAACAAAATTTTTCACGATACATATGTGGGTATTTAATAAAAAAATGTTTATCAGTCCATACCTGTGATACATGTCACTACATCAGTAGTGCATACTGTAGGGATACATATATCCATGGGGGATCATTAATTTTGATAAAACAACATTTGAAAAGTAGTGAAAGAGAGGATATTAAGCAACTTTCTGTTGAGGCAATAATTGAGGTATCTGCTACTGAGATTATCGATCTGAACATAATAATCGTAGCAGTTTATAAACCACCAAAAGCAAACATGGAAATCTTTGAAGAGAAAATTAATCTATTAGTATACATTCTCGAAAATGAAAACAGTAAGCATATATTTATTATGGGGGATTTCAATGTAAACTTCTTGTCAAACGATAAATCCGCGAAGATGGTCACTGACATATTTGAATCGTACAATTTACAAATGCTATCAAAGGAACCTACGAGAGGTGACTCATGTCTTGATAATATATTCTCTAATATTAATAGTTCAAAGCACACCATACAAACTATTGAGTTCCATATATCTGACCACAAGGCTCAACTACTGAAATGTCAAATCCCACACTTGATCGAGACCAAAAATAAGAATATAATAACGTCTAGGACGTATAATCAGGAACAAGTAATCTTGTTTAGGGAACTGCTACAATGCAAACTATACTTGCCAATATGTGCGAATACAGCGGCTGCTATGTTCAACAAATTTCATGGTATCTTTCTAGCGGCCTTTGAATTAGCTTTTCCTATAAAAACAAGGATAAGTAGAGACAGTAACAACAGTAAAGTTACACCCACAAATCAGGGAAAACTGGGCCAATCAAAAAACAGGTTAGATGCTTTGGCTACAATATTTAAAGTTACTAAGGATGAGAGATACTATGAAATGTATAAAGTAGAAAAAAAGGAGTACTTGAAATTAACAACAGACATTGCTAAAGAACGAAACGCTAACTATATTGAAAGCAGCGACAATAAGCAGCAAGCTGTGTGGAAAATTATAAATGATAATATCAAGTCAAGGGAAATAGCAAAGGAGTCTGAACTAACGGCAGAGGAACTAAATAAATATTTTTGTAGTGTTGGAGTTCACATTGCAAACAATTTAAACAGTGATGTCTCACCAATTTCACTAATGAAAGCAAAAAACCAAATCACCTCATGCTATTTCCATCCAGCAACAGAAGTGGAAATCTTGAGTATAATCAAAGGCCTAAAAAATAAGACTGAAGATATCTACAATATCTCAACATACATTCTAAAAGAAGTTGCCACCGAAATATGTAGGAACTTAGCCGAATGTATAAACGGGGCAATGAATGAGGGAGTATTTCCTGAACCTCTGAAAGTGGCTAGGGTATTACCAATACATAAAAATGGTGACACAAAGGTGTGCAACAATTACAGACCCATCAGCATACTGCCGACCATATCAAAGGTGTACGAACAGGTAATAGCAACTAGGATGTCCTGCTTTTTTGAGATGCGCGGTCTACTATCTTCAAAGCAACACGGTTTCCGTAAAGGTAGATCAGTGGTGAGTGGTATAATGGATGCTATCAATTATATACACGACTCATTTGACCAGAGAAAGTACGTACAAATGAATATGCTGGACCTAAGTAAGGCTTTTGATTCGGTGGATCATGGGATCTTGCTACAGAAACTTGAACGTTATGGGATTAGGGGAAAGCCATTGGACCTTATCAAATCCTACCTAACAAATAGAGTTCAGTTAGTGGAATGGAGGGGTGAGAAGTCGAAAATGCATCCAGTAAGCTGTGGAGTTCCCCAAGGCTCGATTCTAGGACCATTATTGTTTATTATATTTATGAATGATATCCCGGAATGTCTTAGTGCTGAAATATGCCTTTACGCTGACGACACTTCCATTCTAAGAAATGGAATGACACAAATTGATGCTCAATAAAGATCATTGTCAGCAATAAGAAGATCAGAGGAATGGTTCACTGCAAACAAACTTAAATTAAATACAGAAAAAACACAAGAACTTGTCTTTAGAACTAAACCAAGTAGTGAAACCCATACAGCCAAATTCCTTGGACTTACGCTGGATGATTGCCTGAAATGGACACAGCACATCGATCAGCTATCAAAAAAACTAACATCAAGCATTTTTGC
Source organism: Amphimallon solstitiale (assembly GCA_963170755.1). Lineage (NCBI taxonomy): Eukaryota > Metazoa > Arthropoda > Insecta > Coleoptera > Scarabaeidae > Amphimallon > Amphimallon solstitiale. The sequence goes on from OY720684.1 coordinate 55,757,846, forward strand.
CATCAAGAGAATTAAATCAATTGCAACCCACCACGCTGCAAAATTAACCTACCATGCAGCCTTTCATTCTCATCTGGCTTATGGCATCCTCTTCTGGGGTGAATCAGCGAGTGCAGCTAGGGTCTTCCTGCTTCAGAAGAGAGCTGTGAGGTCTCTGTGCAACCTGAGACCAGGAGAATCCTGTAGGGGATATTTTAGGAGAGAAAGTATACTTACCATGGTGTCGATGTATATCCTGCAAATATTGAAATATTTCCACACACATCGACACCAGTTTCCTGTAAATGGCGACCACCGCGCATATAACACTCGACACAGGGACGAATTTGGTGTCCCATATCACCGTTTGGTGTCGACGCAGCAAGGTGTGAGTCACTGGGGGCCGAGGCTGTACAATGGTCTTCCCTCCGAGTGGAAAACGATGAATGTGGATCTCTTCGGTGGGAGGGTGAAAGGCATGCTTCTGGAAAAGGAGTGCTACTCCATGGATGAGTACTTTGCTCAAACATGATATGAACGACAGGAGTTGCCCATAACTGACGATCATCACCAGTATTCCACACATAAAAGGAATGAAATCGGAGCACCATACCACATATTACCATACCCACTGAAACCCTCAAATACTTGAGCTGTGTATATTGTTTAATTGCTTAATGTTTAATGTTTATACAATTTTTATATGTTTTATTCAAAGCTTTTGACAAATGCATCCATATGCTGGTTCATGTTTATATTTTATATGTTTATCTCTATTTATTTATATATGACAATTTCTTTGTGATGAAAAAAAAAAAAAAAAAAATTTGAGCACTGTGACAATTTCTGTAATGGTCAAATTACGAATAAAGTATACAATACAATACAATACATGTGTGCAGTATGCAAATTCACATCAGGACCTTGATGATTCTTCTTTATATTGTTATTTTAAGCCATACGAAAATGCTAATCTAGACACCTTCGGGAATTTGAATATGCCAGATGATAATGTTGTTTATTTTATATCAAAATTAGAAGCGATCTTTCAAGATAATTTTGAAAATGTACTAAGCAAAAATAAAATTATAGAAAACCTAACATATTTGTGTAAATCAATTAATTTTGTACATCAGTGTATAAATTTTCCAATGGAATATGTAATAAAGTTATATTTTAGGATTAAATTATTCCATAGCCTTAAAGCTATTAATAGAAATTTTAAACACATTTCTAAAAATAAAATAATTTTGAAATAAATTTATAATACATAAATAAATAAATAAATAAATAAATACATTTTAAACGTTGTTTTTTAAACCTTCCTCCCATTAATACAAATAAAATCATTTATTTTTTTTATTATAAATCAAATATAGTATAATAATGTATTGAGAGTATATGCATTTATAAAAACTTGATCTATGGTATATTTAAACATTAATTCGTATTTCATTATGCAGTTTATTAATATGTATTAGGTTTCCATTAAGGGAAAAAGGTCAATCTTTAAGAGATGTGTCGATAATTTTCACAAATTCAAGAAATGTAGAGTTACGGACAAATAAAAGTGGGACAATTTTTTGCCTAATGTGCTGGGATTTTGAAAAATAAACGTCAATAAATGATGTCAGAAACATTGGTTAAGTTATTGTCAAAAAACAAAGCAAGATGGAAATGGACTAACAATAGTTTATTTAAAATCACATTGTCTCTTGAGTATTTTATTTTGTTAATATTTAGCCATTGCACCATTTCGATTTATAACATCTGCTTCTCTTCGCGGCATAGAATTAGATAAACTTAAACAGTATTGGTCCGAATTATCGCCCTACTCATTATTAATTGTTTTCAGTAAGTCTTGCACATTTTGTGGTCGAACATTTCTTCTTTGAATAATACGAGCCATTAATAGCTCATTTAGCCATGTTGCATTAGCAATTATTCTTGTCTTATCAACAATATTAACGTGTGACATTTTTAGGAAATAATACATCGTTGACAAATAGATAACATTTATGAAGTTGGGAATACTATGTTCTATTCGGTAAAATTTTAAAAGCCAACAGTAACAACTAAAATAAAGTAAAATTTTATATGAGAGTTGTCCCACTTTTTTGTGTCCATAACTGTACATGTTTTCCTTTTTGTTCTTTTGACGTTTAAAGTTACATTTAAATAAATTTTTCTGCTTTAATCTAAACTTTGTATTTAAAAAGGACATGGAACGCCTAATATTAACTGAATACGGTACTGATATCAAGTAGATACTAATTTTTCTTATTTCTTTTCCCTTTACAATAAGGCGTCAAGGTCACGAAATATGGCTTGAAAAGATCAAAGGTGCCGACAGTGAGTGCAAATTCTAATTGTTATCTATTCTGTGGATAATGTGAGAGGTGGCAACGTTGCAACTAATGCCTTTCCAGTTTCGAACGTAATAAATGCATCCAATAAGCTAAATAAAAGAATTTTTTTTATAATCCCCATCACGTGATCACGTGTACCTATTTATTATTTGGAACAACTTCTGCCGTGCAGGCAACTCCTATTACATTTCATAAAGTAAATGACCAAATTCAACTATTTGTATATTTGATACACCGCGCGACATCTTTAGTATAAAATATTGTTATTTTTTGACAGAAACGAAATTTTTTGCAATCAAACGCCCCCTTAAAACAAAATATATAGTTGCTTTCATTCAGCAGGCGGATCGGGAACCGCTCCCGCTCCAACCGTTCACTTTACAACAGTTGAGTGTTTGCTGGATAGGACTGCTCACCTTTATGTGATCGTCTGTCATCTGGTACTTTTCATTGCTGCCATATGTTATAATTGTACAACTTAAACCGAATAAACAATAATAATAAGTTGTTTTTCTGCATTGTTTTGGCGTAGTTTTTAGTGTAAGGGCTGGTTTTTCCAACCCCGAATAAAATACTGGGTGAACTCCAATATTATAATACATTTATTTCTGCACAATACCTTTAATTTGCTGTATCATACCTTTCTAGTAACTTCCTTCAAAATTATGTTTTAGGTTGGTCTTGGATGCATCAATGACGCATGCGTACAGAATACGCTCAGTAAGTGAGCGTAGAATTTTTCCGCTCACAAAAATGGCGGCCGCTCCTGAACATGTTCAGAGTGAGCGGTCGTCTACTGGACATGATCACTGAACAATTGCGCAACTGTTGTGTCTGCTGAATGAAAGCGTTGTTAAGTCGCCATCTTTTATTCAACTCTCTAGTTGTACAATACTACCAACCACTGTTGCCAACCCACTACAGACGATTCCCCCTGAATGATCTGAATAATGCTAGAAAAACCCCTAAATTACATGACTAAACCCCTAAAAACCAGTAATTCAATTGTTATAAAAAAAGTAACTCCTTTATATTATTGTGACAGTTATTTGTATAGACAAATGCATGTTTCCAGGAAATTCATATACATATATCTTAATTTGTAAATTGGAAAATTTACAGTTGCTGGTGCTTGCTGCTTATTACTCAAGACTATTATTATAACATAATAAAAATAAACTTAAATATTTCTTTCTCAATATGCAATACTCAAGTATAACAGTTTTCAATGTCCCCTACAAATACCCCTAAAAATCCACCTAAGAAATAAAACCCCCCAAATTTCCCCCTTGGCTCAAAAAAAACCCTAAATCTAGGGGGAAAACCCCCAAGTTGGCAACGCTGCTACCAACTACATCATACAAAATATTTCTGTTTACAAACTAGTAATTACAGTATATTTTCGTTTACTCTTATTATAAATACAGTAGTACCCCGTTATCCGCTGACTCCGTATCCGCGGTTTCAGTCATCCGCGATATACCTACGATGAGCAGAAAACGCGTTATATCAATAAATATAAAAGTTGTAGGAGCATTTGTCGATATATCGTCGTATATATATATGAGTCATCCCCTGAATTCGGCGCTCTCTTATGATAAGTTAAACAAGTTGGAACGTGCTTAAGGTGCCACTCGCTTTTACTTGTACATATAAACGCTCCTGTTAACTATGAGTTTAGTAGAGGTGGGCAAAACGGTTCTTTTCATTGATCCGGCTCACTCGGTTCTGCTCCTCATAGTGAGCCGGGTCCTGGAACCGGCTCATTTGAACCGTGTGGATCCGTAATAGCATACCGTATGTAATACTCGGCGCCGTCGTCGGCGCAAACGAACCGAGATGATAATTTAGGCTGCGCGCACACCAATTATACAAAGTGTTTGACAAACAATTTATTTGAAGGTACAATTCACACAAATTTGACAAATTATCAGATTGTTGTACACAAATTAAGCAAAATATACCTATGTAAAACTAAATTATACATTCATTTGGTATTTATAATTATTAAAGAGAATACCATTCGAACAAAAAGTAATTAGAACTAGAGTATTTCATAATTTTCATAGCATTATTAAATGGCAATTATGATTATGATGCAGGTGTAATAAAAATATTTGTAAGAATTTTGTAACTCACAGACAACTAATAAATTAAATAGTTTATTTTATTATCCAAAGGAATATTTTTGAGAACTATATAAATAACAAATAAGTACTGTTATGCGTCTTTGACCGATACAGAACAGGCCATTGTTAAACTACTAATATAGGTAGGGGAAGGGCGGGTATAGTGAAATAGACGGGCAAAGTGAAATTTAACATTAAAATGCCTGTCTTTCATAATTTTTGTCATGTATTGCCATATATAGGGACTTTTACCAGCTGAGACTTCTAGGATGGTAGTATGGCGGCGCTCTGCGAAGCAAGTGGTTTTGTGTAGAACTGTTAGTAATTTCGTCGGCAAAACTGTAAGTATATTTCAAATTTTTTAAAGCCCTATTATAGCTTTTGTAATCTTTTTCTTGATTCACTGTTTGCCTTTCGGCAAAACAGGCAGTTGAGATTATATTTACCAATAAACAGCCCATTCTCACTGTGTTCAAAATAGTTATTACCCTTCTATTCCTATTGTGTCACGGAGGGCAAAGTGAAATTTGATATGACGGGCAGTGTAAAATAATATTTCACTTTACCCGCAATGTTGGAAATTTCTTTATTTTCCTTTCTATTTTGTTCTAGTAACAAAATGGTTTACAAATATCAAAGAAAAACGAACCAACAAATGTGGGATAAAGAACAGATGAATGCGGCACTGCGAGCCGTTAATGAAGGGGCAAAAATAAACGCCGCGGCGAGGGCCCATAACGTTCCAGTTGCAACACTATTTCGAAGATTGAAGAAGCCAATCAAAGAAGGAGCAATGAAAGGATTGGAACGATTTCGGCCCGTGTTTAGTTCTGATCAGGAAAACATCCTTGTTGAATATCTCCTACAAATGGAAGCACGGCTCTTTGGTCTAACAAGATCGGATCTTAGGCATCTTGCCTTCCAATATGCTGAACAAAACCAAATTACACATTCGATTAATAAAATTGATCAAAAAGCTGGGAAGGACTGGTTGAATGGCTTTCTGAAACCACACCCAGAATTGTCTTTACGCCTTTCTGAAAAAACTTCAGCAGCGCGGGCGTCAGCATTTAATGAAGTGAATGTTACTAAGTTCTTTGATCTTCTTGAAGGGTTGTACGAAACTCATCACTACTCCCCAGATAGAGTGTACAATTGTGATGAAACGGGAATTACGACAGTACCGAACAGACCATCTAAAATAATATCTAGGAAAGGGAAAAAGCAGGTGGGCGTATTGTCATCAGCCGAGAGGGGAACTCTAGTTACTGCCGAAATTTGCTTCAGTGCCACTGGAAATTATATTCCCCCGGCACTGATTTTTCCAAGAGTCCGTACTCATCCGATTGCTTACGACTGACGACCAGCTTGCAATACCCTCAACTTCAACTCCTTCAACAAAGACACTTCCGACACCGACAATTGTTTCACCTTACGATATTTTACCCATTCCTCACGAGGATGGGTCAGGCACTGGTGATGAGGCGACGCTGCGTTCTAGGGGTAAGAGGCGCAGAGGCACCACCATTGTAGCTACAACTACACCTGCTATTGAAGAATTAAAAAGGAAAAAGACAGGACAAGGAGAAAAAGAGTCAAAAAAGAGAGCCAAGGTAGTCAAAAAACACCTTTTCCCGTCAGACACTGAAACTGACACGAGCCTCAACCTAAGTAGTGATAATGGCTCTGAGGAGCCCGAGTTCTCAATAGATTAAGACAGATGTGACAGAAACAATAACCAGACCATCACATCAGATATAATTAGAGTAGATAGCTGGGTTGCTGTCAAATATGGAGGAAATCTTTTCCCAGGTTTGGTTATAGATAAATCCAGAGATGGGGTCAATGTAAAATGTATGGAAAAAACTCAGAAATTTTTTCGATGGCCCGTGAAAGAGGATCTAATGGCATATTCTTACAGCGACCTACACATGATCATTGGCGAGCCAAAGAAAATGCGAAGAGGTTTCTTCCTTGTTCCCGAGCTTTCTCCGTTTGTCAATATTTAGTTTATTATTGAGATTATATTATTTTTTCTTCTTATTTTTTTTCTGTTTCCGTATTTTTATGACCTAAATTTAGAAGAAAATAAAAGATATGGGTTTATTTCAGTTATTATATCAATTCACTTTACCCAGACCCTATTTTCACTTTACCCGCATTAACTCGGGCAAAGTGAAATATTACCTCCATGCATAAAAAATAGTATTTTAGTTGAGTGTGATAAGATGCGGCAACCATTTTTTGGGGTTTTAACGACCAATAACATTCAAGCCAAATGAGCATAATTTGGGATTCTATGGAGCACATTTGAAGATGTGAGAATTTTTCAAACGTTAACTATGTCACTTTGCCCACCCTTCCCCTACTTCAAGTGTTCACATATACTTAAAAAAGTCTGTTTGATATGAAAAGGGTGAAATTTATAATTTTTGGGAGAATTGAAAATACAAATATTATAAATTATATTCAGTTTCCTCTTACTCTTTAAGAGATTCACGTCTCGGCTGTATATTCCTAAAATTCGCTTAATCGGATACAGTGCACCGCATTTTACCTACAATTTATTAATTTTCCTCAACGTACTACACAATTATTGTAGTATTGGAAATACTGAGTATTGCTGTTTAGGTAATCAAAATAAATGTGTTTGAAATATGTTAAAAAATTGAATGCCTATTTTAATTTTACCAGGTCACATGTCATCGTATTCACGCAAGAAAAGTGAAATTTGGCATCATTTTACTGAGTTGGCTAATAAAGACAAGGCAAAATGTTGTTACTGTTCACAGTTAATAACTGCTAAAGGCGGTTCAACAGGAAATTTAACAAGGAATAATAAGAAAAAACATGTGGGAATTTCTATAAACAGGGCAAGTACTGTAGCATCATCTCAAACTATAGATGAACCTGAGGAGTCTCTTCCTTCTACTTCATCAGTACCATCTATTCTTTATAATTCACTAAGTGCTCCCTTGGAGTGTGTCCTGGGTCCTGAGAGAGAGAGAGCTCATCTAGCAGGGTACCTGCAGTAAAAAGGAAAGAAGACATCACCGATTTCTTTTTAAATATGAAACCAGTGTCTTTAAATAGATCAAAACAGTTTGATGAACAACTGGTAAGGATGATAGTTAAAGAATACCAGCCATTTACAATTGGTGAGGATGTAGAATTTAAAAAGTTTGTCAATTTATTGTACCCTGGATATAAGCTTCCTAGCAGGAAAACTATTTCTTCTAGTTTAATACCGCAATATTGCAATAGGACTAAAAAAACAGTAGAGGAAAAACTTAAAGAAGCGTTTGCCGTATGTATATCTACTGATGCGTGGACGTCAATTAACAATGACAGCTTTGTGGCTTTGACAGCTCATTGGCTGGGTAAAAACAAGGAAATTAGTTCAAAATTGTTATGCTGAGTTCAGTTCACTGAACGACATACTGCTGAAAATATGGCTAAAAAAAACATTCAAAGAATGGCATATCGAGAATAAAATTACAGTCATTGTCAGATAATGCAGCTAATTTGGCTGCAGTTCGGGCGGCTGGTTGGCGGCATTTGGGGTGCTTTGCACATACGATAAATTTAATTGTACAAAAGGGGGTAATGGAAATTGAAAACACCATTTCAAAAATCAGAAAAATTGTCGAATTTTTTAAGCGAAATGCTCAGTCTGCGGCTAAATTGAAGCAACTCCAGGAACAAATGGATATACCCATCCTAAAGGTAAAGCAAGACGTTTGTACAAGATGGAATTCAACGTATATAATGTTGTCGCGAATTCTAAAAATTAAAGACGCCGTGGTATATACATTGGCTATTATTTTGAATGAAGAAATAAATACACTGACTCCAAATGATTGGAATATTGCAACTGTGGCATCTGAAATTTTAAGTCTTTTCAATGTCCTAACAATGGAAATAAGCCCTGAAAAAAATGTAACATTATCAAAAGAAATTTTGTTTGTGCAATCAATGAAACGTCATGTTTTAACATTTTCGAATAATGAGACATTACTTGCAGAAATTCGGAATATGGCCCACACTCTTCATCGAGAAATTACAGAAAGATTTAGAAATATTGAACATAATGAATTTGCGCGGAGGCTGCAATTTTGGACCCCCGATTTAAAAAATTTGGTTTTTCAAATAATTCAAAATATGAAGCGGCATGTGCAATATTAAAAAATAAAGTTTGTACTACAAATATTTCTAATATAAGAAGTGAAACTGATGAAAATTTTACAAATGTTCCTTCATCTTCATTATCATGTGCCACTTCTCTGTTGTGGAAGGAATTTGATAAGCAAGTTGAAAAACAACTGGCAATTTCAAATTCGACATCGATAGCGGCTGGAATAATTGAATTTGATAAATACCTAAATGAACCAATAATCAATAGACATCAAGATCCACTAACATGGTAGCATCAAAGAAAAGATGTCTATCCCAGAATTTACGAAATAGTAAAAAGACGTTTTGTGGCTTGGCTACATCTGTTCCTTGCGAGCGCATTTTTAGTAAATCTGGGAACATTATTACTGACAGGAGAAGTCGATTAACAACCGCGAATACTTCACAAATCATTTTTTTAAATTATAATTTGTAAATTACCAATGTAGAATTTAGATTTATACGTAAGCTGTTTTGTTATTTTTACATTTTGATATTCAGTTCAGTATATACATTTTATATATGTTGTACAAAAATAAATATTTTAGTGCGTACCCTACCTGTTATATAATATCATTTTTTATTCTTCAATCCAACCTGTGACCGTATTCCAAGTATAATTTCCAAATTACTCAGTCGACCCAAGTGAGCCGAGATCCGGTTCATTGAAATTTAGTGAACCGGCTCCCTCGGTTCCCTGCTGGGATTCGGTTCACTGAACCGGTTCGGACCCGAACTGCCCACCTCTAGAGTTTAGTACTATTCGAATTGTCGGACAAGACAGTGCTTGCAATAGTTTTTAAATAAAGCAAGTAAATTTGAAAACCATTTTAAAATGGATTCTAAACCAAAAAGAAAACGTGAAATGCTCACTATTAGTGAAAAAATAAAAATCATTAATATGATTGAAATTAGGGTTACCATTCGTCCTCTTTTTACCGGACATGTCCTATTTTTGAAGTGTTATTTTTTGTCCGGTATATATTTCCATATATTGAAAAAATGTCCGGTATTTTTAGCAAACCGGCAGCGTCATACAATTCTTGCACTCAGGACAAAACGGTAACTGCTCGAGTGCTCGGCTTTCGCCGGCGACTATGGTTAGTTAGTTCTGTCAGACAGTGTCAGACCAGAGTTCATTCGCTTTTCGCGTAGTCGTGACGTTTTTTTTTTCCTGTGCTAATACAATTCTTTGACAAGAAACATGGACTCACTGTCAAGATTATAGAGATCAGCAATCTTAATGATGAAAAATCAGAAACAATTTCAAATTATTTAACTGAAGTACTCCAAAAACACAATTTTCGTCATAATTGTGTTGCTTTTGCAGGTGATTACTGTAACACAAATTTTGGAGGAGCGAAAAGGGCTGGTAAAAAAATGTGTTTTCAGGTTTAAAACAAATCGTTAACAGCAATATTATTGGCGTAGGTTGCTCTGCTCATGTACTTAGTAACTGTATACAAAACGGCACTGACTTTTTGCCTGTCGATGTTGGGTCTCTAGTTTTGAAAATTTACAATCATTTTTCTATATACACCATACGAACCGAATCATTAAAAAGTTTTTGCGAATTCGCCGATGTAGAATATAAAAAACTTCTATTTCATAGTAAAACACGATGACTATCATTATTCCCTTGTCTGAATAGAATACTAGAGTTATATGATGGTCTCCAGTCTTATTTTCTATCAGACCAATCATCTCCAGCCACTATTCGAAAGTTTCTTGAAAATAAACTTAGTGAAGGATACTTTTGGTTTTTACATTCACTAATGTATGTATTTCATGGAAAAATAAAATTAGTTGAAAGGGAGGGTAATTATGTATTGGAGGTTTTGGAATGTTCAGAAACTGTTAGAACTTCCTTGCAACAGCGTATTGAAGAACAGTTTCTACCCTTAAAAGTTAACAAATATTTATCAAAAATTCGGAAATGGATACTGAAATTATGATTTTGAAAAAGAACTTTTTCTATTTATATGAAAAGTGTCTGGAATATTTAGAAATCTGGACTGAACCTTTAAATCATTTTAAAACAATATTTTGGATGAGTTTAAAAACCCAAATTGACTGGAAGGACGTACAAAATTCAATAAATTTTTTTCAAGAAAAAGGCGTGAATATTAATGAGTCCAAGTTATTTAACCAATACTGTAATTTAAAAAAAAATATTGTTACCGCAACGCAAAGTGATGACTTTACCAACTTGCTTTCTCATCAGAAATGGAACAGATGTTTCGAAGCGTTCCCTGATGAAGAAGCAAGCAGTGAATTTCTCAAAATTTGTCAATTGTTCTTTCAATTCCGGCGCATAATGCGAACGTGGAAAGAGTTTTCTCCACTATGAAGATACAGTGGACTGAAGAACGCAATCGATTGAGTGTGTCCATAATCAAGGCAATTCTGATAACACATTTAAACTTTAAACAATTTTCTTGCAATTAATTTTTTGATTATTTATTATCAGAGAGAAACTTGTTAAAAAAAATTGGCAGTTCGCAAAAATATGAAATTTATACAGATTATTAGGTACCTACATATTTAATTCTTACTTTGTGAATATTTTTTTTATGTGCAATTAGGCTTAGGTTTATATACCTATACGCATATACATAGGTATATATTTTTTTTTATTATTAAGACGAAATAATGTTGTAGAGATATATGTTTTGTTTTTCTGTATTTTCATTTTATTTTTCATATACCTATTTAACACAAATTATAAGTTAGTCAATAAACAAATATCTAAACATTATGTTGACAAAAGTTCGTTTTTAATCTCCTCTTTTAGCCCGGCTGAAATATGGTTTTGTCCTCTTTTAGCTCGGTTGAAATATGGTAACCCTAATTGAAATAGAAAAAAAATCTATTGCAACTGTTGCTAAAATATACAATAAAAACGAATCTTCGATACGAGAAGTGTTAAAAAACAAAGATAATATTCGAGCTAGTTTTTCTAGTGCACCCCAAACTGCAAAAGTTGCAACCACAATACGTAATAAAGTGTTACTTAAGTTAAAAAATGCCTTAAATTTATGGGTGGAAAATATGACAAGAAAACATATTCCTATCGATGGCAAAGTGCTACAACAAATGGCGTTGGTTTTATATGAAGATATGCAGATCCAAGATTATACTGAAGAGGAAGGAAAATCATAGGGGGTGGCTGCACTGATTTAAAACTCGGTTTAATCTAAAAAAATATAAAAATGACAGGGAAATCTGCGTCGGCTGATCATGTAGCTGCTGCCCTGTTTCCAGAAAAATTGAAACAAATTATTGCAGAAAAGTATTATCATCCTAAGCAAGTTTTTAACTGCGATGAGACTGGTCTTATGTGGAAAAAATGCCTCAACGGACTTATATTTATAAGACTGCAAAGAGTGCACCAGGCTTTAAATCAATTAAGGATAGACTTACCTTAATATTTTGTACAAATGCAGCTGGTCATATGATTAAACCCGGACTTGTTTACCGATCACAGAATCCACGTGCTCTTAATTACAAAGATAAAGCTTGCCTGCCTGTGTTTTGGCAATCAAATCGAAGGCGTGGGTTACGGCTGTTCTATTTACACAATGGTTTCATCAATGCTTTATTGCGGAAGTGAAAAGATATTTGGAAAAGGAAGAATTACCATTTAAAGTGCTGCTGATACTAGACAATGCTCCTGGGCATCCTGTTTCACTAGGCACAGAAGATAAAAATGTTGAAGTGGTTCTTTTACCATCTAACACGACCTCATTGCTTCAACGCCTTGATCAAGGTGTCATTAGATGCTTTAAAGCCATATATATTCGACAGGTTTTCGAAATGCTGTATACAATGGCTAACGAATGCTCTGATATCGGGCTCATGGAATGCTGGAAGTCATTTACAATTGCTGACGCAATTCTATTTATCAAAGGAGCGATGGAGGAATTAAAGTCAGAAACGATAATAGCATGTTAGAAAAATCTGTTTAATGACATCGTTCTTAGTTCTGAAGACACACATGATATTAATTCACATCTAACAACGATATTTAACATAGCGCAGAAAATAGATGGAGAAGGATTTAACGATATAACCCACGAGGAACTCAGTGATTACATAAACGAAGAGGATCAAGTATTCACCAACGAGGAATTGGAAGACCTTGTGAAATCCTTTCCAGAAGCGAGTGATGATGAGGGTCAACAAGAACCGCCAACATGGACGCTTGAAAATTTTTCAGCGATATTTCGAACTGCTCAAACATTAAAAGAACAAGATAGTAGAATATGATCCAATAATGGAACGCAGTATTAAAATTACTCGCACTATAACAGAAGCCTTGAAACCTTTGGAGGATTTGTTTATTGAAATGAAAAGACAAAAACGACAACTACCAATAACAATGTACTTTGAAAAAGTCGACAAAACTATCGATAATGCACAACCATCAACATCGTTTGCTTCGGATCTAAGTAAACAATCAACTGCTAACTTGGACTTGGAGGAAGATGAATGAATATGTAGCTCACGATGACAAAGTTTTTCTTGTTGTATATTTTCTTGTTGTGTATGTAAATATGTACTACATATATGTACAGTGGCCAGCTTCTAAATCGACACCACCGCAAGCTAACGTCGACCTTATCGACACTAGACGAAAATTAGTTGCGCGGACATATGTATAATCTGTAGCGTGCTGCTCATCGCATGTCTCATTATTCCATCGACAATCATATTGAACAGTTAAGAAACTCTCCGAACAAGATACAACGCATACATTGAAATGACGTTAGTTAAGTACTGCATTCATCGCGTATTCGTAGCCGGTATACTTTTAATTGAACGCAATCAAATGCAATACAAAATGTTGTCCTTGCTGTATGGGTTTATACGATTTAAGGATACCTATAATAAGATATAAGAAATACTTTAGTAACCAGCCCTTTTGAATAACTTGTTATGAATATTATGATGTATAACATAGATATATATGTATTTTCATCTCCTAAAAAAATATCACACATGATTTAAACACATTAGAAAGCAAAAATATAACAGATTTATGGTCATTTGCGCCATAGTGGCCTACGTGATATTAAAATTCATTTCCAGTGTTTGTTAAAATCTCATAGCGGTTACCATAAACGACCATCTTTTGTGACTTCATAACTGTGTAATTTAAAATATGATTAAGTAATATGCTTATTCTCGATTATTTTCATTCTATCATACAGCGTGTTATCACAATAACTGTCAAAGTTAGGTTATAAACATTTGATAAATGGTTAAAATAGTAATAATAGCGTGCTCCGCTGGTCACACTGCTGCAAACTGATTCTATCGCTATTTTAATTATTAATTAAATTTACTGGAAAACGCTCTAAGTATCAGCATATCGCGTTTCGAAATTTAACATTACATTTGAGATGCTATCCTGTCAGAAATATAATGACGCGTATTCCTTGTTCTGTTAAAAATTATAGATGCTTTTGTTTTAAATGGTAATTTTTTTTCAAAGAAAAAAATAAGTAAGGAAAGTACTTCTCATACCGTGTATAAATTATAACTGTTTGGGTAACTTAAGCTATTCAAAACAAACATGCAACTTTCCCAATAAATTCTTATCGATTAATTAAATTCTTGGTAACGCTATCAGAACATAAATTAAAATAGTAAGACGAACAAAATATATGCATATGTCTGCCAGTAGTAATAAAACAATATTGCAGTTAACATAATTTATTAAATTTCTATCTAAAACAGAATATAAAACAGTTCAATATTTTGTATAGTATCCCCCACTGGTAATCACATCCAAAAGCCTTCTTTCCATTGAATTAACTAACCTGTTGCATATATCCGTATTTGTTAGGTCATTCCATATGTTGTGAATATGTATATCCAGTGCGTGTCTATTTCGAAAATTTGGTTGGTAATCGCGATCCCAGTTACGAACAACCGCAGCCCAGAGATTTTCTATAGGATTTAAATCTGGGGATCGCGCTGGCCAATCTATCACCTCTATTTCGGGATGTTCGGCAAACCATTCCTGGACTATTCTCCCAGTATGCACGGGGCTATTGTCTTGAACTAAAACCAAGCTGCCGTCATTGGCATACACTAGCGGTAAAATTTGCTCTTCTAGTATTTCAACATATCAATCATGTCAATCTTTGCTGCACTTCCACTAAAGTACCTGGACCATGAATGCTCATCCAGCCCCAAACCGCAGAAGAAATTCTACCACTGTTTCTGTTTTTGGTTACATAGGTCTCTGTATAACGTGTGTTGAATGGTCGATGCACAAATCTTTGTTTGTTGTCACTGGAACAAAACACCTTCTCGTCACAAAATACGACGTTTGTCCAATTTCTATATAAATTAGTGACTGCGAATTGCATTCGTGCTTCTGCATGCCTCGGTAAAAAATCTAGAACTGTGGCACTTCTTCTGGACTGAATACCCACGTCTTTCAGTCTTCTCGCTACAGTAAACGTGGAGCATTCTATCCCCGTAACTTCTAAAAGTTTTGGTTTCGAATAGAAAGGATAATCACGAGCAGTCTGCACTATCAATTCATCTTGTTCTGGTGTTGTTTTTCGTGTAAGCCCAACGGGTCTTGCTCTACGACGCATGTGTCCTTCGGCTCTGAAACGATGTATCCACCGTAATACTGTACTTTTCTGTAACAAATATTAACAAATTAGTATCGTATTGCTAGCTATTTTTTTTTCACTTACCGATCTATTAACTGCATCACAAATTTCTGTAATAGAATATCCATTCTGATGCATCGTTAAAATTCTCGCTTTTGAAAAATCTTCTGTATGGTGTCTTCTTTCCATATTAATAACACCAAACACAACTTCTTTACAAATCGTATATACACTATTTACAAATTCTTACCGCACACCGAATTCACTATTAAATACTATTTACAAAATATCACTATTACTAAACAATAAACTAAACTCTATTAACAACTGCATGCGATCAAATCAAAAACCTTTAAAAAATTCTACACAAAATATTACTTAGGTCCTCTTGACAGTTGCAGTTCACCCTATGAATTAGTGCTATTCAGATATAATGTAAACAACACGCAGTTGTTTACATTATTTCTTTGCTCCGTTGTAACTTCGTCGTAGTTTAGCTCGCTCGATTCCGCTCCCTACTTATTATATATTATAGATGATTGGGGGAAACAAATTTTACTTTTGTTTGTTCTGTAGCCTAAGTGCAAATACAAACCATCCCATTACCGTTTCTGGAAACTCCAGATTAAAATGTATTATGCAAAGTTTCAACTACACAATCCTTTAATAATTTCTTTAATCCGTAACAGGTGGGAATCACATTTCTCTATGCATTATGCTAATATATTGCAGAGATAGTAACATTTTAGATTTGACTTTAAAATAAAATTCGTCGGCAATAATTCACTCATGATTTATAAAATATAAAAAAAAATCATTGAACCGTTTCTTTGTTAAGATGCATAAAATACAGGAGCAATCTTAGATTAAAGAATTCCCTATATGTTTTCGTTCTTTATTAATAACAACATATTTTCCCCTGCGAATAATTAATATTTGTCGTATATAAGCATATTATTATGTATTTCGTGGCATATATAATTATATCGTTTTGCTACTACAAATAGCGCCGTAAGGGTTTCATTTTATACTTATACACTGAACACAATTTCTTGTAAATAGTGCAGAAATGATAATATCTACTGTAGATCCTAACTGAAGGTCACACAGAGTAACCCCCTCTACATTGCTATTAACGTTTAGGAAATTTCGTAACGGCGTCGATTAAGCTGCTGGCGACTGTACATATTGCCGTGATCCTTACATTGGTCAGGCATTGTAAGATAAATAAATAATTATGTAATAGAATAAGTTAATAATTTATTAGTAGTCAGTGTAATTATGGAAAGATGTATCATGAGTTGCATAACCGCAACGGCGTAACATTATAATGTTAGGTAGAAATTGTAACAAAATTTATTTGAAAGGTATAAAAATAAATACAAAAATAAAGTTCATGTATTCTATATTTGTAGAAACGAGGAGCACAAGATGCAATTTCAATATACAAAGACAGAACCAAATTTTATGCATTGTGTGAGAGTCGCATTAAATATTTTGAGCAATAAACCACTATTCAAAATGAATAACGTATTAAGAATAAATAACAGAGAGAGAGTTATGATGAAAGATGGTGTAGTCAAAAGAGTTAGTCATTTGAATGCCGTAAAGTTATATGAAAAAGGTGAAATTAGATATTTACGACATGAAAACATCTTTCATCATGAATAGACGTAAATTTATAAGAGATTGTTATTTGTTCGACATTCTATGGTCACATTTAATAATATGATAAATACCTAACACTTATATCTAAGCATAATTTTAAAACGAATATGTAAAAGGTATATTATTTTTATTCGACACAATATAATGTGGAAACTTCAGTAATAGCAGGTTAAATCCAGTTTTATCCAGGAAAAATTCCGAAAATAACACGTTAAATTGGTTTAATCTCATTAAAATCTACAAAGAAAAACAATGTTCAATATTGTTAACAGCTGCATACAAATCAACCTACATGAAGACGAGGAAAGATGGTTCGAAGATATGGATAAAGTTATCAAGGTCCAGGTTTATAATAACATAATTAATAAAAGGAGCATTCCAGTCGTATGCAATGTTTTTCCTGTTATTTTCAAAGGAAACGGGTGCAAAAGAAAAATACGAATAGTATTAAATAGTGGTAAAAGAATGTATTTAAATAATGATGAAAGAAGCAACAAATTCATCTATAAACATAATGAAGGATGGCGTTAATGAAAAGGAATGTACCTACCAAGATAAGAAAATCGCAAATGTGCATAGACATTAACAATAATAAACAATTTGAGTGCGTGTATAATTTGTGTAATCTCGATATGTCAAACAATATTGGTGCAGGTCAGCTAAGGGAGAACGTCAAGAAAATAAATCTGAGCAGGACAATGCCAACATAAACGTTAGTGCGGAGATTGTGGCGCTGCGAACGATGTATGGTTTTTTCTGATGACCGAAAATTATAAAAAGCCGGGAAGAAGGCAAGTACGGGAGAAGTGGCAGAGAAGCAGTCGATATCTAGAAGTGAACAAGTTGCCGAGCTCTAGTAACCGAACTTGTAAAAGTAGCGTTTGATTTTTCATTTCGTTCGATGATTGCAGGCGTGTAATACACTGCATAAAAATCATCCTTAGCAAAATGTATTAAGTTATTTTATTTTCAATAAATACTTTTTATTTCATAATTAATTTTTGCCATTTAGTTTAATT
The DNA here is from genome assembly GCA_963170755.1 of Amphimallon solstitiale. Classification (NCBI taxonomy): domain Eukaryota; kingdom Metazoa; phylum Arthropoda; class Insecta; order Coleoptera; family Scarabaeidae; genus Amphimallon; species Amphimallon solstitiale. Next base: position 55,775,818 of record OY720684.1, read on the forward strand.
TCATTTATTTTTTTTAATTATCACTATGATGGACCAATATAAGGAAGAATTTGATGAAATGTATAAACAGCATAAGTAAGTTTCACTTAAAAATAAATTATGCTAAAGATGCTATGTGGAAATATTCATCTTTAGCAAAGGGTTTTAAAAATTTATTTAATATTTTGGATGCGATTATTATCTTCTTTGTTATAAGTAGACTAAAGTAATAAATAATGGGATTATTGTTAACAATGTAGGGAGGCATCGATGACACAACGTGTGAATGTTTGTTAGTGATGTTATCTATGCATGGTTAACAAGTTTTAGATACAAAATTTTATGGGGATTTCAAATATATTGCTATACGTAACGATGGGAGCATTTTGGTGGACAATAGCCAATTTATGATATGTACAACGTGTGAATGTTTGCATATGGTGATTGGTGACGGTCTTATCAGGGTGTTTTCTGTTTTGCGAGTTTTTGTATTTTCAAAGATACTTCGTGAAAATGAATGTCTTTGGTAAGGCAAAAATTTAGCGTCGTATAATAAAATTATTATTTCTTTGAAATTATATAATGTTAAAATTTGAATATAGCAAAGAGTGATATCTATTCTAAATCTATATGTTATATTTGTAATGTAATGTGTTTTCCGTATCTTTATAAAATACACGTTTGTTTTTTTTTTTACTTGTAATTGGAAAGTAAAAAGGACAATTTCTTTTTACGGCCACATGTGGCAAGAGAATTATTTCTTCGATGATGTGGCAAGAGAATTATTTCTTCGATGATGTTATTATAAGATGTTAAAATTGAATATAAATATTTTATGAGATTTAGTTTTTTATTAGTAACCTTATCCTATTAATTTTAAATAAGAAATGTTGTGGGAAAAACAAAAGGAATATCACTGCTAGAACCTACAAGAAATATATGAATGTTGATGGAGATTGAACTTATAAATTTAATAAAGAATTTTTTTTTTCATAACAACGTTATCTCTACATTCGTAATAAATTATGCAGCTTTGTATTATCGTAGTTTGATTAAATTATGCCGGTGCAAAATTATATTTAATTTGAAAACAAGGCTATAGCAATATGTATGAACTTATATATTTATTAAACTTAAATTCTATTTGTGCCACAGCACAAGAATATTTATTTATTTATTGTTTATTTATTTAAAATAAATATTATGTAACTTATTTTTTCTTGTTTCATTGTTTTAACTTTGCTTTATATTTCATATTGTACTCGAAAATAAAGCGTTCGCTACTATCCGCGGTTTTCAGTATCCGCGGAAGACCACAGAACCAAACCCCGCGGATATGGGGGTTACTACTGTATACCCAATATTTTTACAAACTCAACTATATTCACTATAAATATATTTTTTACAAATTTGACCTTTTTTTGAATTAATAAGGTCACTGTGTTTGACTTTCTATTGGTTTTGTCCTATTTACAAGATTTTAATGTGTTGTCCCTTCTTTCCTTTTTTAAAATTTCTTGTTAAGTATAACAAGTTATTAAGAGAGAACACGGGTGTTGTTGCTGGTGCAGGAGGAATGATTTGTTATGTAGGATTGTGAGTATAGGTTTAGTTTTCCTCTATGGTTCACTTGTGTAAATTTTTATTGTTAACTTCACCTTTGACATATTTGAAAGTTATTTCAATGTTTTTTAAGTAAATAATTTATTGTTTGACTAATACAATTTTTGTATATAAAACTTTTAAACATATTTCCATGTCACTAGGTTTAGTATTATGCATTATTTTGTCACAGGTTCACCTTTTTTGTTTTTTGAAGCTTGGCCTGAAGATGTGAGTTCTTAAACTCACGAAAGCGGTAGCCAAACACCATTTACAATAAAAGAATCTGTGGGAATTTTGGACCTTTTAATACCTTCTTTCTTGAATTATCCACCCACACATGGCCTACCATACCAATTTATTTCATTACAAATATAACTCATGTGAATATAATGCAAACAACAAAACTCATTTAGAAATGCACGGAAAAACGAAACATCTGAAGGAATTAGATTATAAATGTGAGCAGTGTGAATTTAAGACAAACAACAAAAGCAATTTAAAAGTGCACGTAAAAACTAAACATTTGAAGCAATTGATTTATAAATGCGACTCATGCGAATACAGAACAAACCTCAAAAATATTTTAGAAAATTATATCAAATCAAAACATTTGAAGAAATTTGATTATAAATGTGATACATGCGAATATAGAACAAACATCAATACTAATTTAAAAATGAGGTGTGGCCACCACACGACTTTCTTATACGTATGAGCGTTTCAAACTATACAATTTTAAGAATTTTTTTATACAAAAATCATTCAAAATCCTATTCTAAGTACTTTCATTCTCTTAATAAATCGCTATAGAATGCATACTTTGCAAGATATTCGAAAAAAAGTGCTACTCGCTAAGAGTAAAAGTGCTACTTCCGGTCCGAATTTTGAAATTTCATGTATACCAAAAATATTGCAAATCCAACTCTAAATACTTTTGTACTCTTAATAAATATATATAGAATGCATAATTTACGACACATTTGCAAAAAATCGCTATTCGGTAAGAGTAAAAGTGGTACTTCCGGTCCGAATTTTGAAATTTTTTTTATACAAAAGATATTTAGAATTATCATTTAAACACTTTTATACTCGTAATGTACCTGCCTAGAAAGCATGACTTGCGAGATATTCGCAAAAAACTGATTTTCGATAAGAGTAAAAGACTTACTTCCGGTAGGAATTTCAAAAAACTTTTTTAAGACAATTTGTCTCAAATTTAATTCTGAGTACATTTGAATTCTTTATAAATTTGTTTAAACTTAGTAATTGGCGAAATATTTGTAAAATTCGATTTTTTTACTGAAGTAAACTACTACTTCCGGTCTGCCGATTTTTCTCAAAATCTAATCAGTTCTCAAGAGGGAGATTATACACGTAAATACAAAATTTGGAATTGATATCTACAGCGGTTTGACCGCTATCGTGGTCACACACAGACACACACACAGACACACAGACATTTTTTAAAAACCACTTTTTTGGTATCAGGGGACCTCAAAACGTGGACATCTGCAAAAATCTCGAGGTCGAAAATTTTCATCATCACAATACTTCCTTATACTACGTATAAGAAAGTAAAAAGACATGTTAAAACTAAACATTTGAAAGAAGCTGATTATAAATGTGACTCATGTGAATTTGGAACAAACAGCAAACATCATTTAGAAACACATATAAAGACTAAACATTTGAGGCAATATGATTATAAATGCAACTTATGTGAATGTGGAACAAACAGCAAACAGAATTTAGAAAGACGTATAAAAAATAAACATTTGATGCAATCGGATTATAAATGCAACTTATGTGAATTTAAAACAAACCGGAAAGATCATTTGGAAGTACATATAAAAACTCATCATTTGAAGCAGTTTGATTATGAATGCGATTCTTATCAATTTAGAACAAACAACAAAGATAATTTCAAAAGACATAATAAAACTAAACATTCGAAGGAAGTTGATTATAAATGTGGCTGTTGTGCATTTGGAACAAACAGCAAACAGCATTTAGAAAGACATATAAACATATAAAAGGTAAACATTTAATGGAATTTGATTATAAATGGGATAAATGTAAATATAGAACAAGCAACAGAAGTCAGATAGAAATACACATAAAGACGGTGCATTTGAATAAACTTGATTATAAATGTGACTCTTGTAAATTTAGAACGAACATCAAAGGTAAACTAGTATGTTGGAATGTGTGCAAGTGCGAATTACTGAAAATATTGAGCCGACTGTGGAAGAGACAGATATTAAAACAGATGATGGTGAAGAATTAAAAGAAATGGATTTTGATATGACTATTGAGCAACGCTGTCTGGTAATATTCATATTAAATTTGCTAACTAAAGTTTCGCTAACTGGTTGTCCATTATCTAATGCATTCTTCACCATTTCCTCCTCTTTAAGGGACAATTCAGGGAAAGATGAATCTGGTCTTGATTTATCTGTTATTAATAAATCTTTAATATGAAGGCATTCAGATACCTTTTCATTTAAGAGCTTTACCCGCAGCTTATCGCTAATATTATCTTCAATTTTTTTGGGTCCTCTCGATAACTTCACCATGTGTTTTGATTCTGAAAAATAACATTAAATGAGAAAACATTAAAGGAATACATAATGATATACAGTTCTCACATTTGGTAAGCTAATGGTGAAATTATAATATATATTGTATAATATATTATGCTGACAAATTGTCCCATGATGGTAAATAATTTTGACAGGAATAATGTCAGTATAATGCATATTACAGTTATCATTATAACTTTGATTATGGCAGAACTGTTCTATAGACCGTCTCAACCTTAGTATTCAGAATGTGTCTTATGGAGAGAGACAACATAGTTGTCAGTTCGACAATGACAGGTTAGGTTGGTAACTCATTATAATGACACGATATTTTAAATACTTGTTGGTTAGGATATTATTCTATATTATTATATTATAATATTAGTTTGACACTTGACACTACGTTAAAGTTGATTCTATGCTTCTATAGGATTAGATTTTCAATAACTTTCCCCACTTAAGAGAAATTCTAATGTAAAAATGTGCCACAATGACTGAATTCTAACGTGTCTCTAAGAAAAAATATGAACTTATATCGGGAAAGTATTTCTATGGAAGCATAGATTTGTCTTTTGCAAATATCTTACAATAATCAGAAATAAAATACATCCTTAAATAAATGTATAATCAATTGGCACCGTAAACCTTACATTAATAATTAATTACATTTTCTGGAAAAATTTCAAATTAATACACATGGCCGTTTTGTAAGACTAACAGCTATTGTAAAATAGTAATTTTTAAGAAGTAGGGGAAGGGGTAAACCTAATCTGTATGCAATACATTACCGAATAAATTTAATTCAAATACTTACTCATTTTGATACCGCTTGTCATGTGTTGGTTGCGATGGATACACGAATGTCTTTAAACTGTTGCATTTATCCACACTAAAATCGGACTTAGGAGAAGGAGGTGTAGGTAAAATTCCTATTTCGGAATTCGAATCCTTCACTATGATTTCATTATCTGTTTCCTTCAGCACCTTCTTGATCCTATCAAATGTAGAAGGTCGCCGAGATTTATCTTTATCTGATCCAGTACAATCAACAATATTGTTATCTTTGCCTTTGCCGTTGGAAGTTAAATCTATGAAATCAATATGTTTCTTATCAATGCTATCTCAACAAGTTTCTTCCCACGTGAAGAACCAAAACTGAACGGAAAAATTTTACCTTCAAGAGTACTATACTCAGCAAAAGAATCTTCGTCCAGCCTAAATGATTGATCAACAGCAGACATTGGACTGGGATTTTTTTCCCTTGTGGTTGAAATTTGTCTTTGTTACCAAAAATTGATATCCAATCTTCTAAAAATAAAAAAATAGTAATTTTGATATCATGACTTTGTGAACTGAAAAAGTTTTAACAAAATTATTGACACTTTGTAACGATATTAATGTAAATTGTAGTATTTTAAAAGATATTTCAGTGCATTTTTTGTTTATACACATTCGAATCCAGTTGTATTTCAGCTTTATCCATAGTCAACCTTTTAATATTATGTACCATGTTTAGTAAACCTCTCATCGTATCTACTCATATAAACTTAGCTTGGTTCCAAACCATTAATAAAAAAAAATCGTTTATAGCACATTATTAATTTATCTAGGAAGTTTAATACTGTGTAGTTAATTAAAATCACTTATTTTGGTAACGTTGCACAAGTGTCAAAGCAACGCGAAACATAGGAAGCGACGAAATGGCAGCTGGCAGGTAAAATGGCCCTTTTTAACTCACTCCTCTATTAAGACCAATTGTGAGTCGACAGATTCCACTTGTTTTAATAGAATCAACTCAATACTCTTCGTTTACCGTTATTAAAATTTAAATAGAATGCCAATTCAACTGACATTTAATTTTATATTTTCGTATTGTTTTACATACCTTCTTTTGCTTGAGTTTCGATAGAGTGTTCGTTCATCTGTTTCCCAGTACTACGAGGCTTCGATCTGTGCAGTAATTTTTTCTGATTCCTCGTAAGACGCCGACTGGTTGAATATGACTATGTCGACAACTTGTTTCTCCTCTTTCTATAAAAATTACAATAATAACTGTATTTATCTTTCAATTATGCACAATTACAATTAATAGGGATTAAAATTTAAATCAAATACGGATATTTGTTATTAAAAAAACAAATATTATACAGGGCGTTACAAAATTTGGGAGAACAAACATAAAGAGGTACTATACGCCAAAAAAAAAATTGTGTACATAATAAGTGCTATCCATATTAATCTTATCAAAGAGCGTAAATAGATTCATATAGATCAATTTTCACAATTCGTACAAAAACAAATTTATTAACAAGCAAATTTTAGCATGTAAAATTATCAATTATTATCAAAAAAATATCAAATAATTCTGGACCTCAAAAACTCACGCTCAATACTTACTATTGAGCGTGAGTTTTGATCATATTATTTGGAAAACAGACACATATATTGTACTGTATATAAATGTATATAGGTTTAAATATTTTTTACAATGCAATAAAATACTTATTAATACTATGATTTCTTTATTTTTCAAAGAAAAAATATCTGCTATTATATTCAATTAGTAGAATCGTTTTAGCAACAGACTTGCGTCAATAAATTGAAATGGCGTCAAATACCATTTAAGAACTGTCATAAAGAATAATATTCATATATCTATTGATATATGTCAATGTTGCCTTTATATGTTTATTATAATTATCATCTATACCATATAAATTTGTCAACAATGTCTTACGCTTTCCCTCGCCTTGGATCGTCCTGGCAGAGAGGAGGCGCAAATGGCGCTGTCGAAAACTAAATTAATGTCATCCGTTTGTAAACTCAGGCTCTGCCCGGTTATCCGAGTTTCACGCCTGTATCTTCGTCCAATTAAATATTTGAAATTTGCAGTAATAAATTAAATCTGCATCCAACCCTTGCAACGGGTAGATGGATTACAAGATAAGATTAAATTACAATTTCCAGTATTAAATTGAACATCAGTCAGATGAAATAATAAAGATTTAACTATCTGTATAGTAGGCATGCATTGCTAACAAATTTATATTGTTTGGATGAAAATAAACATATTCCTTAGAAGTCTATTACTGGTGCAATAAGAAAAAACTTTATTTTTGTAAGTCCATGCTAATAAATCCATGATCGAGTGATTACCACACTTATTTTGATAGCTTGAAACAAATAATACTTCAAATATAAAGAACACCTATTTCATAGTTGTCAATTTACTCGCAAAATAACCGAAAATAAAATTTTACGTATTTTAACAGATGCACACATTACTAATTATTACAAAAATTATCTTAACTGAATTAAAAATATAACAATAATAATTCAAATGCCGTTAAAACATGCAAAACATGTGTACTACTTATTTTGAAGATACTAAACTTAGCAAGTGCATACATTGTGTTCAGACTATGTATGCACTATCGCCATCTCCTTTTCTTTACACAGAATAAAGTATAGGAGATTAAAATGTTCAAAGTTGTATATGTGAAAGATATTAGTAAATGTTATTACCTTTATTTTAACAAATGGCTGTAAACTCAAAACAGATGCTGTTGATGTCGATGACCTTGGTGTTCGATTTATCGTGCTCTTGAATGACTTACTAGACAAGCCTCTTTTCCTCAAGTGCGAACTATAGTGAGTCTGGTGATGCAACATCAGATTCTGAAGTCTGCTTTTCATCTTGCTTCACCCTTTCTAAATTTTCTGTTGTTGTGTTCTTTGCTGATTTTCTTGTATGCGTCATAGGTTCATCATCTTGATTATGTGTTAAATCATCTCTGTTGTTTAGAGTATATTTTATGAAATGCTTTATATGCTTTATATGATATTCTAGTTTACCTTTGATGTTCGTTCTAAATTTACAAGAGTCACATTTATAATCAAATTTATTCAAATGCACCGTCTTTATGTGTATTTCTATCTGACTTCTGTTGTTTGTTCTATATTTACATTTATCACATTTATAATCAAATTCCATTAAATGTTTACCTTTTATATGTCTTTCTAAATGCTGTTTGCTGTTTGTTCCAAATGCACAACAGCCACATTTATAATCAACTTCCTTCGAATGTTTAGTTTTATTATGTCTTTTGAAATTATCTTTGTTGTTTGTTCTAAATTGACAAGAATCGCATTCATAATCAAACTGCTTCAAATGATGAGTTTTTATATGTACTTCTAAATGATCTTTCCGGTTTTTTTGAAATTCACATAAGTTGCATTTATAATCCGATTGCATCAAATGTTTATTTTTTATATGTCTTTCTAAATTCTGTTTGCTGTTTGTTATAAATTCACATAAGTTGCATTTATAATCAAATTGCTTCAAATGTTTAGTCTTTATATGTGTTTCTAAATGATGTTTGGTGTTTGTTCCAAATTCACATGAGTCACATTTATAATCAAATTTGTTCAAATGTTTTGATTTGATATGATTTTCTAAAATATTTTTGAGGTTTGTTCTGTATTCGCATGAGTCGCATTTATAAATAAATTGCTTCAAATGTTTAGTTTTTAGGTGCACTTTTAAATTGCTTTTGTTGTTTGTCTTAAATTCACACTGCTCACATTTATAATCTAATTCCTTCAGATGTTTCGTTTTTCCGTGCATTTCTAAATGAGTTTTGTTGTATTATATTCACATGAGTTACATTTGTAATGAAATATGTTGGAGGATTTCTTCCGAATTGTCTTGGTTTTTGCAAAATTGCTCTCCAGGTGGGTAAAATCGTTCGGATCGTTCATTACTCGGCACTTTGTTCTTGACTTCTTTTCATATAACTTTGCATCGGACTGGCTTAATTTCCTCTTTTTCTACAACAAATATTAAGAAAAATGAATAAGATGCACTTTAACATGTATTCGCAAATTTAATACAAAATTTGTAGACTTATTTTAGGTAATTTTTATTTCATAAACAAAATTCCTTTTTTTTAAAGTCTTATATGTAGTATAAGTATTGTGATGATGAAAATTTTCGACCTCCAGATTTTTGCAGATGTCCACGTTCACAAAAAAATGTTCTCTCCCCCCTCTCCCTCTCTCTCTGTGTGTCTGTGTGTGTGTCTACGATAGCGGCCTAACGTTAAAGCCATCAATACCCAACTGTATACTTAGGAATATAATCTTCCTCGCACATCTGATTCGATTTTCAGTAAAATCGATAAATCGGGAGTAGTACTTTATTTCAGTGAAGAAATCAAATAATAGCAATATCTCGTCCACTACTAATTTTAGACAAATATCTAAAGTATACCAAAGTGATTAAGAATAAATTAGAAAACAATTTTATAAAAAAACGTTTTTCGAAATTCCTACCAGTAGGTGTTTGTTTTACTCTTATGTAAATAAACCAGGTGTTTGCAAATATATCGCAAGTCATGCATTCTAGACAGATATATTCAGAGTATGAAAATATTTAATGCTCAATTTTGAATAATTTTTGTATAAAAAATTTACAAAATTCGGACTGAGAGTAGCAATTCTACTCTAATGGAATATTAATTTTTTTGTAAATACCTCGAAAATTATGCTTTCTAGACAGTATAATAGTTATTTATTATACAAGGGGAAAAAGTACTAGATTTTAGCTCGAGGAAAATACCGAGAACTAAAATCTAATGTTTTTTTCCGTGTATAATACGCTATTTTTTTTCTGTGACGGGAAAAACGATTTATTACTATATATTAAAGTCAGAAAATCAATCGATGTGACATTTGAAGTTTTAAATTGGTAGGCTGTTGTACTTATAGCGACATTAGACCTGCGTTGCTAAGGAAATCTGTAAAGTATTCAAATATCTGTCAATTTAATTTTGTGTCTGTGACACGCATTTTTTAAAAATCACTTTTTCGGTATCAGGGGATATCAAAACGTGGACATCTGCAAAAATCTCGAGGTCGGAAATTTTCATCATCACAATACTTCCTTATATACTACGTATAAGAAAGTAAAATGCAAATATTGTTTTAATTAATAACCGCAAGACAGGGTGTTAAACTCATTAATTTTTTCTTCTTCTTCTTTCTAGTACGTTATAGATTAAAAATATGTATTACACAAATTATAGAGCATTAAATTTCCTGCAACTTCTGTAATACACATTTTCCAATCAGATGAACAATTCACGAGTTACAGCGGAGTCAACTTCAGCAAGTTTTTACAATTCGCAAACTCGCTAATTTTTCTCTCTTAATTTCTGTAAATACCGATTACCCAATAAGTACTGCCCTTTTTTTACTCATTTCCGCACAACAAATGCAAGATTTTTTTCTCTTAGAAGTAAACGAAATATTAGCGAAGACGACTTCGCCCAGTCTGACTCAGGTATTTAAAACATCTGCCCTCTAAGCTCGGGAAAAAATCGTTAATGTTAGCGTTAGTCTATCGCAATAGACGGCGAGCGAAGTAGATCCATTATGACGGCTTCAGGAGATATTTGTTTTATATGCGAAAAAAGTTTAAATGAAGGTGCTGTCATGACTGTGATAGAAATAGGTTTGAACACTTTTCGGGAATCGAGTGTGAAAGGAAATGACCGCCATCATCTGGAAAAAAAAAGTTATCGACCAGCTACAAATGTGGCTGAAACAATGGATGATATCTATTCCTACCTTGAAGAGAATCCCGACGAATGTCAGTTCTCTATTGTTGAGCTGATGAATCAAATCAAAGAAGATTACCGCCCCGGATAGCAGAACAGTCAGGTCAAGGTTACTCCAAAAATATGGCGACGACATTGCTATTGCAACAACAACCACAAAACCCTCGACTTCTTAAACACAGGATATAAAATCCTTACAAAGGTTTACCTTCGCAAACCAGACAAAGAAAAAACTGTTGACAAAATTTACTCTCCTCCAAGTCTACAATATGCAGAAATAGTGGCGGACAACATGTTGTTCTTGCATGCGTTCAGCGGTTGTGACACTACTTCTGCTGTTTTCAACGTAGAAAAAATTAAGTTTCTAAAAACGCTTAAAGAGAACAATCATTTAGGACTAACTATACAAGGAGAATATCGCATACGTCATAATGCGCAATGAACTTATTAGAGTTGGGCGAGTGTGTAATAGTCCGTCCGATCTAGTTTAGGGTTTTTCTTTTTAAAACAGTAGCGTGGCACTTACAATTACGTTATATTGGTGTTTATGTTTTGTTGCTGTTTCTTTGAATTTAGTAAAATATTGTTCTTTAAATAAGGTACGTTTAAAAAGTATATATTTTATTCTATTTTAAAAATACTTAGAAATTATTTATACAGTGATGGCTTCATAAATAAATTGATACAAACTCTACTTGACAGTTTTTATTGAGCATTTCCAAATTTTTAATTTATCATGTGCAGTGTTACTGCTCTAATCCTTACAAAAATATTTGATAACAAAAAAGCCTACTTAAACATACAACACGGAGACTAAACATACTTCTGTATCAGCAAGTAATTCAGCACGTTTAGGACCTGATAATTCTTCATCAGACACTTCTTCTGTTTCAGGTACTTTGGCGACTTGTACGGTGGGCAATTCGTCCTCCGAAATATTTTCAGCATCTGGATCTGCTAACTGAATCTGAAACATACATATTTCTAAATATAAATAATAGCTATATTATATTAATTTTTGGTTACAATTAACGAAAATATATTTCTATTCTAAGACTACATATATGGTAGTACAATACGCACACAGTTTCCCATTTGCGTGGATATTTTCACTTTTAAATCATGCTTGTTGTTCCAATAACAAGATTACATACATTTATAACCAGATAGCGATGCGAGTTTGTGGTTAAGTTGAACGTGAACTGATTGCAAGATTATTTGCATATGATTTGCAAAGAGTAAGATTATGTATAAGAAACTGAGCGAAGAACTTTTATTTCACATTATTAAATGACCGTGCTATTAATAGTGTTTGAAATTTTACTGGCACATAAATATTTTGCAGTTTGGATTTTATAACCTACGGTTATCTGACATAAAAGAATACAAGCTAAATAATGTCAGAACGTGTTTTCCAATTTACTTATAAGAAGCATTAGAAACGGTGACTTATTATTCTGAAGGAAACAACGTCATTAAAAACTAATCAGCACACTTTCCTGTTCAGAAATAAGTCAAATATATTGATCTAAACCAAATTGTATAAGAGAAGGTAAGTTTTATTCAACAGAAATGTTTGATTTTATTTGTAATTGCTTTACGTTATTTAGAATAATCACGTAACTGATAAAACGAATGTAGCTTATAAAGGATTGGAGACGGATTAAATTCAGTATCTATATCAAAAGTCAAAGACAGATTTTGGAACCTGTTAACATATTTGTTCATAATGCTTCGGCAGAAGATTACGATAGTTAAAATAATTTGTACTTATATTCATCAGTTGAAGAAAGAACTCTGTCTAATCGAAGAGGTATATGACTCTAACTAAAATAACAATTGTTTGAAGATCATATATGCAATACTGTTTAGAAAATTTTCAAATTTAAGAAAGTATAACCATGTTGAATGTAATAGAGGAAGGAATGGTGGATGATTGATTTCAGAATAAAATAATGATCGAGTTTATTAATGTGACAACAAGATAAGCATTTGCATAGGGGGATGCAGTTAGAACATATTTCTGTTATATTATTTTTATAGTTTTTCTAAAATAACCTTTGTATATTTTCTCTAGGACTAGGACTAATTTTGTAATTATTTAATGTTATTAATGGAATTAAGATTATATAATTCCAAAAATATGTGATAGTATTGTAATATGTAATATTAATGTAGTACATTATAAATTGGGATAGTAAAAATACTTGTTCATTATTGTATTATAATTTAAAGTTGCTTGGTAAGTTAAATTCTGATCAGTAGCAAAGATTCAGCTTACGAATACTCAATAACTCAACATTTGAAATACTTTAGAATATGTTTGAATTGTTTAAGTCTGCATTAAGTATAATCTTTAACAACAACAAATTTTTACTAGCTTAAAGCTTAAGTAAATAATAATGATGTGTTTAGGTTAATCAAAAATGTTTGATTAGCATGCAAAAATTATTTTGTAATCAATGATATACCTACGAGAAATGTTTCAAACAAGTTGCTTTTAGTACACCAGTGATAATGGTAATAATCATAGAGAACAGTAAGAATCTGGCAAACAAATGTTTTTTATAACTAGTGTAATACTTTTCTGATCTTCTCGTTGTTGCATGTAAAAATACTTCAATTTTGATGCATTTAATGGAAGAGCAATATAGCACTATAAGTAAGGATACTGCTCTAGAACTATCTTTGCTAGTAAATATCTTTATTGTGTGTAGTAAAACTAACTCGAACATAATTATTAAATACATTTCTGAATGTTTAAATGAATTTCAAAAGTTCAATTTTCTCTGAAATTTTTTTATTATTTATACTCTATAAAAGCGCACGGCCGTTTCGTGTTATTTTCTGCGGAAAAGACGGCTTAACCGAATCACCATGGTTACCGATCGAACGGCTCAAAATCGACGAAAATTGGTGAATTTAGGCGCAGTACTCGTCCCTGAATACGAAAAATTGAAAGCTGTCCTTTGGCGTGGGTGTACAACCGACATTAAACTAATCATCGACGGAGAGATTTTCCTTTTTTTCGGTGCGCGTGCAGAGATATCCGGCATCAAAAGAGGAGCGTGCAAAAGTCGGCATTCGGGCATGACGAACAAATTCCGATAAACGGAGCTGATTGATGAATAAATTCACATGAAATACGTTAAAAACGCGAGAAACGTCAAACTGACAGGCAAACTGAGTGGTATCCACAGATTCACATTTAAGCGTGAAATTAGAAATTTTGAAGGTTGCGAGGGTCCAACAAGACCCGGGGTCTTAAGGAACCGGCTTCTCGGGACCTTTTGCATTCTTATTGCGAGTCGACAATCGCACGAAATCAAGGGCACGAGCACTTTGAAGTTCGTTTGCAGAAGCATTCGGTCAGAGAAATGGCCGTTTAAACGTGCACTGATATCAAAGCATTCCGGACGGGCGAAAAATAAATATCGATTCTCATGTGCACTGGCGACCAATATATTACGTTCCGGCGAATGTTCTGCATCTCCACATAATACGTAACGGTCCCGCTCGATTTAATATTTTTATCTACATACAGGGGTCGATTAATTAAATGATTTGAATTAAAATACGATAATGCCAGAACGCGTACTTCCTTAAAGGGGAAAAGGAGGATGATTGCTCTTGACATTCATGTGCCCCTACGAAATAATTTTATTTAAACGATTACGCAAACGTGCACAGTGGGCGGAGCTGGCTGATATCAATTTCTCTCTCTTCCGATTAAATGTAAAACCGGGCACTTGGGAGTTTTTACTGTTGCCCATCACTAATTCAAATGTCGAAAAAAAAACAAAATGCCCGAAGGATTTTTTGAAAATTGACGTATGAATGTGAAATTTTATATACGGGGGTGGTTGAGGTCGCCGATCACCAATCCATAGTCAAAATGTCAAAAAAAACAAAATGGCGGAATAATTTTTTTGAACATTGACGTATGAATGTGAAATTTTAGATACGGGGGTGTCTTAGGTGGCCGATCACGAATCCAAAGTCAAAATGTAAAAAAAAAAAAAATTGAAGAATTTTTGAAAATTGACGTACGAATGTGAAATTTTAGATACGGGGTTTTTTGGGGTCGCCGATCACGATTCCAAAGTCAAAATGTCAAAATAAAATGTAAGATTTTTTGAAAATTGACGTATGAATGTGAAATTTTAGATACGAATGTCTGCGGACGCCGATCACTAATCCAAAATCAAAATGTAAAAAAAGCAAAATAGCGGAAGTTTGTACAACGAGGAACTTGAAGCAAGAGTAAATAAAGAATCATCTGAATTTTGGCTTTTTATGTCTGCCAAATTAGGTTAGATGCACACGAATTATACAAAACCTAAACGTCAACAGAATATTCGAAATACACCGGATAAAATTACCAGAAACATTTGTTTAATTTCGTTTAATAACTCAGTTATAAAAGCAAACATTTAAAGGACGCGAATCAGAGGTTAAATGTTACGACACAGTGTCAAGTATCTAACCTACAACTTTAATAGTATATTATGCAATGAGCATTTAATGATAGCTGTTAAGACACGAGTAAGAAAATTACAATACGAGGCGAAGCCGAGTATTGTAATGAATACGAGTGTCTTAATAGCCATTAAATGCGAGTTGCATACACTATTTTTTCTACAAACCCATAATAAAACATTATTTTTTGAACATTCCATTTCATAAATTGAGGTTAAAATTTTCCATGCACTTTTGCGAATTTAGCTGGTAATAAATTGTTCGTGGTTACTAAGGCTTGTTCCATAATTTCTGCTGGACTCAAATTTTACATTTCACTGTCATTACCCCTCATTTTTACCGTTTATATTTTCAAAAAAGCACAAATTTTAAGTACTTACTTGTAAATTGCAGAAAACTGTCACATTTATTTAATTTGTATATCTGTCAGATATGCAGTCGCCATATTGAATATTGTTTGAATATTGGAATGTCGCATTCCTATTGGATATAAACTTGTATCGTAATGAAAAATCTGTATTCCTATTGGATATAAACTTGTATCGTAATGAAAATCTGTATCGTAATGGACATCATTAAAGTACAGGTTCGGCATATCTAATAATACAATTAAAGTATGGAAGTAGAAAAAGTATATTTTGATAAAGTTCGTCATGTTATGTTGTTTCTTTCATTTGTTAGTTTTAACGAGGACGATTTGGTTAATTTCCGTCAGTCTGACATTTCGTGTTCGCAAGTTTACGTGTGAACGAATATACTTCAACAAACTGCTGCCACGATGACATATCAATAGGCGTCCAACGGCAGCACATATGACGATGACACCCAAAATGCCACTAGAGGTTGAGTTAAATGTTACAGTAAATGTCAAAATTGAAGGGTTGACGTTCAATTAACATTGGCAGACGCACGAAAATTCCATTGCAAGTTATAAACTACCAAAGCCAGCAAATCAATTTTAGTTCGCGAGGACATTTGCCGGGAAACGTCAAAATTTGTGGCATTCGTGCAATACATAAGTCATACAACAAGTCTCCGCATTAAATATGGTGGACGATCGATACAGCTGACAATGACAATGAGTTATTTGCTTTAGTTTGACTTTAATGTAATACACTAAATGTCAGAATTACACATTACGTTCGATTAACGTTGGCGGTCGCAGAAAAACGTCAAAACGAGTAATCAATTTTAGTTCACGATGACAGTTGTACGATTGAATTGGAATATAACGTGTTTCGTCATGGGGGGTCCCACTCTCCCTTTCCCGCCAATTTTTCTTTTAGTTCCACTAAGGTCGCAAAGTCTCTGCTATTCAATAATTCAAATTACCGGGGCAAAATTGAAGACGACGCTAATGTCTGTGACCGACATTTTGCGTAGCAGATTTGGAAGTGTTTGTGTTTGTTTACTTGTTTATTTTTGTGTATTGTTATAGAACTTTCTTTAAATTGTATTATTTATAGACAGTAAACTATAGGCATTATTAAGCATCTATAGTTCATTAGTTTCATTTGGTAAGTACAATTATTTAAAAAAAAAAATACAATAAATTGTGATAATTTAGGTTCCTCATTTTCAAACATTCAGTTGAGTTTTGGAAGTGAATTTAAATTCTAAGCTTAGATAAGTTATATTCTATGTATGTAATCATTTTTAAAACATTTTCATTACTTACCAAACAAGTTAGTTATGATGAAAATATGCAGCATATTATATTTAAATAATACAGATTAGTAAAAGAATCATAAATTTATAATTTAATTGAATTTCATTTGTATTTGTTTTTATCCCATTTTTTTTTTAAATAGGTATTTTCATGTTTTTAGAGTAGTTGTCCGAGTTGTACAACATAGTAATAATGGTTTTCTTTTGTTGTTTCTGGATGTAGAACCACTAACAACGAAGAAAGAATGTATTCGTTTCCTAAAGATATTGAGGTATGTTGTTATTTAATAACTTTCTTTCTATCACAAATATACATATATACATTTGTACGTAAACGTATATGAATATATATGTACGTGTTGAGATACACAGCATACACTTAGGTGTCATTACCAACAGCGAACGCACAGACACCGGTGTTTCGGCCTTTGAGGCCTCTTCAGTGTACGTGGTGCTGCTGGCAATGATCCACGACTAAGACCGTTCTTTCTGTTCTTTGTATTATTATGATTAAATGTTCTATTAGATTGCGAAGAAATGGATGGATGTTATTGGTCGACAAGATTTGCTACAGAGAGAGAGAGCAGGGGTCGGCAACCTATGACCCATTTGGTAATTTCAAGTGACCCACTTTAGTTCCGAAAATAAAGTATAAGATATACAAGCATTTTTTTCTTTTTCCCAAAAATGTTTGTCGCAAAGTTATGAACGTAACAAATTTGAATCCAGTATAACATATAAAAATATCAGTTAAGGCTCCACCCCGCCTGACTGGATATGGAATCGGCCGATAGTATGCGGAATGCAGCGACATTGTCCAAACAAATTGTACCATTCTTGGATGCGCGCGTCGCTATCTCAGTTGTATGTCAGTTATAGCACATGTAGTACAGTAGCACAATAATATTGACCTAGTGAAGTAAATATCATTATTTAAAAAAATTACCATGAACAAACAAAAAGCAAAAAAGAGATTATTTCAAGATGTGTGGACAGAAAAGTATGGGTGTATCGAAAATGGTGACAAATTGATATGTACTTTATGTACAGATATAATTACCGCCAGGACTTATAATATTGAGCGACACTTTTCTTCAAAACATAAAAGATGTGAGTGAAATGGCAAATGAAGATAAATCTGAACACATTGCTAAACGTGTATTAAATTTTGGAAAACAAAATAAATTCTTAAACAGTTTTGTTACCAGCAACAATCACGCTACGTCTGCCAGCTTTGTTGCAGCTCTTAGCATTGGTACCAACGGAAAACCATTTACAGACGGCGAGTTTTTAAAAAACGCATTCATAAATTGTTCCGAACACTTATTTAATAACTTCGCAAATAAAAAACAAATAATTGAGAGAATCAAAGAAATGCCATTGTCAGCTAATGCCACAGTCCAGCGTCGCGTTGAAGATATGGCCAAGAATATTGATGAACAGGTCAAAAATGATTTGTTATCTTGTGACATAATTAGCATTGCAGTTGACGAAAGTACCGACATAAATAGTATTGGTAGGCTTGCAATAATTATTAGATTTGCATCAATAAACAGCTCGAATGTCAATGAAGAACTATGCGTTCTTGCTTCAATGAATGACACCACCACACGCACTGATATTTTTCGTCAAGTACAAGAGTTTACAAATTTCAAAAATGGGCAAGTATTGAATTTAGAAAGTAAATTGTTTTCCATAACAACTGACGGTGCTCCAAGTATGAGGGGAAAAACTATTGGATTTGTAAAACTAATGGAAAATGAACTTGGCCGTTCACTTTTATCGTTTCATTGTATCATACATGAAGAAAATTTATTTGCAGAGGCATCTACACAACAACTTAAGGATGTAATGGAAAAAGTTGTCAAGATCGTAAACATGATAATAGCGCGATCAGCATTAATACACAGGCGCTTTAAAGCTTTTTTGGAGGAAATTGAATCGAAATATGGAGATTTGTTATTACATTCTGAAATACGATGGTTAAGTCGGGGCAAAGTTCTTAATAGATTTGTAGAGTTTTGATGGTATACAAATATTTCTTCACGAAATCGGTGAAAATGATCTCGAACTCAATGATAAACAATGATTTAAAGACTTTTGTTCTTAACAGACATAATGAACCATTATAATGATTTCAACGTACGACTCCAAGGAGATAACCACACAATTTTGAAAATGTATGAGGAATGGAAGAGCTTTACTTCAAAATTGATATTATTTGAAATTGACATAAAAACTAAAAAATTTCATTTCTTTCCCTTGTTAAAAAGGGAACATGAAAAAGAAAATATCAATGAACGCAATCTAAATATGTTCGAAAGTTGGATGCCGGTCATTAAAAGTGAATATGAAAGTCGGTTTCAAAGTCTTAAGAAACATGGAGAAATGTTTACATTTATAATAAAGCCCGATGAAATAGAAGAAAATATTATAAATTTGCAGTATTTTGAATATCTAAGAATTAACAATTTTAGTTTAGAAATGATTGATTTTAAAAGTTCAACATTATGGACGGATAAATTCAAGAAATTGCGGAACGATTTGGAAAATACAGAAGATAATCATTTTCTCATATCAACATGTTGGGCATCACTTCCTACGAGGTTTTCATCATTAAAAAAAATTGGCTTTGCCATTTTGTCCACATTCGGGTCCACTTATAAATGTGAGCAAATATTTTCACAAATGAAATTTATTTTAAGCAAAAACAGGAGCAGGTTAACTATTGATAATTCAGATGCTTGTGTTCAACTTAAAACGACTAACTATAAACCAGACTTAACTAAATTGACGTCACAAGTTCAACATCAGGGGAGCCATTGATATCGTAGAGAAAGTTTATAAATAAAATTTATTCAACTATGTTTGTAATTATTTTCTTAATAATATATATATATTATATTTACGAAAATGCTGTTTTAATACGAAAATATCTCTGACCCAAATGTCTCTTTAATACTCGCATTTTGGTTGATTTTGACCCGCGGCCAAAAAAGGTTGCCGACCCTTGCTATAGAGTATGTGGTTCCCATTTTGATCATACTTAAACTTTTTTGGAATATCATAACCGAACAAATTTACAATATGATGCATTTCCAACATTACATTTACCAGGTAAAACGATAATCGATATTATATTAATATGCAACATACATAAGAAATACTCTAAATTTTGTAACTATTTTTCTTTGCATGATAAATATTTATTTTTAACTATCTTTATATGGTGAGTAATTTGTATAAAGTTTTAAATATTGAATTATTGTCGTCACATGTGACCCATGGTAAATCAGTGATAGAAGTTATGATAAATATGCATTGGAACAAAGTTATATTGTTTATATACCTAAAGTAACACATTTCACATTAGATATTTTTAAAAATGTTGTTTTGCAGATTATGATATATCAGTTGTAGAAGCACCTCCAATTCCTGAAGAAGATGTTAGTTACACACATGCAGGTACTCGCTTTTTTTTTACTTGATAGTTGTTCATTACACACACATATAATTTTAGCTTCTGAAATGCTTGAAATACCACCAGGACAAAGGAGGAAAATATCACCAAAATTGCATATTACACATGCAGGTTATTACTAACTACTGTTTTTCATTTTGTCATATTTAAAGTTTTGACATTTTTTAGGCATCAAAAAAAGGGGAAGCTTGTTGGGATATATGGGTGTGAAACACAGAAGACAGTTAACACCACAATCGTTAAAGGCTTATAAATTAGCGAAGGAGTTTCAATATATTGCCAGAAAATTGGATGTTAAGCTCGTAGACAATGAAAGACGTTTACAAGAAGCACTTAAGTTTGCAGAATCTGAAAAATTTTTACGTGCTAATGTAAACGAAGTTTCCCTCAAATTTATAATATTTCAAATAAAAATCCAACCTAAGAAAAGTAGAGGCAGAAGGTTCAGTATTGATGATAAAATATTGTCTTTGTCTCTTCTGAAACAGAGTCCTAAAGGATACAAGCTCCTTAGAAAAATATTTGCTTTACCGTCCAAGAAAACTCTTGTACAGTTATTGTATAAACTTCCTTTTTCTTCTGGACTTAATCAATCGAGTACAGACAGTTTAAAAACCAGTGTTGCTAAAATGGATGTGCAAGATAGGTACTGCTGCTTATTATTCGATGAGATTATGTTAGAAGCTGGTTTATATTGTAATAAAAAAGATGGTTTCATTGAAGGTTTTGAAAATGCTGGTGTAGAAAGAAAAAAAAGTTAGCTGAAAATGCTATGGTATTTATGGCAAGAGGTGTAAGAAGAAAATGGAAGCAGCCAATTGCTTTTTATTTTGTCGAGTCATCAATGAAAGCTGTAGATATGGCAAGAAATTTAAAAACCATCATTACTGCCCTTAATGATATTGGCTTGCACGTTCTGGCAACAATATGTGACCAACACTCAACAAATGCAAAAGCTATTAGATATTTGAAAGAGAATTATGAGAGGGAATCCTGTTTGGAGGAAAAAGAAAGTAGGTTACTTGGATTTAGTATAGGCGGTCATAAGAGGTCATACCTTTGCATGATCGTCCACATTTACTAAAGGGTATTCGAAATAATATGCTAAATTCCAATGTGCAATTTAAATGGAAGTCGCAAGAACAAGTAGCTAAGTGGGATGATGTAATAAAACTATATGAGCTTGACACAGGAGATTATGATACCAAAATGTGTAACAGGTTAACTGAAGCCCATGTATATCCTAATAAAATCAAGAAAATGAAGGTGAAGATAGCAGCACAGGTATTTTCCCAACGATTTTCATCTGTCATGAGAAGATTAGCAAAATTTGGTAAGCTTTTCGACACAAAATCTTTCTTAGTTGATTTCCAAATAATACTTTGATAAATCCATTTTTACTACAATTATTTTAAGCATATTTATATTGTCATTTTCATTATGCAAAATTTCACATTACAAGAAACAATCTTACCATAAACATTATCAACACAAATGTATTTTTTGTTTGTTTTTTACTTGGTGGTGATTGTCTTCTGAAAAGTGCAGCTGACACAGCGGATTTTTTGCTTTTTGCTGACAAGCTATTTGACAGTGTCAATGGCTCGGCAGTTTGTGCGCAAGAAGGAAAAACCTTGCGATGTGCGGTTTCTGCATCTTCACCTCATATGGACTTCTGGAAAGAAGCTATACATGTGTGAAATCTATAAAATTTTGTAGTAAAGAAAGAAGGAAATTTGTACCACCGACAATCACAAACTGGATAACAACATTGCA
The DNA here is from genome assembly GCA_963170755.1 of Amphimallon solstitiale. Classification (NCBI taxonomy): domain Eukaryota; kingdom Metazoa; phylum Arthropoda; class Insecta; order Coleoptera; family Scarabaeidae; genus Amphimallon; species Amphimallon solstitiale. Next base: position 55,798,008 of record OY720684.1, read on the forward strand.
GGGTTTTATTTATATATGGAATATGTTAAAGGATGTAGGGTTTGACTATCTCTGTCCAAGAAGTTTCAACCAAGACCCATTGGAAAACTTCTTCGGTTGTATGAGAAGTCACGGAGTAAGAAATACAAATCCCACTTGTACTGGTTTCACTTACTCTTATAAAAGTCTATTGAATAATAATTTTATGGCTGTGAATTCTCCATCGTCCAATTGTGAAATAGATGATTGCGAGGGTGCTTTAAACACATTGAAAGGGTTTATTACGAGCATTGAGATTATTGAGAATGTACCAAATGAAGATTCTGGAATTGCTGAAGTTGTTGAAGAAGTTTCTCCTTTCACATTTACAAACTATGATAAAATTGTAATCAGCAGCCACAGCTACATAGCTGGTTATATGGCAAAGACCATATTGAAAACAGTTAAGTCCTGTCAGATATGTAAAGAAGAATTAATATCAGACTATGATCAAGAAGAACACAATTTAATAAATGCAAGAGCATATTCTCTACATGCTCTTCTACGTCCACACACAAATTTCATAAAATTATTTGGTAAATGCAATGATATTATACATTTTTATTTACCGAAACAGTGTACAGAAAATAACATATCTACAAAGTTAATTAGTACAATCAACATACACATAAAGATGAATTTCAAATGTCAACAGCATAATTTATTTCAAATATTTGTGACAAAGTTTGTTAACTTTTACTTGTTTATGTGGACAAAAAATATGAATAATATTTTGAAAGGTAGAAACTTGCGAGGTATTAATGACGAGATTAAACTACTTGCAATACAAAAGTACAAAAAATTAAAAGCAAAAAAAAGAAAAATACCACAAGAAAAACAATTATTTTCATGAAGCATGGTAAAGAAACAGTTTGAAGAAGTAAAGTAGAAATTATGATCGATGATGGGCAAACATAGAAAACATGTGTCTGAACTTAAGCCACATATTATATAGATGACAGTCAATGTTACAGTCTAGATAAATTTCAAAGTCATTAAGTTATAATACTTGCATTAAGTTCAGACATATGTTTTCTATTTTAAGTCCTTCTTCGTCCTAGAAACTTTATGATATCACGGTATATAATATATATATATATATATATATATATATATATATATATATACCCGTTTTCTGCCCAAAATGAGATCCAAACATTTCATAGACAACCCGGGGTCCACTTTAAGGAATCATTATTTTGGAAAAAGAATTATAGGAATAGCTATAGAAATCCATTTTTAATAAGGGCCTCAACAGAGGGGTAATGCTTTTTTTATTTTTGATATACGTCATGTATACTATACAAGAGAAGGTCTTATTACAAACGAGATCACAGATTGTATATGTATAAATATGTGGTATAAAATAAGATCCGCCAATGTTGCCAAGTTTATTGCATGCGCATTATGTTGAATTACTTTTTAAGTGTAAAAAAACCGGTTGTAAATTGATGCGTAGAGTGAGAAAACAGTATCCGCGCTAAGATGAGGGAAAGAGATACCGGTATGTGAGAAATCTCGACTGGGTTTATTTACATTTTAAATTCCTTCATAGTATTTGTAACTGAGATATATGTATTTAATTTTGAAGAAAACATACCTAAATTTTACTATTACAGAAATGCCATATTGTGAATATATATGTATAATGTTATGTAGAGATAACATGAAATCAGTAAAATAATTGGTAAATTGAACTCTTAGGAAACTTTTTAATTATATAGTATAATTACTTACTCCAGTAACATTAAATACATATATACTATTAACTCTTAATATTACCTTGTTCATATTCATAAACGTTTATTATTTATAAAAAAAATATACTGTTAATTGTTAATAAAATTTCGAAAAATATTAATAAAGGTGGTATAAATACAATATACAGGGTCCACCTAGGGCGTGGGTCTACGAGATATCTCCTGCACTAAATATGATAGAGTAAATATATGTACAGTTGCTTGAGGCTTTTTTCTCTGCTATATAAATATATTTTCAGCTATACAAGATGTTCAGTTTCCTCATAACAATAAAACACTTTGGATTTTTAAATGGTATACATTACTTCAAAATTGGATTTCACAGTCTATTTTAAATTTCTTTTATGTGCGAAAATATTCAAGTTTATCTACTCGTTTCAGAGTTGTTGCGACTTTACCTAATTTTTCCCCAGGTGTGATCCTTCAAAGAAATGTCAATGTTTGATGATTGTTACACACGTATTTAGAAGTGACAGATGATATAGGTACTTATGTTCGCTAAAGAAGTATAAATTACGGAATAATCAAAATCTTGTAAACTAACAACTTTGGGCATATCAAATTCTGCCCAAAAATTAAATGTTCTTTTTGATAATTGTGTTAAAACTAAAAAAATTATCCGAATTACAATTTCCTAAAGAAAAAAATGATTTATAGTATACACTCAGCTCATTATAACTAATGGATGATTAGTTTTAAATACGTGTGTAACTACCATGGCAGATTGTTGAACCTATATTTAAATTTGCTTGTTTGTATGTTATTTGTTAATGAAGCATTGAAAGAAGATTACAATTGTGGAAAAATTAGGAAAATTGTAATAACTCTAAAATCAGTGGATGACTTTGAACACACGTTCATGCAGTATCAATTTAAAATAATGTGATATATATGATTTTACAATAATATATAAAGTATTCTATTTACAAATAATATAGTTGACAATATTTTTAGATTGTTGTGAAAGGAGCAACAGAAACGAGCAACTTTGGTTTATACACATTAAGGGCCGGTTTTTCAAACTCCGATTAAAATACCTGGTTAACCAATCATTCATTTATTAAGTCTAATAATTAATTATCTCTAACTGTAGATTTTCAATGCTAGGATATACATCGGTTATCTAAACAGTGTTTAAGGATGTATTGTACAAAGTTTGCAACATATTTGCTAGTGCATTTGGTCTAAATTAGTATATTTTGTTCTAATAATATTGGCGTCATTTTCTACATCCGAATTTGTTATTTTATTTTTTTTAAAGATTATATTCTATATAATTAAAAATTTCATTTTGGTAAACAAATGTAGTTATATCTTTTGTGAATACAGCATCTGAGAATTTCTGTGTGATTACTTACTGTTATTGAGAAATACAAAAATATTGTGGAAAATGGAAAGACTAATAAAATATACGTACATATACAGGCTGATTCGTTTTAAATTTAGCGAAGTTGTCAAATCCTGTGTTTGTTATGAATCCGTAAAGAAAATGGACATGTGACAAATGACGTTCGTATTAAAAAAAAAAACGCAAAAACTCGATTTTGTTCTTTTACCTCTAGCACCTACATTTGGCCTTGGAAAAAATTAAAACACACACTTATGGCCACTTTTAAACCTCTATCCAGTGGTGTACACGAAATTTTTGTGTAACGTTTCGTTTCTTTCTGGCCATCATCAAATATCTAATTTCTTATAAGCGCTATATTGGATTTAGACACCTCCAGAAAGAGTTTTTTTTTCTAATTCAACCATGTACTACATGTTGAAAGTTATTGATATTATGCTTTAATTGAAAGACTAAATTAGGCAAGAGAAACGAGATATGTTAAGTACTTTTTATTCTTCGAACCGAAATTCAACAGTAGCAAGTACAATATATTTACAATTGTATCTAGAATGACCACAGCCTCATCGTACCATCTTTCTAGATCTTGATAGAAATTTGGTCGAGAATGGATCGTTTACTAAGCCGCGTAATGTTCATGTCAACAGGAATTCGAATGAAAATCGACAGGATATTTTACAAATGGTAAATTTAAGGCGTGTTTTTGCAAACTGCATGTTAACCTTGTATTTTTAGATAAATAATATTCCATCAATTTCTACACGCGTAGTGGCGTCAGAATTAAATTTGTCCCAGTCTAGAGTTTGGAGAACTTTACATCAAAGTAGGTTTAAACCATACAAGATCCATTAGTCACACTTTACTACCTGGAGATAATTTAAGAAGACTCGAATACTGTAATTGGTTAATGGGAAGAATAGAAAATGAAATTTTTAAGCAATATTATCTCGTCAGATGAAACTAAATTTCCATCTCTGGAATGTTCAACAGAAATACGGAGCACTATTGGGCAGTACAAAATCCCCGACAAAACAGGGCAAGGAGACCACAACATCGTTTTGGAATAAACGTTTAGATGGGTATTTTGGTAAATCGTCTCCTAGGACCAGTTATGTATGAAGAACATTTAAATGGAGAATGATATTTAAACCTTTACATACGAATACGTATGTGACTACCTTGACAACAATATCCAATTAAATCAATTACAACATTTATGGTGGCAACAAGACGTCACACCGGCACATAATGCGGCAGTTGCTAGGAATTACTTGAATCAAGAGTTTCCGAACCGTTTGACTAGAAATAGAGGAGTTGTTGAATGGCCTGCGACATCACCTGATTTAAATACGCTAGATTATATGTTAACTATAATATTTATAAAGTAGATGACAAAACATTGAAGAATTACAAGACATACTTCAGAATGCCTTCGATGTAGTTTTTAGAACAACCATACAAAGGGCAGTTCAAAATGCCAGAAAGCGTGCCCAACTGTGCATTAATGAAGATGGCCAGATAATTGAACATTTACTATCTTGTACTCGCTATTGTTGAATTTTGGTTCGAAGAATAAAAAATACTTAACATATCTTGTTTCTCTTCGTTGGTGAATGACATTTTTGTATTACTAATGAACGATAAATGAAAAGTTTGACGGACTGAAATTTCATGGCTACCTAATTTAAGTTTAAAATTTATTCTTTCATTTAAAGCGTAATATCAACTTCTGTCAACATGTAGTACATGGTTGAAATTAGAAAAAAAAAAACTTTCTGAATCCAGTATGGGGACTATAAGAAATTAAATTAGTTGATAATGGCCATAAAAAAACAAAACGTCATATAAAAAATTCGAGTACACCATTGGATAGCGGTTTAAAAGTGGCCATAAGAATGTGTTTTTATTTTTCTCTACAAGGCCAAATGCATTTTTTTCTTTAAAAACGAACGTCATTCGTCACAGGTCAATTTTCTTTACGGATTTATAACAAACTCAAAATTTAACAACTACGCCAAATTTAAACCTATACTCTATATCCAATTATAAACCAGATCCTCATGGTGAGGGTCAAAAATAAATCAGCCTGTATAGATACGAAATTAACAGTTACCCAAAAAATGTGAAACATATGACAAAATCATAAGAGTAGGAATAATAAATTGCCCTTTTATATGAAAATATACCGTGGCCAGTCCTAGATTCTATGCTAATTTCGAAGAAAAACAACGGTTATTGTTAATTTTAATTAGATTTTTGTTTCAAGCGTTCTACAATTCCTTTTGCAAATTTAACAAGTGCACCTTCTTTGATACTCTTTATTCTGAAGTTTATCTTATTATTATAAAATATGTTATTCAATTAACCAACATAATTTGAAATAGGTATTGCAGGTACAATCACTTCATAAATATATGTCGTACAATTATAAGCATTACCTATCACAAACACAATATTCTGCCCAGACACATTTGCAAAATATTCATAAAGAATATATGAATTAATATCTTGTGATAACTTTATTTTTCGAAAAGAATACGCTATTATATTAATACGAAATATCCAGTTTTAAATAGAACACCCAATATAGGAACTACTTTATTAAATTTTATAGTACAAAACAAACTGTCAAAAGACACATTGTTTGGATCCCAAACAATGAGTTAGTCATCCGTATGACCTTGAGCAGATGTTGCCAGACTGAACGGATCGCGTCTTCGCCTAATATATCAACTGCAAATAATCTAGTAGGGCGCCCTCTATCACTGGCATGATTGAACTACGAATGTATATCGCGTGATAAAATGCGTAAAATTGAGGTCAAACATAAATTTTAAATTTTGATATTACCGACCATACTAGTTCGTATGGTGACGATATACACGCGAAACAAATCCAGATCCGATTTCGGATCTCGCTTTGAAAAAAGGATCTCCACTTGGATATGAAATGCTTAAAAATGATCTCCTTTTGACCGAAAACAAGTCTATATATATATATATATATATATATATATAAATTAAAATAATATTTCTTGGGTTTGTGGATTAAATAAATAAAACTAAATTTTACGTTTCGACATATTTAATGTCTTTCTCAAAAATGAAAATATATAATACAACCATGCCAGTAAAATTTCGTAAAACATCCTTTATTATACATTTAAAATGGGAATTTTATAAAATAACGTATTAGATAATATCTATACATGTCTTTTCCCTTTTCCTTTTTTCCTTTGGTGTCATTTTTTGATTTTATAGTTATTCAATATGTATCACCAAAGTATATGTGTCACTTTTGTTTAATTATGTTAAAGTTTTGTTGTTTTCAATAACTGTGTATGATAACGAATGCCTTCGTTTCTCGAGAAACGATGAAGTCCTGCTTAATAAATAGTATTAACGAAATGATGGTTGAAGAAAATATTATTAAATACTAATAATAACAACCGTCATGTTTAGAGATGCTGCAATTTCTATATATATACACTGTTTCTGATGAAGACAATAAAGTGTCGAAACGTTAACTTTTCAATTATTACTTACCACCAATAATAATAAAAAAAAGCCGCATTCCAAGAACAAAAAGAGAAAATATACAAAATAACGGCTAAGAAAAATACCATTTGTACTTCTACATAATATTATATATATATATATATATATATATATGTAAATTTGAATTTTAATTATTTTTAAAATTCTGTTTTTCTCAGCGGAGAAATACCTAAATTGATTTTTCTGCTTCGCGCTGAGTAAATTAATTAGGAAATTTTATCACAAAAATTTGCCCACTATGAGATTTGAACTCATGACCTTCTTAATGCCGTCAAGACGCGCTAACCAACTGCGCCACGAGGGCTTGAGTTCATATCTACTTAAACGTCTTGATATCATCAAGTGACAGTTGAAATAATACATCTTTATCCGGCAGTTCGGAAATGAATGTGTAAATTTGAATTTTAATTATTTTTAAAATTCTGTTTTTCTCAGCGGAGAAATACCTAAATTGATTTTTCTGCTTCGCGCTGAGTAAATTAATTAGGAAATTTTATCACAAAAATTTGCCCACTATGAGATTTGAACTCATCACCTTCTTAATGCCGTCAAGGCACGCTAACCAACTGCGCCACGAGGGCTTGAGTTCATATCTACTTAAACGTCTTGATATCATCAAGTGACAGTTGAAATAATACATCTTTATCCGGCAGTTCGGAAATGAATGTGTAAATTTGAATTTTAATTATTTTTAAAATTCTGTTTTTCTCAACGGAGAAATACCTAAATTGATTTTTCTGCTTCGCGCTGAGTAAATTAATTAGGAAATTTTATCACAAAAATTTGCCCACTATGAGATTTGAACTCATGACCTTCTTAATGCCGTCAAGACGCGCTAACCTTAATTTACTCAGCGCGAAGCAGAAAAATCAATTTAGGTATTTCTCCGCTGAGAAAAACAGAATTTTAAAAATAATTAAAATTCAAATTTACACATTCATTTCCGAACTGCCGGATAAAGATGTATTATTTCAACTGTCACTTGATGATATCAAGACGTTTAAGTAGATATGAACTCAAGCCCTCGTGGCGCAGTTGGTTAGCGCGTCTTGACGGCATTAAGAAGGTCATGAGTTCAAATCTCATAGTGGGCAAATTTTTGTGATAAAATTTCCTAATTAATTTACTCAGCGCGAAGCAGAAAAATCATTTTAGATATATATATATATATATATATATATATATGTATATATATGTATATATATCGGATATAAAAAATATTCCTACAAAATTGTAAAAATTTAATTTGTTAATTAGTTACACCAAACATTTTTATACATTCCTTAATTTAGAAAATTTTATAATTGTTTGCTTCACATAAAATTGAAAACATTCTTTGATGTAGAAAGGTTGGTCCTTACATTGAAAGCGTAACTTTTTCTTAAATTTAGAAGCTAGTGCCCATATAAGGAGAAAAAATAATAACAATGGTAACACTAAATTTTATATTCGGTGTATATTATTTTAGAAATAATAATTTTAAGTGTAGGTACTTGATTCTAATAGTTGACAAAGAAAATGAATTAAGATTTGCTGTTCCTTTTCATTTTAAGTAATTACTGTTAACTAAGAAACTGAGCATGCTGTATAATTGTTTTTTCTCTGATACACTTTCAAAAAAATCTTTTTTTTAATTCAGCATTTTCACATATTTTTTACAAATAATGATATTTTTTTTCTGCCACTTACTGATTCACTTTATATGTTTGATAATAACAAAGTAAAATTTTCATATGGAACCCTAATAAAATACTGATTGTAATTTTATAAATTAAAGGAATATGCTGATTTACTTTTTCTATTAGGAATTAATATGTTTCGTGTTATACTATTGAATATTTCATTGTTATGTGCACGTTGATGCAAGAATTATTTGTTTTATCAACTTACTTTGTATATGAAATGTTATTTTGTTAACAGTATAATAATCTAATAGTAAAGTCTATCTATATTTTCATACTTTTTACTTATTCTATTTTTATTTAATATAAATCATATTTAGACACGAATGACGTTTTATTTTACTACCTATTAAATAGTAAAGTACCTTTCTGATGTTACTTACTTGTATTTGTATAAATAAATACTTTTAGTTTCATTTACTTTAACCAACTATATTTATATTTGGTTAAAGTAAAATGAAACTAATTATAAATATATCATATAAATCTAAATTGAAAACCCGCCAAAATACTTCAACGACACTGCGACCTTTGTGGTAACTAAAAATTTAATCGTGAGATGTTTGAGGAGTGGCCTATATATAAAGAGTATGTAATGTATGGTGTTTCGTTCACTCATACGTAAATGTTCCCAATCGGTAGCATTAAATTCTCAATATATCGAGCAATATATCGATATATGGAAAACTATCGAGTAAGAATATTTACATTTGTCGATCGGTTGTCAATTTTCAACTTCAGAAAGCCGTCAGACAAATAAATGATGAAGAGTCTACGAAGGAAGAGTGTATTTTTGATTGAAATGTGGTACCTATCAGATACATATTAGTGTTATTATTAATTGTGTATCACTGTGTTCAATGCCGCTGAATATTATTAAATAAGTATCTGTCATTCTTCTCTCTATATCATTATAAATTGTCAATAAACTTAAAATGAATTATCGCATGTTTGTACACTAATAAAAATAACGATTTTTCTACATTATTAAGACATATTAAATACAACGACACTCTATTCATTATAATCATCGAAATGTCGTCAAGTTGACAGTTTGCAAGAATTTTTCAAGTATGGGCTATTTTTTGGTTAAAACTTGATACAAGAAAAGAGTCATACATCACAAATTTCATACAACGAAGAACTTGAACTTACAAATGAGATCGTTTAATAACGTCTGCCAAACATTTACAAGGGTCTGAAAGTGCAGACATATAGCGGTAACGAAATGAAAAAAATCAGAGATACAGTATGATTTTCTGTTAAAATGTGATACCTGTTTCTCTTGATTCGGTCATTTATCGATACATATATTAAATGGCTTGAACACATATCTGTCATCTTTCTACATAAAAATAATAAGGCGAGTTTTCTTCATTCGCTAGATGTGCCAAAACAGTTCGAAATTAGAAAAAGAAAAAAGCGTTAAGTATAAACAGTTCAGGAGTAGCAGGATTATCGCTAGAGTTTTAAGAAATATATTATTAAAGCGTAATTTGAAAATTAATTAATTATCTCAATAACCTATACGTTTAAAAACAGGTTTTGTTAAAGTTCATGTCTCCCACAGATGTTAGCCGAGTATATAAAATGTTTATATAGTTTAAAATATTATCTCTTGATGTTTGTTTTAGGACCTGTGGCAGGTACAATAAATCCACCCTCATTAAATTATCTACTACACATACATATTTGATTTTTGTACATGTGAAATCATATCTTATATAAAAATAGCATCATTAAAAACATTAACAAAAAACCTGCATTCCAAACACATAATTGTCTTTGTAAAGTGTGTTATCCATGTATAATAAACTATAATAAGTCAGTAACATCAAGAAATTCATCATATCTCCCACAGATGTGAGCCAAGCATAAAAATGTTTATATATTTTAAAATATTATCTCTTGATGTTTGTTTTAGGATCTGTGGCAGGTACAATAAATCCACCCGTATTAAACTATCTATTACACATTTGATTTTTGTACATGTGAAATCATATGAGGTAAATAAAGAATATATTTTCAAATACTTACTAACGGTCCAGTTATACAAGCAATATTATACATCGTAGTCATTAATCAATGTTATTTGTACTTTAACTGTAAAAAATGGCCTCTAAAGAAAGAGTAAACTACAACAAATCCGTCTATATGTAGATTCTGTAACGATACAAATTATACTAGATTCAGTTTTTTTTTATATCTGACTTTCTTCTTGGTTGTAGTACTACTACGCAAATAACAAATATATAGAATTATGTTTGCATAACATATTAAAAGTTAAAAAAACTATATACACACCTCCACAAATTTATTCTTTAATGTAAGATGCTGCTTAAATCGTACTTCTAAAGATTTCTAATGGTGGGTTTACATTATTCAAGTGAGTTGATCAAGTCAGTTGAATTCAAGTGAAGTGAACGTGAATTGAACATCTAAACCCCTTCATTGATTTCAGTTGATCAAGTGAATTGAATGGATTCCGAGTTGAAACATGTTTAACTTTTTATGTTCAATTGAAGGGAAAACAGCTGTTTAAAATGGCGGCAAGTAGATGGTCAGAGGAGAAGTCATGGAAATATATCATTGAATATGAAAAACATGAGTGTCTGTGGAATACGAAAAGTAGTGCATATAAAAATAGAGATGCTAGAGGAACTGCTGTCAGGAAATTAATAAGTGACATGGAAGAATTTGGCAATAACATGACAGAAGATGAGGTTAGATCACACATCGTAAATTGCTTCCAATGTTTCTATCAAAAAAGATGAAATTGTACACTTACGTATTCTGCAAAGATATTCCAGTCTTTTAAATGAATCTCCTGATGCTAAATAGCATAGAGTTATTTCCAACTTTATCCTGGGAGAAAGAGCTTCACGCATAGGCATATATACCTATAAATCAGTAATCATAACTAGTGGCTAGTGGGTAATGTTCAGCTATATGCATAACTCATATGTACTGATTGTACATAGGAGTTATGCATAAAGCTGAATAATAAATCTTTGTATAATGAACATATTTTAGGTGTTGTTGAGATCAATACCTTTTCAGATTGAAAATGTGCATTCGATTGACACTTGCCAGTTTAACTAAAACCCGTTCTAAAAAAGCATAAAATATTCTTACCTGTGCATCTTGCAAACTATTATTGTAAATTTATGCAAACCTGTGATTCTCTATCTCTTAGCAGGGCTGCGCATTTCTGCGCAGTCTCAGTCTCTAACCATAGTAACATTTGGAGCGGAAGTTATAATATGTAGTCACAGTGAAATATATATATATACAGTTCATTGTATGTAGTACTCTCATATGTCATATGTATACATAAGCACAGTATAGTAACTATACAGTACCGCGACTCTACCGCGGTCCCTTTGATGTTCGTGTTCGGGTTTTATTTTTTTAGGACGACTGCGCAGTGAACTACGCGCATAGGGGAAGTGAATATACAGGGGTCGGCGAAAAAGTTATAAATATACAATCATAATGAAATAATAAATAATTTGATTAGTTATATGAATAATAAATATTAGATATTCTGAACACTATATTAGATAACAAAAAATATATGGTAGCTAGTTTTTAATATTGCACATTCTAAAAATTACATAACACTCCTATAAAAATATAAAATAATACAATTATACTGCTTTTAGTGATTCTATTGATAAAATTGGTTAACTGTAAGCGGGGTCATAAACAATGCTTTAAAAAATCTGTGCCATACAAATATAATGTGAAAGACATCAACGGTGTTTTCTATTGTGTTGTCTAGAATTTTCAAATCAACCATCATTCCAAGTGGAAATGAACTTGCCATTTATCAACAAAATTCAAGAGAATAATGTGTGTGTGTAATGTGTTTACTTAAAATGTAGTTATTTATTGTTTTTTTTTTAAGTTTGCTTTACTTATTACCACTTTGTAGGTGGCAAATAAACAAATGCTCTATCTCACTTTCAAGGTCCTTTTTTTAAGCAAGAAACATAAGCACAGGAAAAAATCTATCATAATAAACAATTATTTTATTAGTTCATGGGTTAATGTACACATATACAAGGTTACAGGTAATAAAACACGATATTAGTAGAAATAATTGTTTATTGATAATAATATAATTTAATAATTAAAAACATGAACATAATAACAACAGCATATTGGCAATATCTGTTGAACAACTATTAAAAACATCATATGGAACCCAACAATTTCATCAGTGCTGACATTATAAAACAAATGTGATTTCAAAGACAGTTCATCTATGCAAAGGATACATTCTCGATTCTTTTCATCTAATGTATTCACTTTCAATTTTATAGCTGAAAATAAGAATTCATTAAATCCGCTGCTTATTTCCCAATTATGCGTAATAGACCTTAGAGTTGATACTGATGGTAGTCGAATTATATTTGATAGATATTTATAGGCATTGGAACTATGTAAATATAATGTTAAAGTAAACTGTTTTAATTCATTGGTGTATCGAATACCTCTGGAAGACTTTCCAGCCACATAAATTTGAAATTCAAGCAAATTAGCAAACTCACCAGTAAAATACTTACCTAAGTTCTTCTTAATATCCATACTTACATCTTCCTGTTCCTTTAATATTTTTTCATATCTTCCTTGTGCTTTCAATAAGGTCCTGATCTGTTACCTTAATGCCTGCTTCCTTGGTGATGCAGCTGATAGAGCTTGTGCTGCTGCATCTTAAAGTAAATAGTGTTATGTACAGCTTAACACACAAATAGCTATATATACATACATACACACATAGATACATAAAATACCTTTCATACTCTTTCTTGATTTAGCATCTTTTACTGAACTTGAAGAAAATTACTTATTGAAATGTATCAGTAAGGGTTTTTAACAAAATTCAATAAACGCCACTAAATCACAGTAATGCTAATATAATAACTTAGTATGTGTAATTGGGATATATATCTCAGTGATCTGTTAATTACATTTCAGGCTTGCGATAATATTTAGTGTTCAATTCTAACCTTTTCACAATATTTACTGTGGAACTGCATATCCCAATGACACATTCACACTATATTGTGTAAATTCATATGTACTACATCTTTGTACTAATTAAATATGATGAAGTGTTAAATTTAATAGAAAATGATACCTGTAAAAATCTCATCTTGAGACAATCAAAGCTTGTGGAAGGTACTTTACCAATACAAACGACACTGGACATATCTCCTCGATTGTCTAGAGAAGGCTCGCAAAAAGACAGACTCTCCTGATGTCTTGCAGTACTTCTTATTTCTTGAATTTTATATTCTGAAATAGTATTTCAATATGTACACACTTAATATCAATTAAAATATATTAACATACGATGTTTGAATAATGTTGGTATGACACCCTTCCTTAGTTTATTCTTTCAAGTAGTGTAGAAACAGAAACAATCATCTTCAAAATGCTTATTACATAATCTCAAATAATCATGACATTTTTTCGATGATAAATTTCCGTATTTGTGGTTTTCATTAAAACCAACCCTATTCCAGTGTTGCCAACCCACTACAGACGATTCCCCCTGAATGCTCTGAATAATGCTTGAAAACCCCCTAAAAACGAGTAAATAAATTGTTATAAAAAAAATAACTCCTTTATATTAATGTGACAGTTGTTTGTATAGACAAACGCATGTTTCCAGGAAATTAAAAAAATGTTATAAGTTTTTAACATATATTTAATCAATCTTTATTTAAACTTTCCAAAATAGTTCTCTTATAAAAATAATATACCTACATAGGGTAGCGAGGGGTATTGTTGGCAGGCCTCGATGATTGGCACCTCCATTTGTTTTTGGCTGTAAAAAGCACAATCCGCTTGTTTTCTACATGAAGTATTTTTTTTGCACAATGTATCATCCTTGTATGACGTGTTAGCGTGTTACACATACGACGCGGGCGTTAATTTGACAGGTCTGTTTGACAAGTCAGTGTTGCCAATAATGCTGGTGATTTATCACCAGTTCTGGTTGTTTTTCTTAATTTTAAATTACCTCGTGATTATTTTTTAAATTACTATATCTGGTGATTTTGGATACTATTAATTTTTTTCTTGGTTACCAAGAATATAAAACATTAAGCTCCTAAAAAAGTTAGTCGGAGTTAATTAGATACCGTTGGGTCCACAGTTGCGATGTGCGCATGCAGTGCAGCCGTTTACAAACACTTAAAGGTAGGTTCCTATGCACTCAGGTATGTTTTTAAGTTTTGGTCTATTTTAAGCAAGTCAAGAGAAATTTGATAATGTTTAGGTGTAATTAATTTCCTTTTTTCTTCAGTGTTTCTAAGTTGTGTTCCATGTTTTCATAGTATGATATTTCCATATTTGTAAAATTAGAAAAAGAAGGTAGACGGCTTTTATGATACCGTGATACGATTGCGGAAAAAGGCATGGATGAGTTCACAATTCTTCTGTTGAACTTAAAACTGACGAAATCTATTATTTTTGTAGGAAAATCGAATAAATTACAATTTATACACCTATCCTTAATTTTGTTTGCAATAATGCAATACTCAAGTATAACAGTTTTGAATGTCCTCTACAAATACCCCTAAAAATACCCCTAAAAAATAAAACCCCCCAGATTTCCCCCATGGCTCAAAAAAACCCTAAATCTAGGGGGAAAACCCCCAAGTTGGCAACACTGCCCTATTCATCCATTCAAAACATCTAAAAAAAATGAGGTGTGGCCACCACACGACTTTCTTATACGTATGAGCGTTTCAAATTATAGAATATTAAGAATTTTTTGTACAAAAATTATTCAAAATCCTATTCTAAATACTTCTATTCTCTTAATAAATCTCTATAGAATACATACTTTGCAAGATATTATCAAAAAAGTGCTCCTCGCTAAGAGTAAAAGTGCTACTTCCGGTCCGAATTTTGAAATTTCATATATACAAAAAATATTGCAAATCCAGTTTTAAATACTTTTGTACTCTTGATAAATTTGTATAGAATGCATAACTTACGACATATTTGCAAAAAATCGCTATTCGATAAGAGTAAAAGTGGTACTTCCGGTCTGAATCTTGAAATTTTTTTTATACAAAAGATATTGAAATTATGTTTTAAATACTTTTATACCCGTAACGTAGTTGTCTAAAAAGCATGACTTGCGAAATATTCGCAAAAAACTGATTTTCGATAAGAGTAAAAGACCTACTTCCGGTAGGAATTTCGGAAAACTTTTTAGATAAAATTATTCTCAATTTTAATTTTAAGTATATATGAATTCTTTATAAATTTGTTTAAACTTAGTAGTTGACGAAATATTAGCAAAATTTGATTTTTTCGCTGAAGCAAACTGCTACTTCCGGTCCACCGATTTTACTGAAAAACTAATCAGATCTCAAGAGGGAGATTATACACGTAAATACAAAATTTGGAATTGATATGTACAGCAGTTTGACCGCTATCGTGGTCACACAGAGAGAGAGAGAGAGAGAGAGAGAGATACATTTTTTAAAAACCACTTTTTCGGTATCAGGGGACTTCAAAACGTGGACATCTGCAAAAATCTCGAGGTCGAAAATTTTCATCATCACAATACTTCCTTATACTACGTATAAGAAAGTAATACATTACATAACTAAAATAAATTATAAAATATACCTATTTAGTATTATTACTGAGATTCATCAAGTGGAAATTGAAAAAAGGATATTCCTGGATTACCTATGACAATTCAAATTGTAAATTAGTACTTATATACCAACTTAATTTAAATTTCACAGCCTGCTCTAATTTAGAATTTAAATGATCGCGCGGTACTTCCACAACCATTAGCAATACATTTCTTAACCATATTGTAAATGATTCAGAATGTAAACCTAGATAAATTCTATAGAATCAATTAACTATTAAAAAATGCTATTTATATAACATGTACACAAATCAAAAAGGAAAACAAACAGAATGTAATAAAATCACTTCTTTTTAAATATATTTCAAATTTAGGGTTATATAAATATAAACAAACACTCGTTACCGAACCCAGAGAAGTATACTGTGCTACAGAGTGGTGAACTATGCGCATGTATTTTATGGAGGGGATCAAAACGGGAGACGTTTTACTGTATTGGCACAGTATAAACCTGCCCAGTAGTTGCACTTGCACTCCCAAAATTTATTGAGACCAAGTTGTTTCTTGCGCATTGTAATGCGCAGTGTCGCAGTGACGGTAAGAAACAGAATTAGACTTGTTTATAGTTTGTTTGTCAACAGATCTTAGTACGTGCTTTTGAAAATAACCAACCGTTTTTAAAGTGAATTAGGTTTTTGTGGATAATTGCGAAAGATTTATTTGATTTAGTGTGTTAAATTAATCGAGTACAATGAGTATAAAGTGTTGTGTACCGCAGTGTAAAAGTGTGTATTCCAAGGACATAAAAGACATTAGTTTTTTTAATATTCCATCTGAGGAAATAAGGTAAGCATAAAATTCAAATAAATATTCAGATATACATGCACATAAGTACGATTATAGGATTATAGAATTTATAAAAAGTTATTGTAAAATATAAAAAAATATTGACGTAAATTATTAATGGTTAAAATTGCTACATCATTCAAGCATACTTGTACATAATAATAGTTGCCTATGATTAATAATTTTTTCTGCACTAGGCGTAAGGAGTGGATTGCTCGAATTGGAGAAACAAGTTCTGTAAAGAAAAATGCCAAAGTCTGTAGCATTCATCTTGAAAACTCTTACTTCAAAAATGTAATGAAAAACGGGCTAGAAATTACTGCAGTGCCCACTTTATTTCTTACAGGTAAGCCCTAGGATAGATAAACTTATAAAATCAACTGTTTATTTTTTGAAATTAATCTTTTCTTAATAAAAAGTTCTTTTAAATGATGATTATATCAATTTAATCACAAATATATTGATTGCAACTAGCTTTGCTACATTTATTTGATTTTGATGCCTCTGTGATTTTTCTAACAACCAAGATTACATACACCTTTTTTTATATATGATAATTCTATTTTACAGAATGTACAGATGTTACACCTGTGTTAAAAGATGATCCACTACCAGGCACAAGTAAAGATGTTAATGTGATTATCGATCAACATACTGAAACTCATACAGGTAATAACAGTTTTTGATGTTTTATGTGATATCATTAAATTATATTTCTTATGTTTAGCTAACATTTATGTGCAAACACCGCAAAGCCTGTCAGCTACAAGTCCCAGGAAGAGCAAATTAAAAACTGAGATTCGGTATTTGAAAGGTCTTCTAAAGAGAGCGGAAGGGAAGGTTTCTACTCTGACTGAGAAAGAAAATCCGATTTCTGATGCTGATTTTATTACATTTTGTGAAAGCCATTTTAATGAGGCCACGGTTAATCTGTTTAAAATGCAGCTGAAATTATCAAGTAAAAGGGCTCATGGTTTCAGATATACAAATGAATTTAAACAGTTTGCGTTAACTATATATTTTCTCAGCCCTAAAGTTTATAGATTTTTATCTGATATTCTCCATTTGCCATCAAAAGCAACTTTATGCAGATTAACCAGTAAATGGAACATAACAGTGGGGTTGAATGACTTTCTTTTTATGGTAACTAAGAAAAGTTGAAATGATTAGTGAAGAAGCGAGGCATTGTGTGCTGTGTTTTGACGAAATGTCATTAAAGACATTTCTTTTTTATAATAGATCTAAAGATGAAATAATAGGCTTTCATGAAACTACTACAAAAACATTTTTTTCCAAGATGGTTTTTAATTTTAAGTTATTTTGCAACATTTATAAAATATGTCAAATATTGTAAAATTTAAATGTAACTAGGATTAAAATATATAATTTTATTCCATCTATGAGACTTTTTTCCAAGATAGTTTTTAATTTTAAGTAATTTTGCAACATTTATAAAATATGTTAAATATTGTAAAATTTAAATGTAATTAGCATTAAAATATATAATTTTATTCCATCTATGAGACTTTCTTCCAAGAGAGTTTTTAATTTTAAGTTCTTTTGCAACATTTATAAAATATGCCAAATATTGTAAAATTTAAATGTAACTAGCATTAAAATATATAACTTTATTCCATCTATGAGACTTTTTTCCAGATGGTTTTTAATTTTAAGTTATTTTGCAACATTTATAAAATACGTCAAATATTGTAAAATTTAAATGTAACTATATTAAAATATATAATTTTATTCCATTTATTAGGCTTTTTTTCCAAGATAGTTTTTAATTTTAAATTATTTTGCAACATTTACAAAATATATCAAATATTGTAACATTTAAATGTAACTCATATATTCAAACTAACATTAAAATGTATAATTTTCTTCCAAATCATTTTATTCCGTCTATGTAGTAGACTGTTTACCAAAATAGTTTTCAACATTTTGTAAAATTTTTATTAAATTGGCCACAGGTTTCAAATCTAAGACAATAATATGCATGACGTACATAATTATTGTTTAAATATTACTAATTTCAATACATTCACTTATTAACAAATTTAGTAAATCCGGCCCCGACTATTTTAAAATAGGGCTAGATCCGGACCTGCTTATTAAAGAACTTTCCGATCTCTCCGTTATGCGACATTGCGCCTTACAATGCGCGAACATACAACTTGGTTTCTAAAGATCAAAGGTACCGACAGCGACTGCAACTACTGGATATGTTTATACTGTGGTATTGGTACGGTACCAACCATGGTACAAATATATATGGTATGCTACAACCGTAGAGGGAATATATTCCCTCTACCACAGTATAGTACCATGATAGAAGGACTAAAAGAGATATGACACTCCCGTGGTTAAAATTCGTTCCTTCTGCGCAATGACGTCATGCGGTGACGACCAACAACGTAATTACACGAGTTTAATACGTAAAATTGTACATTACTGTTGATTGTGGATTAAATGAGGCCTGTTGACACAAAAGTTGGTAAATGAAGTGCAATGTCCTCTAATTGGATGTTATATTATTTTCAAATATGACCTTGGGATTAGCCGCAAATGTGATATTCTCATTTAAAAATCTGGATTTATAATATTGTCAACCATCCACTCCGTCCAACTAAAATGCCAGATATCCATGGCCTACTTTGGTCTAAATAGATAGTTAATAAATAATACAGTTTGCACATAGGATAATAATGGGTTTCATTTAATAAAACAAAAACATGTAATACAATATTAACATTTTAATGTATGATTTTGTCAAGTTTTCTTTTTCTAGATTTTTCTAACTCTTGAAGATTACTATTTAACTGTCTTATTCTAAAATACATTCGACTTCTAAAAAATAATGTTTTTACATCCACATGACAATGTATATGTTCGCTTTCCCTTATCAAATACTGAAGATAATTTTTTGTTATAACTAATGTGTCTTTATTAATATCTTGAAAAATTTTCTCCAATTTTTCCAGTTTTTCCATAATTTCTGGAGATGCTTTTGTCAATCCTCCTTCAGATAATTGATCAGTCCATGTAAAACTGGCTGAAGTAGATGTGGAAGTGGTTTGAGGAAGAGTAACATGTTTTAACCTATGACAAATATAACCACCTAAATTTTCAAGTCCGTCGTAAATTAATTCATCTTCATCAGCGAGTTCCATGTTATGGTCTTGGTCATTGTTCAGGTCACGATCTACAAAAACATTAAATGAACTACATATATTAATTATTAATTTTGAATCAATACTAACCAGTCAATAATTTCGAACATAATTCACTGCTTCTTACGTTTTCGCCTAATTCAAGATTCAAATCTGGAGTATGATCTTCTTCAGTATTACCAAATGACAGCGACCCATCATTTTTTCCCAGGATATATTTTCTTAGGCGATATTTGAATTCCAAAGCTGTAGGGTGATCATGGAGGCCTCCTTTGGCCCTGATTACACCAAAAAAGTTTTCTAGAACATCTTGGTTTAGTCTATACGTCAACAAATATTTAATGTTGAATTTATTTTGCATTTCATGAAAGAGAAGCTTTAAAGATGTATTGGTAATTAGAATTCCTAAAAAATTTATGCCAGCTACAAATTGACATGCATTGATTTATGTAGCATTTATACCCTTTTGGAACGGCAAAAGCTGTTTTTTGTTGGAAATTTTCATAGAAAGTACGGTGTCAGACATCTTATCCAAAATGATATTTTGTTCATTCAAAGCTAAGCCATATGCTTTTGTTCTTGCTCGTGAATCAGTTTCCGGGACTCGTACATTTAACACATCAAACCAGTCGTTCACCTAAAATTATAATTTTTATTGATAACTTACCTAATGTAATTATTTTATAATATTTTACTGTTTTGAAAAATTCTGAACACTGCGCCCAATTTGTTGATGATTTGAAACGACCTAGCATTCCACATCTAGAGATAGCAGTAGCAATTGTATGTGAAAATAACTTCGTTGCAAACTTCACTTTCTGCCTAGCTGCTCCCTTAACATTCAGCATTTCCTTGTTAATTTTGTGTGTAATTTTTAAATCTGAGCAACTGGTTAAATCAATCAATTCCTCAATAATATTTTTGTTTACTTCTTGTCCTTCCAATATAAAACCTTGATCCACAAAGTGATTTCGTATCAACTTTATTAGATGCGGAACGTCAGCAAATACAAATATTTTTTCATCATTAGCAGGATTGAGGAACCACGTTTTTGAAGTATTAATTCCTATCTCTGAATGTAAAGCACGGTTACCGCCTCCTAAATCGCTTGTCATTGCCACCACATGAAAACCTAAATAATAAGGTAATTTAAGTGATTTAACATCATATATAATTACCTGCAGATTCAACATAATTTATTACATCAAATATCTTATCCTTGGTCAGTTTGCAGTCAAAATCAAAAAATATTGGTTGCTTCCAACTTTTAAACAACCCTCTGAGCATGATCACTTGGACATAACTAAACGGTTTTATTGTTTCATCATTTACTTTATCATACAAAAACTGTTTTTTAATTTTCATTTCATCGAACGATAACACGCATACTTTATCCATTTTAGTCATATCTGAAGTTTTAATAATATGAAAAATCTTCTTTAAAATTCCTGGAGATATTAGTATTTTTTTTAGCCATGATCGAAGAGTTGAAACTGCTGGAAATGGAAATCCACGTTTTAACATAAGTCTATAAGCTTTAGGCCCTGCTGCATGAATAGCTATTGCTTTTGAAATATCCTCAGCTGACCATGTCAATCGTTTATTAGGAGTTTGTATTTTCCTTATCTGCTGAGGGCTAAATAATTTTTTCAGCTGGTTTTGTTCTTTTTCCATTACTGCTAATTGTGCTTTAAGATCAGCTATTTTTGTATCCCTGTCGTCATACTCCGTATTTACTCTAAAACAAAATGTAAGAATTCAAGAAATAAAATGTAACAATACATATTATAATAATAGTAAGACTTACCCCTTGCTAACACATGTATCCACAAGCTTGTTATTGTTACCATCACCTTCTAGAGCATCTGCATCTGGAGAAGAACCAGGTAGGGCCGGGTGATTATTATGGGTACCACCGCCATCCGAAGAAACAGTATTAACTGCATGTGTAAAAGAACTACAACAACCCAGAAGAATAATGCAGGCATTGTTAGATTTACATAAGTTAATTTATAGTATTATGAATACAAAATAGTACAATATTACCTGTTTACAACCGAATCAACAATTTTCTTGCGTTCTCTGGCTTCTCTCCTTTGCTGCCTAAATTTGTTACATTCTGAAGGCAAGGTTTTTGCCTTCATGATGTTTATACTTGGTACGGCACTCTCCTTCAACTGACGACAGTTTTTTGGATTGTAGTTCAGTAATTCGTGTTTCAAATTTCGAACGTAGTCATCGTCTGTGAAATGTGTCGAACAGATTCGAGAATTTTCAACGTTGAAACAGTCGGCACGAGAACAACAGTTCACCCATACACTTCGCGTCGGTTCCTCTTTAGGAAAACGAAAAAATTGTACATTTGGTCCAATACTTTTTAAATTGTTATTGACGGAGCAACCAAACACTGCGCACCGCATTGTACTTAGGTTAATTAATTACCCAATAGAAATAATTTCTAATTTCACAAGTAAAACGATGAGTAAAACGTCAGTCATGTCCGTCATATCACCACAACATGGTCACCACTTGACGTCACCGAGCAATGACCGGTGGGGGAAACATGCGCAATGTCATATCTCTTTTAGTCCTTCTATCATGGTATAGTACCAATACAGTAAAACGTCTCCCTTAAAAATCCCGTTTCGATCCCCTCCATAAAATACATGCGCATAGTTCACCACTCTGTAGCACAGTATACTTCTCTGGTTCGGTAACTAGTGTTTGTTTACATTTATATAACCCTAAATTTGAAATATATTTAAAAAGAAGTGATTTTATTACATTCTGTTTGTTTTACTTTTTGATTTGTGTACATGTTATATAAATAGCATTTTTTAATAATTAATTGATTCTATTACTGTTTTTTAAGTGTTTAGGTACTTTATTTAGAATTTATCTAGGTTTACATTTTGTAATCATTTACAATATGGTTAAGAAATGTGTTGCTAATGGTTGTGGAAGTATTATAGGTGATCCAGGAATATCCTTTTTTCGATTTCCACTTGATGAATCTCAGTAATAATACTAAATAGGTATATTTTATAATTTATTTTAGTTATGTAATGTATTTTTTAGATGTTTTGAATGGATGAATAGGGTTGGTTTTAATGAAAACCACAAATATGGAAATTTCTCATCGAAAAAATGTCATGATTATTTGAGATTATGTAATAAGCATTTTGAAGATGATTGTTTCCACACTACTTGGAAGAATAAACTAAGGAAGGGTGTCGTACCAACATTATTCAAACATCGTATGTTAATATATTTTAATTGATATTAAGCGTGTACATATTGAAATACTATTTCAGAATATAAAATTCAAGAAATAAGAAGTACTGCAAGACATCAGGAGAGTCTGTCTTTTTGCGAGCCTTCTCTAGACAATCGAGGAGATATGTCCAGTGTCATTTGTATTGGTGAAGTACCTTCCACAAGTTTTGATGTGTCTCACGATGAGGTTTTTACAGGTATCATTTTCTATTAAATTTAACACTTCATCATATTTAATTAGTACAAAGATGTAGTACAAATGAATTTACACAATATAGTGTGAAACATTGGGATATGCAGTTCCACAGTAAATATTGTGAAAAGTCTAGAATTAAACACTAAATATTGTCGCAAGCCTGAAATGTAATTAACAGATCACTGAGATGTATATCCCAATTACATATACTAAGTTATTATATTAGCATTACTGTGATTTAGTGGTGTTTATTGAATTTTGTTAAAAACACTTACTGATACATTTCAATAAGTGATTTTCGTCAAGTTCAATAAAAGATGCTAAATCAAGAAAGAGTATGAAAGGTATTTTACGTATGTATGTGTGTATGTATGTATATATAGCTATTTGTGTGTTAAGCTGTACATAACATTATTTACTTTAAGATGCAGCAACACAAACTTCACAAGCTCTATCAGCTGCATCACCAAAGAAGCAGGCATTAAGGAAACAGATCAGGACTTTATCGAAAGCACAAGGAAGATATGAAAAAATATTAAAGGAACAGGAAGATGTAAGTATGGATATTAAGAAGAACTTAGGTAAGTATTTTACTGGTGAGTTTGCTAATTTTCTTGAATTTCAAATTTCTGTATCTGGAAAGTCAGGAATTCGATACACCAATGAATTAAAACAGTTTGCTTTAACATTATATTTACATAGTTCCAATGCCTATAAATATCTATCAAATATAATTCGACTACCATCTGTATCAACTCTAAGGTCTATTACGCATAATTGGGAAATAAGCAGCGGATTTAATGAATTCTTATTTTCAGCTATAAAATTGAAAGTAAATACGTTAGATGAAAAGAATCGAGAATGTATCCTTTGCATAGATGAAATGTCTTTGAAATCGCATTTGTTTTATAATGTCAGCATTGATGAAATTGTTGGGTTCCATGATGTTTTTAATAGTCGTTCAACAGATATTGCCAATCATGCTGTTGTTATTATGGCAAGAGGTATTAATTCAAATTGGAAGCAACCTATTGGGTATTTCTTTTCTAATTCTGCTGTAGCAGCTGCAGATCTTAAAAAAATTATATTTGAAGTAATAGAAAAATTACATAACATTAATCTTAACGTTTTGCTAGTGGTTTCTGACCTTCGATCAAACTTTTATAAATTAGTACGCCGCGAATTAGAGGTTGATGTAGATAAGCCATATTTGTATGTAAATGGTAAAAAAATTTTATACATGTTTGATGTACCACACCTACTTAAAGCCACAAGAAACAATTTTTTTACACACACATTAGTTTCCAATGATCATTTAATCAGCAAAAATTACTTAGAAGACTTTTATAAACAAGACAAGCAAAAGCAGTATAGATTAACACCAATATTGACAGACATGCACATATACCCAACAAATTTTCAAAAGATGAAGGTGAAACTTGCTTCACAGGTTTTTAGTAATTCTGTTGCTGTAGGCCTTAATACATACATTAGCTTCAACCAACTTCCACAATCTGCTACGTACACTGCAATGTTTATTGAAGATATGAATAAACTTTTCGATGTTCTCAATTCAAGTAATTTTACAAATTGCGCTCCATTAAATAGAGCTTTCACAGGTAGTGAAGCACAAATTACTATGCTTAAAAAAATGGCTGGTTTCTTTGAAACATTAAAAGTTCAAACGAAAAGTGAACGCGATATGAAATTTATTTTTGGTTGGAGGTTAACAATTTCAAGTTTTTTAATACTTTGGCATGACCTACACAGCAGAAATAGGAAATACGTATTTACACGGTACTTAAATCAAGACTGCTTAGAAAATTATTTCGGTAAAATTAGAAATGCCTGCGGAAATTCAAGGAACCCAACACCGATTCAATTTATTAGGGCATTCAAAAAATTATTTTCATTAGAGTATTTTGACCATTCTGAAGGAGCAAATTGTATTGACGATTTTTCTGTTATTTTAAGTTCTATTAATGCAAACACATTGAATAATGCCGAATTTATGTTTAGAACCACTTCCTACCAGCCTTTAAAAGTGTATACACAAGATTATTCAAATTTGGGAACAATTGAAGGAAATGGATTGGTATATGTGTGTGGATATTTAATTCGAAAATGTCTAGAAAAACATACATGTCAAACTTGTGAAGAATACGCAAAACAAAATTCCATTCTTCGAGAGAGCAATATATATTCATATTTTAAAGCCTACGAAAATAAATCTAGGGATGCATTTGGAAATTTGTATATGCCTGCTGAAAATTTCGTGGAGTTTATTGTCCAATCAGAGATGCTTTTTTGTAAGTATTTCAATATATATTGCATAAGAAAAAATGTGGGCCATAATTTGAAAGAAGAATTTTTGAAAGTTCCCTTTATTCAACCATGCCCAGATTTTCCATTAGAATATTTACTTAATTTATTTACCAGGGTCAGAATATATTATACATTGAAATTTGCAAATAAGGATTTAAAATCACAGAAGGTAAATAAAGTTTCCTCAAAATTAAATATCTTACAGCATTTGTAAACCCTAAAGAATTACATGAAACTAAACCACAGAAAATCGTCAAGACAAATTGTTCGCGAATTAGATATAGAATAGAATTTTTATTCAATTTCTTTGGTTGGAATACGTATATTTTCCTTTTCATATTATGTCCCACTTTTAAATTGAATTGTTATTTAGTTTAAAATTCTATATTAGAGAATATAAATTATTTTCCATTTTTGTTATTAAGTTTTGTAATTTTAGAATGCTTATTTTGTTTTTGTTTTGAATTTTTATTTAATTTCTTTGGTTGGAATACGTATATTTTCCTTTTCATATTATGTCCCATTTTTAAGTTGAATTGTTGTTTAGTTTAAAATTCTTTATTAGAGAATATAATTTATTTTCAATTTTTTATTATTAAGTTTTGGAATTTTAGAATGCTTATTTTGTTTTTGTTTTTTGTGAAGTTATGATGAAATTTATTACTGTAATCTATCAGTAAAAGACCTGATGCTTCAAATATTACATAAATTCCCCTGTTTTATTTTGATTTTGTTAGGACAAACTACGTTTTTTAGTATTCTGTTGCTGGGAATGCTTCGGAATGCGATAATACATCGACATATATTATACAATTTCCGATATATTTTGTATTTACATAATTAATCTTTCTTTTTTGCAGGTTATTTTTCTTATATTTATATTTTATTTGTTCATGTTTTTAATTATTAAATTATATTATTATCAATAAATAATTATTTCTACTAATATCGTGTTTTATTACCTGTAACCTTGTATATGTGTACATTAACCCATGAACTAATAAAATAATATTCGTTTATTATGATATTTTTTTTCCTGTGCTTATGTTTCTTCCTTAAAAAAAGGACCTTGAAAGTGAGATAGAGCATTTGTTTATTTGCTACCTCACAAAGTGGTAATAAGTAAAGCAAACTTTAAATAATACAATAAACAACTACATTTTCAATAAACACATTACACACACACATTATTCTCTTGAATTATGTTGATAAATGGCAAGTTCATTTCAACTTGGAATGATGGTTGATTTGAAAATTCTAGACAACATAACAGAAAACACCGTTGATGTCTTCACATTATATTTGTATGGCACAGATTTTTTAAATCATTGTTTAATGACCTGGCTTACAGTTAACCAATTTTATCAATAGAATCACTAAAAGTAGTATAATTGTATTATTTTATATTTTTATACGAGTGTTATGTAATTTTTAGAATGTGAAATATTAAAAACTAGCTACCATATATTTTTTGTTATCTAATATAGTGTTCAGAATATCTAATATTTATTATTCATATAACTAATCGAATTATTTATTATTTCATTATGATTGTATATTTATAACTTTTTCGCCGACCCTTGTATATTCACTTCCCCTATGCGCGTAGTTCACTGCGCAGTCCTAAAAAAATAAAACTCGAACACGAACATCAAAGGGACCGCGGTAGAGTCGCGGTACTGTATAGTTACTATACTGTGCCTCTACGCTACAACTTTGACTCAAATTCGTCTATTTGTGCGCTGCACACACTACGTCATCAATGTTGCGTCATCCATCATAATGTTTCTAGTTTGTGTGTTTGTGTTTTGTTTATTTTCGAAGAAGTTATATACTAGTATTTTGTGTAATTACAGTTATTATTTAATATCTTTAGTGTAGTTATTAAGATTTGTATATATTTTTGTTAAGCCAAAGACTTTTACTTTGATTTATTTAGAACTTAAGAAGAGGTTATATAACATAGAAGGTAATGAGTTTATTAAATATTGTATTATAAAGCAATACATTTGCCTCTACCTTTAGCTCATCTAATATGGTAAGCTGCTGTGTGTTGAACTGCAAAAGCAGGTCAGAAAATACTCTAGGAAGGAATATTAGATATTTTCGTTTTCCTAAAGATCATAACCTATCTCAGCAATGGATACAAGCCTGTGGTAGAAGGATAAAAAACACAAGAAATTGTAAGTTTTGTATTTGGATGTATTTGTATACCTTTTAATGATGTTATTATTTACAGATTTTATATGTTCACTTCATTTTGCAAGAGATGCATATGAGAACTGGTACTTAAATAATCATCAGATGAGAGAGAAATATATGTATCCAGTAAAATCTACCCGAATACTTCATAAAACAGCTGTTCCTACATTGTACATACATACACATAGTGAAGCTGCTGTGAATTATTCGACTTTACAACCATCAACATCAAGGTAACAGATATGAAATAACGCAAGAGAGTACTTACTTTTAAATTATTTAGTATGCAGAGTAGGATGTTGCAGAAGAAGTATGTTAATCTGTAATACGTACCTTACATACAATCACCACTTATACTGTATTTAAAAAAATACAAATAAACTTGTTTGTATGAAGCAATGAACCTAATAATAACCTATGTATTATATGCCAATGTAAAAAGTATTACCTACTTAATGAATTATTACAGTTATTCCATCAATCGATCGGAAGAAATCAACCTGTTAGCTGCAACTATAGAAGATACAGAAGTAACATTCTCTATTCCAAAAGAAGATTCCTCAACAAGGTAAGGGAAAATTTAACTCGTTAGTGGAGTTGTCAAAACATAGTTATTATGAAAAGAGTTGTATTCAAATAAGCTCTCAAATTAAAAGCTCAAAATGTTTTAAATAGTTTTGTAATGTTCAAGTGGTGTGCAATGTAAAAATTCTTAAAGAAATTGCTGTTTCATACTTTTAACAAATAAATAAGGTTAGCAATACTACCTTACCATGTTTAATAAACAAAGCATTCTAATTTGAATAATTTGTTCTAGTTGTTCTATTGTTCCCGAGGAAAGAAGAAACCAAACATGCGAAACAGAAAAATATTGTGAAGTAGCATATACAAAACCTGGAGAATTTTCATTAAGGTAAATATATATATATCATTAATGATGTAATTTATAATCTGTAAGGGAGAATGATCATTGTTACATATGATATTAAGGAATTACAGAAAGAAAATGATCGATTTTAATTGTTACTTTCTCATTAATACCTATTTTCATATGCCCAAAGAGTACACAAATCAGTCTTAGTTATTTAATTATTATATATACTTCTTATTTGATACATATTACTATATACCTATGTTCCATTTTTACTGAAATGCTTGGCCATAAGCTGTTATGTAAGTAATAATGTAGACTTTATTGATTAAGATTATGGTGTATAATAATTAATTTTAATATGCTAACAATAGTAATTCTGTAATATATATTTTAATACGCATTTTTTAAAAAATGAAACAAATCTAGTTTGTGAAAGATACTATAAAGTATGATTTATGTATTGCGCATTTCTAATTTTGATTTTATAATGCAGGCCTTCTACTTCAACCGAAAACCCTGAAGACACACTATCACATTGGATGGAACAATATTTTCTATCACAAGGGCAAATACAGACCTTACAGGAAAAGGTGAACTACCTCACTGAAGAAATATGTGACCTCAATAGAATTTTAGAGAAATATTTTACACCGGGGCAAATACGATTAATAAAATCAAAGACAAAAATTAAGGCAAAATGGACTGCTGAAGATATTTCCTCGTCAATTTCGCTTCGAAGCGTAAGCCCTAAAGCCTACAGATATTTAAGAACTACCAGACAATATCCATTGCCAGGGTTGTCAACCTTAAGGAAGTGGGCGACAAGTTTGGAATTGTAACCGGGTATTCTCGAAGAAGTTTTGCTGATTATGAAATATAAGGCAAATGAGTATACCGAGCGCGACAGATTGTGTGTACTTTCTTTTGACGAGATGTACGTCTCTAATGAAATATGTTTCGATCGCAAAAGGCTGTAGGACCGCACAAAACAGCGCAAAACAGCGCAAACCGTTATGGTACGTGGCTTGTTTTCGGCATGGAAGCAAGTAATATACTATGATTACGACTGTGCTATGTCGGTAGAAGTCCTCCGAAATATTATATGTAAATTAGAAGTAATACAGTACACTGTTGTAGCTGTTGTTTCGGATCTAGGACCTGGAAACAGAAAATTATGGAATAATATGAAGGTTGGTGTAGCTGTCGATGAGTGTGAATCCTTCACTCATCCATCTGATGAAGGGAAAAAGATTTTTGTATTTGCTGATGTGCCACATTTAATCAAATTGATTAGAAATAATCTTTCGTTATCAAAGATAACAAAGGAGCCCTTTCAGAAATTGGTTGACCTACAGGAAGGTGACTTGAAACTTGCCCATAAGCTTACCCAGGTTCACATCGATGTAATTGGCAACCAAAGGCAGAAAGTAAAATATGCTGTGCAGTGTCTCTCACGTACAGTGGCGCTAACGATAAGGTGGTGTGGTGAACACAATTTAATGCCAGATATTGCATGCACTGAAATTAGTGACATAATTAATATCATTAATGATTGGTTCGATTTGTTCAATACTCAAACCAAATTTGATATTGCTGCCAATGCATATGGTGTTGATATTGAAAACCAACTGGTTAAAATAGAAAAAATGACTACATTAATACAAAATATAAGAGTCGGTACAAGAAAAAGTTTAATGTTTTTTCAAAAAGCGATACTACAAAATAACAGCTCTCTGAAAGACTTATATCAATATTTAAGGTCAAACTTTAATATTGGGTACATTATTACTAGACGTCTGAATCAAGATATATTAGAAAATTTTTTTTCATATATGCGAGCTATGGGATCCACCTAGCGCATTACAATTCAAATATCGATTGAGATGGTACATTCTTGGGAAGTACTCATATGTTGTGTTTTCAGAAAATGTCAACACACAAGAAGATACCTCTGTAGTAGAGTTACTAACTACAGACACTACACTTAATTTGACTACAGTGTTGGAACCTTTTATTCAAGGAAATGAAGATTTTGAAGAAAATGTTGTCAGGGTGTCTGAAGATGACATAAATGAGGAAGTTATGGACTTGCTGACGGAATTTGAAAGAATCCATTCCGCAACCTCTGCTACCGGGGATATTGCAAAGCAAGGATTATACTATATAGCGTGATATATAGCACATAAATTCAGAAGCAAATATTCGTTATATGATGATACGCCGATGGAATTCCCAGAAAGCAACTGGATTGGATTAGTTTCCAGACGGTGTCTACTTCAGCCGAATGCTATGATGAAGAAACTGGCAGAAGGCGCTGAACAAATCTTCAATGAATTCCATAAGGATTTGATAAAAAAAGAAACCAACATAGTAAAGCGATTGGTACAAAATATTAAGACTAGTTTGCCACAAGAAGTTGTGGAATCATATATTAGAGTAAGAACTTACATACGTATAAAGGAGATAAATAAAAAGAACTATCAACAAAAAAGAAAATTACAAAAAAAACAATGAAATTTACCAATAAAAAAAGTAACCATATCTGTTGTTTTATTTATTACCTACAAATTAACAATTAATAAACGAAAATCTTATATTAAACCAATAGTTTTCTTACTATAATACTTTCAACTTTTGCAATATTCGTTGGTATCAGTAATTTAAAGCAATATACTAGAAAAAATGCACATTTTCAAGTCATAAATTTATTTTTGTGATAAATTACTTTGTCAGTAAAGTAATTACAAATTGTATTATCAAACAATTAAAACAGATTTCGTAAACCAAAGTGCCACAATATCCAGTGAGAGCTTTTTCATAAATACAGTTTTATTATTTTCTTTATGCGTTAAACAGATAATTTGTGAAAAAAAAAATTTTAGTTGCACATTCGTAAACAACTGCTATGAATTATGTTTATCATTCTTTATATAGCAATCTATATACTATTACATCTCTGGTTATTCAAAAGTAATCTTTCTCTTCTTAATATCAGTGGTAATGACGTCAAAGGAAGCTGCGCTAGAACATACCTTATATATTTGTACCATGGTACCAACTATACTGTGACATAAGTAACCTTATTTAAATAGTTGTCAGTTTGAGTTTGATATTACATTTGTTGAAAATTCTGGTCAGTACATGATTTTTAATTATTCTCATTGTAAAAGAAAGTACGACAAAGAAATATCTTGTTTTTTGTAAGTATTACTTATTACGTCTAATTTTATCAATTAGTAGTTGCTATTTACAAAACTTTTTGTGGTATCAAATTAATGCTGTATAAACGTTTGCAGTTCTTGTAATAATTATTCACTATAATGGATTATGAAAATATATAAATATGTTTTGTGAATTAAAGAACCTGTAAATGATATTTTTATATATAAACTGTAAATTTAAAAATAAATGTTTTAGTTTGCCAAAAAAGAAAACATTATCTGAAGATTATCTAGAGATGAATAAATATTATACAACAACAGATTGGTGACAACGAGTGTTTTGAAATAAATAAATAATTACAATTACATTTCAAAATACAACGATCTTATACATATTTTTTTTTTTTAATTTGAAATAATATTTATCTAGGTTTACATTCTCTAATCATTTACAATATATATTTTTTTTACAATATTCATATTTTGAATTATATTATATATTTTATATTTTAATAACCATATTGCTCCCAGTCAACTTATTGCTGGTATTGAGAGAGCAGTACAAGTTATATGCCAATCCAATTAAACTTGTATCATGTCCTTCTTAGTTTCTTTTAATTCCTCATCCCTAGGTTTCTGATTCTCTAGGGCCACACTGGACTCTGGTTGGGAGTTCTAGAGTATGCTAACATTCTCTTTTGTGTATCTTTTTACTCTGTTTTTGAATACCTCAAAACTCGAGCAACTTTTAATTTATTTCCGATGGAAGTCTATTAAATGCCCGTATGGTTCCAAATTGGAAACCCCGTTTCCCCATTACGCTATCCACCCGGCCGATATAATAGTTATCGTTGTGGCGTGTGTTGTGGTTATGCATATCAGCCAATCTCTGCAGAGAGAAGTTGTTCTTCTGAGTGTTATGCACTATCTTGTAAGCTGTTTTGTATTCTTCCAGTGCAGCTGTTTGTTTTATACTGAGCAATCCCGAGTCTCTGTATATATTCTCAGTATGAGTATACCAATCCAAGTCCAAGATAACCTTCAGAGCTTTGTTTTGAATCACCTGCATAGATTTCATTAATGTTTTTGCACAGTTTCCCCATGCCACTATTAAGTAGCGTATTCTTGAGATGATATGGCTATGGTATATCATTAGTTTTGCCTGCTTACTCAGACTATTTCTTTTTATTGCCCCTATTATGGGTGTCACACTTTTTTGAATGTGGGCCACATGAGGCCCCCATGTTAATTTGTTATCTATTATAATTCCCAAGTACCTCATCGTGTCTACTTCTTTAATTTTTTTCCCATATATATTCAGTCCCAGTTTTATCGGCGTTGTATTTCTTTGTTGAAAGGTCATATAAACTGTTTTTTCTGTATTTAATGTTAATTTCTGCTCAAGTAGCCATTGTTCCAGTTTTTTTAGGTCTGAGTTTATTTTGTTTTCAATTTCTTCTCTACTTTTTCCTGTATAAATTATTGCTGTGTCATCCGCATAGATTACATATTTTCCTTGCAGGCCAATACCGCAGAACGATTGAATATACAATAGATATAGTATTGGTCCTAGGACCGAGCCCTGTGGGACACTTGTTTTTAATTCTGCGGGTTGACTGTTTGTGTCCCGTCCTATTTTAGTAATTTGTGTTCTCTTTTCCAAATACGTTCCAATAATCCTGCCAGCAATGCCCCGGACCCCCAGCCCCTCCAGACCATCAGCGAGTATGCTGTGATCAACCGTGTCAAAAGCTTTCTTTAAATCCAGGAACAGCACTGTGACATAGTTTTTATTATCAAGGCCTTCATACACTGTGCATGAATTCAAGTACTGCTGCTTCTGTATTGCTGTTCTGCTGAAATCCAAATTGACGTTCATCAAATTGCACTGTATTACTTACAAAATCCACCAGCCTTTTCTTCAGTACTTTTTCATATATCTTCCCTAGGGTACTTATCAAAGATATTGGTCTATAGCAGGATGGGTCCTCCTTATTGCCACCCTTATGTACAGGTATTACAATTGATTCCTTTAACTCCTCTGGAAAGCTTCCTACTTGTAAACTATTGTTTATTAGTTCAACCATCGTCGGTACCACTACATCACTTAACATCTTCATATCCATGCCTGTTATCCCGTCCTTTCCAGGGGCAGAGTTGTTTTTGAGGCTTTTTATTATTGTGGTTATTTCTTCACTGGTGGTTGGGACCAGATACATGGACGGACTATTTCTCATAGGTATCCTTGGTGTTGCATCGTTGCTTCCCGTTTTTCTCCCTTCTGCTTCTTTCAACAACTTTTGTCCTATTTCAGCAAAGTACCCATTCATGACATTTGCAATGTCCTGACTATTTCTATATGTTTTTCCTTCATGTTGTATATTTTTTATTTCTTCTTTCTTTCTCCTGACACCCTTCATTTCTTCGTTTATGATTGACCACAGCTTTCTAGTGTCCTCTTCTGCATTTAGTAACCTATTTTGGACATATTCCCCTTTCCATTTTTTGATTATGATATTTGCCTGATTTCTAAGTTTTTTGTAGTTTTCCTTATTCTCCTCACTCGGGTGGTTCAGGCTAATATCGTATGCTCTTCTCTTTTCGTCAATTTTCCTCAAGATTTCTTTATTAATCCAACCTCTGTTTCTAGTCCTTTGTGTCGTATAAGTAGTTGCACCGTTTTTGCAGCGCAGCAGTATATTTTGCAGCCTTTCAAACGTAATATGCGGCTCCCTTGATAGGTGGTTTTGTACTTGTCCAACGTATTCTTCATAATTTATTTTAGCTAGTGTATATGTGCTCATCTTCTCTTTCTTATACTGTATTTTTTTGACTGTGATAGCAAGGATCTGATGGTCAGATATGGGATCTGTGTGATTCTTAGCCTCAATTTCCATTTTATTAAGATCCACGTTTGTCAGTACGTGATCTAAGATTGCTTTTTTCCCATTGTAGTTTATTCTAGTTGCATAGTCTCCCTTTATGTTGTTTATTATTCGATATCCGTTTATTTGGAGCACGCTAGTGTATAGTTGAGTCTCCCAGTTATTCTCCAGCAAATTGATGTTGGTGTCGCCTATAATTATCAAATTTCTTTCTTTTCGCATAATTTTATCTAAGTAATCGATGAAGCTGTGTGTATCTACCTGGGGTGGTCTGTAGACTGCTAAAATTTTTATTTTCGGCAATGTGTTCGCTATTTCCATCATGATAGTTTCACAGTTTAATACTGATTCCGACCAAACTTCTTTTGTTACGTATCTTGCTGTGTTCAGGAACGCCACGCCTCCTCCTCTACCATTTTGTCTGCACTGGAAGTATCCATTGTAATTAGGAATATTTATGTATGGTATTTCCTCAGGGTATAGCCAGGTTTCCGTCAGTACAATAAGGTCTGCATCTTTTCCATGGGCCAGCAGGTGTAATTCATCTAATTTGTTCCTCATGCTGTGAATATTTGCATATAGTATTTCTATTTTGTCGTGATAACTAATGGTTGCATTCATTCCCATTATAATGTGTGGGTATTATAGTTAGTTCGTTCTTTAGATCTGTTTACTTGCTTTTTGTACTGAGGACAGTTTCTGTCGTTCGCTTGGTGGAAGACATCCAACTTTTCATTATATTTTTCCGATACATACAGGCAATTTGTACATGCCATTGCTTCACTCGAACATGCCGCTGTGTCATGTTCCTCTGCACAATTTGCACATGCTTTCATGGTTCTGCAATTATTTGTTTTGTGTCCATACCTGTGGCAATTGAAACATTGTAATACATTAGGGTCATCCTCACACCCGTGTGTGTTCCATCCTATATTTACGTATTTGTCTACAAGTTTTGTATATGTTTCCCCAATGACTTCTATACAGGGTGTAACAAAATAAGTGAAAAACATTTCAGGGGGTGATTCCTTAGCGAAAAAGAGATAGGGTCTTTCATATAAAAAAACTTCAATGGAGCATCCCTTGTTAAGATACAGCCCCATAAAGGGGGTACATAAAATTTGTTTTACAATTTTTCTCACAAACACTAAAAATGTAATTTATTTCCAATGTAACTTTTTGTCTGATTATTTGTTTACCATTTAATAAAATAAGTGTAAAACATTTCAGGGGGTGATTCCTTAGCGAAAAAGAGATAGAGTCTTTCATATAAAAAAAAAACCCAAACATATCCCAATCATTGGCTAGGTCGAGGAGGACCACAGAATTGGCCCGCTCGATCCCCGGATCTCAATCCTCTCGATTTCTCTACTTGGGGCCATTTACAGACTTTGGTTTATCCTACTCCTGTTCGCGATGTAGAGGACTTAAGAAACCGCATCATCGATGCGTGCAGGGTAATTAGAGAGAATCCAGGAATATTTGAGCGAATACGTGGCTCAATGCGCCGACGTCTAGACGCATGTGTAATGACTGAAGGTGGACATATTGAACATTTACTATGATTTCTACATGTTTTATGTTTTGTTATTAATAAATTAGTTTTGTTTATTCATCTTTAATCATATGTATTTTGATGCAGGTAGTAACTACAAAATAACAATACTAATCCAGTTCGCATTTATGACGATGTATCTCTGTAGTTGTTCGTAAAATAATTTTTTGCTGTGAACTGATTACTTTTGGGCAAAAAATTCAAGACATTTTTTGTTTCGAATGAAACAAGGTATTGGAAATAGATTTTTAAATGGTAAACAAATAATCAGACAAAAAGTTACATTGGAAATAAATTACATTTTTAGTGTTTGTGAGAAAAATTGTAAAACAAATTTTATGTACCCCCTTTATGGGGCTGTATCTTAACAAGGGATGCTCCATTGAAGTTTTTTTATATGAAAGACCCTATCTCTTTTTCGCTAAGGAATCACCCCCTGAAATGTTTTACACTTATTTTGTTACACCCTGTATAGTGAATCCATTTTTTATTTTTTTTTGTTTGCCTGCTGTGTAGCACCTTAAGGTTGTCATCCTGCTGGATATTATGATTTTGTGCTATTAATTTTGATAGCAGTTCTTCCGATTGGTATTGTCTCTCTAATCCAAAAATCCGTAGCCTTGGATTTTTCATTTTTGACATCAGTATGTTGTGAGTTTTACTCATTTTCATAGTAATTAAATCTTTCAGTCTTTGTGTCTCTTCACTACTACTAGCTTTTATTATTACACTTCTATTATTGGTTTCTTTTATTGAGACTGATGTTACTTTGGCATCCGCTGGGTTTATTTTTTGCTGTATTTTTACTTTTATTTTTTCACTTGTATCGTTATTATCTAATGACTTGATTATAATTGCAGGAGTACTCGTAATCTTTGTTTTTGTTGTGCTCCCTCCATTGCCAACCGCTTGTGCATAAGTGTTTGTCATGGTGTTCTTGTACACATGTCCCTGCTTTAGGTGTTCTTCAATTTTTGCCACTTCCGTTGTTATTTCATTCACACATTCCTTTATTTCTGCGATTGATTCATCTTGTTCCGTAGTACCATACCCTTGCGGGTTCATAATTGTCCTAAGTTGTCTCAGCACCTTCATGCATTTTGGACATAACCACAAAATATGTTTACACAAATCACTGATTGCACTATATTTCTCACTACTAACATCAACACAGGTCGCATGATGCCATTTCCCACAGAAACCATCACATTTTATTGCATTCTGTCCCTTGATAATAGGTTCTTTGCAAGACGAAATCGGGTAGGCTTCGTCCTCGCCCGCCGCCATGTTACTATTATGGTATATTTCAGAATAATAATAATAATAATAATAATGTTTATTTAGCAATTTGCTATTATGTATACATGATAAATAAATATATGTTCAAATATAACATCTTAATTTGATATATGTGTTACAAACCAACTTCTAAAGTCAATAATTCAAGTGTATATGCTTATAAGCCAACGTCTTAAATAAACTTAGTCTATTACATTCTTTTATACTATTGGGTAATGTATTATAAAGTTTCAAACCATCAACGTATACACTTGTTGTTGTTTGACTTCGTTGATATCTACTTATATGAAAGTCTTTAACATTACGTGTGCTATAACTATGCGTATCTCCTACTTGTACTAGCTTATCCGTTAAATATGAAAGTGCCTGACCTAACTTAATTCTATGTATAAAAACGAGTACTCTATATGCTAGTCTCTGTCTAATGTTCATTAATTGTAGTGCACCCAACATTATCTGGATGGGTGTATATTTACTACATTTCAGTATTACTCTCATACATTTATTCTGTAGTTTTTGTAATTGTTGTATCTCATTTTGCTTTGCATTGAACAGAATTGTTGAACAATATTCAAAGTGTGGTGCTATAAGCGATTTATATAACATAAGTTTAACATAGTTTGACAAGTTTTTACCTATTCTATTTAAAAACCCTACTTTTTTTAGATATCTTACTTATTACATAGCTTAAATGTTTTTTGAAATTTAAATTTTCATCAATTATTACGCCAAGGTAGTTTATTTGTGTTACTGACTCTAATTCAACATTATTAATTAGTATTTTAATCTTATCTTTATCATTGTGGTCGATTGTTGTCGGGATTGGTGACGGATAGTAGGGGTGACACACGTTGCCACATATTATTTGTATACGTATACATTGAATCCATATACCTAATGAAGATTGACACATACGGTATGAACGCTTGCTATCTTCTACCGACAACTCTATGACGTCACATCTACTAAATATGAACGGGTCTTGATTCAAATTTATTTACCTGGACGACGTCCGGATAGATATCCGAACGCACCCTGGGTCTTGTTTATTTTGTGGTCCTATCTATGAGATAATGTACAAACTTTCAGTAAGCAACGTTTTACAGAACGCCTTTGTTTTTTATCATACGTATTTTTTGCTTTTCAGACAAATAAAAGCATACTTTTTATTTCTGTTTGCACTATCTTTTCGCAAAACATGCGGTCATTATCATAATGCTATCCTTATGCCCTTGGTTATATTTCTTTATTTTTAGAATTAGTTGATTACGATTTATAACAATTAATTGCTTTAGACTAATCACTACTTAATTA
This sequence comes from Amphimallon solstitiale, assembly GCA_963170755.1. NCBI lineage: Eukaryota > Metazoa > Arthropoda > Insecta > Coleoptera > Scarabaeidae > Amphimallon > Amphimallon solstitiale. The sequence goes on from OY720684.1 coordinate 55,837,109, forward strand.
TACATCATTCCACTTTTTAAATTTTAATATTCATATTCTTATTTTCACAAAAAGCATAAAATAAGATTTTGGTAAACAGACTCGGTCAAATTTTATAATTAGTAACCGCAAAAATTGCTGTTAATTATAATTTTAAATTTTTATGAATAATTAAAGTATCATAACACACAACTCCTCTAAATAATTGCAAGATAATACCGCCATCTATATTATATGTGCTACACTGTTAGGCGACGTAAATGTAGCAGATATCTGTAATGTATGTAAAGACCCACCAAAAATGTAAACAAATTTTATTTCATGGATCACTTACAAAATTACACATATATTTAGCTACTGTTACTATTTTTACATTACTAATATAAATACCGAGTGTACTAGCTATATTACATATAAATTTATCGTGTAATTTTTAAATGTAGCCATTTTTTCTAGTACTTGCAAAACCACTAACTTCCCATTTTATTTACGGCTTATATATTAACTTAATTTGAAAAAATACTACCGTTCACTTCGTTTAATCTTTATCTTCATGCTTAATGCATAAAATGTACATGTTTTGATTTTTTACGCCCGTAAAAATGGAAATAGAAATGGTATTTTTTGGGTACATTTCTCACCCGCCGAAACCTTATCAAACGCATCCTTAATAAACAAGGGTACTGGCGAACCCCTCTGGTGGCTACTGTCACGAACTAACCTTCAGTTGTATATCTATAGTATACATAATCAAAGCTAATACTAAACGCCAATTTGAAATTTCGTTTGAAAAATTTCAAATTTGTGGATTCCGTAGTATGATGGATTGTATATCTTCTATCAACTGTTAACCATGGTACTAGTAAAGAAGGTATGGTCTTCCAAAAACCAAAATTCCTCCAATTCGCAGGTGGAATGCGCGTCAAGGTTGATAGAGATTAGGGGCCAATTATGTTTATGTTTAAATTTGTGTACCTTGTGTCTTTGGTTATTTGGTGATTTTTACGTATCAACACACGCTTTTTTATCATTTATAATAGACATTATTATTATATTTATTGTGGCAAGATTTTATTTTAGTCTAGAACATTGGTTTCGTTTGTGTTTAATATTTTTGGTATAAATTATGCACAAATTGTTGATAGAAATAGTGCAAAGTTATATGTAAGATAAGTTTATAGTAAAACTTAAATATTTACGTTTAGTTTAGTTTAATATTTGTAGAGACGTTTTGTTTTGGAAGACAAATGCTTGCTTGTAATGTAGGGGTCTGCAAAATACATAGTAAAATAGAAGACCCGGACATTATGTTTTCTAGATTTCATAAAGTGACAAAACTCCAAAAGAAGTTATTTTAGCTTTTGTTATTAATTAGATTAAGATCTATCAATTAAATATTAAGCATAGCGCATTTAAAAATGAAAGAAAGAAAAATTCAACAATTTGCAAATTTCTAAAAAAAATTCTTTTAATCCTTCTGTATTCACCTTTGTTGTCCAAGAAAATTGATTGTTACCTAGCGATATACAATTTTTATTTCGCTATAATTTCTTTTTTGGTTTGTTTATTATACATACCCTACAGACGAAATGAATAAAACCTTATATCAAGAGGTATTCAAGCATAAGGATAACGGAACACTGTCACATATTTTTATATTCTAAATAATATGAAGAACTTATAAAAATAAATTATTGGTGTTGCTATGACAAACCTCGAGTAGATAAATTCAACTAACAATTTTCACAAATGTATACAGTAATAATAAATATACACATATTTATGCTGGCGCTACACTATCTGCAAAGGTAATTAGGTACGTATAAACATTCCTACCTGTTATAGATGTAAGAATTTTTTTTTTAATCTAAAATTAAATTTAAATATCATTTAATAAATTTTATTACCATGCCTACACGTCACTAATCTTTAATTTAATGTTTACAAACTAACATTATGCACTCGTTATACCGGTTGTGTCAAATACCATTAGCCATAGGTAATCAGTTTATACGTATGTATGTAATACGTCGCAGCGCGCTGTCCATACCATACATCGCACACACATACATACGTAGGTATACACAGACCCCTATGGTTAATGTTTCATGACACATGCGGTATATTATCTTACTTACTCTTAAGATTATACCTATTATTATTATATTTTTAGATTATACATTTCATATTTCCGTGTCAACAGACCTGTGAATTTACACCGGTAGCACTAGAAGGTCTAATGCGCGTCGTCATATCTTCTTTACTACATTCCATGCCAAAATTTAATTGAACGATTAATCTTGCCATCTCTTGTCTACTGCTACCAAAAGCAGTTGTATACAATTATTTACCATAATAAACAAAAATAATTAATTTATACTTATTTTATACACTTCTTTTATTCATTATTTAACCGCTACACTTTATAGTCTTGCAATGCCAATTAATGATTAATTTCTCATAGAGAGCAGCAAATAAATCAGAGAAGAAATATACTAGCGGCAAATATAAAGACATATATTTTATTACTTATTCCATCTAATTCTTTTGTTCCCAATTTATTTTTAATCTAAAATGTATTCTCCATAATTTTTTTTTTATTTCCTAAGGAACCTCAGTTATTAGATAATGTTCATAGAGCACAGCAATGAAATCAATAAATGTGTACTGGCGTTGTAGTTATATATGTATTGTGTTGTATGGAGTTGTCTACTATAAGAATCGAATATAAAGACATGTATTCATTTATTATTAATTTCTAATTCCTAATGAAATTTTGTTATTAATATTTATCCATAAATTCGTATATCTACACTCATTATACAAACAATTTAATATATATCCAAATAACGCAAATGCCAGGCAACCCAATATACACTAACATATAATGTCATATTTTAATTTATTAAATTAGCAAAACACGTGTTACTCGGTGTTACGTCAAAGATGTAACACTTTTGAGCATACACAATTATATTTGGATAAAATATAAGCGAATATAAATAATTAGACATAAACTATGCTGTTTAGTAACTTTCACCTAAATGTTGGCTACTCAGAAGTATCAGCTGTTCAGTAAAATGGTTGTGCTTTAGGGTTTGTGTGTGAGTTATTATTTAATTTTTTATTAAAAAATGTCTGCATTTACATTTAATGCTATCCAGTGCTTGTGAACAAGGTGTATACATAGGAGTGATTAGAATTTATCTAACGTAAGTACTGTAGAAAATTTTGTGTAATTTCAAAATACAATAAGTATGTTTTTAGAAGGAATGACATTTACATACACTATTATTATATACTTACCTGCACTAGATATATATGGGTATATATATATATCAATTTTCCTTATTTTCTGTAATTAAGAAATTAAAATTCGTAAAAAATCTTTAGTGATCAGAAATTTTAATTTTTCTATTAATTCTTAATTATGAAAAAAATATAAATTAATATTATATATGGGTACATACGTATAGGTATATAAAAATATAATTAAAATACATATGGCTAGTTTTAATTTTTGTTTTTAATATACATACATTACTAGTTAAAATAATAAATATATGCATAATATGTATGTAAGGTAAATGATTTATTATATTAGAATTATAGAAAAAACAAGAAGTAAACCTATAATATTCTTTCACTATATTTTTTTTACATTTTAACCAGATATTTGCAAAAAAAATTTCCTTTGAACTAATATACTGACCATAATTACGCCTAGCCTAATATTGTTGTTGACGTATATTCTGTTAATTATCTCATTAAAATACAGTCTTCCGCGTGTTTGGATTGCTTTAGCCAATCATTTTTAATATGCGTTTTTTTAACAAGGCGATTTCTTTAAAACTGTGACTCATGTCAAACATCCCAACAAATTAAATAATTTTTAAAAAATAATATGCATTTATTTATTTATCTAATCTGTAGTATATCATCTATCTACTAATCACTTATTAAGTGTGGATGAAAAAATTAAATAAATAAAGAGTGTTTAGATATTAAATACGTTGAAATTGAACATCTTGCAGTATATGCGCTCTATTGCAATTAATAACAAGAAATGTTGCTTGCTTGTATTATCAATAATTTATCACTATATTGGAATATTTTTTTATCAAACCGGAAAATGTAACGTCATATTTTATAGTCATTTATTTAGATAATCCAAAGAATGTCTAGACTTTAAGCATTGTTAAGATACCTACTATATTGTAAAATTACAATGAATTTGTTGCCGAGGTAAGTCTTTTTGTATATTTAGTATTTCGACATTCATCTTGAGATAATTGTTTATTATTTGATTATACGTTTTATATGTCGGCAATTGTAAACATTGCTTTGTTTATAAATTATGAATTTTCCTTAGGCAATTGAACGTCATATGAAGATACATATTATTTTAAAAAATTGCTGTAACCAACACTACTATTTTTTATATAATGTTTATTAAATGGTTGAGATAATTGAGATCACTTGAATAAAATCAATATAAATCAGAAAACATTGATTTTAAATTTTTTTTTCATCTAATTATCATGTACATTTTTTGTAGTAGGTTTCTTTAGTGCAGCAATTTCATACAATAAACTGTTTAACTAAGAAAAACTTTGCACATAAAATTGGAAGATGATTTCCAATTCTTGATTAATTTTTGGAACATTCCTCTTAGATATCCAGCATATAGGTAGTGCATTTACATTTTACATTATTTCTTCAGAAAACAACATTTCTATGTATGAATGTATGTGATTTTGCTTCCAAATTAATGATTAACGGTATTAATCCTTTTGGAATTTTTATCTTAAGTTGATACCAGATATTTATCTTTTACTTCTAATAGGATTAATAGGATCAAACACATAAGCTAAGAAGTGTAAAGGAATTGTACTTTGTTCATATATTTCCATAAATTTCTGTTTTATATTGTCTTCCCAACTTTCAGACATTGCGTCTATATTTTTTTAAATTCTTCAACTGCAATAAATAAATTCTGGTGAATTCTGTCAAGAGCCACAGATATTGGTTTACAATCATTTTAATTAGTTTTTGGCCATTATTATAATGTGAATATTCGAAAGCTTTTTTAGAAATCAATGTCATTAACATGATCTTACAAATTTGTAATAATTTTGAGGTAGTTTGAGTTCCTTGCCTTTTTTCTCTTTGTATCAAGCATGAGGCCAATAAACATTGCAAAAATATTTTACAACTTAAACTACATGTTTTTTACTTGTTTAATTTTATAAATTTTTGGAAAGCAAATTCCTTATGTGTGCAGAACACCCACGCTATATTGCAGCTGCGTTTGTTTTCTCATACTCAGAAGGTGGAAACTGTTATTCAAAACTGCGTATTTTATTTGTTCATTATGAACCTTCGACAATCATCAAGGGACATTCAAGCTGACTTGGCTGATTTTGACTATTTTTGACAATATTTTGGTGTTTTCTCTTCAAATATTTCATTTAAAAGAACCGATGATAACTGACATCTAGAAGGTGGAAATATCCAGGTCATGGCATTTCAATTGTTTTTCAGAAATCTTTTGTTGCAAAAATGGCCATAGCTGTCTGCTTGCCTAATTCTAACAATAAAGGAGCAATTTTTTTATCAATTTTAGGTTCTTGCGCAATACTTTATCATTTCTTGTTTATGACAAATAAAATAAGTTACTTTATAAATTATCAATGCTTAAAATAAATCAAAAAATCATCAAGTTTTTTTTCAAAAAAAATCTTTTTTATCAACCTTGGTTAAAAACAAACTCATAGTACTTGTAGATTTTCTTTAAAAAGCTAATTTAATGTATACTTATTCCATATTTATACTTTTTACAATTCATTACTCTATTTTGAAAACATGCACCTATATATAAATGATAGTGTATCTGTTCCAGTCATCTCTTTTATAATATAAATTGATTATAATTATACAAAGTTAATATGTCGCCAACTTTATTTAGACTCTTTAATGTGTCAAATTATATTTTCAGAAATTCCAGAGTCAATACTTTAGCCATCATGGAGTTGTCACATAGTTTGACATTAAACGAAGAGGCTTTAGCTCAAATATCGCCTGCCAAAAGACCAGTTTTCATTTTCGAATGGCTTAGATTTTTGGATAAAGTATTGGTGGCCGCACAAAAGGTATTATCGTACTTTATTTTGTTGTATTAGTCACCATTTAACCTTATGGTCCATGTTCTATTCATAGAATGACATAAAAGGTTGCCAGAAAAAATTAGTAGAACAGTTAATGAGCCACATACATGAATCTCCTGGTCCACCTACCAGAAAACTTATAGCTAGATGTTTGGCAACACTTTTTTCAGTTGGCGATACATTTTTGCTTTTTGATACAGTGAATAAGTGCAACGATATATTAAAAAATAAAGATGATTCACCTAGTTTTTTACCAACTAGATTGTGAGTGACATTTTAGAAAAAGTCTTTATGTAAAAGTTTCTGAAACTCATTCTTTTTAAGAGCTGCTATATGTTGTGTTGGCACTATGTACGAAAAATTAGGTCGAATGATGGGTAGATCATATGAGGAAACAGTTCAAATATTAATTCGTTGTTTGAAAAATGCCGAATCACAGACCCGAATTGAAATCATGCTTACGTTGGAAAAGGTAAAAGAAAATTGTCTATAAAAAACATTTCTTAGAGACTACGTACTTTAGGTGTGTGCTGGCATGGGTAGCGCAATATCCAATGCTCATAAGGAAATATATAAAGCAGCCCGTTCATGTTTGATTGATCGCGTCATGGCTGTTAGATGTGCTGCAACAAGATGTTTGCTTGAAATGTTAAGCCACGCGCCTTTCCTTTATACAACAGAATTAGAAAGTTTGGCAACACTGTGCTTCAGAGCATTCGACGGCTCAAATTACGAAGTCAGATGCTCAGTTGCTAAACTTCTTGGGGCTTTAATGGCAATGACCCAACAAAATCAAAAAACGAATCAAACAGGTAATTTTGAGATATCTAGAATCTTTTCAAAATAAAATACATTTTTTATTTTAGCCCCTCATTTAAAAGGATTAAAATTGGCATCTTTGGATGAAGCCTTGGGCATTCTAATGTCAGGCTTTCTGAGAGGTGGTGTTGGTTTTCTAAAAGGTACTGGAGAAATTATCAAAGGCAGTTCTGGTGTTAATAGAGAAGTCCGAGTTGGGGTCACACACGTAAGTAATAATTATTTTAAAAAAGACGTTATTTTTGAAGGATGCTACTTATAGGCTTATGTGACATTTGTGGCAATTTTGGGAAGTGTTTGGTTGGAAAGGGAGTTAAAAACATTTTTAACACACACTTTGTATCTAGTAGCAAATCCCAAAGCTGCATCATCTCATGTAGATGCTGTTTATTCCAGGAAATGTATTAATTTTATATTGCGAAGTGTATTAGGGAAGATGTTAGGAGAAAAAGCTCAAACTTCCGCTTGCAAGGAAATAGCCCAAATTGTCGTGAAAGAAATGAATACTATTGACTTCAATCCCGAAAATGCTAAAGATTTAAATCAGGAAACACTCTTCAGCCAGCATCTTTTAGTTTGCGCTTTACAGGAAATTGGAAGCTTGATTTTAAGTTTGGGAACAACGGCACATGATTTGATTACCGATCAATCTTTGAGTAAGATATTTTGTTATAAATTAGAATAAAATTTAAAAAATATATTCTTGAAGATTTGGTAGATGCCGTCGTAAGTGTGTTGATTCATCCTTGTCAAGCAGCGCGTTTAGCTGCTGCTTGGTGCTTGCGGTGCATTTGTGTGGCAGTTCCAAGTCAAAATACTCCACTTATAGATAGTTTTGCCAGTGGTATTGAGGATCTTAGAACATCACCAGAAGCAATAGCAGGTAATGCAATATTTAACGAAGTGTATGTGTCTCCTTCATGGTTCTTGAAAATCGATGTAGAATTGGAAATCGATTATATTACAATATAGACTTTTTCTATTCCAAACTCATATTCAGTAAATAAATATTGTTATAGGATACAGTGGTGCTTTGGCTGCTGTATTAGGAGGTGTTAGATTATCACCTTTAGGTGTTCCACACACAAAAGGCAAAGTAATTTTCAATACAGCTGAAGAATTATTAAGAAGTGCAAGTCAGAATAGTAGATTGTCTTTAAATAGAACTCAAGCTGGTTGGCTGCTTATTGGAGCTATTATGACTTTAGGTAAAGTTATGAAAATATCGCTTAATGCAATCATTCAATAATGATTTTCAATTTTAAACAATTAGGTGTTCCTGTCGTTCGCGGTCTTCTCCCAAGGATGCTTTTACTATGGAGAAATTCCTTTCCTCGATCAACTAAAGAATTAGATTCCGAAAAAGCCCGCGGCGATGCATTTACATGGCAAGTAACTTTAGAAGGAAGGGCAGGCGCGCTATCTGCTATGCATTCCTTCTTACAAAATTGTCCAGAATTACTTACTGAAGATATTGTAAGACGTCTTCTGACTCCCATCGAATCAGCGTTGGCTATGCTTGCAAAGTAAGAGACTTTTTTAATAAGAAAAAATAATTATCAATAAGATTTTTTTTCTTACAGCATATCAACAATATTAAAAAGTTATGGCCAACAATTGAAAGCACCTTCTGCTATGGTTAGATTACGTCTCTATGAAACCCTTATGCTATTACCCCCGCAATCTTTTGAAGGTTCACGATTCAAATATACAAAAATACGAGAATAATCTTTAAATAACTTTCTTACAGGTTCCTATACACATCTTCTAAGGATGTTAGTTGCAGAATTCACTTTAACAGAAAACCCTGCTAATACTACAACGTCCCAATTGAGAACTATGTGCCACGCGGATGATTCAGTCATTTTGGGAACATGGCTTCAGGAGACCGATCATAGAACTATAGAAGATCAGGTATGGCATTACAAAATGACAAGTAACAATTATCCTTTACTAATTTCTTGTATGTAATTAAAATTGCATTTTACTAACATGTATATTTACGATTATTATAATATTTATAAAAGATTTTATATTATACCAGCAGTCCTGACATAAAGTGAGATAACCTCGCCTGTTTTAAGATTTAAAAAGCAATACAGAAATGGGTGTGTAGCTTGATTTTAAAAGTACATAAAATTTTAGTGGCCTGCAGAATGCAGACAGGCAATAAAAAGCGTACAGATTCACAAGCGCTGGTAACAGTAATACGGAATGTTTTAAATAAAAAGAAAGAGAATTTGTAGGCATTCTAGGCCGATTTGGCTGTTTTAATAATGTTGCCAACTACGAATTTATAGTAGATTTGAAAATGAAGGAAGTAAAGCTGGGATTATTACTATTAGTCCATTCGCTGGGTAGTTTTACCTTGCAAAAGGTCAGGTAGAAGATTTAATTTTTTTATGTTGTATATAATAGTAGAAGTAAGAAAAATATGAGTTTTCCAAAAAAAATTTATCCAAAAAACACGAAAATTTCGGTCTTTGTCCAGTTTTTTCAGTATAACTATTTTTTGGTTGGTCGTAGAGAAAATAACTTTATTATCACTTTTAAAGGAGATGTAATTTTCTACAACTTTTGTTTGAAGCAGTTTTTTCTAAATCCAACTAAGCGAGATATTGATTGTGAAAGTTGGGGAATATTTTCTATACTTGCCACAATCTGCACAGAAATGCGAAGCTGGGTGATGGTATGCAAGCAATAATTGTAAAAATGCATAAATTTTATTTTTAATAAAAAAAGAAAACTTAGTAAATGTTAGCAAACAACAAGAACAGATATAAATTCTACGTGATAAAATAATAAAAATTATTTAAACTAAAAAAAAACTATTAAAAAACAAATTATTTAAAAGCTTTTCGTCAAAAATAATATTTACAATTTTTGCCGTTTTGATGGCTCTGACCTAGTGCTCGTCATACTTTTCTGGTCAAAGGCCACATAGAACAATGTGAGGCATTATTGCGGGCCGTACACTTATGACTTAGATATTGTGTAGGTACATTAGCAATGCAGACCTACCTTTATGTGAATGGGTGTGGGCTCATATGTATATAAATTTTATTATACAATTATAAATTAAAAGAAAATAGTGTATTTCAGATTTTTGTTGAACTACAAAATATATTATTTTTCCACTCCCATAATTTAATTGTATTATTAGATATGCCGAACCTGTACTTTAATGATGTCCATTACGATACAGATTTTCATTATGATACAAGTTTATATCCAATAGGAATGCGACATTCCAATATTCAAACAATATTCAATATGGCGACTGCATATCTGACAGATATAAAAATTAATTAAATGTGACAGTTCTCTGCAATTTACAAGTAAGTAGTTAAAATTTGTGCTTTTTTGAAGATATAAACGGTAAAAATAGGGATGATGACAGTGAAATGTAAAATTTGATTCCAGCAGAAATTATGGTACAAGCCTTAGTAGCCACGAACAATTTATTACCAGCTAAAGTCGCAAAAACGTACGGAAAATTTTACGCTCAATTTATGAGATGGAATGTTCACAAAATAATGTTTTATGTGGTCGTAGAAAAAATAGTGTATGCAACTCGCATTTAATGGCTATTAAGACACTCGTATTCATTACAATATTCGCCTTCGGCTCGTATTGTAATTTTCATTCTCGTGTCTTAATAGCTATCATTAAATGCTCATTGCATAATATACTATTATGACACTTTATGCTACCATGTAATTTAAGTATTATGGTGTTTTTTTGAATTTTTTAATTATTTCTTCTATATCGACGTCATTGGGACTGCACGCAATAATCATTGCGTCGTGTAAATGAGGGGAAATGCGATTACGATATTTGTTTTTCAATAAACTTATTTTCGAAAATGAAACTTTGCAAAGGTGTATCGAAGAGAATACATATCGTGAAATAAATTGTGCGCAGTCTCGTAAACATTTATAGTTGCTAGACGCATTTTTTCAAAATTCAATGTACGCCAGCTTTTCACAATGTTCAACGAAATGAGCTTTGAGTTGTGTGTCGTATTTTGTTCAATGATTTCGTTCATCACTGTTAGGAAATCCAAACTGACTGAATAATTTCATGTCACCGTTTTCAATATGCCAATGCTTTTCTAGGATAATAAAACAGTTCTTCATATTTCTTACGTCATTAAATGTTTTTTGAATTCCTATCAAATATTAATTCAAGTAAGATACCATATCAGATACTATTGGCAACAGATACGTCGGATCGCAGTGCAGCAACAGTTGGAAAATTAGAAAAGTCTTCTGCTTCAAGCTCATTTATATATACTTGAGTAGTTTAGCTTCAGATGCGAATATTCTATTCGTCATTTGTCCGATTACCTTGTTGGGTCCTTATAATCTAAAGTAAGATTATTGAACGTCATAGTAATATCGGCCAAAAAGTGTCCACCAATCATCGTTTTGAAGTTGAGAATATTCTTTACCACTTTACCGTTCTAGAACTTTATCTTCACTGAACCATCTTACAGCGGTGTGTAAGACAACATCGCCATAATTAGCTTGTAATATTCTTTACCACTTTACCGTTCTAGAACTTCATCTTCACTGAACCATCTTACAGCGGCGTGTAAGACAACATCGCCATAATTAGCTTGTAATTCCGCTCGTAATTCTTTAAATTTTTGATGGTTAAGTTCACGCGCGCCAATGAAATTTATAATGTTTGTAAACGTATTCATCACATCATTCAATTTGTTATTCGAAATTTCGCATGCCAAAGTTTCTTGATGGACCAGTGAATTGGCAGCAAATTAAGTAAACTCCATTCTCTCTTCATTAAGGCAATCAAACCATTGTTTGCGCCACCATCGACAGACAACCACCAGTACACACTGGTATCAATTTACTTCCACGTATGCAATATTTTTCCACAAATTCTTTCAGAACATCCATAAAATCACAACCTCTCGTATGACCCTTCATGGTTATGACAGCTAAGAAATCTTCTATCATCCCGTCCATTATGCAGTACCTCACAAAATAATGATCACTGTGACATGGAAGTTATATCCGTACTGGAATCACACGCAAATAACCCTAGCAGCAGTTTGGCTGGTACAACTGTTCGGAGACGTTCGGGTGTATGAGCACGAAGTGGATATGGTGCGATATCTGAATTACAGATGTCGCTACTATTATGGGAAAGCAATATTTATAAATAATAAGATCGATATAAAGAAATCAATTCAAGCCTCATATGTAAATGAATTGAAAGAATTGTATGCAAAGAATAATATACAAAGTAATATTAATAGTTATTAACGAACCAAGTGCGTGAAATCATATTTCGCGAATGAGTGACCAGTTTAAAGCGCGAGCCGAAAGGCGAACGCTTTATGGACACGAATTCGCGAAATGTTTCACGCACGACGTTTGTACAATATTTTTTGTACGAGAACTATAATAATAATACATATTGTTAAATACGTTATCGTTTATGACACACTACTAATCTCTTGATATTAATTAAAAAAAATTGAGTTGGCAGTATTGATTATTTGAAGTGACATTTAATTTAAAATTATCAAATTCAAAAAATTCCATACAAAATAATAACCTCACCAACAACATGAATTCTGATAATGAAATGCAATATATGTACACCGCCTGAAATTCGCGACGCTGCCAATATTACAGTGGATAATTTATTACCCATAAAATCAAAAAACGTATACAAAAACACTTATACTAAATTCGTAACTTGGGCTAGATCTAAAAATATACAAAAATACTCCGAAAATTGTTTATTAGTTCATTTTCAAAATTTACAATCAAATAAATCATTATGGTCCACCTATTCTATGTTAAAATCATGCTTAATAATATATGATAATACGAATATATCTAAATATGCAAAACTAATAGCGTATTTAAAACAGATAACGAAGCAACATCAGCCTAAAAAATCAGCAGTATTAACCGAAGAACAAATTACTAAATTTATTGTTGAAGCACCAAATTCTTTGTTCCTACTAATGAAGGTAAAGTCATTTCCATATATTTAAATTCCATACAACACTATATGTATTTATAGGCTGTATTCATATTGGGTGTTTCTGGAGCGGTCGACGTGAAGAACTTTGCAAAATGTCATTGCGAGACATAGAATTTAAATCGAATTTAATTATCTTAACAATTCCAGAAACTAAAACAGGTAACAGCCGTACATTTGCAATCATTAAGCCCGAATGGATTGCATTAAATCGGCAATGTGCAAATTTAAGACCGGACAGCCAGCAGCGATTCTTTTTAACATATCGCAATGGCAAGTGTGTTTGTTCACCTGTTGGTCTTAATACAATTGGCAAAATTCCAATGCGAATAGCTGAGTACCTTCAGCTTGATAGCGCAAGTAACTTCACAGGTCACTGTTTCCGAAGGAGTTCAGCGACATTGTTGGCAAACTAAGGAGGTGACTTGCTTTCAATTAAAAGGCATGGTGGATGGAAATCATCTATGGTTGCAGAAGGATATATCGAAAATTCTCTGCATAGTAGAATTCAATTGGCTAAAACAATGACCCCGTTAGAGATATCGACTCCACCTGCAACTTGTTCGACATCTGAAATACAAGATATATGTAATAATACAATCAACGTTACTCTACCTTCGCAATCAAGATCAATTCAAACAAACCAGTTAATCCCTGGGGTATCAATCTCTGGTTGTCAAAATTGCCCAATCAAAATTTTTAATAATTGTTCCGTTTCAATTTCTGAAAAGAATGAATAATGGTAATTTATATAATATTTGTTGCTGTTCTGACATTGAATTACATACCTTCCAAATATAACAATTTCTATTTCATTTCCTTTTATTTTCATAGAAAAACAACGAACTGGGTAGCATATTATTAAGGTTAGGGATTTATGATTTTAAAATCTCACTAAATTAATCAAGTTCTAGGAAGTACCAACTTTACTTTTACCCACTCGTGTTTAAAGTGAATTTTTACGCACGCAAATCGAATCGTGAAATGACAGGTTTTGATAAGCGAGTACAAAAAAGGTATTTATTACAAAGTAATATTGAAAGGGCTTTGTTTGGGGTTTATCGGCCGTTTATGCGCAGTCGAACTTGCTAGGTAGTCAAAAGTCTTGTCTCGCATATATATATTACGTATAAAACCTATTCCACGTCCTCGAGCCACAAGCAAGTTTTAGTCGTAGATTTGTGTACATCTTGACAATTATAGAAAATGTTGCGCAACTCTGAAAATCAGTATCATGCTTAATATTCGGTTTAGAAAATAGTGTTTCCGACAAAAGTTGTAGGAAATTTAGTCTCCTTTAAAAGTTATATTGAAGAAACTGGAAAAAGCTCGAAATGTTTGGCTACCAAAAATTCTCACGTCGAAAACTCATATTTTTCTTACTTCTACTATTATATACAAGATAAAAAAATAAAATCTACCTGACCTTTTGCAAGGCAACCCCAATTATAACTACCCAATGCCGATATACTATGTGTCAGAAGACTTATATACTCTTATGCTAATTGTTGTTAGAAAAACCTCGCGATATGGGAAATATTATTGAACTAACCATATAATATAAAAGTGCAAAATATAAAACAATGTCACTTGTTTTTATATTTCACAAATATGAAAATCTTTTATCAAATATTTTCTTAATTGTTGCATTAGTTCTAACCTGCATTTAAAAGTTTTGTTTGCTGCTTTTTTTAAATTCTTTTCTATTCTCTCTATCTTTTCTTAAGAAAATAAATATGCTTTTTGTTAGATGGAACCTAACCGCAGGGCAGATGGGGAACATGTGAGTAATAACGTTTAACGGTTGCGTTCATACTTTTTTCTAACATGTTAAAAAAATTTAATTGCTTCATTCGTCTTAGGTATCTCCTTTTTGCTGTATAATTTTGTATTGCTTAATTTGCATAAATTTTTCACAATCGCACTTTATTAAACTGTTTTGTGTTATTATACTTTTCTTTCCTTTTAATAATTTTCCTCTAGTTACATTTGGAATTTATAAACAGTGAGAGGACTAACGCAATTTTTCAAATTCAATTTTATTGTTCCTGTATCATGCTAATATATAGTCTGATTTGTTGTCCAATTGGCAACACTTCTTAAGACAGACGAATACATCTATGATTAACGCGTGTAAAACAAAGTCATAAAACTATTGATATAAATAAAAGACGTTTTTTACTAGTTTTTTTTACCACTTTTATCTTTGCCATGTCCATGACTAGTTTCGACTCTGGTGAGTTATTTTCAAACGATGTTTCGTTACTAAATCATTCAAACTTACTAATATTTAATATAAATAAACCACTACATTTCACAATGTGCTGTAATAATATTATGTTGAAATGGAACGCTCTAAATTCTTGCCCGTAATTTTGAATATTTTTTTATATAGATTAAAATAAAATAATTGAATCGTTTTACCTGGCTAGCTTATATTCCCAGGACGATCCAGTTAAGAGATATCAACAAAAAATAATCTTCGGGCATTAATTGGTACAATTTTAATTAGAACAAACACATTAATAACTAACAACGTAGGTCTTAATAGAAAAACAAACTATGCTTAGATTAGTATATTATTATATTAAGTTTCTACATTAAGACAAATTTTAACATTTAGTTTATTTAACACTCACACAATAAAACTTGTAATACATTTTCTTCTCTTTTCAATAGAAGATCTTCCTGTTGTCGGTTTGCTTTGTGGGAATCCTCCTTCGACGGTAGAAACACTTGTAGCTCCTTTACACGCTAATCGCACAAAAATAACTTTTTATAGGAAGATATGTTAAACTTTACACATTTAATACTTAGTTGGCGGTCGATCTTCATGTAAACAAAGAACCTATTTTTTTTCTTTTAAGATTCAAACAACAACAATTTAATACATTATCGATGTACTTATTAATTAGAGGACCTTAATATTACTTTTAACAATCTACTTAAACCGGTCTAATACGCCGGTCGACTTGCTTTCTCGAAGTCTAGTTGTCGACCTCTTTCTTTCATCGGACTTTGCTTTCTCTAAGACCCACATGCTCCCTTTTCTCCTCTGCCCATGTATCGTAGTTATTAAGGTTTCACACGCCAATAACTCAAAAACAACGCCACAAATCTTATAATATAATTAATACAAACATTTGGTGCCGTAAGTTTTATAAGCATATCATATCTAAATAGTATTTAACGTCTACATAGAATACATTTAGGATAAACAGTTCTAAGAAATATATCGTTGTTTTCTAACACAAACCTTGAAATATAATTCATATTCGTATTTAAAATTTATAAAAATATTAAATTAGGCTGTACCGTTACAATATGTAATCGAACCACCATATATCGAAGGTTGTTTTAGTCCCGTTAAATTTCTGTTTATATCTCGAACTTTTTAGACATACGTATGAATGTACATTAACAAGTATTAGCTTTATTGAAAACATTACACAGTAAAGATGTTCATGAAAGAGGAATGCTGGAACCAATTAGCGTCATCAAGTGCAATAAATGTTTCTCTGAATGAATTTTTATACGTGGACGAAGACGTTATTGGAGCAGAATACCCAACAGATGACACGACATAATAACAAATTCATTGAAAGAAAGTGAAAATCATGAGGGGAAGACAATGAGGCAGATGAATTTCCCAAGCGTCCCAAGACGGAAATGATTGCTGCATTTGAAACGATTTGTCTTCGATTGGCAGGAAATGTACAGTCCTCTTAACAAAAAGTTTGACAATCTAAAATAAAAGTTTTGCGTAGGTCGAGCTATAGTTTTATTATGAATGAAATAATCAATATTTTCGGCGGCAGTGAGTTTATATGTAAAATATATGGATGAATATTTATACACAATACAACATAATGTTATACAAACATAATAAAGAACAACGAAGCAGAGTGCAACTGTTACATCACGGGGTTTTTATTTGCGATGTTATTTCAAATTCTTCGATTTTATGTGGGTTCGCATTGTAAGTATGTATATGTGAAATACTCTCATTTATATGTCTGTTGAGCAAAGGATTATGTCAGTTGAATTACTTTAATTTAAATTTGTATACATTTTCTTTTTAACGCAATTAAATTGTATGCATTTTTATTAACTAAATCATAATAATGATTTCAATACATCCTATACTACTCTAGATAATCTGAAAAATTTCGTGAAAGCCTCTACTGTGTACATACATATATTTTCACTAGCATTGTACGCAGTATTTATGATTTTACATACTTTTAGCTCCAACCAAATAGTGCAGCTGGTTCTGGTGCTCTAGAACACGATCCCTGTTGTTTGTATCGAATCCTGCCTTCAGTAAGTCGTTTTAGTTTTTCGTTCTTGTCCTCTTATTTTATAATTTTTAATAAATTCTCTTTCTTTTTAGGGAGAAACTCTACCAGGACCTTTACCTCTAGGTGTTGGTGTGATAGATATGTCTGTTCTACTATTCGGTCAAATATTTCCCAGAGTCGCGAACAAGCATCGACTTCAAATGTTGGATCATTTCGCCGAATGTATAAGGCATGCCAAAAGTTCCAGACAGGAAGCGGTACAGATGAACGTTTTCACTGCTTTGTTAAGTGGCCTGAAAGGCTTGACAGAAGCAAAGATGAATTTCGGCCAAGAAGATGTGAAAAAGGCTGCGGCAAATTTGATTATTGGCGCTTTAACATCGAGTAATCCAATACTAAGGTGTGCATCGGGAGAAGCAGTTGGTAGAATGGCGCAAGTTGTATCAGATTCACGTTTCACAGCCGAATTAGCTCAAACAAGCTTTGATCGATTAAAATCGGCAAGAGACGTCGCAAGTCGTACAGGACATTCCTTAGCTTTAGGTTGTCTACATCGATATGTCGGTGGAATGGGATCAAGTCAACATTTAAATACAAGCGTTTCAATCTTGCTAGCACTTGCCCAGGACCAGACATCACCTGTAGTACAAGTTTGGTCCTTACATGCTTTGGCATTAATAGCCGATTCTGGTGGACCCATGTTTAGAGGTTATGTCGAACCGACCTTATCACTAGCTCTAAAATTACTTTTGAACGTTCCACAATCATACATCGACGTTCATCAGTGTATAGGAAAAGTTTTGTCCGCCTTAATTACAACAATCGGACCAGAATTACAAGGAAATACGACAACGATTTCAATGGCAAGATCGTCATTTTTGTGCGCATGCGCTATAATGCAAGATCATCAAGATGCTCTTGTTCAAGCAGAAGCAACTGGATGTCTGCAACAATTACATCTCTTTGCCCCACGCCATGTCAATTTATCATCTCTTGTGCCAACATTATGTGTAAGTATCATAGAATTAGATATAATGAGCTTTATTCGCTTGTCATGTCAAATATTGTTCTGAACTGCTCTGAGATAGAACTTTCTAATTCCAGTCCCTTGTTAGTATGTATGGCAGTGGAGTGTTAAGTAGCTCGAGGTGTCTAATTTATGTTTGATTGTAATATTTATTATTCATGTTATTGACACTGAATAAATTAGAAAGCTCTGAATTCAGTGGAATTGAAATTACTTTATCTTTACAGACTTCTTTATGAGTGTCGAATGTATTTTCAGTTGCTGTCTTTAACCATTTATTTGATACCTTATAGCCCCTTACTATTCGCTTCATCTCCTTTAACATTCTCCATGTGAGTATTGCAGTACATCTTCTTTACATAGTCATACTACAGTTTTTTCTCATTTTAATATTATTAATTCCTCTTTCGATATTCTCCTTATCTCCTTGTTTTTTTTGCTTTGTTATATTTGATTCGTCGACTGTTCTCTTAAATGGTGTATCTCAGCTGCTTCCAGTTGATTTTCTTGTTCTCCAGACTATGATTCACTTCAATATAATAAATTTAGGGCAACTATTGCCTAGTGACTCTTGTCTTCGTCTTGATCTGTGTTTCTATTTATTTTCTTATATGTAGTACGAGGGACGTCTTTTTAGTTTTTACAAACAACCACTAGGTGACGCTAGTGAGATGTGTCATCAAGGCCAACTGTATCTGATATCGCTGTGCGATATATGACCGTCACGTAACTTCGATTTACATTGATGATTTTGACTCTGGTAACCTCAAAATATTGATCCTTATGTGACGCCATTTAGTAGCACCCCAAATAAATAATTTCTGAATTTGTATTGAAATAAACTTTAAAACAACACTTTAAACATTAACTTATAATAATTAATATTAATTATTTTAAAATTATGTAATAGAACAAAATAAAATTAAAACAGTGTTGCGAAAAATGAAGTTTTGGGTAGTGTCAAGAATAACAATTTTACTTACATTTCGAAGTTTTTATGAAAATACAAAAGAAAACACTAATTAGGGTTCAATTACCTTAGAAAGTGTTTGGATTTTGTATATGAATTCTTGGATTTTAAAAAATGTTCGGTACTATCGTCATTACCGCTTTCAACTGTGTGGGAAGATTTTGAAGGTTTACTATTCCACATCACAATATTTGCCTCATAAAATACTCAGCCAGTTTGGCGATGATAACTAGGTCCCTTATTGATAATAATTAGAGCATTTTAAAAATTACTACAGCATCTTTATTTATCCTAGAGATACAAATCTAATTACAGGACAAAAATTTACATTGTTGAAACATTCATAATAAACCCACTTGTATCCTTTTTAAAATTAGAGTTCACATATTTAGACATATTGTTAATATTAGTGACTTAATAACATCTAGCAAAGCTGTTTCACTTTGGTCCGGCAATTTTTCCATTAGAATTTTATACGTCTGCAAATATGAAGATATAAATTAATCTAAAAATGCAAAAAATTATAGCTATTTACCAAGAATTTTCCTTATACTACATTTCGAATAATCAATTCTCATTTTCCGAAGTACCTTGCGAATTACATGCCTTTTAGCGCAGACCATTTTGGTAAGAACGAAATGACCTAGAATAGCCACGTTTTTTCCGTGAGACAACTATACAGTGAGGACGCGCGGGTTGGAATAAATTCATCTAAAATTTTTGGTTTTGTTTTATGGAAAAACGCTCAGATAGGTCGATTTTTATTTTTAGCTACGGTTTTTCTGATGGTAAATTGATGTACAAAGGCTGGTCCAAAAATAAGTTACGACCATCAATTTTTTTTTTCAAATGGAAACATATGTTTTTTATTTAATTTGTTAATTCTACATCGAATTCTAAGTATGTTTCTTGTACCATGTCCTATACCCAAACTCAACAGTTATCGAGAAATTTACAATTGAACATTTCAATAACTGCAGTTATTTTTTTTGTACATCAATTTACCATCAGAAAAACCGCAGCTAAAAATAAAAATCGACCTATCCGAGCTTTTTTCCATAAAACAAAACCAAAAATTTTAAATGAATTTATTCCAACCCGCGCGTCCTGACTGCATACAACATGTGTCAATTTTCGTTAGCCATAGGCGATTAATTCATGCAATACGTGACAACATGGCATCCCTACTTTCCTCTCCAATACCAGCGCGACCGATACAAGCTCAAGTTAGAGTTAGCAGTACCTATTCGACCACCGGCTTGGATGTTTGTAATGCGTTTAGAAATAATATTTACGAGTTGCAAGGATTTATTTTTTTTTTTCCTTTCAGTAAATGCAGAGAATTATTAAGCTGCGTTCACGCTGCATGACACAAACAAAAGCGTAATTCTAATAAAATTAAAAATAAGGTAAATAAAAAAGGATTCTGAAAATAATAATATATTATAGATCGCGGCGGCCATTTGATGTTTCCCGTTCCAGTAATAAGACGGCTTTTGCAGACTAGATCGCAACGTGTTCGCAGCTAAAGATTGAATGTAAAATCTGGTGGGGACATCGGACAAAATCGTTGTATGTCGATTGTTGCCGGGATTGGTGACGGACACGTTGCCACGTAGTATTTGTATACGTATAAATCGCATGTAAACATTGAATCCCTATAGCTAATGAAAATTGACACATACGGTATATAGTTTTCTATTGGTACTCGACGTAACTTCCAAAATATAGTAAATATGTAGCACACATTAAATGAAACCACTGAATATGTGTAGTATTAGAATAATTTAAGTAGAAAAGAATAATGGAATAGACGAAATAAATGTCAAATCAGTCAAATGTCAATAACAGCAGGTTTGATATAATCCAATCATATTGCATATTTTTAGCACGTGATTTTAAAAATGCTCAGCGATTACCAAACAGTTTATTAAGCCTTGGATCAGAGTGTTTGTACTTGGTGATATGTAATAACGCGAATTAAGCACTTTTAACGCGAAATAAATAGTAAAAATGGAGCGATTGTGTTATTTGTGTAAACGTCGATACGAAAAGGCATCCACTCGAACGCTAATTTGTTCGAAAATTCATCATTACCCGTTTAACATGGTTTAAATATAGAGCGCTGATTGGATGTGCTCGAGTTGTCCGTAATCCAGAGGCGTAGAATATGCAACGTTTTGTCAGTTGCGAATATTGATTTATTAAATTTAGTTTACGTTGCAAACATTCTATTAATTTAATGCAATATCTCCTACTTTGAATATTAGATACAAATTTGAAACTTTAATATTTACAGCAACCATTTTGGCAATATTGAAGTTTTAAATTATTCAAATTAAAATTATTTGGATTCAGTTGAGAGGCGTAATGCTGTTAAGCGTCATTGTATATAATGTAATTTTAAGACGTTCAACTATAGCAATACCCAAGCAAAATGCCCAGAAAACTTCCTAATTCTTCTTCCATTTCAATGGGAGGTTTTCCCCGGAGAAAATTATCGAACACTATACGTCGAGTTTTATTAATATTCCGCCTATATAAAATTAGTAAGTATTTATTATTATGAGAAATGTTCTCTTCATGATTTGTATTTACTTTTCATGTAGACGTTTTTTTTAATAATATCTACAATGTTTTACAGAAAACTAAAATCGGACAAAAACAATTCTGTTGTAACAGTAACAGTGCCTGTTTTTCTTATAAAATCTAAGAATATTTATGTTCTCTAATTAACGCATGTTTTAAATTATTGAAAATTATATTCTTCACAATCGACCGTCTTAATTAGCAAAATGAAATTATAAAAATTGTACCGTCGGTAAGATATGAACTTAGAATTTTGCCGGACTATTCAGACTAACCATTAATTGGAAGCAAATTTCAATACTACAGTTTACAATCGATTGTTATTTTTTTATTAATATCTTAATTTTTTATTTTTTTCCAGAAAGCTCTTATGAACTTTTTATTATAAATAACGGTTAAATATGTGGCAGACAAAACTTCAAAAGCACTCATTTCCGGGCCATCTTAGAGGTAGAATGTAAAGCGTTTTTTTTTTCATGTTATCCCATTTTACAAAAAATGTGTTTATAAAAACTTGGAAAAACGACCAATGCGGAGAGAAAAATTGCACAAACAAGAAGTCCTGTGACACTGTTAAAGCATAGAACATTCCAAATCTACCTGAAAATGTTCTCTCCGCTTTTAGTGAACACATTGTCAATGATGACCCATTAAATAATCATTGCATAGACTTTATAAAACTTACTTTAAAAACATATTTTAAAATTATAATGCATCATGAAGGTAAACGTATCCAAACAGATGTTCTGAAAGTGAGGAGCTGGCTCACAAAAACAATTTTATTTAAAAATCAATACATAGATGATTTATGTTTTTTTTTATTCTATTTACATTATTTTTTTCGGTTTTATGTTTTTTTGCGTTTAATGTTAATTGTGTTTAATTGCGTATAAAAATGATGATCAAAAATAAATTGTTATGAATTGCACGAGTGTATTTTATTTTATGCCCCTTTTTTCAATCCGCCACTGCTGTGTTGTCTGCTCGATCCGTCCCCGCTCTCGTCTCGCCTCTCCTGACCAATACATGTTGCGACCACTTACTTCGCCTACAAACTGCAGTCATACTTCCTCTAGTATATTCCAATCTATTTGCTTTGGATAGAACCACATAAGGATCGATATTTTGAGGTTATTACAATCAGAAAAAGTGCACTATGTGACGGCCTTATATCGCGCAGCGATATTGATACAGTTGGTCTTGGTGTCATTACTATTTTCGTAAAATTTGACATTTGTGAAAACAACTAAACTAACCCCCCATATTTTGATTGTTATTAAATTAAGATTATCACTGATTAACAATATTTTATGTATATATTTAAAAATAAAACGTAGTCAACATTAGTAAACAAAGCGTTTATATCAAAATTTCAAACTAATTAGATTGGGGCGTGCCTATTAGAAAAGTCAAAAACCATCGAATAATTATCACAAATTCTCTCTGCGAACAACCATTATGACCTCATTCTTGTATTGGTGTCAAATCCCATCCTTTGATGAATTCATCATTTATGGTTATGTTTGAATGTTTAACATTATTTAGAATATTTATATTGTGATAACTATAATGTTATATATTTATAATTACATTAAATATTTTTTATAGTACTGAATTGTTGAAATACAATCATTTGAATAAAATATCTACTTGCTACTGTAATAAATGTACTGAAATAAGTAAAAAAAAAGGAAAAACCTTAAAGACCAATACTTTGAAAAGCAATAAACATTTTCTTAGTTTCTGCATAATCTTAATAGGTGACCCTCATAATAACAGATTAAATAGGAAATTTGTATTTTCAAAAAAAATCCATTTATTTTTATATTCCGATTTTTCTTTAACGATTATGTATCGTGACCGTGACAGGGTTACTAAATTTATAGTTATACTACAAGAAAAGAATTATATTACCTCTATGTCTCATTTACTAAATATACAATTTCTTCCTTATAGAGGACATTATCAAGTAACCATCTTCTTTTAAGAAAAGCAGCAATATCCTGCTTAAGACAATTAGCACAACGTGAAGCCAAAGAAGTTTGTGAACATGCTATGACTTTAGCTAGTGAAAGTAGAGACACTAATACAGTGGAAGGATTACTTATTACTGAAACAGGATTGCCGGGTGTCCTCTTCAGCATGTTAGATACAGAAACAGATGCTGCTATGATTAAAGATATCCACGACACGTTAACGAGCATGCTTCAAATGCTTGCTGGCGATAATTTATCACAGTGGTTGGGTTTATGTAAAGACGTATTAACAGTAGCAACTGACACGAACAATTCTGAAGATCAGATCAGCTTAACGACCACCGAAGTTGATGAAAACGAAGAAACCGAAGCCGATGACGACCAGGCGGAGTTTCACGCTGAAGACGACGCAACTACACATCCTGCTGTCCAACCGCGATGGCCGACACGAGTTTTTGCTGCAGCCTGCGTCAGAAAAATAATTGTTGCGTGTGAAAGCAATAAAAGTGTTCATTTAGACTTGACGCAAGCGAAGGAGATGCAAACGAATAGGGGAAAATGCGATTACTTAGTTTTGCACTTATCCGATTTGATCAGAATGGCGTTTATAGCAGCGACAAGTGATTCTGATCCATTAAGATTAGAAGGTTTGAAAACATTGCAGGAAGTCATTGAGAAATTCGCTAAAGTACCAGAACCTGAATTTCCCGGCCACCTTATTTTGGAACAGTATCAAGCTCAAGTAGGCGCAGCCCTGAGACCTGCATTCTCACCAGAAACATCATCTCATGTCACGGCAGCTGCTTGCGAAGTGTGTTCGACATGGATCGGCTCTAGCGTAGCAAGAGATTTGAATGACTTACGACGGGTCCATCAATTATTAGTCTCATCTTTAGGAAAATTACTAGTAAAGACCAACACAACTCAATTATACAACGAAAGTTTAACTACATTAGAGAAATTAGCGATTTTAAAGGCATGGGCGGAAGTTTACATAGTCGCTATGAACGAAAACGGTTCAGACCCGTCTTCCTTAGATCTAGTCAAATCAAACAATATAAATACCGATGACGAATTCGGTGATTTCGAGTATAAAGGTGAGAGTTTGTTGACATTAGTGCAGCCAGAATTAATTAGTTTAGCGCAACATTGGCTGGCGGCTCTAAGGGACCATGCACTTTTGTCTTTACCAACGGAGTTTGCAAGCCAGTTGCCGCATGACGGAGGAGCTTTTTACACGAACGATACTATGGAATCGTCTAGACCACATTACGCATCATCTTGGCCTCCAATTTTGCACGCTGCTACGTTGTGGGTAAATGCTGGCAGTAGTAAAGATAACAATCGGACTTCAAACGACGAAGTCAATAATGATAATGCTGTTAACAATAATACTATAAATTCTGGCAATGAGAAATTTCACCTACTGTTTGGTAAGTACATATGATATAGGTAGGGCGCCATGAAAGTTCTCTTGTACCTACGTCAAACGGTATAATTTGTATTCATTAAGTACTTGTGTGAACCACAAAAATGCTAGCACACCTTATTAAAGTGTGTATAATTTTTCGGTATTCTGAGGCAGGCGGACGCTATCTAATGAAAAGAAGCCACTGTACAATTGATTGAATTGAACAGGGTGGCCAAGAAATAAAAAGATGGAGTAGCAGGTATGTAAAGTCCGAACAGAAACAGGCCCAAATATACCGCAATAACGAAGAAATTAAAAATTTAATTTTCTATGTTGTTATTAATAACTAATAGTAAACTAAACTAAAAGTAATTAATGGTTTGATATTATGAAGTATCTATTCCTCCTCCTTTTTTTGTTAACACAAGTAATATGGTGGTCCTGAAAAGGACCGATTGTGAAAGTGAAGCAGGTGGATATTTAGTCCAGGGTCGGCGTAAGGCCAATTGAATTCTTTATTATTTTTTTTCAGCCATCTGCGCACGAATAAAGACTTGTTATTTTGAGGGTACGTTTTTACACAATCTAGCTTCCGATTTCTGCTACTCCGTCTTTTTATTTCTGGGACACCTGTATTAATATTCAATTGATATAACAGTGTTGACAAATTATATTGCTTTGAGCAAGCTGAAGTTTGAAAAGAAATTCGAAACGGAAGTATGACTTTTACTCTTATCGAATAGCAATCAGTTTTTTGTAGATATCTCACAAATTATACATTCTGTAAAGATTAATTAAGAGTATAGTATTATTTAGAGCTAGATTCTAGAATTTTGTTTTAAAAAAAATTCAAAATGCTGACTGGAAAGAGATGTTCATACATACATACACAACAAACATTTCAGAATGCTCTTCATACATAAAGGAATCAAAACTGCTATTATATACAAGGTGTGTATAAATTGGCGGACCCACTACACGTGGCGACATTCTTGGTCAAATTTTGAGTTAAAAGTCCTAATCCTAAAACGATGTATCAGGCTTCCTTTGTCTTCAGAATGAATTTGAAAGAGACATATATTTGGCAACATTGAACACGCATGTGCTAGTTATAATCTTCGGAACATTTTTACACGTCGTCATGTGAACCTTACATTTTAAATTTAAAAAAGAAACAAACGAAATAAAATTGGTTTCTTAGATTACATATTTATTACGAAAATATTACAAAGTTTAAAAAATTTTTGATAATATTGACTAATTTTTGTACATCTTCTTGATAGAAATCAATGTAATTATTACCTACATAATTGTTCGAATTGAAATCCATCAGTTTGTAGACATAGCTGGAATCTTTGTGGTATCGTTTGTACTATTCGCTCAAGTCTTTCTGGTGTGATTTCTAATACTGCGGCTTCAATTCGGGCTCTAACTTCGTCAGCGTCCTGTGGAGGTGTAGCGTAAACTTTACCTTTAATGAAACCCCAAACAAAAAAATCTAATGGATTGAGATCGGGGGATCTCGCAGGCCACAAAAAGGGACCGCCACGACCAATCCATCTGTCTCGGAAGTGTTCAGTCAACCAGTCTCTTATATTACGAGCAAAGTGCGCAGGAGCTCCATCATGCATGTAAATCATATTACGGCGTACGTTCAGCGGTATCTCATCAATAACTTGTTCTAACACATTTAAATATTCACCGGCATCTAGGCGATTTGGTAAGTAAATTGGTCCAACTACCCTGTGGTTTATTATACCCAGCCAAACGTTAACAGAAAACCTTCTTTGGTGACCGTATTCGCGAAATTCATGTGGATTTTCATCTGCCCAATGATGAAAATTATGAGTATTAAACACACCATCTCTGGTAAACATGCACTCATCACTCCAAAGAATACGTCTTAAAAGTCACCTTCTTCCTGAATTCTATTTAAGATTGTATTGCAATAATTGATTCGAAATAAGTTATCATTTCCGTAAAGAGGCTGAACTTTAGAAACATGGTATGGATGAAGCAAGTTTTCTCGTAGAACCAAATGAACAGTCTTATTACTGGGAATATTTAGTGTAGAAGCTAATTGACGGGTACTCGCAGAGGGATCTTCCTGTATTGTGGCTAGAACTTGCTCTTCTAGTTGCACGGTACGCCTTTGCCTTTGTCGACCTGCGTTCGCATTTCTTGGAATAAACGAACCTGTTTCACGAAGTCGTTGGTCCAGCCTTCGAAATACATTTTTACTTGGATGCCTCCGATTTGGAAAACGCACTCCATATTCCTGCCCTGCCATGCTAGCATTTCCACGACAGAAACCGTATATCATGTACATATCGGCATATTCGTTGAACGTAAAATTCATAATAAACAAACGGAACAACTAGTAAACACGAAAACCCGAAAACTGATTAAAACTATACAAATAAACACGAAAAATAAGCAAGTCGAATGAAATAGGTAGATTACAAAGTGTCAAAATTTGATGGTAGTAATGTATTTGACTAGAACAACATTAGGCTGCCTACTTATTGTTTTACAACGTTGTCAGATGTGTTTTTCGTCAAAATAAGTTAATAAACAAATATTAAAAACAAACTTTAAAATCAAAAAGAAAACTTTAACGAAAGGATAATACCAACAATTCTTCTATCTTCTAAATTGTAGCTCTTTCTGTCAACAAATATCAAGTAATAATGTTTATTTCAAGACTGAAAGTCCGAACTTTAGGAACCTCGTGCAAAGATATGGAGCATGGTACAACATTTTCGTATTAGGATTTTGGACTCCGAATTTAACGAAGAACATCGCCGCGTGCAGTGTGTCCGCCAATTTATACACACCTTGTATACACACAAGTATTACAGACAAAATTATTCAAGTAATGATGTAAACGATAATCGGCCCTATGCTGTATCATTCATTTCATAAAATAACATACATACATGATTTAACATATACCATAACATGTTTAGTAAATAATGGTATGATGTATCACCTCATAACGTATATACGTTAGGGACTCTGTTATAGTGAAGATATTAAATTAAAATCAATTTTTGTACATAGCAAATAATACAAAGATTATAAAGTAGGAGTGTTATAGTCTAACATTCAGAGTTTTGCGTTAATTTTGTACATGTTACGTGCTTTTTTGTATTTAGTTAGTATAAAGAGTTAAAATTGAACCTTTAACAACGGGCATTCTAATCTGAAAGATAAGTAGAGAGCGCAGTCTTTGATTATGTATACTATAGATATACAACTGAAGGTTAGTTCGGGTAGGTAGCCAACAGAGGGGTTCGGCAGTAGAATGTGCCCATTCATGAATTTCTCACGCTAATTTGTTATAGTAAAAGCAGTCTTCTCGTAGTAGTAAAGAGAAGCCAATCGGAGCTTAAAGGAATTGACGCAATTATCCAATTACACCAATCGTGTTTGTTACAATTTAGAGGCGTTTTGCTTTAGATTTAAATATCTTAAAATATTTTGAATTAAGGAATGTGATAAGTCTATTGACTGTAAATTTTTAAATTCCAAAAATAAGTGATGATATTTGGGTTAGCGATGCAAAAGGCATAAATTTATAATTTCAAAGTCAGTTTTTGTATTAATTTATTTTCTTGAAAAAGTTATGTGTTTTAGAAATAACCACAAAAATGCATACATTTGATTAATGTCTACTAAGTAAGGCTGGTACACAAAAGATAAAAACGACCTCTACGCGTCAGCTACACATTTGATGAACGATATAAAAAAAAATCAAATTTATGTACTTATATTTGAAGATAAAAAATTTGAAATAACAAACATTGTCACACACATTTCACGCAAGTGTTTTTCGACGCGATCGCTTCGTCTATCCCCACTTTACGGTATCTCTACCGGGCCTAGCGAATCGATCGGAAGTTGCATAAGTTTCAATTTTCGCAGATGCTGTTGGTAAATGTCCCTCTTAAAGGGTAAATTTATGTTGTCAGAACCTTGAATCATCCAGTACATAATATCTAGAAAAAAATATTTTTAAATTTTTTCTTGTAATATTTTATTATTAATTATCGATAGCACTTGAGACTGTCGTTAGTGTTTATCATTACTTTAAATTTATATAAAATGTAACAGGATCTGGTGTATTAAATGATATCCCAACGCTTAAATACTATTTGGTATTACACTGTGTATCCTTTACGGGTTTTTGCAATATTTACTATTTTTTAGGTATCTGTATGGAAGCATTATGCAGTCCCCGCTCAGTAGAACCATTAGAGAGTATCATAACTTGCTTGAGAGCCTTATACACACTCACTGATTCCGTATGGGCTAGAGAATCACTAATGGTAAATAAATCGCTGGGAATTGAACTTTGCAATGTTTTACATCGATTAATTTTAACTCGCGATAACCACACAGCTCAATTGTTATGCATGAAAGTTCTCAAGCAAGTTATAAAAGCCGCACATGAACAATTAGAGAGGATGAAAAGGAAGAAATTACGTGAGATTACATCTACAAATCAAGAATCAACTACTACTGAGATGGACTTGTTGGGTGAGGGTGGTGATACAGGAGAAATAGTGCCGGGAAAATCATTGGTTTTCGCAGTGTTAGAAGTTTGTTTATGTTTGATCGTAAGACATTTACCCGTTTTAAGTCCAACACCGAACTCTACTATAATTACGTCACTCCGAATGAGTCATAGCCAGGAGGATTCGAGTCGATTGATATCCCTTTCTGTTTCTAGTATGGAGAATTTACACAAGTTATGTTCACCTAAAGGGGCACTATCTATTTTACCGACTATTTTGTATTTAACTACCGGTATTATCAAAGAAATGGCCACTAAAAATATCAATGATGCCACCCTATTAGCGAATAATCCAGCTGTACAATCGGCATTACATTGTTTGAAGATCTTTTCCGTAGATAAATACTGTCGGATCGATGATGTTGCTGATGAATGGCAAAAGTTACTACAAAGTGCTTTAGCGAAAATTATCGATTTAGCGAAGACAGGTAGTGAAGAAACAAAACTTGACGAAGTTACGATGATGTTAGCTATAGGAGTGTTCGTATTAAATGCACCATCAAAGGTAGTGGCTGCCCCCAATCTGCAATATCCATGTATAAATCACTTCAGGCAATGTCTGCAAAGTATCAATTCGACGGTAATATTTTTAGTAAAACATTATTTTTAAAATTCTAATATCATATTTTTATAGGTTCGATTGAAGTGTATTCAAACATTGAAATCTATCTTCTCTCATAATGACAGAACCTTGGCCACGCCTTATATTCACGCATTAGCACCACGATTAGTCGAATTTTTGTATTCCGACAGCGCTCGGAAGATATTTACTGACGGAGAATTGTCAGTTACACTTGAAACAATCGTCACAGTAGAGTCGCTTATAGCACTAGCTGAACCACCAAATAGTAAGATTTTTTCCTTTCTAATACCTTTTTAATTTATGTTAACATCAAGTCATTATATAATCTACTTAGCCCTGAAAAAAGACGCACGCATAGCATTTTGAAATAAAATATGAAAAGACAAGTCTCCTAAGACATGATTTTGACTCACGAAGTTTAGTAAACGAAACATTTGCGGCGAATTGTCTAAAGAACGGGTGCGCGGTGTATTTTATTTGCTCGCTAGATCAGATCAGTTTATGTTAAACGTCATAAGTGACGTCACTTAACTGCTCTTGAAGTGGGCCAAACTGCTTCCTGCCAAGTTCCAACTGATCTAAATATTTCAGAAAATCAGTTCGTGATCCTTAAGTGATCTGCTAGTAGAAAGACCAGAACTTATTGTCGGAAAATCGCATATTGACAAACGAAATGTTTGATCAGTTTTTTTTTTTTAAGTTAGACTTATAAGGTCTAAACAGACCGGATGCGTTGAGATGCGATATTTCGACGTACGTTATAGCATAATAACTGATGCGCATATATTGTTGCGATTACTCGCACATAAGATACGTCAAGTCGCCGCGTACGTGTGACTTTCCATTGCATTCCGTTGCGTCGACGCATAAAATAGTTCCAGCTTCAGTTGTGATGCGTCAACGCAGTCAGTTGGTCGATATGGCGGACATTGAAGAAGAGAAATTAATAATTGAGGTAATATACTTTTCGCAATAATTTTTTAATTTACTTTTAAATATACATTTTTTAGGTGCAGTCGAGGCCAATCATATACAACAAGTCTTTAAATGATTATAAGAAAACAAATAAAAGGGAAGATGCCTGGCAGGAGATAGGCGAAACTTTAAAAACAGGTAATGAACTGAAACGATTACATAGTATTGATTACTATTTTATTTTATATTACTAAGTATTGTATACATAATTAAAAGTACATTTATTTATAAACGCCAAAAGATCTAAGTCGTAATTTAAATATATTCGTTTTGGTACGGACGCATGCCTGATGGTGAAATAAACCAATCAGCAAATGCGTTTCGAACTTCAAGGGCAGAAGAAGTAGGTCTTGCATAGTTTTGCACGTTATTTCGATCGAAGAGTTGTAGGTAATTCTTTATTTGTTCTTCATGTTTTTCTATGTAATGTGTGGCAAAATCTCTCTGGCAATTTGTTTTTAAAATAAAGTTATCTAGCGTGCAACAATCCACTGTAATTAATGTTGCGAAATTAATTGAAACTTCCATTCTTTTCAATAAAATTCTCCAAACATGAACAGTTATACCAAAGGCATTTTCCACAACTCGTCTACTTCTAGAGAAGCGATAATTAAATATTCGTTGTCGTTGGGTTAAGTTTTTACCCGGGAAAGGTCGTAATATGTTATACTTAAATGGGAAAGCTTCATCCGCTACGATTACTAATGGAAGTGACATATTATTTTCCGATCCGGGAAGAACTCGATCTGTTGGTAATTCAAGCACAGGACTTTGCTGTAACCATGCTTTTCCAAAGGGGCAGTTTGAAAATATCCCGCCATCACTATTACTTCCATAACTGCCGACATCTATCATTAAATAGCAATAGCTAGCATCTACTAACGCCATTAATACCAGCGAAAATTGTTTCTTGTAATTATAATAAAGTGAACCTCAGTTACGAGGAGCAAAAACACTAATATGTTTACCATCGAGCGCTCCCACACAATTTGGCATCTGCCATTTAGATAAGAAATCGTTGGCAGTTGCTTCCCAACATTTAGTATTAATTTTAGGTAAATATACTGACATTAAAATATCCTTTATTGCAGTGCATGTGCTTTTCACTATTTCAGCTACAGTAGATTCCCCAAGTCGAAAGCTAAAAGCGACTGACGTAAATGAATGTCCAGTTGCTAGAGTTCTGTAATGAAATATTGATAAAATAAGAAAAGCAAAGTATCGAAAGAAATAAGAATGTAGTAAAAAATTACCACAACAACGCTAAACATGTGCTCTTACGTAACTCAGCAACTATATTAACATACCTTACTCAGTATTAATCCTGAGAAGGAAATTTATTGGGATGTATATAGTACACGTTTAAAATTGTTAATAATAATCAATTATTATCAGTTTATTCGTTAACCATAGATTACATTTTAGTTACATATTTATTCCTTACTTATAAATTTATAATTTGATTCAGATGTGAGCTTATGTAAGAAGCGTTGGCGCTCTTTGAGGGATTGTTTCATTAAAAGTCATCGATTACAAAAAAATACACCTAGTGGTGCACCTGGAGGGAAAAGGAAGATATGGTCCTATTACACTTTGTTAGACTTTTTAATCCCACATGTGGACTTTAAGGAAACAACTGGAAATTATTTATCAGATACCACAGTGGAAGAGACTATCACAGTGGAAGAGACTACTGCAGAAGATTATTTTGAAAATACTATTGAAACAACAACTGAATACCAGAATACACAGCTGACGTCTCAAGCGACATCACATTCAGGAATTATGGATGACACCTTGACGCATACACAAGAAACAGAAGGTCGAGAAAACAAATTATCCACTAAACGAACACTGCAGAGACATAAAAAAAATCTGATGAAGCAGAAACTAAACTTTTTAATATTTTAACAAAAGACAATGATTATGATGAAAGCTTCCTTTTGAGTTTGCTTCCAACGTTTAGGCGTTTAAATCCTCAACAGAATGCAAAAGCAAGGCTTAAAATTCAACAAATTTTATATGAAATTGAGTTTGAAACGTCTGAATATGGGTCTTCAGCACATTCAAATCGTTCTTCCCGACCAGAATCAGCTAATTCAGGCTATTATCCGCCATCTACTCAATATAGTAATGAAAATGACATGTATATTATGTAGGTACTGTTATATTAAATGTTCAATATATATCACTTACCTGAGTGTTACAGCCAAACGTTCCCTACTTGAAATACTTTTCCTGTAATTTGTATTATCCCTCCCTATTTTATGTTTTATTAACGAATGAAGAATTTCAAATTGTTCTTTTGATATGCGAAAATATCGAAAAAAACGTTCTGGATATTGTGTCAATTCTTGGCACAATCGATGATATTCTCCATAAAATTCTCGTTTTTGATTTATAGGATGCACCCACAATCGGCGCCTTTTTTTTATTTTTCGTAATAATAAATATTGAGCCAGCGCTTTTTACCTCTTATTAGACAACATTATCAACAAAAGGCTAAGTGGTAACTGACTATTTTGACGTATCTAGTGTGTGTAGTCATAACGTTGCGTTGAAGTACGTTAACGCAGCATGTAGAAAGGATACCAACGCGCGTTGACTTAACGCGTCCCAACGCATCCGGTCTGTTTAGACCTTTATATTTTTACATAATTTCTTCGTTCATTCGATATAAATTTGCGAAACTCGCTTTACTTTTTAGTTATAATAAAGATGCCTATCTCTTTGTGTGGTTGTTATAGGCCAAGAAAACCATTGATTTCAAAATAAACGAATAAGACATTTTGCTGGGTCTTAAACGTTCGGCCTTGAGATTTTTGCAGGTGCAATTTTCCACATTCTCATATGTGTCTGTGTCTTTTCACATAACGTAAATTTAATTTAATATATGTAGCACAAATGTCAGAAATAAAAAATATTTTCACTTTAACTTCATTTTTATGGCTAGGTAGATTAAATAATAATTCTCTCTTGTTGAATGGAAACGTAATAATTATTATTCCTTTACTTATAAATTGCTTAACAGGGGACATTCTACAAGGCAAGTACATATATACAAAAGTAATTTTTATATTCTTATATTTAATTGATCTCTTGAAACAGTAAATCAATATTTATATTGATTTACAAATAAGTGTGTGATGTGAGAATACAAACATATTTAGCAATGTAGCAGTTTGAGAAGCATTATAATTTGATTACTATTAATAAAGTATTCCAAATGTAGTATTATTCCTCAGCAAACAGGGTGACGTGATAATCACATTAATTTTAGGTGTGTTTTTGACTTGAAAGACGTACGATTATGACGTACAAAATACGACATAAATGACGACATTATGTCACAGCCCAATGACGTCAGTTTGTGACGTCACATTTACGTGAAAGCCAAACGTACCATTGACATATTTTAAAGTATATTTGACGTCACTTTGTAACGTCCTATTTGACGTCAGTTTGTGGTGTCCTTTTAAAGTTTAATAGACGACATATTTTATATTGCATTTGACGCCACTGTGCTAAGGTGCTAAGGTTCTTAAATAACAGACTCTTATAGGTCAATATATTTATTTTTAAGACAAACAAGTATATATGTAACATTTCTGCCCCATGAAACATAACTCAACCTTAAATAATGGAACAAAACTAAAAAATAATTAAGAAATACAAACAATATTACATATGAGTGACTTAATATTGTAACGTTTTCGGGTTCCAATAAACAACTCGTGCAATTATCTATTTAAAACAGTCTGTATATTTATATACTTAAAATTATATAACAATATAAAATATAAAACTAACGTAACACACTTAAACTACTACAATTTAATTATCACAGGTATTTATTTATTTACATTACTAATATGTCCGTCCTGTATATTTATATAACAGTTCTATTTATATAACACGGCACTACTATATTTATTTATTTGGCTACCACTATTTATTTCCACTGTTGCCACGAGACCACTTCTTTATCCCGAACTACTCCGCGATTACTTCTCCGCAATTCATCCCGTAATATATATATCTGCATAAAAAGTTCTGGAAAAGTACCAGTAAATTCGGTAATATACCAGAGAAAATCTAGACCTTTCCTTGCTTATGCCGTACATTTGAATTAGATGATATATTTACGACTTGTTTACATATCGTTTTTATACGACACGCTGAGATGATTTATGGTCCCCGCCTTTTAACGTCGCTCGGAAGTCTCATACATATTTCGTTACATTGCCCCCTTCTTAAAAACTGCGTTTCGTCCCGAAATACACTATTCCATGTTCTTGACGCCGGCGGATGACGAAATCCACACCGGGACCCACGGGTGCACCCAGCCGTCTTGTGGCAATGGCAATCCACCGTCCCAGGCTGCACAGCGGACTGATGGGCCGACAGCCGCACATGACCATTTCCATACCAGCACGCCGAAACACCACCTCCAGCATGTTTCCTGCGATTTTCCATACCAAACGGTCTAATCCGCAGCCCAGCCTCGGAATTGCCAGCCTCCCCACACCATGCTCGAGTGCACGTCCTCGTAGATCGACAAGGGATTCCCATAAGCTGGCTCTCTAGGTTTTCCAGCAATTTGTCGCACATCCGCCACTTCACCGCCGTCACGTCCATGGTATGGGGCAACTGGTTGAAACACACCATCCCTGGCTCACTATGAGGTGTTAGTCTCATACGATAAACGACGTCAACTATTTGCTCTAGTATTTCGCAAGGTCCTTCCCAGTATTGTTGGAGCTTTGGGGGCAGGCCTCGGCGACGTTGAGGATCATACAACCAAACAAGGTCTCCTTCTCCGTAACCATCTCTCCCGGCTTGCACGTGGTAACGATTCTTCGTCCTGTCGCTGACGTGTGATGGCGTACTCGCTCGTGGACATCCTTCAACCTTCGCCAGGATCCACTGACGCAGTCTTCTCCATTTGGGTTCTTCACAACACACTTGAGTAGATCCATCCTCTACTTTCAGAGAGTCCCATTGAGCCCAGTAGGATTCCAGTCCCTGTGAACGAGGAGCCACTTCTTGCCAAGCCGGTCCGCGACCAATTCCCTTCCAAACAATCAATGAACCAAGGTCTTCATCAGCTTCTTGACTAATCCGCAAATTGCCAGGATGCCACTGATCGTCAACCACGGCAGTTCTGAATGTTTTGGCCGATTTTTCTTCTAGTCTGTTACTATGCCTGCAGTCTTCTAGACGTGGTCTTCTTGCACAGCATCAGCGATTTGGTGTTGCACAGATGCACTTCGCGCTATTTATTTTGAGGCTCCACGATACTGGGTCGACGATTGCCTCTTCTCATCGACCCGTTTCATTCTTCGCTGCTCCGCTATGGTTTTCTTGGGCTTCTTCGCGCATTTACTATGCGCATGGCCCATTTCCATCTCCATTTCCATTTCATATTCACTAACCGTCGGACTACGTGTTCCAGGTGTGCATGCCCATACTTCATCTTAAGACGCTTGATTAATTGAGGGTAGTCTTGACACTCTTCTGGAAGTAAGGTCTGTAGAACATCACTGACCTGTCCTCTTAATGACACAATCAGGGCAGTAGCTTTCTTCGGAGACATCCACCCATTTGCTCCTGCAGCGGCTTCGAATTGATTCCGGCACGTCATCCATGACGTCCTTGCATCGAAGGTGGGGGGCTTTACCTTTGCCTTCGCTGTTCGGGCAATCTCCAGGCTTCCGCTTGAGATATCATGGGGACCGCAGTCGTTCATCGCTGGCAACTGAAGCTGAACCCCAAACTCGTCCCCCATTCCGAATACGCGCTCCTCAACTTTCTGTTCCATTCGATGAATTCTTTTGAATGTCTTCCTTAAGGGTGTTGTATAGGTACATTTTCAAATATTTACAGATTACAGGCTACCTTTAAACTTTATGCAAAAATGATTTAGATGAAATATTCTTATAATGTTTATCTACACGTCCTTTGGCATTTTGTTTTTTCAATTTTTTATTAATTGTTATAAAAAATTAAATATAAATAGACAATCGAAAAATAAAATGCGTATCGACGTATAACATATTATTGTGAACATTAATTTCTAGCAAAATTTTTTCGTATTTATTAAGATAAATGTGTAATTTGATAAGAAAGAAATGGATTTTTGGCACTGCTTTAGTACGCCACCTGCAGTCAAATATTTGATATATCCTTGCAATCCAAGACAGGGCGGAGTTACTTTGTTTAGGTGGGGATTCACTTTACGAGCGATATTCGGAATACAGAAATCCTTGTTACGGTTTTGAGTAGGTATTTGATTAAACATTTTTTATATTATTTTACATTTCATAAAATTGAAAACATTATCTAGTAACCTTGATTTAACTTTATAAAATTAATGTATATTTTCTTTTTGTTAAATTTACTTATATTATTTTGTATTACATTTCATAAAATTGTACACATTTTCTGGTAGGCTTTGATAACTTTTACATAAATACAAACTTAAACAAAAGTATTACATATGATTCATAAATAATACTAGCTTTTTTAGTTCTTCCACTATTTTACATTTATCAAGATAAAATACTACTGACATTTATAAGTGAGTTAAAAATAATGTAAAACTAATATCGAAAATGAGATGGATATAGATGGTGCGTACTTCATCTGTACAGATCGTCAGATATTGTAGCAGACTGGTAGACGTTCAAAAGAGTTAATTTACGACCTAGTAAAAAATTACTCTCAAACGATTCAGTGTTCGGACAGTTATAAAAAGATTTGAAGTAAACCAGAAATTGCTCCAAAAGGATATCTTTTATTTTAAAAATTTAACTAGATTACTTTTCCTGTTATGGTAAATAAAGAACAGACAGAAATAGGACTTATTATTTTACAGATGTAGTTACATAATAATAATGAATAAACATTAAATTTTAAATAATTTATATATAATAATAAAACAATGAAATTCGATTCAATACATGATATTATAGTAGTCATTCTATATTTTTTTTTGGAAGAAAATATGGGAGACTATTTTATTTGATAAATCGTTAGTGGGGCATGCGACGACTCTAAAACCAAAAAGTTGGAACTCCTTGTGGGTTTTTGGTAATCTCAAAAAGTTTTTGAATGGATTCTCGGCGTAAATGGTTGGTCGAACAAAACATTTTTTTAACAAAAAAAAACAATATCTACAAATTATCTAATGTACTCGCTGCGCTACAGCCAAAAGCGGAAAAAGCAGAGGGCGCCAAAATTTTCAAAAATGGGTTTTCACTATTTTTCGGCGCGAAAAATTTTTTTAGCGTTTGATGCAAATGTAAAGTTGCAGAGAATGCCTCAATTTGTCTGAAGGGCAGTAGAGAGATGACCGTTTCTACGTTAGGACTTATCTTTTCTGGCTCTTTGGAAATAAGCGTTTGCTTCATTTGCGAAGAAAAATTTCGGAGACGAAGAATACTGTGCGTTGAAGCCGCGGGACAGGTCATCTTCATGGCATTGTACGATGGTGCCACTTGCAAATACACACTGTCTCAACTTCGCTTCAAGGAATTCACGCAATCCGCGATCAAGAGCAAAATGAATCTCCCTTATTTACCGCCTTCGCCCGGACTTCTCGAACGTTGTTTCCATGGAATATGTGTTCATTTGGTTGTTCAATAATTTCTGGAGTAAGCAAAACCGAAGTAACTGCAAAATTGTTTTTTAACATACTATACCACCAATAGAATCTTGTTCCTTTCACTCACGAAAAATAGTACATTATAATATAATAATATAATGACATTCCTTTCGTTCTGCAAACTCCAACAAAACAAAGTCATTTTTAATTCGAAAATATATTACCGTTGTTTTAATATAATAATAATATAATAATAGTATAATAATAATAATGTATATTTACTCATCTATAATTATTAACATTATATTAATTACAGATTATCGTCATATCTGAGTAATCTTGTGGTAATTATCACATTTGACATAAAATATCACATTAATTTAAATTAAAGTGTATATATGTATAACAAGATCATTGTATCAACAATATGACAAACAACGATATACACAAATAAACAAATAATAATAAATGATAGAATGTTATATACTTCAGCAGCTCGCGTTAATTGCCAGAAAATCTTCGACGCCGTAGTACTTCCTCTCCATCAGCAGCCCTTTGACCCTTTTCTTGAACTCGTCAGGTGGTAGGTCTTTAAGTTCTTCTTCAAGTGGTTATATAGCTTGGGACCCCAATAATCGACACCCGACTGCAACAGTGAAAGTCAATGATAAGGGGTTCTTAGATGCTTTCTACTTAGTGTGTTGTACTCATGTTTGTTTCCATTTGGATAAAATGTGTGTTTGTTGGTAGCCTTTTTTGCAGTAGAAATATTCTATTTGCATCAGCCGTCTGTCTCGAAAAGAGAGTTCCATAACTTAGAAGAGAATGAAAATACGAACAGTACGCCACCTTTGCAGATTCGTATGTGCATACATGTCTCAGTCTTCTTATGGTGAATACCACAAACGTCAGTCTACCAGTGTCCCCACCTCAGATTGGAGTCCACTATCAGACCCAAAAATTTGGCTTTTCCCGATCTTCTGTTGTTTTCGTGGAAAATTTCATGTTTTGTTTTTTGTTCGGGTTTATTTTCAGGTGATTTGCCGCAAACCAGCCCTCTGCTTTTTGGATGTCAGCTGCAGATTTTGCTGTTAGTTCTTGGAGTTCTTTCCCCCTTACTAACAACGTGGTATCATCCGCATATAGACACAATTCCGTGTCTGGGGCACTACAGGGCGGGGTCATTCATATATATAATGAATATTTTCGGTCCAAGAATTAGCGAGACATGGATGCCTTTCTATCTGCTTTGGGTCTTCTCAGGAAGCCGTACGCTTCAAAATAATTTCTTGTGTAGATACGAAGTGCTGGTATACTTGCGTGGGTGAGTATTCCGTAATCCAAAAAATTCTTAATTACTCACTCTGCGACATATTCCGGAAATTTGAAAAATTCTTAATGATACACGCACATGTCGTTTTAGTTTCACTTTTGGATGTGTGAAGTTAGACCCCTTTTTTCGAAAATCGGAATTCTGACGGTTGTTCCAGGTTGTTCTAGGTTTATTCTCAATTGTTCAAAAGTATTTCAAAAAATAAATTATAATAGGCCGAGAAAATGGCAAAAACAAGGTTTTGCTAGCGCCCCTTTTTTCGAAAATCAAAATTCTGACGGTCGTTCCAGGTTTATTTTAAATTGTTCCAAAGTATTTCAAAAAAAAAATCGTAATTGGCTGAGTTAAAAGGAAAAGCGATTTTCTTACAGCCCCTCTTTTTGCGAAAACTGAAATTCTGTTTCAGGTTGTTCTAGATTTGTTCGAAACGCTCTTCTAATACATCAAAACCGTATCTCATATATCAAAAGATATTGCAAAAAAAACTATATCCAAAAGTGAGAAGTTAGCCCCTCTCTTTTCCGAAAATCGAAATTCTGACGGTTGTTCTAGGTTTGTTTTAGATTGTTCCAAAGTATTTCAAATAAAAAGTCATAATTGGCTGAGTTAATAGGAAAAAACGATATCTTACAGCCCCCCTTTTTGCGAAAATTGAATTCTGACGGTTGTTTCATGTAGTTGTAGATTTGTTCTAAACATTTTTCTAATGCCTCAAAACCGTATCTCTTATAGGTATATCGAAGGATATTGCAAAAAAAAAACAAAATCCAAAAGTGAGAAGTTAGCCCCCTCTTTCCGAAAATCTAAATTCTGACAGTCGTATCAGGTTTTTCTAGGGTTGTTCCAACGTATTTTAAAAAAAAGTCGAAATTAGCCAAGATAATAGGAAAAAATGAGGTGTGGCCACGACACAACTTTCTTGTACGTATGGGCGTTTTAAATCATACAATTTTAAACATTATTTTATACAAAAATTATTCAAAATCCTATTCTAAGTACTTCCAGTCTCTTAATGAATCTCTACAGGATACATACTTAATGAGATATTTGCAAAAAAATGCTACTCGCTAAGAGTAAAAGTATTACTTCCGGTCCGAATTTTGAATTTTCATTTATACAAAAAATATTTCAAATCCAACTCTAAATGCTTTTGTACTCTTGACAAATATATATAGAATGCATAATTTGCGAAATATTTGCAAAAATCGCTATTCGATAAGAGTAAAAGTATTACTACCGTTCCGAATTTTGACATTTTTTTTTTATACAAAAGGTATTGAAAATTAAGTTCTAAATACCTTTATACTTGTAACGTACCTGTCTAAAAACCGTTTAACGACCGCTCGGGCATACGACTTCGACGCTCGAGCTTCTGCGTCGGGTATTCCCCGCAACAAACAACTGTTTAACGTGGGGAATACTCGGATACGTTTTGTTGATGCGTAAAAGATGCATTATAATCATCGACAGGTTTTAAAGCCGTAATAACTATGTAGCGGAAAGGTTTGATTCATGAGATGGAAAAGCTCCTCGCGATTTGGTTGATGACCAGATACAAAACAAAAATTCCGAGAGCTTCTATATACACGTAGAAACGGAGACAATGCCGGTTTTAAGGCATTTAAAGATACAATTACATTGTTGTTAGGAGGTAATGTCGCTGGATTGAAGTTAAAACTTTTTCTTATCTATTGCTTTGAGAACCCATGTGCATTAAAGCATGTTTACTATCGTGCAAACAACAAATCATGGATGACGCAAGCATTATTTGAGGAATGGTTCCTCAACGGCATCGGTTAATATTGTTTGAAAAAGAACTTGCCATTTAAAATTATCCTTCTGCTTAACAATGTACCAGGTCATCCCCAACATCTTGATGATTTACACCCAGATGTAAAGGTGGTGTATCTGCCTAAAAACACAAACGCTATCCTACAACCAATGGATCAGGGTACAATAGCTACGTTTAAATAATACTATTTGTGCACAACGTTTTCCAAAGCCATAACAGCAACAGAAAGTAATGAAATAACTCGTGACTTCTGAAAGTCATATAATATTTTAGAATACATAAAGAACATTGAAACCGCGTGGGAAGAAGTGACAGAAAGATGTGTGCAGGGTCTATGGAAAAATGTAAAATGTCAGAAAGTGTTCAGGAATAATTTAGATTTTGACGAAGACGAGTACACTAATATCATACATAAAGTAGTGGAACTTGCTAACATACTTAATTTAAAAGCTGAAGCGGAGGATATTGAAGAATTAATAGAGTTGGAAGTACAACGGCTCCCGGAAGAGGAACCAGTAGAGGAAAGTGAATGAAACCAATAAAACTAGAAGGTATGGATTCAAATGTTGAACGGTTCACGAAAGTTGAACGGCCAATAAATGAAGTTTTACAAGTTACAAAGCAGACTACATTAACGACATTCTTTTCAAAAGCTATAACCAGGACCCTACCCTTGTAAATACTTCTATTTCTTCGCCGCCATCTCCCTTACCCAGGCCCCTCTACAGCTTTTGATAGCTCTGGTGATAAATACAATGACGACGTTTATGAACGACATTTTGCACTACATATCATAAATAGTTATTCTTCGTTTTTCACAGAATGAATTTAAATTATTAATACGTCACTTTTTAATTTTTGTATGTATTTTTATGTTCTGTAATATATAAGAGATGTAATTAAAAAGTTTGCTTTGAACTTTTGGAGAAATGTAAATGGAGAAACATATTCGTGTATGTATTGCGTATGTAATAATATAGATAGAAATAAATGTCGTATATCACGAGTATTTAAATCAAGTGACACATAATTTAAATATAAATGCATACCTATACTGTGTATATAGGTACAATTCATTATTATTTACTTTAGCATTAAGTAACATTATGAAAGGTAAATTATAACATAGGGTACATCATAACATAATAAATTGTTTTATAGAACGATTTGTAATACGCCCAATGGAAAAGAAAATCAACACGATATTAGCGCCGTCAACAAAATAATACTTCAAACATCATACTCTTACATAACATAGAAATTTGAAGACTGCATTCCTCTCACATCTGGTCGACTAATTGAGAATAATTGTCAATGGGCATTTTACCTCATTTCGCTTCTTTCCCCCAATTACTTACTAAT
Source organism: Amphimallon solstitiale (assembly GCA_963170755.1). Classification (NCBI taxonomy): domain Eukaryota; kingdom Metazoa; phylum Arthropoda; class Insecta; order Coleoptera; family Scarabaeidae; genus Amphimallon; species Amphimallon solstitiale. The sequence goes on from OY720684.1 coordinate 55,880,599, forward strand.
AAAAATAAATACCAAATTAAATTGAATTAATATTATTTTCCTTAGAAAAGTTTTATGAGGCGAAAAACAATATGGATAACTACAAGTGGGAACGAGGACTCTGACGGAAGATTTAGTTATGCATTGTACAATGCGGTGGCCACATTGAGCAACTTTAATAATGCTCCTTAGGCTTTCCATAAAATAAATCACATTTTTTTCTAAACCCTCTAGTAATTTATTACAGCTTCGAACTCCGATATTTCAAGAACCGTTAGGAATTCGGGAAAAGTGAATAGAAACATTTTTGCTTAAAATTAGTTATTGAATTCACGTGCGAGGTTTCTCGGATACCTTGGCGGCCACCCTGTATAATAATAGTACCTATAGATATAAATAATTATCCTGTGATTTTCAATACGCCCAATGGAAAAGATAATCAAGACGATGACATAGTACCGTTGAACAAAGTATTATTATTATTATATGGTATTCATAGACACTAAGTAATATTTCTTTTAATCATAATTCCATCTTACATATTAACTTTTGACTTATTGAACATATGTCTAACTAAAAAAACTTACAATTTACATTCCTGTAGCGCCTAGACTCGCAGACTAAATAAATCATACAAAATATTACTAGCACCTACGTTACGTAGAGTATGTGTAGCCTGAACAGAGACAAATAGCACTTAACGCATCGTACGTATGTTATTTTGAATGCATCGCTCCCATAAGGGCGGTACTTATAAACCGGGAACTGTACAATTTAGATTTTTACTATAGCATTTAGCAAAACAGTACATGGTAGTGGGGTATTGGCAAGCTCCACCTCTGAGTAGAACCCCCCTTAACCCGCCGCGAAGACGTCGAAATTTTTAGTTTGGTATACAACACCCTTAAAAGTAGTCTCAAGTTGTTTTGAATTACTTGCAATTTCATTTCTTAAAGCTTTTGAATTATTTGCAGTTTCATCTTTCAAAGCTTTTGAATTATTTGCAATTTCCATATTTAAAGCTTTTAAATTATTTCCAATTTCTTTCAGAGTCTTCATGTCAGTCTCGAATTGTTTTGCAACTGCATCTCTTAGAGTCTTCATACTAGTCTCGAATTGTTTTGCAACGTCTTTTAGACTCTCAGATTGTTTATCAATTTCTTCCGCTATTAAGCTTAGATCAGGCTGTACTTGAAACAAATATTTCTCGGGATCCTCACCTTCATTTATTAAAAGGTCACGAAGCCGATCCTGGAGAATTGTTTTTTTTCCAGACGTATCTGCGTCCCTTTCTTCCAATTCTGCCCTTAACTCGGAGACCTTTAGTTCTTCCAAACGTTTGGTAGCCATTTATTTATTTATTTATTTGCACTTGTGTTTATCCCACACTGACACCAATTGTAACGTTTTCAGGTTCCAATAAACAACTCGTGCAATTATTTATTTAAAACAGTCTGTATATTTATATACTTAAAATTATATAACAATATAAAATATAAAACTAACGTAACACACTTAAACTACTACAATTTAATTATCACAGGTATTTATTTATTTACATTACTAATATGTCCGTCCTGTATATTTATATAACATTTCTATTTATATAACACGGCACTACTATATTTATTTATTTGGCTACCACTATTTATTTCCACTGTTCCCACGAGACCACTTCTTTATCCCGAACTACTCCGCGATTACTTCTCCGCAATTCATCCCGTAATATATATATCTGCATAAAAAGTTCTGGAAAAGTACCAGTAAATTCGGTAATATACCAGAGGAAATCTAGACCTTTCCTTGCTTATGCCGTACATTTGAATTAGATGATATATTTACAACTTGTTTACATATCGTTTTTATACGACACGCTGAGATGATTTATGGTCCCCGCCTTTTAACGTCGCTCGGAAGTCTCATACATATTTCGTTACAATATTTTATGTTTTAAATAACAAATGTACATGAACTACCAGTAATGTTACTTTGTGCACTGCTAGTAGTAGGGGTATTTTGTAGAGACTTACAGCTGGTAACTACAGTTATAGTAGTGGCATCAGTAGCAATAGATGATGGGGGGTTAGGAGTGTTTTCTGGCTACCTGAAATAAAAGAAATTAATGTTTCTATCTGGTTATGATGCACAAAAAAACACATGGCTGGTTGTGTTTTTTGTGCATCACGTTTCTTCTTCAATCTCCACCCCTATGAACGCCATTTTACTATTAATTTCGTCAACCTGTAATTTTAATAATAATCGGAACAAAAAAACTACCAAAGGTAAGATAAATGTTTTGACCGATTCCACTGTAGGTTATTAATGGCTTATCATTGTTGCTAATAATTATCATGGTGTATTTCACTACCCTTGAACGTCATGAATTTAAATAAACATAATAAGAATTGCACACAATTATTATATATCTCTCAGGAGTTTAGGAGTAATGCAGTCTGTCGACCATGTTTTCACAAAATACGCAGTTTTTAACGCACGTAAACAAAATATAGGATTTAGACGTGATGGCATATTCATTTTTGTATGACTACTTACGACATGCGTTCTGAAGGTTTCGATTATCAAACAGTAACGATAACGAGATGAGAATCTTTTAAATTAATAACACATGCAGTATGCAAAATATAAAAACTAGCACCATGCACGACACATATACCGTTCACAACGCACGTGCATACTCCACAGTCAGTGGTGCCAGGAGTACAGAGTTGGAAATCCCCAGAAGCCACTCTAAAAATTCCCTAGATTTCCCTAGATATTTTCTTTCCAATAATTCACCAAGTTGGCTAGAGTGAGAACTTAGCGGGGGCGTTAAGATAAAGTAAATACCTATCGGCCGGCCGTGCGGCCGGTAGCAATGTATGTAATAAGTCATAATATCCTTCTACGTGTGTTATAGGTGTTTAATTTACACAAATTCTTTTTATAAAAGTTTTATCACAAATTTATCAAAAGAACCCCTTCCTTAAACCTATTTCGTAGAAGAGAAATATATCAGAAATTTTGACAATGATGTATTCGTTTGGATTATTTGCATATTACAAAATAATAGGTAAAAAACGGCCATATTTGTACACACACACCTTGGAAGATTCCCTAAGAGAGGGCGCGAATGTAATTCAATTTACCATGGCCAACTGAATGTCGCAATATTTGAATTTAAGGAATATATTGCCGTGGAAAATTTTGGCGATGGGGATATTGATATCTAATAGAGAGCGGGGGCGGCTGTAAATCACGGCCATCTAGTCGATAGTCGCTCGCTTTGGCGAAAAAGTAACACACACGAGGACGAGATGCCCTATTGTGCAAACATTCCCGTGATTACCCTATTTCTATTAGAAAAAATTACCCGCTTCCTGCTTACTTGTTAGTTATTAGTGATCTACCTTCAGTTTTATGCTCCATACAAATCTAACACTATGATACACTAGATGTCACGGAGCAGAACAGTAGGTAAGTTTGAAAAATCGAAAAATGTAGACAGAATAAAACTTTAGCAATATTTTCTTTAGAATTTGTCCAAAATTCCCTTTTTCCCTATTTGATCAAGAAATCCCTAGATCTAGGGAAAAATTCCCTAACTTGGCACCACTGGACTCCACTGTCCAGCGACTGCGAGGTAACGCGATCGTGCACGAAAAGCGGGATCAAACCGTATTGGTTAGAAATTCATTAGGCAAATTGGTGCTAAGATTTTAATGGTGAAGGTTTGATGCAGTTAGTTTATACTCTATGATTATAAGTATTTTGAACTAATATTTGTCATAGTTTAGCTACAGTTGAAGGAAAAAAAAAGTAGAAAAGAATAAAATAATGATTATTATTATTATTATTATTTATTATTATCACTTTGGGAAGAATAACCATAGAGAACTTTTTTTTTTCTCGACTACTCTTTTTTGCTTTCGACTATAGATAGACATATTTTATAAATAAAAACATGGAACTAAAATATTACCAAAATATCATCAAAAATTCACGTCATTATATTACGTCAAAAGTTAGTCGTAAAATCCACGTCGTTTGTACGTCATTTTTTGACACATATGACCGAGCTGACGAATAGTTATACCTTAAAATGACGTAAAATTAACGTCATTCTTGGTCAGTCTGTTTGCTGGGTCCTTTTCTAATTTATTTGTATGTACACACTTTATTCAAGTAATTAAAATCTATTTCTCCATTACAGGGATACAAATGCTTATGTTACTCGTTCCTATATTAATAAGTTACTTACTGGAAGGGCAAGCCCTACGCTCTGCGAATAAATACTCAATAACATTGCATGATGCAAGTTTACAATGGCTTATGAAAATTGGACCAAAGTATCCCCAGGTATAACAACTATTGTCTATTATATTATTTATAGCAGTAAAGATCATACTTTAAGTTATCTCTTTCTCTTATTTAGGAATTCAAAAAGATGATGAGCCAATCTGCGGACCTGAAAATTCGTCTAGAATCAGCTATCCGTCATAGTCAACAGATTTCCCAGAAGAACAAGACGGAAACTAACGCAAACAAACCTTTATTGAGTCAAACGCCTTCGATAAAACTAAAAACGGATTTCAGTAATTTTTCTTAAATGTAAAACTGTTTTTCTGCCATTTCGAGTGCGAAAATTGATTATTCAAGTTGTATCAACAAACTATCTGATTTGATTCACAAATTTTAAATTGTAACATTTATCATAACCCTATTTTGTGGAATAGAAGTTCCATTTAGTTCAATAGATGAAGTCGCCTTCATCAGCGGTAGAATATAGTTCAAAGGCAGGTTGAAGAATATGTAAAATTTGTGATTTGCATTGAAAATTCAAAATGTCCGCTCTTCTTAATGGTTGGTACACCTGACAATTAAAAAAACTACATATGAGAAACATTTCGCTTGTATTTAAAATCGCAATCTGCGAAAGAAAGAGTACCTGCTTTGTATCTCACAAATTATGAACATGGCCAATTTTTTTCTGAAGGAACATATATATATATATATATATATATATATATATAAATAAGAGAAAGAATATCGGGTTAATCCGCTGTAGTGCAACCGCAGACACGTGTTTCAGACTCGTTGGTCATCGTCAGTACGGTGTAGCCAAGGAATAAGGTGGGATATCCTTGGAGATAGAAACAAAAGGAAGACCATCGGGAAGACAGCGGATTAACCCGATATTCTTTCTTTTATTTTTATTATGTATCCGTGATATTTTCTTATATATATATACGTTCTTTTCTAAACCATTTGATAAAACAATTCCTTTTTGTGGTCTAGCAACTGTCAGTGAACTTAAATAACATCGAAATTAAAATTTGATTAATATAAGTGGAGATACTACTAGTTTTAAACTTCACAATGCTTGGCAAGAATGTTTATTAAAAAAAGGAATAGTTACATCTTTTATATAATAATAAAATAGATGCTATACTTTATAAGACACCATGCATAAGTATAAATATGCAATTGATTTTATACTTTTACAAATGATTATCCTCATATATTTGAAAAATATTATTTCGAGTCAACATTTAACTCATTTTTGGTACTCGAAGTGTTGAAGTATTCTGAAGTTAGTTTTATTTATGAAAATAAATGTATGTTCTAGTATTAATTTTCTTAAATTATATCTAATATCTAGAGAAAAATCCTCCTTTCTTCTTAGTTAATTAGTAATTTATAAAAATATTTATGAAGAGTTTGTATATTTTCTTATAAATATTACTAACTTCTTATTAGATAATATTTACACTTTCTTATTTAATATATTCATTTAATAAATTGAAGCAAACTTGTCATATAAATATAATAAGTGACCTGTTTCTAAACACATTTTTTTAGTTTTTCTAAAACATTATTTATTTCATTTTATAGTTTTGAATGGAAAACCGTTTTAATAACATAAAAATCAAATCCTTGCATCAAATCCATGAATCACTTTTTATATTTATTTTATTTCGTATATTACATATATATGTTCTGTGATAAAGTAATATTTATCCATCAATTTTAATTACAATGAATGTATGTAGACTTTATTGTAGTAAGAGAAAAAAATCATTATAGGAAAAATATTGTTGTATATATATTTATAAAAGAAATATTATTTAAAATACTTGACTGAATTTATCATATTTATAGAAGTAAATAAAAAAGGAAACGAATAAATTTGTAATTCATTGTAGTTTACTTTTATTTTTTTTAATACTGTTATCCTTCACTATGTTTTCCTTTTTTAGAAAGAAAGAAGATATTAAAATGTGTAACAAATTTCAATATCTGTAAATGTCGTAATAACATAGGAATATTGGAGAAAGCAAATAAAGTTTTAAGTAGGAAAATATGCTTTTTTTTATCATTGTACTTATATTTGTCATTATTTTATTGTTTCCACTGTACTCTTATAAGTATTATTTATACATTTAAATGGTGCTAATTCCTAATAATTACAGTACAGCGTCGATAATCCAGATGATGCGACAGACTGGGCGAGTTACTACCGTGCTTTGAAATATTTTCCTCATTAGTGACCATGCTTTTTTTTTTTTAATGGTTGGTGACAGTGCACGTAATCAGGTACACACGCATAATTTTGATAGTTTGGTTATGTTATGTTAATAATAATAAGCGTCTATAATTTGAATTTAAGTGTGATAGGAATGTTGGAGAATTACATTAAGAAACTCGCATACATATTTGGGGGAATTTTTGCAAGTGGTTGGGGAAATCACAAATTGAACCGCGATGACAATTGACATGTGTTTTGTATTTGTATATAATATCGTGACCCAATTTCCAAATTATTAAGTCGACACTTGACAATCAGTCGTTTAGTAGGTTCATTTATGATTTTGAGACGTCCACGAACGAACACGCTCACACTCTGTTACAAATGTACGAAGTATATCTATTTTTATTTTCTTTAATGTATGTTATGTATTATCATTATGTAATATACAATAATTACTAATTTTTTGGATTTTCATTTTTTCATTCCCTATTTGTATATTTTTCATTTTATATATGGATTAACATGTTTCAATTTGAATATGAATTGTTCATGTTAATCATTGTATAATTTATGTAATGTTCAATGAAACTTTATATTATACTAAGTACTATATACAGTCGAAAGCAAAAAAAAGTAGACAAAAATACAGGTTTTTGTTATAGACTTTCTCAAAATGATTAGTGTGATAGCGACTTCAAAGTTACTTGTCAAAATTTGGTTATCTATCAAAATTGACAACCTTACAGTTGATATTAAACTATTATCAAAATGCCTTCCATAAATGAAGATAATAAAGTGTTATTGCAGATTTGAGTAAACGATTTCAAAATACGTGAAATTGTGGAAAGGAAATATGTTATGGGAAATAGAAGGAAACTTAAATTCAGAGACTTATATCAACATTCTAAGTATGTAATGTGATGTTGCCTTCAGTGGAGCTATTTTTTCCAAATCGCAATTTTATAATTCAACAGGATAAGTGCCCCATCCATCGGACAGAGTGAAAACATGGTTCAGAGAAAATAACATCAACATGTTGGATTTTCCGCCAAGAAGTCCTGTTTTAAATATTATCGAAAATGTGTCTGATGATCAAAGAAACAAAGAAATTAAATCAAAGACCTTAAAATAGACAAGAACTGGTAGAAATAGTTCACACAGCATGGAAGAATGTAAATCAAAATATTTGTACCAACCTTTATAACTCTATTCCAAATAGATTGCAAGAAGTTTTAAACAAAAACTGGTCTATAACCAGATATTAAAGCATATATTTCATCATGAAGCTTTTTAATTATTATTTTGATTTGTATTAATCAGATAGAAGACGTTTTGATAATTATTTGATTTGCCATAGAATAATGACTTAACACTAATGACAAGTAAATAAAGCCAGGTTTACAAAGTACGAAATTTCTTGTCTACTTTTTTTTGCTTTCGACTGTACTTAATTTTAGATTTGTATTTTTGTGCGGTTTTGTGACGTAAGAGTCATAGTTCGTATTACAAACACTGCGCGCTGTCAAGAGATGCATGACAAGTATTAGGAGTGGCCTATCTTCACGAACGACCCAATAGTCAGTGTTGCGAATGATGTTATAAATGTAACAGATCTGTTACGTTTCACTATATTTTATTACGTCCTTACGAAAGTATATAAATCTATTACGTTTTCGTGGATTTTGCAACGATACTTTAATTTCAAATCTTCCCAAGCAACAAAATCACAATTTTAGAGAAGGATGAGAATATATATTTGCTAATGTAGGACAAGTTTGCATATAGTGATTTTCCTACTACCCTATTTTCATTCTTCTCTAAAATTGTAATTTTGCTGCTTGCCCACAAGGCAAAATCACTATGCTCACTTGTTCTACATTAGCAAATACGTACTTTCATCCTTCTCTAAAATTGTGATTTTGCTAAGTGGGTGGGTACGGTTGTGTCCTATATCTTTGGAACAGTATCCTTGTAGCAAAATCACTATATGCGTACACTTGTTCTACATTAGCAAATATACATTCTGATCTCTAAAATTGTGATTTTGCTGCTTGGGTACATCCAGCTAATACCTACATCAAGAAAAATATGTATTGGCTGTCAGATTTTGGCAGAAAATGGTTACCGTATTGCGGTTTTTTAACTATTCAGGGACTTTATATAGTCTTGAAAATAGCTTCGACATCTATTACGAAACAAGGTAAATCTATTACGTTTTTGCGCAGAATTCTATTACAAACTCTCATGTCGCTGGGACAACACTGCCAGTAGTATTCTGTTGTGCCCCTTGATTAGACACTGTGCTACTGTCTTGTTCTCTGTGCGTACTCCAAACTTTTGTTGTGTTTTGTGACGCATTATTTTTCATTACATGTGATGGCATCAAGTTCGAGGAAAAATCACACTTTTTTAATCGTTGAAATAAAATTAAAATATTTAGAAAGGTTATCAAAAGGTGAACATGGAGCATCACATGTAAAGATTTATGAGTATGCACTATAAGTGACATGGAGTGCCAATTTCAATCCTACTGATCTGCGAATAAACCCTACAATTTAATGAGCTTTTATTGAAAAGTTTATAAAAGATGCACTTCAAAACGGCCACTCTAAGGATGACCTGTACAACGCAAATGATACTGGGATAAACTAGCGAGCTTTTCCATGCAAAACATTGGTGACGTGAAAAATAATGCGTCACAAAACACAACAAAAGTTTGGAGTACGCACAGAGAACAAGACAGTAGCACAGCGTCTAATCAAGGGGCACAACAGAATACTACTGGCAGTGTTGTCCCAGCGACATGAGAGTTTGTAATAGAATTCTGCGCAAAAACGTAATAGATTTACCTTGTTTCGTAATAGATGTCGTAGCTATTTTCAAGACTATATAAAGTCCCTGAATAGTTAAAAAACCGCTTCCGGATTTAAAGTGAGAAACAAAGGATTACCGCAACGGTATGCGTGAATGCAATTGTGAAGTTCAATTCCTTCCCCAACGTTACAGCTACTTTGCAGCCAATGGATCAGGGGGCGATTGAAAAAATTAAAAAAATGTATATAAAGCAACCCCTGTGTCGCCTTTTATTGATAGAAAAGGACGAAGAGAGTGTGGTACAGTTCATTAAAATAATGACCATTAAAGATAGCATTTATATGCTTGCAGATGCTTGGAATACTCTCACCAAAAGCACTTTGCAAAGAGCCTGGAATAAATTATGGCTTGAAGAAGAAATTGCAAATGATAACGAATACTGCGGTGTAAACTAAGCAGCACGATCCCGGGATTCAAATGACGCCTGTGAGTGGTTGGCTGTTGGCAAAAACGATTCTGGATACCAGATGTTGAGCGGCCAAGAAATAGCTTCCATTATGGCAGGGCCAATACATTCGGAAGCTTTTATAGCAGCAGAGACTGTGATGTCATGACTTGTGTAACAGACGGAGAGTACATGAACCCAACTCATTCTATTAAAACGGATCAAAGACTTGGCGGCAAAAAAGCGAACCATTACTGCATTTAAAAAATCAATAACAGATTTTTTAAGAGCTCTGTATAAACTGTACAGTACATACAGATGTTCATTTCAAAACTTCCCACCCTATATTTCTGGAAATCTATGAAAATTTCCCTGAAACACGTAAGAAGTATAATCGTGCGGGAGCCATTTCTTGATGTAAAAATTGATTTGAGTGGACAAATCAAATTTTGCATCAAGAAATGGCCCCCACGATTATACTTCTTACGTGTTTCAGGGATTTTTTCATAGATTTCCAGATTTCCATAGATTTAGGGTGGGAAGTTTTGAAATGAATAGGCAATGAGCGGGGGGTAACTCATGGGGGCAAGGAGTTACCCCCTTAAAAATCTTAAATGGAAATGGGGATCGAGTAATACATCTTTTTAAAAGTTTTTTGAAATAGTACATTTTGGCGTTTACTTTTTTTAAATTGATCGATTCGTTTTGAAGGTTTTTAAACACATCTTTTGGTTTGTTTAATTTTTTGTTTTTTGTTTTAGGCTTAAATATCTATTACTCAAGCACATTTGATGCTGCTTAAAATGTTTTATTTTTGTTTTTAAAGTTATTTAAGAATACAAATTTTTTGCAGAAAAATTCAATCCAATAATTGTTCAGAATGTGGTCCACTGATTGCTAAACAATGGTATGGCCGTTGTTCAAAACTGCGGCGTACATTTTCAAAAACATCTCTTTGAATTCCACGGCGGGTTGCATTAATCCTCTGGCGAAGTTCTTCTACATTTTGAGGTGGAGGGGTAAATACAACAGACTTTAAATAATCCCATAGAAAACAAATTGTAGTGGTATCAAATCAGACAATCTGGATGGCCATTCTATAGGTCCTCTTCGTCTTATCCATTTATTTGGAAATACATTGTCTAACCACCGCCGTACTGGAAGGACAAGAAGAAGCTCCATCTTGTTGAAAGTATAATTCGTCCTCATCAAGTAGGGTATTTTCATCTCTCTCCAGTTGATTTTCGAGAGCCGCCCATAATTAGCGGATTGATAGTATTTTCCAAATATGCTTTGCTCCTCGTTTAAAAATACATTGTATGTGTATTTCCAAACGATGAGCACCGGGGCAAAAAAAATGATATATATCCGCTATTTATGCTATTGCCTGTTTATCGTTTAGAATATTATTTTATTGTGCTGTTACAAAAATTGAATCACTGAACATAAAATCGGTATAGAACCGTTCCTAAAACACGCATTTTTGTTTAATAAATAACTACAAAAAGAAGGAAAAGTATATACTGCAGTATAAAATGGCTGGCACCTATCCAGCGAAAGGATCAGACTATAATCAGCTGCTGGAACGGCATGGAATGGTTTCCTTAGGAGAACGAAGGGAGCGCAACAGCTCTCATTTTCTTTTTAATATTCTACGAAACAGCATAAAGTAACCTTATTTACTTTCGCAGATTAATTTCTCTGTACCTGCATACAATGCGCGCTTGGTTGAAACTGTTCATGTGGCTATAGGTGCAACACCAATATTTTATTAAAAGCCCCTTTAACTCACATGGCTTGTAATTTCAATAGGCGCTATCCGGACCCATTTTTGTTGATATAGTGTTATGATGTTAGATTTATATACTATATGTTTCACTTTTCCATTTCTTCATTTTTCCATTTTATTTGCTCATGTAGATATAGATATATATGTATTTCTCTGTTTTACCGTACTTTTCTTTTGTTGTTATTAATTATTATTGTAAATTGTCTTGTAATTGATCTTGGCTGTTGGACAATAAATGATATTATTATTATTATTATTATTATTATTATTATTAAACATAACTAAAAAGTTACAGAACAATAGATTATTTATTTTCCATGTTTTTGAGAAATTTATAAAAGTTTTTAATATTGGCTAATATTGCTCCTAAAATAGATTGACTAGCTAGAAATACAAAATAAGACAAACCAAAAGATTTTTTTAAAATTTATTAAAACAAATCGATTAATTTTAAAAAAGTAAACGCCAAAATGTACTGTTTCAAAAGATCTTTAAAATAACGTATTACTCGATACCGCTTTTCATTTAAATTTTTTAAGGGTGTACGTAGCTCTCGGGGGCAGGGGGTTAAAGTGGATGAGTCAATTTTTGCTTTAAGGGTGGGCTTTCCTTAAGAAAAATTCCCGAACGGCGTATGTCGGGTTGCCTGAAATAAATTGAATATATTTACCGAGTTTAAAATACCTGCATCTTTTACACGATGCAGATACCGGCTAGCAATATGAAGGGATATGCCTGGTCAACTGGAAAGCAAATAAATTTGGGATATTTGCCTCCTGCATTTATTGCATGAAAATATTGGTGCGGCTACTTTCTTCGAAATTTGTTTTTGCAGTTTCTGAGTATTCTCCTGGCTTGTATTTATTTAGTTTTATTAAGACTCCCGATTTATGTAATTTGTAATTATTTTAATGATATTTGCCGAAATTAATTAGATATTAAGTTTTATTCTGCAATAAATATATAACTTTATTATTATTATTTATGATTAACAATTATTTAAGTTGTACTTATTATTTCTCACCATGATTTGTATTTACTTTACATGTTGAGTCTTTGTAATAATATGAGTAATGTTTTAGAGAAAACTAAAATCTGCTAAAAAAACAGTGCCGGTGTTTCTTACAAAATGTAAAAATTTATATTCTCTAAATAGCACATGTTTTAAATTATTGAAAATTATATTCTTCACAGTCGACACTCGTATTGTTTTGATTATTTATATCTTCAATAAACTATGCATTTGCCTCCGGCCCATAGTCTCGATCGTCCGTAGTTCCTGAATGTATTTTTTGTTTCCTATAACAAAATTTTCTTCTCATACCGTTTTTTTCACACACTGTCGTATACATCCATATTTGGTCTGAAGCTTTGAGTGATATTTGCCCTTATAATTAAATGAAACTGCTGCCGCTTTGCAACGTGCACTATACCTAAGAATTACGTTGAATATAGTACAATCTTTTTACCTCCTACAAATTTTGCAATGACTGAATTAAAAGATTCTACAATGTTGACATCTACGTTTCCTATTAAAGATCTACTATTAGGCTGAGCCGACTTAAAGCGTTAATAAAGTTATCATACATATTAAAATTCTGAAATTTTTCAAACATATTGATCTCACCTTCATTAGATCCTTGACAAAAGTAAGAAGCACAATCCGAGTGTTTACCAAAAATATGTCTTGATCCATTTATAATGTGACGTTGCAGTTTCACAATCTGGTTTGTTATTGTTAAGTTCGAACTTTTGTAATGTTCAATTGCTTTTGTCAAGGCCTCTCTGAATCTAAGTAAATTGTTTGTTATTAATTGTCCTATGTCCGAATTGAATTTAGGTTTTTTCAAACAGTCGCTAATTTTATTTATTACATAATATATGATTTCGGCACTTAATTTTTTCAATAATTTTTTGGGGACTGTAAGGAGCCATCTCACGTAGTTTTCTAAGAACGCTGCTATCACAGTCCCCTATTAATCTACCATAAATTGCACCGTGCATTTCACCAGAATGTCGAAAACCTTCCGGAATAATTGGCGACTCCATGGCTGTTGACGACGAAGACCAGTTTTTGTAGCATACGTGATTTTTAGATTCACCATATTTTGCACAAATTAAACAAAATTTGTTTTTTACGCCTACATACAACATTTTTTTCGCTCGCCATCCAACAATTGCTGTCACTCCTGATAAACTGCTGTAATTAGGCTTATGCGCTCGTTTGGCCCATGCTGTTTTACTTATTCACATATACAATAACAAATCTGTCCTGCGGTCAAAATACAAAGTATAAATAAAACAAAAACATGAAGGCACAACAAACTCAGATATTCAAATAAATGCTTTTACCATCTAGAAAACTGAAATTTGTGTAACTTGCTGTCTAAAACCAATGAATCTTAGTTTGAAGAGTCCGGAAATCTCTAAATTTCGTATCTTACAATGACATAAAGTTGTTTTCGTCAGATTTTAGTTTTCTACAAACATTGTTCATATTATTAAAAAGCTTCAACATGTAAGGTTAAAAATAACAATAAGTCGTGCAACTTCATAATTAATAATAATAATGTATATTTATTGCCGAAGAAAACTGCATTTCTGAAATTCCATAAAGCCGAAACCTTGTCCTTGAAAAATAAAATACATTTTGAAAGCGAGAAGAATATCAAGGAACAGAAAAAGAGTCTAATAAAGTAGACACATCAATGTTATCACGTAATCAATCATAAATGAACACCCACAAATATCTGAAATATGCTTGTATATATCAACCGCACGTATTTTCTTTTACAAATATGTTTAATGTATACTCAAACTTATGTATGAAATAATGAATACAACTTTATTTGGTGATAAAATTTAGTTCGAATCTTCCCTGTGACAAAATGTTTTATAATTTAATTTTGCTAATCAACTCCATCAATGCCGATTGGGAAGAATATAATATTCAACAATCCAAAACATCTGATTATTATAAAATATATATATTTACATTTTATTAAAAAACAAAACAGGCACTGTTACTGTTACTGTTACAGCACAGAATTGTTTTTGTAATATTTTAGTTGACTACAACATTGCTCATATTATTAAGATTAAAAACCTTCAACATCTAAATCAAAATATCACCGCCAGAAATTAAGTAACAAGTTAAATTTCATAACAATAACAACATATATTTATTCCAGACGAAGAATTAATATCTAATACATTCTCCCAAATATCATTAAAATAATTAGAAAATAAAGCGGATATCTGAATGAAGCATTCGTTTACCTAAGGTAATAAAAAAAAGGTGAAGATCTCTCTGTTTATATGATGTTCGGCTTAATACAATCGACCAGGTATACCTTCCATATAGCTGGTCTTAGACATTACGAAAATGTGAGTAAGAGGTTGAATTGTGTGTTGCCTATTTGCCATTTATCAGTGCGGACTTTTTGATCATTCTCATTGGTTTCAAAGTAATTTTTTGGAGACCAGGGTTATTTTGAAAGTAAAGTAAATACATTGTCGAGTTCAGAATAAAAATATCTAGGTACTCACGATTCAAAAAAGTACTTTTCAAACAGAGTAAGCTTTATATCGCTATAAAACGAAAAAAATTCAAAGTGCTGTATTTTAACTATTTTTTAATATAATTGCAAATTTTAATCGTCAGTCGCTAGAACAAATATTCGTTATTTCGTTCACGTAGCGGCAACTTTTTCAAGTGCCTTGATTTTTGCGATTTTTTGCGTTGAATTTGACCATTTTGTGGCATACGCCGATCAAGTAAAACCCCCCCTTAAGGCCCGGTTATAGTCGGTAAAAATTTCAAGAAGTATGAAATTTGCTAGAGTTCGAAATCTAATGCTATATAGATGTCGCTAAATGTACGGATTACACTAAAATTAAAATTTAGTTCGTTGCCATGGGGACGTGCCAAGATCGAAAGTAAAGCACACGATTTATTCACTGAATTGTAGAACGAACTGGATCGCGCATGTAAGGATATGAATGAATATCTGTCTTCTAAAGTAAGAGGGAGGAGTACGCAAGTCGTCTGCCGTCTTACACATTATTGTAAATGGATATAAAGCACAGGTATGCGCTGAAAGGGTAATATAAGTGTGTAAATTGTATGTATTTATTCCGTCAGAAGAGAGATTTAAAATATATAGAGAATGCGATCCAATAATGTAAATTTCTTTAAGACTATAATATATTTAAAAAATGTTTTTTTCAGATTTACACATATGCAAATAATTTTATTATTTACCATGTACTTTAATTTTTTTAGTTTATAGTATTTTCTTGCTGTACTTTCTTCATCTAAAAAAATAAATTGTGCTACTTTTGAAACAAAGATTTAAAAAAAATTATACGAATGAGCCTTTTAAATTATACGAAATTGTTTCAAATAGTTTTATTTCATAGAAAAAGAAGCTATATTTTAAGAATTTTTATATAAAAATTATTCAAAATCCTATTATAAGTATACTTCTTTTCTCTTAATAAATCTCTATAGAATGTATACTTTCCGAGGTATTTGAAAGAAAATGCACCTCGCTAAGAGTAAAAGTGTTACTTCCGGTCCGAATTTTGAAATTCCATTTATACAAAAACTATTCAAAATTCAGCTCTAAATACTTTTGTACTCTTGATAAATACATATATATAGAAAGCATAATTTACGACATATTTGCAAAAAGTCACTATTCTATAAGATTAAAAGGTTTAATTTTGGTCCAAATCTTGACATTTTTTTGATACAAAAAATGAAAATTAAGTGCTAAATACTTTTATACTCGTAACGTACCTGTCTAAAAAGCATGACTTGCAAAATATTGGCAAAAAACTGATTTTCGGTAACAGTAAAAGACTTACTTCCGGTAGGAATTTCGAAAAACTTTCATAATAAAATTCTTTTCAAATTTAAGTATGAATATATAGGAATTCCTTATAAACTTATTTAAACTAAGTAGTTGACGAAATATTGGCAAAATTCGATTTTTTCACTGAAGTAAACTACTACTTCCGGTATGCCGATTTTACTGAAAACCTAATCAGATCTCAAGAGAGAGATTATACTCGTAAATACAAAATCTGGATTTGATAGCTATAGCGGTTTGACCGCTATCGTGGTTACACACAGAGAGAGAGGGAGAGAGAGAGAGGGGGGGGGCATTTTTTAAAAACCACTTTTTTGGTATCAGGGGACTTCAAAATGTGGACATCTGTATAAATCTCGAGGTCGAAAATCTTCATCACAATACATCCTATATATTCAATTGCACGTCACTTATGACGTTTACAAGCTGTCATACCTGTATTAAAGAAACTAAAAAAGTTACTTTGTTAAATTATACTTGAGGGCATTTATTTCATTAGCTTAAATACAAAATTAATTAATTGATCGTAATATACGCATCATGGCAAAAAAACACATACTTTTTCACAAACTTTTCTATAATCATCTGTTAAATTTAATGTGAATAGCGTAAGTATTGGTTATTTTAAATTTTATTATGGATAAGTTATGAAACATTTAAGGTTTTTCGACAATCTAAATCAATATAATAAAAAGTTGAGGAAGTCTTAGAGCATTTCAATTACTAAATATATCATGTTATAAGTATTGTATTGTGACTAATTTTTACTTTCTTATACGTAGTATAAGGAAGTATTGTGATCACGAAAATTTTCGACCTCGAGATTTTTGCAGATGTCCACGTTTTGAAGTCTCCTGATACCAAAAAAGTGGTTTTTAAAAAATGTCAGTGTGTGTGTCTGTTTGTCTGTCTGTGACCACGATAGCGGTCAAACCGCTGTAGATATCTATTCCAAATTTTGTATTTACGTGTATAATCTCTTTCTTGAGATCTGATTAGTTTTCAGTAAAATCGGTAGACCGGAAGTAGTAGTTTACTTCGGTGAAGAAATCGAATTTTGCAAATATTTCATCAATTACTAAGTTTAAACAAATTTATAAAGAATTCAAATATACTCAGAATTAAATTTGAGACAAATTGTCTTAAAAAGGTTTTTCGAAATTCCAACCGGAAGTAGGTCTTTTACTCTTATCGAAAATCAGTTTTTTGCGAATATCTCGCAAGCCATGCTTTCTAGTCAGGTACACTACGAGTAGAAAAGTATTTAAATGATAATTTTGAATATCTTTTGTTTAAAAAAAAATTCAAAATTCAGACCGGAAGTACCACTTTTACTCTTACCGAGTAGCGAATTTTTGCAAATATGTCGTAAATTATGCATTCTATATACAGTGTGCTTACCGACGACCTGCGTATAGGGCTTACTGTGAGATAAAACGACGACACCGAGAGTTTGTATGAGTTTGTACGAAAAAGCAATATACAAACTGCTCCTTGGTCGAGTGTAGTGTTGGAAAAGAGGGGATTCGAGTAGATTTACGCTGAGGCTAGAACGGGCTAGGCTGACTCTCCGTTTAAGCAGGGCAACGAGGATAGATAGCGCAGCTGTACTGCAGTTTGTATATTGCTTTCTCGTACTAACTCATACAAACTCTCGGTGTCGTCGTTTTATCTTACAGTAAGCCCTATACGCAGGTCGCCTGCAAGCACATGGTATATTTATTAATAGTACAAAGGTATTTAGAGTTGCATTTGCAATATTTTTTGTATATACATGAAATTTCAAAATTCGGACAGGAAGTAGCACTTTTACTCTTTTCTAAATACTTTTGTACTCTTAAGAGTACAAAAGTATTTAGAGTTGGATTTGCAATATTTTTTATATAGGTACATGAATTTTCAAAATTTGTACAGGAAGTAGCACTTTTGAATATCTCGTATACATTCTATAGAGATTTATTAAGAGAATAGAAGTACTGAGAATAGGATATTGAATAATTTTTATTTAAAAAAAATCTTAAAATTTGGCATATTTTTCTAAAAAAATAAAACAATTTGGAACAATTTTGTATAATTTGAAACGCCCATACGTATAAGAAAGTCGTGTGGTGGCTACACCATATCTTTATACTACTGAACTGTACTGAAATAGAAGTTAACAGGATTGACAAAATTTCTTGCTGTTGTTGGCGCTTACGATATTCAAATAGTTACATATCCTAATTTACATTTTATATTTATGAAGGACTCGCCATAAACGTTTGCAATATAAATAAATAGTATTTGATTGCCGCCAATAAAAATTTTGTCTTTAGATAATACGGTAATATACTTTCCTAAAACATATCCATATTTTATTCTATTATTAAAAAAATAGAACAATATACTCAATAAATTGAAGATAATACAATGCAAAAATGAAGTAAACTTATGTTTGGGTCCGTTAAATTTTTGTCAGATACTTGTTTTGCTATACAGATTGTCGTATTTAGTTAATATGCATCTTCAAATACACACACATAAACATGTACAACCTATGTATGTATGTATACAACAGTTCAAGAATGTGGCCGGCCCCCCACACCACCGATCTTATGGTGGTGTGGGTAAACCGAGAGCGCGAACACCATGCGCACATGGCATTCGTTCCGTATCTTTAGAGCGTGAACTTATTACATTGTGTCTGAGCAAACTCGCAAATATTAAAATAAAATGCCCTTAGCTGTCGAGGAAAAAATACAGATTGTGTTATGTATGCGAAGGATAATTCGTACAAAGACGTGCAAAATTTATTTGTATAGTTCATTATAATATTTTGTTTCGTTTTAAATGTGAGAATTTTACTTTAGTTACAATTTTTATAGTTTTGTTTCAGTTCAATGTTAATACATTATACATTAATTACCAAAATAGCGGAGCAATTCCTTAAAGCAAACGTCTGCATACTAGCTTTCAACGTTTTGCACTGAAGCCTCGGTCTCGGTACCCGGTGTCCCCCCGATATGAACTCATCTGTATTCCCCTATTATCGTACCCCTCCATTTCATGTTTGCATGAACATGTGTGCGTGTCTCTGTTTCCCTATATCTACTTTTATTTCAGTCAAACGGTACACTGCGCAGGACGAACAAGTTTCGTCCACCTCGGGAATAGGGCGTAAAGTTGTTTCACCCGGTAGATATATGAAGTATGAACGCTTGCTATCTTGTACCGACAACTCTATGACGTCACATCTTCTAAATATGAACGGGTCTTGATGCAAATTTATTTACCTGGACGGAATAGCTTTCTTTCTCCTTCTCACATTATTTTCTATTTCAAGGCCAACTGCACCTGCTACACAGTTGGCCTTGTCTATTTTATTTTGTGGTGCTATCTATGAAATAATGTACAAAGTTTTAGCAGGCAGCGTTTTACAGAACGCCTATGTTTTTTATCATGTGGAAAATAAAAGCATATTTTTTATTTCTATTTGCACTATCTTTTCGCATAACATGCGTACTTTATCCTAATGGTATTCTTATGCCCTTGGTTATATTTCTTTATTTTTAGAATTACCTAATTACAATTTATAAGAATTAATTGCTTTAGACTAATCACTACTTAATTATAAATGATTCCCCTTTTTAAATTTTATTATTCATATTCTTATTTTCACAAAAAGCATGAAATAAGATTCTGGTACAAAATGAACTCATTTCCAGAAATTTAGGGGTGGGAAGTTTAGAAATGAACAGCTTGTATATCACATACGTATACTGTAAATATTTTTAAAAATGTTGCATACATACGTACTTGTAAATTCATATTAATTAATAGTTTTATTTATCTGCTCGAATTATTTAACCACTAAAGTGAATGATATCTTGTAATAATATATAATATAAAATTATCTAACTAATTAATACGAAATAATCGTGTAATGAAATATTTATATGCATATATTTAGACGAAAACTATGATTATGCCTTACTTTTTTTTATGATTCAAATCAGGATTTCCTAGAAATGTTTTTTTAAGGACATGCAATTGTAGCTAGTGACGTCATGACAATAAGACCAAAAGCATATTGTTCCTAGTATTTCTACTGGTCCCCTTATGTTCCTGCTCACCTGCTGTGTAGTATGCTGCCATCTAACCGGCATTTTTTGTATTAAGAGTTTCTTTATACCTCTTATATGTGAAAATCGTGAAAATCAGATGAAAATCAGTCACAATCACAATTGCTATGACAGAGTTTAAATTTCTTTTGTTTTTGTTTGCAAAAATTTAATATTTTCATTAGTTTATTATGAATCGTTTGTTGCCACAAGCTTTTCTATTAAAAAGGAAAATGTCGTACAGCAAATTGGATATATACTATAGAAGACTGATTTTATCCAAGCTTTTTACAAATGGATGGGGTGATCCTAACGACATTTACAAGTATTGTCGTACATTTTGGCTAATGATATTTGGGGTTATAACTTAAATTTCATTTCAGATTACTAGAATTCCGTAAACTTGTATCAATGCGTAGGTATTGCTATGATTTGGTGCATCCCCAACATCCAGTTGAAATTGTAGATGTGAGTACTATACAGAATTCATAAATTAAATATTCAAATTAATATTTTAACAGGAGCAGACTTATTCTGATCATACCATAGCACATGGGGTATTTAGATCACCATTTGCTATGCATTTGCCAGATGTGGTACCTGATACTGTTAAAGAAGCACACTTCGAAATTATACTGCCAAAACGATGGGCCATGTATCCTTATAAGCCTATGTGTATTCACCTAGCTGGTACAGGTGATCATGTACGTATGAATATTTATCATTCATGCTTAAATTAATTTTTCATGTTTTGTTATCAGTTTTATTGGAGGAGGAGAAGGTTTATGGCCAAACCTCTTTTAAAATATGGAATTGGATCCATTATATTAGAAAGTCCTTTTTATGGACAGAGAAAGCCATTTGATCAAAATCGATCTTGTTTGTTCAATGTATCTGATATATTTGTAATGGGTGGATGCTTGATATTGGAATGTATTGCCTTACTAAACTGGTGTGAACGTATGGAGTATGGACCATTAGGTGTAACAGGCTTATCAATGGGAGGACACGTAAGTGGTTTTATTTCATTTTTAAGTTAATTTTAAAATAATTTTAGATCATATCCATGATAACAGCTCTTTATAGATCTCCTATTAATGGCAAAAGTTACTTGTTGACAAAACATTTAGTCGATTATTTATTTCGCTTTGTAGATGGCCTCGCTTGCTGCCACAAGTTGGCCAAAGCCTTTAGTTGCTGTACCTTGCTTGTCCTGGTCTACTGCATCATCAGTTTTTACAGAAGTAGGTCTTGTAACCACTGACAATCTTCTTGGAACACAACATTTTTATAATTGCAGGGTGTAATGAGTGAGGCTATAAACTGGAACTTACTGCAAAACCAGTTGTCTACTGACTATCGATTTAACCATTTCTTAGAAAAATCTTGTAGAATTGTTGATAGAGAATGTTATGAAGATCAGTATTCTGGTATGATAATTTATTTATGTGAACGCAATAAAATTAATATATTGTGAATGCAATAAAATAAATATATGTACAATTTTGTTAATCCATTGTATTGATAATTGTTAAAGAAATTAGAGCACGGCAGAGAGAAGCTGTTTTATATATGCTTGAACTAATGGACGAATTCACTCATCTGAGAAATTTTGACGTACCAGTTGATACATCCTTGGTGATTGCTGTTACAGCTACAATGGACGCCTATGTGCCTAAAAGAGGTGTCACTCCTTTAGAAGATATTTGGCCAGGTGCTACTGTACACTACTTGCGCTGCGGACATATAGGTGCATATATAAGTCGAATAAACTTGTTTAGGTGAGTGTCTTCAGTAATAACAATTATATTTGTGTATTCAATATTTCATTTCTAGGCATTATATCGTGGAAGGTTTCCGTAGAGCGGTTGTTAAACTACCTCCTCCATCTGATGATTAATAAGTCTGAGCTCATTTCTAATTTGCACAATATGGGTGTTCCAAAACACTTAAAACAAACTGAATGCCTTATTAAAGTGCCTTAAATTTAAATAATGTTCGAATTTTTCATGACTATTGTTGTACGTTTTATAAATGTGATATTCTTGTTAAATAAAATTACATGCGTTCTTGTTAATATGTATTTAACTTTAGTATGCCAAAGGAAATATTTTTTATTACAAAAAAAAGAGGCAGTTTAAACAGCCAAAGTACCAAAATATTGTATATTCATTAAAAAGAAAGAAGGAGAAATAGAACTTATACTGGGTATTTGAAAATTAAAAGAATATATGTGGTCACCAGACGACTTTCTTATACGTATGTGTGTTCGAATTTTGCTATAAAATCCATCTCTAAATACTTTTATACTCGTAAGAGGCCTCTTTACGGTTAAACATCATATTATTATGTATTTATATGTAAATGAGCCCCATAATTTCTCATTATCCAACGAATAATATGTTTTGTAAGATTTCAAAAATATACATTGTTAGGTACAATCCACCCGGAGCTTTTTTTTATATTGTTTTGTTTAATTACAATTAGATATCAGAGTGAAACAGTAATCAACATAATCAATGTCCCATTGAGTCGCCTTTTACCACCTTTTAAGTAATTAAAAGCAAATTTCGGTCAGATTAGAGATTTATAAATGGACAACAAGGACATTTACATCCACGAATAAAAAATAATATGTATTATCTTTTATTTGGCGCTCCTGAAATGTGTATTTTGCAACTGTACAGTGGCGCCTGATTCATCAGAAATTGTATGAGACTGTCAGACGCAAGTTCGAAAAAGTAATTTATGACCACGAAAAAAATTACTCAAACGATTCGGTGTTCGGACAGTGTTATAAAAAGATATCAAATAAACAAGAAATTGCTCTGAAAGGAATATCTTTTATTTATTTATTTTTTTTTTTGGAAAAAATACGGGAGACTATTTTATTTGATAAATCGTTAGTGGGGCATGCGACGACTCTAAAACAAAAAAGTTGGGACCCCCTTGGGGGTTTTTGGTAATCCCAAAAACTTTTGAATGGATTTTCCGCATAAATGGTTGGTCGGACAAAAAAAATCTTTTTTGCAAAAATTGTACAAATTATCTAATAATCATAATGCAGCCAAAAGCACAAAAAGCAGAGGGCGCCAAAGTTTCCAAAGTGAGTTTTTACTATTTTTCTTCGCGTTTGATGTAAGTGCAAAATTGCAGAGAATGAACGGTCGATTGTTATTGTACCTTGCTTGGAAACGCGTTCTACATAGTAGAAACCGGTCATCTGCCTTAATTTGTCTGAAGGGCAGTAAAGAGACATCGTTGCTACGTTAGAACGTAACTTTTCTGTTGCTTCATTTGCGAAAAATTCCGGTGATGATTGTGTCCATTGTACGGTGGTACCACTTGCAAGTACACACTGTCTCAACTTCGCTTCAAGAAATTCACGCAATACGCGACCAAATAAATCTCTTATTTACCGCCTTCGTCCAACGCATAGATCCCTTGGATTGGGGTCTTCTCGAACGTTGTTTCCAATATGTGTTCATTTGGTCATTCAATAATTTCCGGAGTAGGCAAAACCGAACTAATTGCAAAATTGATTTTTAATATACTCTACCACCAATAGAATCTTATCCCTTTCACTCACGAAAAATAGTACAATATAATATAATAATCAAAAATGACATTCCTTTCATTTTGCAAACTTTCTTCACACAAAAATAAAATTATTTTTATTTGGAAAATATATTACCATTGTTTTAGCGAGACATGGATGCGTTTCTATCACGTTTGGGCCTTCTCAGGATGCCGTACGCTTCGCAATAATTTCTGGTATAGATACGAAGTGTTGGTATACTTGCGTGTGTGAGTATTCCGTAATCCAAAAAATTCTTAATTACTCACTCTGTGAGATATTCCGGAAATTCGAAAAATTCTTAATGATACACATACATGTCGATTTAGTTTCACTTTGGGTGTGTGAAGTTAGCCCTATTTTTTTAGAAAATCGGACATCTGATGGTTGTTATATGTTGTTCTAGTTGTTCTAAACATTGTTACAAAGATCTCGAAAAATTGGCCGACATAGTCTGAAAAAAAAAGTTTTTGCCAGCGTCCCTTTTTTGAAAATTGTATTTCTAACGATTGTTCTAGGTTGCTCTAGGTTGTTCTAAATTGTTCCAAAGTATTTCAAAAAATAAATCATAATCAGCCGAGAAAATGGCAAAATACAATTTTTTTGCCAGCGCCCGTTTTTTTCAAAAATCGAAATTCTGTTCTAGGTTTGTTTTAAATTGTCCCAAAGTATTTCAAATATAAAATCATAATTGGCCGAGTGAATAGGTAAAAACGATTTTACAAGGATTCCGACCCTTGTCAAATCTTGCACTTTTCGAACATTACAGTGTTTGTAGTTCTATAACCATACTCTATTGTGGTTTATAATAAACATCCAATATAAGCAGTAAATATATATTTTCCCTAGAAATATAATATTCATTTATTACAAAACGATATTGTTACCAAATGCTGATGAACTATTCCAAATAAAAAATCAAAACCGGCTGAGATAATAGGAAAAACCAATATTTTTCCAGTCCCTTTTACTAAAAAATCGAAATTCTGGCGGTTCCAAAGTGAAGTCATAATCGCTCGATATAACGAAAATTAAACAAAATCCGAAAGTCTGATATCAGGCTCCCTTGGTTATTTTATTTTGTGAATAAGACTAGCAACTTTTTCATGTTTTTCTCCGTAAATACAAACACATGTTGACATTTTTACCGTGTACGGCACAAAAATCTAAAATAATTACATCGGGATTAGATTCTATGGCATCTTTCGTTTTCTGCACGTCCGCTTTGTAAGAGATTTGTCTATACGTCATAGGAAGCTGCACTATTTAGAAGAAAATGCGCTCTCTCTTCGCAAAGTTTATGGTTTGAAAGAAAAGTGTGATATCAAATCTATTCATAAAATAGGTACATGTTTAGATCCACATATGAAAAAATATAAAACTATTTTAAATGAACAAGAATAGAGAGAATACCAACGTCAAAATTACCATCGTCTTCCTAAGAGAATTCTTCGATTCGCAGATAAACGTACTGCGTTTATCAGTTTTTACTATTGAGAATGAATTTGACATATATATTAATCATCATAGAAATATTACACCAAATTTAGATATATTAGGTTTTTGGAAAAATTAAAGTATTTCCCTGGGTTATTTAAACTTAATAACCAATATATACTAGCCAACCTGCTACTAGTACGCCCCATAATAATAGGACATTTACTATTTCTCTACAAACATTAGAAAATCAGTGGAGTTAATCGAGCCTATCTAATGTTCATAAAATTCTATTTTTGATGTTCAATATAGTACTGAATAACAATTAAGGTGTCTTTTTTGTAACTGTTTTGTTAATTTTTGCATACTAGGAAGTAAGGGATTAGGTACACATGTGCTTATCGATATAGGATATTTCTTTGAATTTAATATATTCAAAACTCTTACATCTATGTTACTTGCAATATTTTTCGAAAAGGTGTTTAAATTTAGAACATCTCTTGAAATTACCTTTAATATAAATTTTAAATGTATAAAACCATTTTGCACTAAATAATAAAGAACTGGATTACCTTCCACCTATTTAAGAATTAACTAAAACTGAGGCTAACTTTTGTACATACAGCATGTGTAAAATCATATTGGGGATAGGACCTATACTATGCATACCGGCAACAACGCGCAGGTCGTGCCAGTAAAGTACGATTAGCATTTCAGTTGCATACGGTCAGTCGACGGATGAACATGTATTTATCTAAACATGCATCACACGCTTCGTAAATACATATTTACCAAATAAGAATTCAAAATACTTCTGCAAGTTTTATTATATTGCGTATACAACGCAGTAGGAAAATAAAAGCACAATTCTAATTAAATATTAATTCTTAGTAAATAATTCTATAAATTTACTAAGAACGGAATTTTAATGAAATCTAAACAATACTAAAAAATAAAATGTTATCGCATAGGCTCAAAAATGCCTCCTTCAGCAGCAAGGCATTGTCCGAGTCTATCATAAAAAAAACAAAAATTTCTCGCACATTACGAATCATATCAACAGTCAATATGATTCGTAATGTGCCAGAAAAGTTTTATGATAGGCTCGGACAATGCCTTGCTGCTGAAGGAGGCATTTTTGAGCCTATGCGATAACATTTTATTTTTTAGTATTGTTTAGAGTATATTTTATATTTTCATTAAAATTCTAAGAATTAATGTTTAATTAGAATTGTGCTTTCATTTTCCTACTGCGTTGTATATGCAATATAATAAAACTCCCAGAAGTACTTTGAATTCTTATTTGGTAAATATGTACGAAGCGTGTGATGGATGCTTACATAAATACATGTTCATCCGTCGACTGAACGTATGCAACTGAAATGCTAATCGTACTTTACTGGCACGACCTGCGCGTTGTTGCCGGTATGTACAGTATATATAAATATATATATATAGATTTTTCTTTGCCGTATATTCAATAATATAATAGATGTTTTCCTTGGGAAGAGCGGCATATGTGAATAAAACTATAATTGATTGTGACGTTTCAACATTTATTTATGTTTTCTTCAGACCTATTTATTTTTGTTTATTTTTCTATTAATGATCATCTTTTGCATTATTTCTTTTTTTACTTCTACATTATTACTTTCCGTTGTATTTTCTATTTTCTTGGTAGTAATGCATTTTATTTAAAATTAGTATATACTAAATTCTCTTTTTATCAATATATACACCGTGTTTGATGTAACTAGCACATTAGAAGTTTATGTGCTTACAACGCGAATTTTTTCCAGAAGTTTTGCCTTCTCACATAATTGACCGCAATCTTTCAAGTTAAAATATTTTTAAACTCGTGCAACTTCCGGTTACACCGGAAGTAGGCGCCATCTTTGTTATTTTAAATGTGACACCCTGTATTTTATTCGAGATTTGAATTGCTTATTTAAATAAAAGAACAGAGATACCGGGTTGGATTATGTCAAAGTCAACCGTTTCGGAGTTATTCAACTGTTTTCCATTTTTAGGACACTTGAACGTAAATTTTAAAAGTTCTTTATCTGAGACATGAAAAAAGATTGAAATTTGTTCCTGAGATAGTCAAAGTATTGTTCTATTCGAATATCACCAGGTTTTGCAATAATATTACACAGGGTGTTCTCTAATTAATTTACAATTATACACATTTCAAATGCAAGAAACTCAATTTTTTCAAATGAAACACCCTGTATATTTTCGCCTTTTCTGAAGCAGAAAAAAATTGTCTTTCGATCCACTATTACATTCCCTATACCTATCTCTAGAGGTTTTTGAGTTATTGGGGAGATCAGCCTGAAGACCCGATATTTTGCCAAATAAAACTGAAAAAATAATAGATTAAGTATAGGAGGAGTGGATTAATAGTCATTTGTAAGCATGTTATGGGCATGGAAAAAAAGTCTTCTAGTTCAAAACCAAAAATTTATTAATTGCGAAAACATTTTTGATCTCACGGTATAAGTCAAACAAAGAAAACAAAAACAAATCTAAAACCAAATCACAGCAAGTGCTCAATATGTCCACCGCCTACTTCAATGCATTTATTTAACCTTGTTTGGAGCTGGTTAGTCGTTGCACGTTCAATCATTTGAACTTCAATTTGGTCAAATGCTCTTCGCACCCTATCCTCTAGTTCTTGCCTGGAGTTAACTGGTGTTGCATAGACCTCTTTTTTTTATGTAACTCCATAAAAAAAAGTCAACTGGAGTTAAATCCGGAGATCTAGCAGGCCAAAGACATGGTCCATTTGGACCAATCCACCTATCCTCAAATAGCTGGGTCAACTCTTGATATACAGCATGAGTAGAGTGAGCTGGAGCTCCATCCAGTTGAAACCAATAATAGTTTTGGTGTGGCATGTCATTGACTACGTTTGCCACCACTTCCCTAATGATTCGCAAATATCTTTCGGACGTTAGCCTTTCATCATAAATATGATAAAATACCCTTCTCCACCCTATTATGGCGAATACATTAAAACTAAATTGATATTGAAAATGGCTTACTCGTGAAAAGTGGGGATTTTCATCTGCCCAAAAATGACAATTTTTATTATTTACAACGCCTTGCCTGGTAAACTTGGATTCATCCGACCATAAAATCTTTCGTAACATGTCCGGATCTTCCTGTTTACGAATAGTTAGCCACTCACAAAAATCAATTCTTCTCTGAGCGTCTCCGTTTCTCAGTTCGTGGACTTTCCTTTGTGCATATGGGTCCATTTGTTCTTTGCTAGCACGCGTTGAATTGACGTCATACTAATATCTAAATCCACCTTTGCTTTACGTATCGAAGCATGGGGATGAGCTGTGAAATATCCCAGAATATTAATTTCGTTGTTATCTTCACCTGTTACTGGCTTAGTACAATTTCTTTTTGTGTTCATATTCCAATGTCGCAAAAAATGTGTTTCAATTTTTGCAAATTTGAATCGATTCATCGGAGGCAAATTAGGGTATCTCTGATTGAACACACGGCAAGTTCTACTTATTATGCGATTACATTCTCCGTGTATGTAAAATAAATTAAGGATACTTTCATTTGGATAATTATTATTATAGCCTTCCATTATGCACTAATCAAATCATTCAGTAAAGTACAAAAAATATCCAAGCATCAAATTAATAACACTGACAGCGAACGAAATGTTGACAACTAAACATTTTGTTACTTCCAAGGCATTCTTGAAATTGTGTGTGATAAATGGCAAAATATCGGGCCTTCAGGCTGATCTCCCCAATAACTCAAAAACCTCTAGAGATAGGTATAGGGAATGTAATAGTGGATCGAAAGACAATTTTTTTCTGCTTCAGAAAAGGCGAAAATATACAGGGTGTTTCATTTGAAAAAATTGAGTTTCTTGCATTTGAAATGTGTATAATTGTAAATTAATTAGAGAACACCCTGTATAATATTATTGCAAAACCTGGTGATATTCGAATAGGACAATACTTTGACTATCTCAGGAACAAATTTCAATTGTTTATCTTTTTTCATGTCTCAGATAAAGAACTTTTAAAATTTACGTTCAAGTGCCCTAAAAATGGAAAACAGTTGAATAACTCCGAAACGGTTGACTTTGACATAATCCAACCCGGTATCTCTGTTCTTCTATTTAAATAAGCAATTCAAATCTCGAATAAAATACAGGGTGTCACATTTAAAATAACAAAGATGGCGCCTACTTTCGGTGTAACCGGAAGTTGCACGAGTTTAAAAATATTTTAACTTGAAAGATTGCGGTCAATTATGTGAGAAGGCAAAACTTCTGGAAAGAATTCGCGTTGTAAGCACAAAAACTTCTAATGTGCTAGTTACATGAAACACGGTGTATATATATGTCCTATCCCTAATATGATTTTACACATGCTGTATACACGGCTACCAATTATCTAACTGTTAGTTTATAGATATTAAAGATTTTAGTTTTTTTCTAATTATTAATTATAGCAACGTTTTGTTGTGTCAATGAATATAATATTTATTGTCGACTCACACGGTTCTGTAATATTTAAATAAACAGATAACAACGGTGCACATATATGCCAGCCAGCACTATATCTTGTAATAGAATAAATAGTATAATATTTACTGTAAGAAATTGTATCTAGCTGACCGTGCAAGTTCAATACACCACAAGTTGTGACTGGGTAAAGGGAAGCGGGCCGGCTCGGCAAGTCGGGCTGACGACTAAGCCGAGCTGGACCGGGCCGATGACTCAGCCGACCCGGCCGGGCCGTAATCAGTGATGTAAATCAGTGATGACGTATATTACCGTCATTTACGGCAAATTACCACATAAAATTTTCGTAAATTACCAACAAAGTAAAACATCATCTATATACACGTATGACATTGCACACTCGGTGACTTGGGAAGTCCCTTTCTAGCACATATAAAAGCCCGTGAATCAGCCGTTTATATAACAAGTGAAGTAGTCTTTCAAAAGATTTCGGTGTATAAGTTAAACTATATAAAGTGTGTGAATATACTACTCGTAGTACTGCGCGCTGGGATGGGGCGTAAAGATAAAATAAAAAAAGTGATTTTAACAGCATTTTCAAAATCCACAGAACATTCGAAATTATATTCGTGTAACTTCTGTTCGCAAAGTTATGTTTTAAATGTAACCAGAATGTCCAGTCACTTACAGAATAAGTGCATTCGTTGTCCTCGTAAAATAAAGAATGAAATACAATCAAAATCAAGAGCATTAAGTGTTAAGAAAATTAAAGCAATAAATAAAGGTGAGTAATTTTGATTGATTTCTATTTGGTTTTATGGAAAAATATTTAACATTTTAGAGATTCCGGAAAGAGAAAGTTCTCCGCAAACAGATTTAGAAGACGACGATGGAGAGACGATTTCAAGCAATTCTCGCCCACAATCTGCTGCAAGCACCACAAAATCCGCTTACAGTGAAAATTTGGATTTTTTTCTGGATGTAATGAATAAATCAGAAGAAGAGGAAATTTGGGATCTCTTAGCAACAGTATGCTTTGCTAGTAATACTCCTTTAAATTTTACGGAAAATGTTCATTGGCAAAAATTGTTGAAAAAAATTAAACCTTCTTTACGATTGCCTACTAGATATCAGTTATCCAATGCGCTTTTAGATAAAAAAACACTATCAAATAAATCAGTTAGTTAATGAAAAAATAGCGAAGTCTAAAACAATTGGAATTCAAGTTGATGGGTGGAGTAATATTAGAAACGAATCCATTATAAATATAATAATTACGTGTCCAGAACCAGTTTTATTTAAAGTAATTGATTGTAATTGTTCTTTGCTTAGTTCTGTTATTGACGACTTAGGTATTAATAAAGTTATAAGCATAGTGACTGATAACGCTAGCAATATGAAATCAACTTGGAAATTAATTAGTGATATGTACCCGTCCAATTATTTTACTTGTTATGGATGTTGTGCTCATATTTTGCATTTATTCGCACAAGATATTTTAAAATTAGAAGTATTTGCATGTTTAATTACTGATTGTAAAGTCATAGTAAAAACTATTAAAAAATCGGATATTTTGAATGCTACGTTGTCATGCAGTGGTTAATTTATAAATAATTGCGGTTAATTATTTTCGGAGTTAACGGGAAACCACCGCATGCCAAGAAAAAAAAACTAAATAACTATCTATTTTTCTTTCTCTTTTAAATTATTAGATTCAATGCTCACTGATAGTAGTTTCTCATCCAGACGCGGGTGCACGTTGGGAAGTCTATACTTACATAATGCTATAGCACATATCCACGGATTAATGTCGGTAAACGTGCCAACTATCGGAACGGTAGGGGATACGTCAAAAGAACAATTTAAAATGACTTCTCGTGCTACTGGGTGAAAGTGACTATGTGAATCTAAAAAAAACGTATCACGAACCAGCTCTAGTCGAGATTATTTACATGGGTACGTACTACTTTGTTTCTTTACCATCTAATATTCTTATTTTGATGCTATGACGGATGTTTGTTTACCTTTGAAAAGCATGAATAAAATTAACCTATCGAAATACCATACAACAGACGAATTTTATATTATTGTGTTTATTATAATCAAAATTATATACATACAAATACAACAAACATATTTACAAAAAACTACATGCTTACGACGTAATAATGATATGAAACAAATCAAAACGGAACATTAAAATCGCAGTCAACGGTCTATAAATAAAATATTTACTCTATAACAAAAAATTACATTCGTATTTCAAATTTATCAGTGATAGAAAATACAACAGGTCTTGTTACATTAGGAATAATTCTATATTCAGAGTTTTCACAATAAAAGAAAATTATTATCATCTTTAAAACATTGTCCGGGCTTTACTAACGATTAACGGTGAAATTTGTCGGGTATCGCAGAATGCGCGGTCGGTTAGAGTTACGGCGGGGAAAATGCAATGTTTATTTCGCGGTAATACGTGATTTGTACATAAGTTCGGAGATAAAGAAATTTACGTGCGAGAATTTATAACTTATTACGACGTTACGAGTGTCTGAAAAATAATTTAAAATTAGTTAATCTGGTCTACGGTTTTCGGAACACTTTTAATTGAGATATGACAATTGGCCTACGTCAATTAAAAGAAAAGGTACTTAATTACAGCATGACAATCGGCCTGCTGAAATTAAAAGGTTTTACGGACTGAAGCACGACAAATTGGCCTGCTTCTACGGATCTTTAATCAAAGCACGACAAATGGGCCTGCTTAGATTAAAGGAGACGGTTTACGGATTGAAGCACGACAAATTGGCCTGCTTCAATGGATCTTTAATCAAAGCACGACAAATGGGCCTGCTTAGATTAAAGAGGACGGTACCATAACACTCATGACAAATAGGCCTAAGTGCTATAGTCAGGAACGGTTGGAAGGATGAAATCTCTCTGTCCACGACTTGACCGGGGACGGTGCTTTTATATGGTCGTACCGCCAAGAAAAACAAATACGCAGAGTGGGGTCCTCCTACGTAAACATGACGTAGCAACGCGCGAAAAATAATCGTGACGTCTACGGATAATTTAAGAGCGCGAACGTCAAAGAAATGAATAGATAAAATAGTATACTAATTACAAAATATTCATAACATGAAAAATAACGGTTAATGAACGGTTGAATAAAATATCAAACATATATAATTTGAAAATTGCAATTCAAAATAGATATGAAACGAAAATAAATGATATTTTACTCAATTAACGAAGGAGCTTCGTTACAGGCCCCTCCCTAAAAAAAAAAACAAGACTCTAACGGAATATGCATTAAAAGCGTTCAAAAATTAACATAAATAGCAAATACTCAAAACTAAACAGGAATTGGTAAGATTAAAAATTAAACTATACTAACGAACTTAAACCTAATCACTTGCACAGCGTCTTTGCATCACTCACGATGTCCTGATAATTTTAACTCTCACTCTGACTATTCTGCTGTTGCAGGCGGGCGTAGTGGGCTTCTGCCTCTCGACGGGTCATGGAGATCAATTCGCCATCTACTCGAACACGGACTTGTTTGTTCATACGCTTCCTCTTCTTGGATATCTTGCCGGTGGTGCCTTCTTTTCTTACCCAGGCCCCAGGATTGACCGGACACGGTCCTTTCGTTGACGGCGGAATTGTCGGTAGCGGTGAAGGATCTGGAGTAAGAAAAGGCATATCCAAGGAGACTAGCGAGTCCAGCGACATTATTTGAAGGAGTGAAGATTCGTCAGTGTGAAGAGGAGACGGGATAGAAATGGTAGGGGGAGAAAGGGGAAGAGACGGCTTCTTTCTGGATGCGGGCGACGGCGGCAGCGGAGATACCAAATCTGGGACCGGAGAAGCCCCAAATAATTGCAAAAGCCGGAATCCTAGATAGGCCTCGGCATCAGGACTATATAGTGTTGGTCCTATGTCGATCGTCGTCTCGTCGGCGGGCGGTACAGGAACGTCTGCTTTGGGAGGCGTCAGACAGCAGTATGTCCGATACTTCTCCTCCATCACAGCAATGGTGGCGGGCGAGACGAAATATCGAGGGGTCGTCGGACGCTCAGGCGTCTTCACGCCAGGCGGCGTACCCCATTTCAGGCGGTATTGCTCCTCGCAGGAAATGGCTGGAGCCGGCGATGACGGTGGCATGGGTGCTGTGGACTGGTCACGCTTCTTGGTGTGCTTCATCTTACAGACTGTAACTCATGGCACAATTGGCAGCTTTATATACCCTACTGGCCTCCCCCACTACCTCCAACGGATCTGGAGGTGGAAGATCGGCCGTAATTTCCACTCTGGTGGCTTCCATGCAGACAAAAAAAAAACACCTCGTGCGGCGGATTGCACGAAGTACGAGCTCTAGACGGTATTATGAGCACACACTTGGTACGGCGGATTGTACGAAGTATGAGCTCCGGATGATGTCTTGAAACAAAACACCTGGTGCGGCGGATTGCCCAAAATGTCAGTTCAAAACATCCTTCATGGCCTCCGGCGGAATCGGAGGCGGAAGATCGGTTTGCAGCTCGTCGGCGGACGGAAATTTAATGTCTTTTACATGGACTTTGACGGGCTTTCGTCTGTTTGGTACCTGTAACATAAGAACAGACGGGGACAGGATCTGGATAATTTTAGAGGGTCCTTCGTATTTCGGTGCCAATTTTGCGGTGAATTTCTTTGAAGCATCGGACAGATTATGCGTCTGGTGGTACACCCATTGTCCAATCTGCGGGCGGTAAGGACGATGGCGTAGATTATACGGTCTACTTTGTGTCTGGAATGCTTGAGCCAATTTTATCCTCACTATCCTGAAGAAATCGTCCAACTTGGATAGTTCCTGGGCTAAATCCTCGGTACTGGGTTCTACATGGTTCATCAACTGACCATCGGCGGTTCTTCGGAGGGAACTAGGCGGCATGAGCTCTCTACCGAAGTTAAGAAAAGCGGGCGTGAATCCAGTAGACTCATGCTTAGCAGTATTAATTGCGAACATGAACTGAGGTAGGTACATATCCCATTCCCTATGGTCCTTTTCAATATACTGAGCTATCATAGGCCCTAACACACGATTCGTTCTTTCAACAGGGTTGGCCTGAGGAGCATACGGAGCGTTGAACCTGAGCTTAACACCTAACCCATTGAAATAATTCTTGAAATCGTGGCTAGCAAACTGGGGACCATTGTCGGCCAATAAGACTTTTGGACAGCCAAAACGATAGATGAGCCTTTCCTTAAGTGCCTGGATAACAGTCCGAGAAGTGGCAGAACGAAGCGGCTGACATTCCACCCACCTAGTGAATCTATCCTGTAAAACTAATAAAGAAGTGAATCCTTTCTTCGAACGCGGAAAAGGTCCAAGGAGATCCACGCTTACTTGTTCCCATGGGCAATCGACAGGTGAAAATAACATTTGTCCCAATGGTTTTCCTTGATTAAATTTATGTCGTTTACAGGATCTGCACCGGTTCACATACCTACGGACGTCTCGAAACATTCCTGGCCAGTAATACAACGAGGCGGCTCTCGCTGTGCTTTTGGCGACGCCCAGGTGTCCTGCTTCTGGAGCGTCATGAATTTCCTTCAGGACGGTGTTTCGATCGGATCTTGCTACGCACAACTTCCAAGCGCGTACTCCACTCATATTATGCACGTCAGGTATATGTCTATATAACCTATCGTTTTCCAGTCTATATTCTTGATGTTTTGCAGGTTCGGAGCGGACATCAGAAACTTTCTTGTTGTACCAAGCGCAAGACGTTTCTTCGAGCAAGGCACATGCGTCTTCATCATTTTCATGCGTGTAAGGAAGCGGCGCGCGTGATAGGGAGTCAGCTAAATTATTCATGGCTCCTTTTCGGTATTTCACAATAAAATCGAACTGTTGTAGATCGATAGCCCAACGACTAAGTCGTCCGGAAGGATTCTTCAGATCATTCAAGAACCTCAAACACTGGTGATCGGTAACAATAAGGAACTGGTTAAACTCTAAATAGTACTTGAACTTCTTGATTCCCCAGACAACGGCAAGGGCTTCCTTCTGGGTCACAGAATAATTGACCTCTGCCTTACTCAAAGTCCTGCTTGCGTATGCTATTACTCTTTCGGTACCCTCTATCTCTTGAATCAAAACGACTCCCAAACCTCTTTCACTGGCGTCGGTGTGCAGCTGGAAAGGTTTGGTGAAGTCCGGGCATGCGAGAACAGGGCTCTCTGTCAAGGCTTTCTTGACAGCAGCAAACGCGGCTTCGTGTTCCGTCGTCCATTCCCAATGTACATTCTTCTTGATCAAATTTACCAGCGGAACGGTAATTCGTGCAAAGTTCGGTACAAAACGACGATACCACGAAGTCTGCCCCAGAAAACTACGAATTTCCTTTTTATTTCTCGGTGGCGGTACATTTAAAATCGCAGCTATCTTGTCTGGATCGGTGCGGATGCCTTCAGGCGTGACTACGTGACCCAAATATTTTATGCTTCGTTTGGCAAATGAGCATTTATCGGGCTGTATCTGGAGACCGGCTTCACGCAAACGTGAAAAAACAGTGCGTAAATTCTTCAAATGCTCGTCGAAATTCTTTCCCAGGATTATTATATCGTCGAGATACACAAACGCGTATTCTGCCATCTCTGGTCCTATGATGGAGTCTAATAAACGCTGAAACGTCGCTCCTGCGCTATGAAGACCAAACGGAAGTGTTTTAAACGAAAACAGGCCCTTCCCAGGAATTGTAAATGCGGTAATCGGTCGGCTAGCTTCATCCAATTCCACCTGCCAATAGCCACTCTTTAAATCGAGTGTTGAAAAATATTTACTATTGCGAAGTTTGTCTAGTATATTTGAAATATATGGCAGGGGATATGAATCTTTAATCGTGACGGCGTTAACTTTGCGAAAATCCACGCAGAAACGTACACCACCATTCTTTTTCGCGACCACTACGATAGGTGAACTCCACGGACTATTACTGGGTTCAATAATATCGTCACAAAGCATTTTGTCTACCTCTGCATCTATCAGAGCCTGCTTCTTTGGGTTGCACGGATAATACCTTTGCTTAATCGGGATTGCGTCCGGTTTTAGTCGAATAGTATGACGGATAAGATTCGTCCGGCCAGGCACAACAGTAAACTTTCCCAATTCTTCCTCCAGGAATTTTTTCAAAGCGGTATCTTTGCGGTCCTGCATCTCAGAGAGCCCACAGTTCGCGGAAATAACTGCGTCGTCTCCTTTGAAATACAGTTTCCTCTTGGAAAAATCGAGGACAGCTCCTACCTCTTTAAGAAAATTAATCCCAAAGATGACGGAACACGGGCTTTTAGGCATTATTATAAAATTCACATGTGTTATACGGCTACCCATGTGTACGGGCAAAGAAACAGAACCAGGTGACTCTACGATATCTCCATTTGCTAAGCGGACTCTAGATTTACGGTTGAGGACACGTCGGACATCTTCTTTTAATAAGCGGGTGACTAGAGATTTAGACAAAAATGAAGATGTAGCGCCGCTGTCTACAAGCGCACGCAAACTCTGTCCAAAAATATTAACGCGGATCCACACGCGATTGTCGGACCCTGTGGAGGTCCTGTCGTGAATCTGCGGACGTTTAATCGGCGGTGTTATTGCGAACGGACGGTCTTCGCCTGCAGACCGCCCTTCTCGGAGTTTCCCTGGCATCGACAATCCTTGGATCGTATGTTCAACTTTCCACAACGCGAGCAAAATAATTTAAACGGATTCCTGCAATTTGCTCTCATGTGATCCTCTTTTCCACAATTCCAGCAACGTCGTTCTGGATGTGATAACTTTTGCGTTGGTGCCGGTTGTGTACGAACTTCGCGAGGCTTTGGATTTTGTACCACGTACGATAACTGATGTGAACGCGGCGTTATCGAAGAAGTACCGGGTTTAGCACCAGATGATTTTTCTGGTGAACGGGTTTCATTATTTATCTTATTAAATCGGGCTTGCTCCTCCTGAAGCAACTCAAACTCGGCAGTAGCTTTAGACAGTTGTCTGAGTGACTGTACCGCGTCCCGACGCACGTACATTTTATACGCAGGCGACATGTTATTGTACACGCGCTCTATTTTCTCCTCCTCGGACATCGCTCTGCCGCGTCTTATCAATGTCAACATTACGGTTAAATAGTCCTTAAAAGACTCATTACTTTTTTGTAGACGGGACCGTATATCCAAATCTACTGATAATTCATACCGTGGTGGAAGATACTGAAGTTTAAAATCTTCTAAAAACTCGTCCCACGTACCCCAAAGTGACCTATTATTCCGTAGCCACAAAAGTGCTTTATCTTTAAATAATTCAGGCAGCGCAGTAAGCATCTGTTCGTCTGTGATTTCGTAACACATTTGCAACTCATTGATCCTTTCTAAAAATAAAACAGCGTCCGAACTACCGTTGAAGTGTAAACCCCACTTTCTTAAGCAGTCGCAGATCGCAGCTGGAGATTTGTCGGTTTTCGCGTCTACAAGCGGTGGGTCTGTGTGAAAATTTCCCTTAGTCGCGGAGCCTTGCTTAAATTCCGTCAAAAATACGCTAAGGCGTTTACGTACCTCATCTACTGTACCAGAAGCGTCTAAACCTAAGGCTTTCGTAATTGCGTTTAAATCCTCCTTTTTGAGATTATATATAGTCCCACTAGAAGTCGGATTCTCTGTTTTATCCGTTTTATCCGGCTCCGTCATTGTTTGAAATTGTAATGTACAAAATTATATACCGAATAAAATTATATTCCTGTTTTTATTTATTTATTTATTTATCCTTTTATTCCTAATATTTAACAAAGAACCTGTATTATTTGTATCACTATCTACTTGTAAAATTTATACTTTATATCCTTTCAAAGCAAAACTATAATTGAAC
Source organism: Amphimallon solstitiale (assembly GCA_963170755.1). Lineage (NCBI taxonomy): Eukaryota > Metazoa > Arthropoda > Insecta > Coleoptera > Scarabaeidae > Amphimallon > Amphimallon solstitiale. The sequence goes on from OY720684.1 coordinate 55,919,555, forward strand.
TGGTTACGGTCTATCATAAAATTCAATATTTATATTTACCTAATTTAATTTTGCTTACTTGAAATAATTTATTTTTATGCTAAAAACAAAGGCCTACACGGCTGGGCGCCATCTTGTCATGCAGTGGTTAATTTATAAATAATTGCGGTTAATTATTTTCGGAGTTAACGGGAAACCACCGCATGCCAAGAAAAAAAAACTAAATAACTATCTATTTTTCTTTCTCTTTTAAATTATTAGATTCAATGCTCACTGATAGTAGTTTCTCATCCAGACGCGGGTGCACGTTGGGAAGTCTATACTTACATAATGCTATAGCACATATCCACGGATTAATGTCGGTAAACGTGCCAACTATCGGAACGGTAGGGGATACGTCAAAAGAACAATTTAAAATGACTTCTCGTGCTACTGGGTGAAAGTGACTATGTGAATCTAAAAAAAACGTATCACGAACCAGCTCTAGTCGAGATTGTTTACATGGGTACGTACTACTTTGTTTCTTTACCATCTAATATTCTTATTTTGATGCTATGACGGATGTTTGTTTACCTTTGAAAAGCATGAATAAAATTAACCTATCGAAATACCATACAACAGACGAATTTTATATTATTGTGTTTATTATAATCAAAATTATATACATACAAATACAACAAACATATTTACAAAAAACTACATGCTTACGACGTAATAATGATATGAAACAAATCAAAACGGAACATTAAAATCGCAGTCAACGGTCTATAAATAAAATATTTACTCTATAACAAAAAATTACATTCGTATTTCAAATTTATCAGTGATAGAAAATACAACAGGTCTTGTTACATTAGGAATAATTCTATATTCAGAGTTTTCACAATAAAAGAAAATTATTATCATCTTTAAAACATTGTCCGGGCTTTACTAACGATTAACGGTGAAATTTGTCGGGTATCGCAGAATGCGCGGTCGGTTAGAGTTACGGCGGGGAAAATGCAATGTTTATTTCGCGGTAATACGTGATTTGTACATAAGTTCGGAGATAAAGAAATTTACGTGCGAGAATTTATAACTTATTACGACGTTACGAGTGTCTGAAAAATAATTTAAAATTAGTTAATCTGGTCTACGGTTTTCGGAACACTTTTAATTGAGATATGACAATTGGCCTACGTCAATTAAAAGAAAAGGTACTTAATTACAGCATGACAATCGGCCTGCTGAAATTAAAAGGTTTTACGGACTGAAGCACGACAAATTGGCCTGCTTCTACGGATCTTTAATCAAAGCACGACAAATGGGCCTGCTTAGATTAAAGGAGACGGTTTACGGATTGAAGCACGACAAATTGGCCTGCTTCAATGGATCTTTAATCAAAGCACGACAAATGGGCCTGCTTAGATTAAAGAGGACGGTACCATAACACTCATGACAAATAGGCCTAAGTGCTATAGTCAGGAACGGTTGGAAGGATGAAATCTCTCTGTCCACGACTTGACCGGGGACGGTGCTTTTATATGGTCGTACCGCCAAGAAAAACAAATACGCAGAGTGGGGTCCTCCTACGTAAACATGACGTAGCAACGCGCGAAAAATAATCGTGACGTCTACGGATAATTTAAGAGCGCGAACGTCAAAGAAATGAATAGATAAAATAGTATACTAATTACAAAATATTCATAACATGAAAAATAACGGTTAATGAACGGTTGAATAAAATATCAAACATATATAATTTGAAAATTGCAATTCAAAATAGATATGAAACGAAAATAAATGATATTTTACTCAATTAACGAAGGAGCTTCGTTACAACGTTTAAAAATATACAAAATGAACAGCGAGCATTACAAAAATCAAACACACTAACATCTCTTAAACTACCTGGCCAAACTAGATGGAGCTCTAATATTTTTTGCTTAGAAAGCTTAAGAATAAATAAAAAAAATTAAAAGAATTGGCTATAACAGAAACTATGGCTAATACTTTAAACAAAAGTATAAAAAACAATATTTTAGATGATCTGTTTTGGGAACGAGTTGATACATTACATAAAATTTTACACCCTGTCTCCGTAATTTTGAAGAACATACAAACCTCTCAACCTTGCTTATCTCATGTTGTTGAATATTTTCAAGACCTGAATGATCAACTGATTGCTGCATGCCCAGTTTCAGAACTAAATGCTGTCTTAACACATTTAAAATCACGGACAGAAATGGCTATAACACCTATGCATTTGGCTGCCAATTTACTAGATCCAGAATTTATAGGCAAAAATGTCAATAACTAGGAATATATCACAGCACTGACATATATTAACAAACTATCAACGCATCTAGTTAGTGGATCTGATATAGCAGAAATTATGACAAATCGAAAGAAAAATTGTTTTCAAAAGATTTAATATGGCAAGCATTAGAGACAGGCAAATTGAATTCTGTATTATGGTGGAAGTCACTTTAAGTAAAGTCGTAATAGAAATTTTGAACAGCCCACAAACAACATATGCGACGGAGAGAAGTTTTTCAATGTTTAGTACCTATTATACACAATAAAAAACGAAATAGATTAACTAATGAAAAAGCTGCCAAGTTGGTATATGTGAGGGAAAATCATTGTTTTGTTCTATTTTCAGAATATTGTTTAATTTTAAAATATGTTAATATTGTACTCTTTATTTTTTCTCCTTTACTAAAATGTATAAGACTTTTTTTGTTGGAGGGGTTTTATTTAAACAATATAAAAAGTGTGGTAAATTACCATGGTAATTTACTCAAAAATTGGTAAATTACGCAAGAATAAAGCTTGGTAAAAAAAGAGCAGTAATTTACCACGGTAATTTACCAAAAATATAAATTACAGTAATTTTACATCACTGGTTAGGGTTTTAGTAGGTATTTTATTAAATATCTGGAACAGTGAAATAATAACTACTAGTCGCTGTAAAATAAATGTAACTGCTTAAATTCATGCTTTTTTGGTTTATTTATTCTTATTACAGTTTATTTATTAGTATTTACATTATTAAATTAATCTAAATATTATTTTTATAACATTGATTTATCTTATTTTATATTCATTTCATATGATTGAAGAAATTCTCGGTATCGTTTGATAACTTTTAGATAACTAATATGTTTTAGGCTAATTTGATAATGTCAGATAAAAACCAAACATATAATCTATAAATAAGATAAAGTGACTCCTACTGAAATTCATCGTCGTTTAATAGTATATTTTATTCAACGAATTTGAGTGGATAATTTTACTACACGACGATGAAGTTTGCAGCACAGCGAAGCAAGTCCTGTCATCGTCCGAGTGTAATAAAATATCCACGCAATGAGTTGAATATAATACTTTATAAGGTAAGTGCGGGTAATAAGGCCCACCTAAGGATTGAAAAATTAAAAAAAAAACAAATGTACATATTTTTCACAGTTTTTATATTGTAATGGAATATATAATCAGTAAACTATAAATTGTGCCAATTATAACAAAGAACAAAGAAACAAAAACAAAATTCTAATTTTTAAAAAAAAAACATGTAACTGGGCCTTATTTCATGTACAGCAGGTAATTAGGCCCATTTATGTAAGGTGTATAATCCGGGCAAACAAAGTCTTCCTCATCCTCAGCTGTGAGCCCTACGCAGTCCTCATGCACCCAAGTAAGGCACATAATGCACTGACGCATGTCACTTATGCTGTGCGTTTCACATAATTTGCAAAACCAAGTTTCTTCGACATTTTCTCGTGAAGTGCTTGGAATCGGTTCTGGTTCACAGCTGCGTGTTTTTTGTTTGCTGCGGATTGGTTTGGAGCTTTTTCCAGTGTCATTCCTGTTCTGGAAGAGATCTCTTGTAACCTCCTGGGCTTTATAGTTTAAAGCCTTCTTCCTCATTGTGGCTCTCTTTGACGTTTCGGTATTGGGGGTTACTAACACTGTTGAAAATGAATTGGTAGCTGCTTTATTTTGACTGCAAATTTTCTTTTAAAAGACTCAATGGTTGCTCATCCTCTGATTCCCATTCTTCGACCTGTGGGCTTATTCTGCCGACGTCTGGAGTTTGTCTGTTAACATTTGGAATTTCTCTGTTGGTGGGAAGACTAGGTGCGTAAACGTAGTCTGGGATAATATTTTTATTAAAAGGATAAATCCCAGTTGCTCTGAATCCACTGGATATGTTGCTTATGGTCATCGATCTTCCCCAAACAGGAGTAAATATGTCAGAAAATCTTTCTTTGTTTAAATTTCTTCCAGGATAGTTTTCCCAATATTGAAGAAGTTCTTCATCCCAGGAATGTTCGAAGGATCGAAATACAGCCTTGTCCATAGGCTGTAATTCATGCGTTGTGTTACTAGGTAAACACAACATGTGGATACCTAACTGTTCAGCCTTATCTACAATGGATAATTCGAGATGGCAAGAAGCTCCATCAAAAATTAAGATAACTGGAGGAGCTGACATGAACTTTGCGAAATGATCAAGCCACTTTACGAAAACCTCAGTCGTCATACTCCCTTTAGGTGTCATGTGGACAGCAGAACCAGGAGGAAGTCCATCGGAAAAAGTTGGTTTCATTCGTTGGCCTTTGAACAAAATCATTGGAGGGATAACATGCCCCATAGCATTCCCGCACGCCACGATAGTTACATTTTCGGCATGCTCCTGGAAAACTAAATGAACCCTCTTTGCTCCTTTTTTTGCAATAACCTTTTGCTGGTGATGCAGGGTGAGTCTACACCCTTTCTCGTCCATGTTATACAGCTTCTCTGGGCTATGTTTCAATCCTGTCTTGTTGAGCAGGGCTTCTAACTTCTTGAAATAATCTTCTACAATGGGTCTGTTAAGTTTTTGAGTACGTGCAGAATTCATGTTCTGTGCTTTTCTTTGAGACAGATTCTTATGGCGCTTCAAAATTGATCTGTACCATTCTCTTCCTGCTAATTTTTTGTCTTGGTTAAATTTGTTTGGAATTTTCTGTTCATCTACGAAAGACTAAACACATCACCGTAGAGATTTCGGATTTAACGGAAAACCTGTTTCTGCAAATCGAACAATTTTTTTCTCCAACTCATTTTCCAGTTGAGGAGTTAGCACCGGTGGTCTTCCTAATGATCTGGAAGTTGTCCCAGATTTCATATGATTCCTCAATGTGCGACGAGGGATGCCGCAACGTTGTGCAACGTATCGCTGTGACTTTCCTTGTCCAAGAAGTCGTAAAGCCTCATCCATGTCTTCTGTACTCCACTTAGCACGGATACCTCGACACGGTTTACCCATATTTCCTTAAAAACGAATGAAAAAATGTAACCCAGCAACGACAAGAAATAAGGCCCAGTTAATGTTTTGGTGGGCCTTATTTCATGTTTCATCACTTCCTTCATTTTTAGGTTATCGGTCCCACATGCATTGAACAAAATCATTAAGTTTCTGGCAATACACTGCCTACATATTGCTGTGATAGCATATATTTGTGGGTATAGTCATTTGTACATGCTGTGTTCTAAATTTTTCTTTTTACACCAAAAACTTATAATTGGTTTTATATTTAATTCATATTGTTGAAGCATGTACCTAATAACTATTGTGGATTCTGGCAATGTATGTGGTTCCTTCTCCTTCACTGGTGGCCTTTCACTTACTTATAATAGGGACGAGGTAATAGTTTTGTTTAAAGAAGAAAACAGAATGTCTATTTAACATGATCATACACCTTTTATTTTTGTAATTTATAGATTCAAATAATTTTTATATACACCTTTATGCTCTAAACAAATACATAATTGAAAATGCTCATATCATTTATACCTAATGTCGGTTGTAATGTATGTAAATCTTTTATTTATTTATTTATGATGCTAAACAAAAAAATAAATATTTATCCTGTAAATAAATAACTGTAAACTTTTATTGTACATTGATAGTGATATTTATCGATGTAATTATTTTTATATTGGCTTCAATTAATTGCCTTAGACAACCATTTGCACGTGTTGTATCTAGCTTTTAATCTTTGCCTTGTGAAACTTTTAATTAATTATTAACCTAACTTGAAAAAGATTAATGATGCTTAGACAATACCATGAAGAAAATGCTCATTCGCACGTAGCATCTCTTCAACTGTCCAACACCATTAGTCCTATTTTGTTGTAATTCCAACTTTATGAATTAAAAGAAAACCTTACAGGATAATATTTGCTTATCTATATTGTCCAACATTACATTGATTAATCATTTGCACGTAAAAACCAATGTCTGTCTAACAATTTAGATAACTTCTTTTCAAAAAAAAAACTTACTTGCTATCTTTAAATATTTCATCAAAATGTTCATTTTGAATGTCCATATTGAACGTTTCAAGTGAATTTAAATATATATTAATAAAAGAAAAATTATTATGAATAAACGTGATAAAGAAATAATGAAAACTACTATTCTACAATGTAACAATTATTTTTTTAGAGCGTCTTATTCTTTTGGAGTCGAAATCAGAAGTCCCTTCTTGTCGAATCTTGTTTCTTATTTATAGCGGCAAAAAAAACTCTACGTTGACTATTGCGCCCTCTAGTCCATATTTTAGGTTGGCATTGGAATATACGTTCCAGTGAAATCGCTGCCCACATATTGCCGTCTTGATACACACACACATACACATATTGTTCTGACAGTTCTTTATTTACCAAACGTCATTACAAATTGTTTTTCCAATTCAAAAGTCTTTTCACTGCCTCGCACAGCATTTCCGACGGTAGGTTTATTCTTGTTGTTAATACCATCCTACTTTGTATTCATCAATGAACCTATTGCCTTGTTTATTGTTCAATACATATTTTTTCTTTCCATTTATTAATGTCAATTTCACTTTTCTTGTAGCTAGATTGCGATTTGGTAAGATGGGAAACACGTTTAAACACGATTATTCTTCTTCCCGCACTGCCTGCACCTGGAAGATAAGCTTGTTTGTCTACTGCAACTCTGTTTTCTATCCATGATCTTTCCATCGGTAATATGTCTATCTGCAATAAACTTTACACAAGTTTTATATTTTGTTGTCTTTTGTAGGTCATGAAACTGTACACGTCTGTTTCCAGTCTCTGAAGCATTGTGTTACAAACAAATCATAAACACATACACTTTTTATTTATGCTATCAGCTACCTTTTTATACCAAATTTATTGCTGATCGGGTTTACGTTTTACATATTTTTATATCCTTTTCTTAGTCTCTAGTTATAAGCTAAGGTAATTTTTATCTTTTAATATAATTTAGTTCTTAAACTCTTTCATAAAGTTTTATTGCTTTATGCATGTAAATCATAATGATTTATTCAGTCATATTTATGTTTTTTGCATATCGTATTTGATCTTTTTCATACAATTCTATTGCTTTTACATGACTAATTCTCTTGACTGATCCGTCCATTAACATCACCCTTTCTCGATTATTTGCCTTCATTACCCTTTTTGACTTAAACAGCGGTCCATTATTTAGAATATTTAAAGCAACCTTTACGCATTGTATAAAATTAGGTTCTTTTTGATGATATGTAAACCATACATTTTGTGTATCCTTTCTACAAAAGAAATATATTGCTTATATTTATTTTGTCTTTTATTTCATATTTATTTAATAAATTTTTATTTTGTCTTTTGTTTCATATTTATTTAATAAATTTTATTTTGTATTTTCTCACTATTCACTTGAATAATAATGACTTTTGAATTACTTGCTTGTATATTGACCATGTGTATGCAACTTTATATACATCCATGTAATTTTGTTGCATATTTTTACTCTTTCATATTTAAATACGATTTTTGTCATTTTTATTTTATTTCAAAACTTAAACTAATTCTTAAAGCTATTCTTATCTTATAAACTTGCGAGATATCACGGCATATTCCCTTGGTTATTATATTTTGTCGTGAATCGTCAACAATGATTATTAAAGCATGAACGACACGTATAATAACCATTGTGAAAGCTCGCACAAATAATTATTAATTTTCTACGTCTATATAATCATAAAGCATAGATATGTGATATTTCCCTTTTATGTTTTCGCTATCTATTTCTTGTAGCTCGTACGTTACATCACTCAAAATTTTATTTACTCTATATGGGCCTCTATACGGTAAGTCCAACTTTGCGCATTTGTTTAAATGTCTCCTCCCTAACCTGTAGTTTTTCACCACTACCAGATCTCCAATTTGGTATATCTTGTGTTTTCTTATCTTTTCGTTTTCTATTCTCATGTATTTTTCTGCAATATTTGCTTGTCTTTGTTTACCTTGATTTGTCAATTCTTCGAGATTATCCACGATTGGTGTCTCTTGATTCCAAGGTCTCGGTAGATGTCTCCCATGCATTAGTGTATACGGACTTATATTTGTCGTTACACTAGGTAAGAAATTTATATTGTTTTCCACCTCTTCTATGTATTGCACCCAGGCATCGTGTCTTTCGTGCGTTAACATTCTTAAGTGCCTCGTCACTTCTTGTATGTACCTGTCACTAGGATTTGCTTGTGGATGCCTTATGCTAGTGAAAATTACATCACTCATATTATTGAAGTATGAAGCATTGTCTACCAGTAATTTTCTTATCTGTCCATTCTCATTTATGAATTGACTCACACAATTTATTGCTGTCTGAGTATTATATTTTCTTGTCGGATATAATTTTATATATTTTGTTAAAATGTCTACCATTACAAATATGTTGCAATATCCTTGCTCTCCTGGTATTAAATTACCCAGAAAATCAGCAGCTACCAGATCAAGCTTATTTTCTACTCGTATACTATGTATGCTGTTCTGATTTACTCTATTTTTATACTTTCCTAATAAACATTCTCTACACTTTCTATTCTCTGTGGCGATTAAATTTTTATCTCTTAGAGAATAAAATTGCTCTCTGAAAACAAGAAATGTTTTTCTATTTCCAGGATGCCCTAAATTATTATGTATGTTTCTAATGATACTTAATGCTAAATTTCTATCTAAAACTATTAAATTCTTATCACCTAGAGTCTTATATACCATGTTATTTCTTATATTATATCCTCTGTATTCTCCTTCTCTTCGTATTCTTCTTTTTATTTCAAGAATTTCTTCAGTTTGTTGACATGCTTCAATGCTCTGTCGACTGTATATTTCTGGAGCATGATCCAAGTTATAATTGTTGACTTGGTATGCATTTTGCTGCTTTATCCCTCCTTGAGCTCTACTCAATGCATCTGCAACAATGTTGTCTGTGCCCTTTCTATGCCTTATTCTAAATGAATATTCCGACAATAGAAGTGACCATCTATATATTCTTGAGTTGTTGAATCTAGTCTTCATAAGAAAAATTAATGACAAATGATCCGTCTCAACCAAGAAGCTATTTCCCAGTAAATAGTATTTTAATTTGGATACTGCATGAACCAAAGACAAAAGTTCTTTTTCTGAAATCGTGTAGTTTAATTCGTATCCCTTCAAAATCCTTGATAAGAAACAGATTGGCCTTTCCACACCATTTCTTATCTGTAGTAACTCTGCAGCTATTGCATTATTTGATGCATCGCATCTTAAAATAAATTCTTCATTAAAATCAGGCAAATTTACCATTAATGCTTTGCAAAAATTTTCTTTTACTTCTTCAAATGCTTTGAGAGTTTCAGGAGTCCATTTAAATTTTACTCCTTTCTTTATCATTCTGAAAAGCATGTAAGTTTGATCAGATATTCTCGGAATGAAATGTTTATAATAATTTATCATTCCCAAGAATCCTCTGAGCATTTTTATGTTCTTTGGTCTGGGATACTTTCTTATTGCTTCCAATTTTTCTTTTTCTATAGTGATTGTTTTACCATCTATTATATACCCTAGATAATTTATTTTATTTTTATAAAATTCACATTTTTCAATGTTAACTTTTAAATCGTTTTCTGCTAACGTATTTAAAACCTTTTCTACCGATTCTTTGTGACTCTCTAAATCTTTATTAAATATTAGTATGTCATCCACATAGTGAGAAACATACTCCTCATGTGGATCTAAAATTTGTTGCATGGCTCTGACCAAAGCGGCTGTCGCTGTTGATAGGCCAAACGGAACGACTCTATACGAATAGACTAATGAATTGAACATAAAGGAACAATACTTCCTTGAGTCCTTGTGTAATGGTACCAGCCAAAAAGAACTTTTCAGATCTATTTTTGTGAACCACCTTGCATCAGTACACCTTGTTAATAAGGTCTCTATACTCTGCGGAGCTTCAAAATTAGGGGAGGTCCTTGAGTTAAGGCGCCTTGCATCAAGACATAAGCGTAATTTTGTTTCTTTCTGATTACCTGTGTTTTTCTTTACTACCACTACTATTGGATTTATAAATGTTGATTCTGTTCTTTCTATAATTTTATTTTTTAACATTTCTTTAATTTCTAATTTGACTTGTTCTCTGTATTTATTGGGGACAGGATAATTTTTGACTTTAAAAGGTTGTGTTTCATCTACTTTGAGCCTGTGTTCATAGCCTTTTGCTAAACCAGGTTTATTATCAAATAACCCTTTATATTTACTGACAAGATTGCTCACATGGCTTATGTATTGTTTATCGCAATTTAAATTCGTACCATCCCTATATTGCGCGAAGTCCTCACTTTGACGATGCTTCACAGGATGTGCACTTTTATTGTCTAATAAACCACTATCCATTTTATTTGTGAGATTTTGTTCAGCATTATTTATATATAAATTATTAATTAATATCTCATCTTCCTGTGTTTCCTTACACCAGGAGATTATTGAATTTTTAATATGAAATGTTTTGTTTTCCATATTTATTTTTGTACCGTATTGACTTAAAAAGTCTATCCCCAAAATACACGTTGCTGTTCAAATTAGGCACTATTATGAATTCTGTTAATAATTTTAAACTACCTATTCTAACATTTATACAAAAAACTTTATCTATAGTAATGATATGTTTCTTATTTGCATTTATTAAATTTACCTTTCTTATAGGCATATAATATCCTAATTTTTCTATGTCTTTGTCTATAATACTACTATCTAATAATGATAATTGCGCTCCTGTGTCTAATAATGCTTCTATTTCTTCATTCCCTATTTTTACTGTTATGTGTGGTAATTCCGTCGTGATTTTCTTTAGATCGTCGAAGTTGTATACGTTTTGTATCTTCTTTTTCTTCTTGACTGGCCTTTCTAAAAATCCAACGAAGTCGCGTTTGAGTAGGTAGAATTTACCCATTCTTTGTTTATCGGTAGTTGTCTTGAATCCTTGGGTATTGCACCTTTTGATTCTGTCTTTTCCTTCGTATTTCTTTCTTTCTTCTCTTCATTTATTTGAACGTTATTCACTCTTCTTTCCCTCTCAGGGTTTCTTTCTTCCTTCCTATTTTCATAATTTCTTGTCTTATTATTTGAATATGGATTGTTCCCATAGCTTGGCTTATTATATGTATATGGGTTGTTTCCATAATTCTGCTTGCCCTGGTCATTGATTATATATAAGGAGATATATCAACGCAATAAGAAAATCGGCTACGCTTAAAACTCAGTTTCGGGATGAGGCCGCTTAAAGTCGCTAGTGTTCCTACATCCCAATATATATATGTATATCAAATTGAAAAGGTAGAACATCCAGTAAAATGCTGCCTATAATTATACTTTTCAACGCTAGATGACAGAACTATCGTAAGTAGGTATAATAGAAAAATATTTTTTTAATTTTCTGGGCGCCAACGAAGCCAGTGTAGTTGAATTTGCATATTTTCTTTTCAAACGAAAAATATGGCTGGTAATAAGTGTCAGTATTTTAAATGTGAGAACAACCGAAGAACTGTTCCGAATCTAAGTATGTTCTCATTTCCTGTGCAAGATTTGGAACGTGTAAAGCAATGGATATTAAATCCAGGTAAGTTTCATATTTAATATCAAATATTTACCTTTTGGGTTTAATAATAAATATACTCATCTTACTGCAGGAAGAAATTTTACCCTTTATAGACAGCGGAAATTAGACAGACACAGAAATAACACTAACAATAATAATAACCATAATTGTCCTTATTTTAAATATATAAGTACATATATTTTCTTCATTGTCTATTACTCTATTATTTACTAATTTGAATTATAAAATATATTCCGAAATCTGTTAACTGCTGTCATTACAAAATAGATATATTCCCAGAAATAAAATTATTTGAAATTATGTATTAGAGATACATCCATATCAGAATTCAAGGAAAAAGCCTAAGCATATTTGAAACCAGATGGGCTAGAACAGAAACAGCTATTGATAAGTGTGTTTACATAATATATCAGTTAAGGGCCTCTAATTTTTAACATCCATGAAATACCTACCTTGTCTCTTTAAGGTTAGAAAGAGATAACAGAACTGGAATTTTGCGTTAATATTTTCATTATTTATTACCCTAATAATTATGAAGAGCTGAGGGATTTTGTGGGGTGCCAGGATAGTATTCAGGTAAACGCACGAATATAATGACCTTGTTTCGATCGGTGATGCATGCGTGATTTTATTGCTTTACATGCATTCGCTATTTATATCACTTAGGTATGTCAGTTATGTCGTTATAAAGTTTATATTTAGAGAAATACTAAGCAAAAAAAATTAAATTCTTAACATACATAACATAATTTTCTAAAAAAAAGACAATTTCTCGGTCGTACGTATATTTTAGTAACTATGTGTACATTTTAAAAAAGAAGTCTATGCCTACATGTTTATACAAAAAATAAATAAAATTTGAGTTTATAATTAAATAATATATTCAGGTGAACGTATTTTCTACATAATTTAAATTGCACTGAAAAATAAAACAATCCTTATATTAAGCAGAAACACCATAAAAAGATCTATTGACAAAGCACAATGTCGCCTATTCATACATTTATACATAAACTCGATGCGGCTCTAGTACATAATGTATTACGTTTACATAATACATTATGTACTAGAGCGGCATGTATTATGTTTACATAATACATTATGTACTAGAGCGGCATCGAGTTTATGTATAAATGTATGAATAGGCGACATTGTGCTTTGTCGATAGATCTTTTTATGGTGTTTCTGCTGAATATAAGGATTGTTTTATTTTTCAGTGCAATTTAAATTATGTAGAAAATACGTTCACCTGAATATATTATTTAATTATAAACTCAAATTTTATTTATTTTTTGTATAAACATGTAGGCATAGACTTCTTTTTTAAAATGTACACATAGTTACTAAAATATACGTACGACCGAGAAATTGTCTTTTTTTTTGTAAAAAATTATGTTATGTATGTTAAGAATTTAATTTTTTTTGCTTAGTATTTCTCTAAATATAAACTTTATAACGACATAACTGACATACCTAAGTGATATAAATAGCGAATGCATGTAAAGCAATAAAATCACGCATGCATCACCGATAGAAACAAGGTCATTATATTCGTGCGTTTACCTGAATACTATCCTGGCACCCCGCAAAATCCCTCAGCTCGAATTATGATGTACTTATATTTAAATATTTAAAGTTCTCCTTTATATTGCCCTAATTTTAAGAACAGTATTTTACACATAGGTAGGTATCTCTATATGCAGATAATAAGGATATATGTATGTTGACATACATATGTTAACTCACTAAGCCATAAATTTTTATTTATAGGTAGTACATACATATATAATTTCAAATATCTTTTACATTTAAATGACAGAGTTTAAACAATTTTTTATTCAGGATTATTATATTAACTTAGACCTATATATACAGTGTGCCCCGGATTGACCTAACTATACCCCTAAAATCTTTTATTTCTTATTTTTTGAGAAAGTCATTCTTCATAAAGAGTTTCGCTTGTTCTGAAAAGTCGATAGCTATAATCAGAATGTCGGTATAACGTAAAGGATGTTTAAAAATTAAGGAAACGTAAAATTATATCAAGAGTAAAGTACTAGTTATTTGAGATAAAATTAAAAATCGCAACCCTCAACTTTCTGTGCTAATTTGCAAGGTTTCTGAATATTGTGTTTATCATTGTATAAAAAATTACCAATACTAACACAACAAGACTTTCAAAAAAATGTTGGTATAAGATCAAGTTAATTAATAAATTACATTATTTTGTAAAGCAAAAGGTATTAAACAAACAAGTATTAATGATGATAGAGTACGGATTTTTCACATAATAAACATTTTAATTAATAATTATAGTTAATAAAGTAATAAAATACTATTTAAGTGAAAATTGGTATTAATTCATCTCCAAATCTATAAATGTAAATTTCTTTGGTTTATAGGAAACTCTTCCTTAGCCACCACACCCCTGGAAGACCTAAAAAGGTATCAAATTTGCCAAAGACATTTCGAGAGTGACAGTTTTGTTAATCAAATACTGAAGAATCGTTTAACAAAATCAGCAGTTCCCCAACCATACGATTCTAAAAGAAAACGGGAAATATCTGAGCCGCAACCAGGCCCGTCTAAAATTATAACAACGTATGAAAGAAAAATACGAAGCGATGAAAATATAACTTTGGAAGAAGACGAAGGGGAAGAAGAGGTAGAATTAATGGATGAATCAGCGGATATGGATTGGCTGCGTGATATCACAAATCTTCCTGTTGCAGAAGTTTCAACTATATCTGGAAGAAATACATCTCGTGAAAAAAAATTAAAGACCAATATTAAGAGTCAAAGTAAATTGCTTTTACGAAAACGAGCACAAATATCCAAATTAAAGAAAAAAGTGAGATTCTCAAATTTACATCATCAACTGAATACATATTCATTTAAAAAACAATGTAGCAAAACATTAGTGAATATGCAATTAGGACAAAATAGTGTAAGAAAGTGGCCATTAGATCAGAAAAATTTTGCGTTGGCATTATATTATAAATCACCCACAGCGTATAAGTTCTTGTTTGAAAAAATTGTACTACCAGCACCTAGTACAATAAAACGATGGATTAGTGGGTCTAGCTTTTTACCAGGACTTAGCCAAAAGCTCTTTTGGCAAATTAGCAGAAAGATAGAAAGTTGGAGCATTGTAGAGAGAGCTTGCGTGATAAGCTTCGATGAAATGTCACTTAAGGAAATAAGTGAATACAACAAACATCTGGATCTTATAGAAGGTTTTGAGGATTTGGGACATCTTGGAAGAACTAGCCGACCAGCAAGGTATGCGTTAGTCTTTCTTGCTAGAGGGTTGTTTTCAAGATGGAAGTTGTCACTGGCATACTTCCTTAGTCATTCTGGCGTGCCTGCAAACAAGCTTGTAGTACTACTGCAAGATATAATAGAAAGATGTTTAGAGAATGGATTACTCCCTTATGCAACAGTTTGCGATCAAGGTGCTTCGAATCAAAGCACTTACAAAAAATTGGGAGTGACTGAGAAAAAGCCCTTCTTTAATATTCAAAATCACCCCATTGTAGCTGTCTATGATGTGCCACATCTAATAAAGAATTTTCGCAATAATCTACTAAAGGCCGATTTTATTATTTCAAATAACACCGTTATTAGTTTTCAAGATATACGTAAAGCCTATCGTATTGACAGCACAAAACCTTGCAGAGCAATGCCAAAAATCACGGAAAAACATATAAATCCCAAAGGATTTCAAAATATGTCAGTGAAGTTAGCTACACAAATTTTCAGTCACTCCGTGGCAAGTTGTATTCGGACTTGTGTAGCAACAGGAGAACTAAGATCAAATACATCTTTACACACTGCAAATTTTATAACTACGATAAATAATCTTTTTGATACACTCAATAGCAGCACATTTCATGATCCTAACCCATACAAATGTAGTTTACATCATAGCCATCCGCTAGTAAGAACAACATTAGAAGAAAGTTTAGTCTTTATTCAAAATTTAAAAAAAAAATAACCAAACAAGAGCACCATCAAGACCACCATGTTTTGATGGACTCCTACAAACAATTCGAGGAATATTAATGTTGTATGACAGTGAAACAACCAAACATCCTGATGCATATATTCTTACTAGAAAAACCAACCAGGATGTTATTGAAAATTTATTTTCCATTTTCCGTCAAAAAGGAGGATACAACCCTAATCCAAGCGCGCGAACATTCAGAACCACTTTCCGTTCATATGCAATAAATTCTCTTTTAACACCTTCGGAGGCATCAAACTGTGAACATCAATCAAGAGAAATAGAGACTGAAATAGATCTATTGGAGCCAATTTCTTTAGATTCTACAGCGCAAGACATACTGCACTCTTCCAGTAGCTTCTCCACATCTTCTTGTGATATTTTATCAGGAGGGACTGTTGAAACACCTACAAAAACCGAAACTACATTACAAGAATGCAGTATTACATATTTCGCCGGCTACCTGGCTAGAACATCGTTTGAGCAATCAAAATGTAAAATTTGCTACCACTCTTTTGTTGATACTACCTCTACACTTTCCAATAAAAATGAATTACTCATATTAAATAAAATGTATGGATATATTGAAGAAGGTGCATTTAGTTTATTAGCACCAACAGATCAGCTATGTGAAGCAATTAAATTGACTTTAGATACATTTGAAAAATATTTTGATTGTACAAAACATAAGAAGAAACTACGCAAAAGGATATTAAACAAAGTTACAAAAAATCTGGAAAGAACATCGTTTTTAACTGACGAACCTTGTAAACAACATACGGTGCAACTATTAGAACGTAGCATAACATGTGTCATTTTTAAGAGATGTAAATTTACTTCTGCTAAGCATGTAATTGGCAAAGAAAGCTTGAAATTAAAAAAGGTGAAGAATCTATAAATTATTTGTTATTTCTATTGATTTCTGTGCTATTTATTATAAAAAAATCTATGTAAAAAATCAAATAAAGTAATTTCAAGCATGTCTCTTGTTTTATCCTTAATAATATGTAAAATTATACATTTGGAATAAATCAATTTTTGTAAAACATTGGAAAGTACCTGAGTACCTATGTATGTAATGTAACACCTATGTCAAACAGATTTTCTATTAACTGTAATAAATATTTTCACTTCCTAATACATACAGACAGAAAGCATCCCTCTAAATAGCGAACGCGATATACTTAATGAATAATAGAGTAAATCACCCCTATACAGTAAGCACACGAATAGTTTTAATTATGGCCAGAAAATAAGAAAGTAAGGCAGGAATTAAATAACAAATAAAACAAAGAAAGTTCAGATTCAGATAGATAAATATACTGAGTTGTCCAACAATAGCCAACCTACTTACACTTTACAAACGGCTAACTTAGAATTCACTGGCTCAATTCCAATACACAGAGATTATCTTATTCTTGCGATTATATTAGCGATCCTAATTAAAACATTTCGTTTACATTTCTTCAATAATTGTTTTGATAGGACACATCATTATAGGTACATTCATTATCTATTTTAATAACATTCATCATATCCTTGTTTATATAAGTATATTATAAAAACAGGGATCATATACACACACATTGAACAAAAACTGAGAAAAAATATTGTGCATTTGCAGGGTCATCGAAATCTTAATATGTTTTTATTGAAACTTAAAATACCTTATGGGGCTTGTGTAGGAACTTATTAAGTCACTAAAGGTAGGAAAATAAGAATTTTGGTCTTCAATATATTGCACATACAGACGTATGTATATATTTAGAAAGCATGACAAGTCAAAACAAATAATAAAAATATCACAATATATATCTAAAACAATTATGTGAGGTGAGAAAAGCAGGAAATACTGTTTCTTTCATTTATTTCAAGCAACTTCCCTATTTATATTCATTTTCCGTAATAATACAAAGGAGCATTTAGAAAAAAAAATAGAGGATGATTTTTTGGCCCTATATTATGTCGATTTATACAAATGTAAACAAAGTGTCAAATCAGTAGGATTTATTACATATTTACAAAGCAGGCTGTGAACCAAATTTTAGTACTTCCAATAAATACCAGAAAGCGCTAAATCTACAATTCCCAAATTGTGGGAAAAACTGCATAAGATGGTAATTTCTGGTTTGCTCCGACACCTATTGAGAATATTTACAATTTTTGTGAAAAAGTGCTCGTTGATATATCTCCTTATATATAATCAATGGCCCTGGTTTTGGTTGTACCCATTATTGTTGTACTGTTTATTTTGGTTGTATCGAGGTGTATTGTTTGTATGCGAATTATTTCCATTGTTGTTGTTGTAATTTCTAGGTGGATTGCTTGTATTTTTGATGTTTCCATAATTATAATTATTTCCTTTTTCATCCACATCGTCCAATCTCTTGACCAGTTCCAGTAATCCTTCGATGTTATCAATTCCTTGAAGTGCTACTGCCTGTGTAACGTTGTGGTCAAAGTGTGCTGCTAGCTGTGAGACAATGTCGCTCTCTTCAATGGTTGGTTGAATGTATTTGAGAAAAGAATATTTTCGTATGATGTAGTTCTCTCGAGAAGATCCAGCTCTGTATTTGCCAAACACTAAATCGTGTCTAATTCTCCTCTGCTGAGTCTGTCCCCAGTACTGTCTCACAAAACGAATCTCAAATTCTTTGAAGTTTACTACTTCATCTATTATCATGTCATACCACTGAAGTGCATAATCCTTCAAACAACCTCTTATGAAATGTAGCTTTGACATCTCATCAGATATTCCCCTCATATACGTTTTGATGGTTCGCATAAACGCCATTGGATTATCTTTATAAAATCCTGAGAATTTTGGTATATTCTCCGCGCTACCAGGTATTTGTGTCAAAGATACACTAGGTATACTGACCCCGTGTACTTTGTTTTCTAACCGTTTGATAGTGTTTTCAAAGGTTAAAGTTTTGCTTTGTAAAGTCAACATTGTGTCAGTACAAACACTTGGTGTGAAAGTCCTTGTATTTGTTCTTGACATTCTACATTATTCCCTATAACTTTATTTTCAAGAGAATTTATTTTCTCATCTACCTTATTAAAACTAGCTTGTGTTTTGGCAGACCTTTCATTGATTTCTTTTATTAAGAATGTGCCTTTACCTTCACATTTCTTTTCGTTAATATTTATTTGTTTGTTTAAAGTTGAAACTGACTGTTCTAACTTTAATTCTACTTTTGCATTCAGCTCTAAAGTTTCCTTTCTTAACTCTGCGAAACCTTTGTCTATTTTAGAATTGATTTTTTCTAGTTTTTGATTATTTTGTTCTAGTTTTCGATTATTCTCTTCAAATTTTTTATTTATACTCAAATTATTTTGTTCTAGTTTTCGATTATTCTCCTCAAATTTCTTGTTCATATTCCTATCGTTTTCTTCTATTCTGCTGAATAGTTTATTAAAAAGATTCTCAAGTTTTTGTTCACCAGCTACGCCACTGATGCTTTCTGTTTGTATGCTACCTTCAAGTGTTCGATCCTCTGATTCAGGTTTTTCTGACTCTGAATCAGAAGATACCGGACGATTGTCCCTGTACTGTGTGAACTGTGAACCTTCACCATTATTCGTATCTTTTTCTGCCATTTTTTTTATCTTTTTATTAACTTATGAATTAATAACAAACTTATCTAATTAAATACTATTCCTCCTTCTTTATCCCTTTCTAAATAAGAGAAATTCACCAGTAAATGAAAATCAAAAGTATTCTGTCTCTAAATTGGACACTGAATAACTATTTTGTTTGTTAACGAATAAGAAAATGAAACAAACTTCGTACCAATTGTTTGGACAAAATAAATTATTATTTTTTTTTTCAATCATAAAAAAAAACAAAATTGCACTGCTTCATAACGTTGAGCGTTATGTAGATAATTATTAACAAACGAGAAAATGAATACAATGCTCCACTATGTTAAGCGACATTAATTATATATTTTTTTTTCTTTTAAACAATTAGAAAAGTAATACATTGCCTCTCTATGTTGGGCGTTATTATTTATATGATTAATAAACAACAAAAGGAATACATTGCCCCACTTCGTTGCGGCGCCAATTTATTTATATGCTGTGATAGCATATATTTGTGGGTATAGTCATTTGTACATGCTGTGTTCTAAATTTTTCTTTTTACACCAAAAACTTATAATTGGTTTTATATTTAATTCATATTGTTGAAGCATGTACCTAATAACTATTGTGGATTCTGGCAATGTATGTGGTTCCTTCTCCTTCACTGGTGGCCTTTCACTTACTTATAATAGGGACGAGGTAATAGTTTTGTTTAAAGAAGGAAACAGAATGTCTATTTAACATGATCATACACCTTTTATTTTTGTAATTGATAGATTCAAATAATTTTTATATACACCTTTATGCTCTAAACAAATACATAATTGAAAATGCTCATATCATTTATACCTAATGTCGGTTGTAATGTATGTAAATCTTTTATTTATTTATTTATGATGCTAAACAAAAAAATAAATATTTATCCTGTAAATAAATAACTGTAAACTTTTATTGTACATTGATAGTGATATTTATCGATGTAATTATTTTTATATTGGCTTCAATTAATTGCCTTAGACAACCATTTGCACGTGTTGTATCTAGCTTTTAATCTTTGCCTTGTGAAACTTTTAATTAATTATTAACCTAACTTGAAAAAGATTAATGATGCTTAGACAATACCATGAAGAAAATGCTCATTCGCACGTAGCATCTCTTCAACTGTCCAACACCATTAGTCCTATTTTGTTGTAATTCCAACTTTATGAATTAAAAGAAAACCTTACAGGATAATATTTGCTTATCTATATTGTCCAACATTACATTGATTAATCATTTGCACGTAAAAACCAATGTCTGTCTAACAATTTAGATAACTTCTTTTCAAAAAAAAAAACTTACTTGCTATCTTTAAATATTTCATCAAAATGTTCATTTTGAATGTCCATATTGAACGTTTCAAGTGAATTTAAATATATATTAATAAAAGAAAAATTATTATGAATAAACGTGATAAAGAAATAATGAAAACTACTATTCTACAATGTAACAATTATTTTTTTAGAGCGTCTTATTCTTTCGGAGTCGAAATCAGAAGTCCTTTCTTGTCGAATCTTGTTTCTTATTTATAGTGGCAAAAAAAACTCTACGTTGACTATTGCGCCCTCTAGTCCATATTTTAGGTTGGCATTGGAATATACGTTCCAGTGAAATCGCTGCCCACATGTTGCCGTCTTGATACACACACACATACACATATTGTTCTGACAGTTCTTTATTTACCAAACGTCATTACAAATTGTTTTTCCAATTCAAAAGTCTTTTCACTGCCTCGCACAGCATTTCCGACGGTAGGTTTATTCTTGTTGTTAATACCATCCTACTTTGTATTCATCAATGAACCTATTGCCTTGTTTATTGTTCAATACATATTTTTTCTTTCCATTTATTAATGTCAATTTCACTTTTCTTGTAGCTAGATTGCGATTTGGTAAGATGGGAAACACGTTGGAGATAACGATTATGCTTCTTCCCGCACTGCCTGCATCTGGAAGACACGCTTGTTTGTCTACTGCAACTCTGTTTTCTATCCATGATCTTTCCATCGGTAATATGTCTATCTGCAATAAACTTTACACAAGTTTTATATTTTGTTGTCTTTTGTAGGTCATGAAACTGTACACGTCTGTTTCCAGTCTCTGAAGCATTGTGTTACAAACAAATCATAAACATATACACTTTTTATTTATGCTATCAGCTACCTTTTTATACCAAATTTATTGCTGATCGGGTTTACGTTTTACATATTTTTATATCCTTTTCTTAGTCTCTAGTTATAAGCTAAGGTAATTTTTATCTTTTAATATAATTTAGTTCTTAAACTCTTTCATAAAGTTTTATTGCTTTATGCATGTAAATCATAATGATTTATTCAGTCATATTTATGTTTTTTGCATATCGTATTTGATCTTTTTCATACAATTCTATTGCTTTTACATGACTAATTCTCTTGACTGATCCGTCCATTAACATCACCCTTTCTCGATTATTTGCCTTCATTACCCTTTTTGACTTAAACAGCGGTCCATTATTTAGAATATTTAAAGCAACCTTTACGCATTGTATAAAATTAGGTTCTTTTTGATGATATGTAAACCATACATTTTGTGTATCCTTTCTACAAAAGAAATATATTGCTTATATTTATTTTGTCTTTTATTTCATATTTATTTAATAAATTTTTATTTTGTCTTTTGTTTCATATTTATTTAATAAATTTTATTTTGTATTTTCTCACTATTCACTTGAATAATAATGACTTTTGAATTACTTGCTTGTATATTGACCATGTGTATGCAACTTTATATACATCCATGTAATTTTGTTGCATATTTTTACTCTTTCATATTTAAATACGATTTTTGTCATTTTTATTTTATTTCAAAACTTAAACTAATTCTTAAAGCTATTCTTATCTTATAAACTTGCGAGATATCACGGCAATATGTACTTAAACGTACCTGTAATTATGTGGTCATTGGCTGATAAATACCCTTGAAAAAACTTCGACAAAACGACGCAATTTTTATAACTGAAGCAGCAAAATTTAACGAAGAAACACTTTTGAATATAACACTCGGGAAAAACGATTTCTGCACTGTGGGAACATGCCACCCAGTATGTTGTACGTAATATAGTAAACAGGTGGCGGTACCAGTATTATAACTTAACGCCACTAAGAAAAATGGCGGCTGGGCTTTATTACCTGCTGGGCCTTATTACC
The DNA here is from genome assembly GCA_963170755.1 of Amphimallon solstitiale. Taxonomy (NCBI): domain Eukaryota; kingdom Metazoa; phylum Arthropoda; class Insecta; order Coleoptera; family Scarabaeidae; genus Amphimallon; species Amphimallon solstitiale. Next base: position 55,942,289 of record OY720684.1, read on the forward strand.
CGCACTTACCTTACACAGAGATCGTAAAGGGTTGACCGTATCGCTTCATCGATATATCAACTTTAGCACGAGTTTTCCACATATTCATTGTTGTAGTATGAATATTTAGTTTGTGCATAACTTTACTAAAGTGGCTGTCAGTCCAATATTCTGTCATTTATACGTAATTGTCAGTTATATAAGCTTTTTGTCGTTTTTTCCCCTTGGTTTAATGCATTTAATTGAATACTAGAAACTGTCTTTTTCAAGGCAATAAAAGGCGTTGCTACTGTAGGTAATTTTTTTTTTGTGTTTACACGAATATCATTATAATTTTTGCTTAATGTTAAAGTTGCGTTGAATTCAACAATGCCATTTACCGAAGAACAAGATGAGTTTATTGTGGAGGCTTATTTTCATAGCTGTAACAGAAGAAGTGATCCAATATGTTTTCAATTCTCTAAAGACGTATAAATGTGTGTCTACAAAATGAAGGATCTTCTTTTGAACATACCTATGCTATAATATTTCTAAATATGTAATGTTATATGCAATATCGATCTTTGTATTAAATTATTTGTTATATGTAATATCGATCTTTGTGTTAAATTATTTTTAATAAAGATATTTTTAATTATTGAATGTATTTCTTGAGTTATTAAAACAAGTAAAGAAAAATTCTATATATATATATACTAATGTCGTAATACATTCGGTTTTACTCAGCAATATGCATTCAAAAAATTGCAATTAATCAAGATATAATGTAATTACAATTAAATATTAACGAAGTATATTAGGTAGAAGGTTAGAATAATACGCAACGCAACATAGATAAAACTCCTTCTCTTTCCAATATCTGTTTGAATGTAATTGGTCAAATTTGCCCGGCTATTTTTTCATTGGTCCCTGGAAGTGTTGAATAATATTATTCAACACTTTTCTATCCAATCAAAAACACTTTACCAACACAATGTTTAATAATGATGTGTTGTAAAGTCTAATATAGGTCTAATTTTTTGTGTATTATTTGATATTAGTAGATAAAGGATGTTTATGGTGACGATGCTATTGATAGGTCTACTGTAAATCGATGGGTAATAAAATTTCGTGATTGCGAACCTGAAAAACCTATAAATGTTGATGAAACACACAGCGGATGTCCGATCACTGCCACAGACGATAAACATCGCAAACTCCTCGACGAATTGATTCAAAATCACTCAAAAGCGTATCGCAACCATATTAGAATGTCCATCGTGTCGGCTTCATTATTGAATAATTGGAATACTGTAAAATCTATGCACGATGGGTATCACGCCGTCTCACTGACGAGAACAAACAGCATCGATTGAAATGCTGCGAACAACTTTTGCAGGGCTATCGAAGAAGACGGCTTTCTTTCGAATATTGTGACGGGGGACGAGTCATGGTCCATCATTACAATCCGGAAGAGAAAAGACAGAGCACTGACTATCGAAATCCGTCTTCTCCTCAGGCGAAAAAGTTCAAAACACAAATATCCGCAAAAAAATTCTTTGTTTTTTGAGATGCTCACCGAGTTTATGTGACCGATTTTCTGGAACGAGGGGCAATGGTAAATAATTCTCAGTACATATACAGACTAAAACACCTCCGACGTCGTGGCAGAGGCAGCCTAGGGCCAATAATCTTGCAATATTACAACGCTTGTCCACACATATCATGCGCAACTTCAGAGGCTTTGTGAAACTTGAAGTTTGAACCGATTCTTCACCCTTCTTACTCCCCCGATCTTGCGCCTCTACTCAAGGGGGACCTCAGCGGTAATCATTATACCTCGGAAGATGAGGTGAAAGCAGCTATCAAGTCCTGGATTCGAGAAAAGTCGGAAGAATTTTTCAGTGACGGAATGAAAAAACTTGTTACACGTTAGGAGAAATATGTTATTTTAAACGGCGACTATCCCGATCCTTGCTATTTGTTTTTGTTCGTATTCTACAAGCATGTGTGCATTACTTTTCAGCCTTCTTTTGCAAAATACTATCAACAGCGCTTTGAATTTCAGGCGGTTTCAATTTCTTCGCCTGCAACTTACAAAAGTGAACACTGACTTGTTAATTTTCCACAGGATTCTTCATAACCTATCGATTTAATCGCCGAGTCAATTGCAGCATCACTGGTGTTGTAAGCATGAACTAAAAGGGTGATCGCAGCGCCACTTGTGTCGAATATTTGAATTATATTATATAAATAAAAGTTTGCATTACTGTTTCCTATTAGTATTACTCTTATAAGACTATCTAATGAAATATAGTAGAGGTACAAACAAGCTAAAAACTTTTCAATAAACTCAGGTAAACCCCATTCGTTTAATAAGTCTGTTATGGCACTTACCTCAATATTAGGTGAACACGGTTGCTTTTGAGGCGAACAACTTGAACTTAGATGCCACGTATACTCGCGGCAAAAAGTTTTGTTGGGTCTTAAGACCAGCTATATGGAAGGTACTGGTCAACTCTAGTAATCCGATAATATTTCCCACTAAATTTGAATAAACCTAAAGAGAAATTGTAATATTTTTGTTTACCCTTGAGAGATATATTAAATTTATTCAAAAATAAAATACATCTAGCGTAATAAAGCAATAAATAAGCAAATAAAAAACTATGCAAAGAATCTTTTGAAGACAATATATTTAAAGGAAAATATTTCAAAAAGTAAAATAAGAGCAATATCACACTTTCCCCGGACGTTTTAACACATGTAGTTTTAAAAATGCAGAGAAATTAGCATACTAATAAAATAAGGAATGGTGAAATAATTAATCCTTAGAGAGGTGGCTGAACTATTAAAAAAAAGTATTTGATATATGGGCTACAAAAAATCTTGATTTAAATAATAGTCCAACATTTTAACACCTGCATTGCACTGTAAATACCAAGGTAAATACATATTAGGCAAACATGCCCCAGGTAAAAAAGTCTTAGAATGCAGATATAGTAATATAATCAAGAATTTTGAAGTAAATTATAATGAAAAACCCATAATTTTTTTTGTTTCTAATTTAAAATAAATAGATATTACAGAAAAAAATTAATGACAGATACATACTCGTAAATATCATCAATATAAATAATTACAAATTCTATAAAACCGAGATCTTAATAAAGCATTCATTCTCGCCTTTGAAAAATAAAATAAATTCCAAAAGCCCCAAACATTTGTGGAACAGCAAAAAGATTTCTTTGTAATGTTGACACAGCAATGTTATCGCGGGATAAATCATAAATGAAGAATATTTGAAATAGGTATATTTACTTCTATATACCATATGTATTTTCTTTTACGAAGCAGTTATGTATATTTACTCAAACTTATTGTAGTTTGAGAAAATTTAGTTTGAATCACCCGCCTTTTTATACTGATTCTAATACACACAGTTCTACCAACTGATATGAATGTAATGTAACTAGATATAATGTATTAACAGTTTATTTGTACCTCAAGTGTTATGATGTTATTTTTCTCAATATTAAAGTATTTGTTCGACATCTACAATTTTATTTAAAAGATTTCTTCAGGTTATTGGCCCAGTTAACGCAGGAAACGTTTGTGCAGAAGAAAGATCTACACAAGATAAATAAAATCAGTTCGGTGTGATACAAAAAAAAAAAGGACGCCAAGATGTCGAACACAGGTTTACCCTTTATTGAGAAACTGAAAGGACGTTGTAACTATAACACCTGGCAGTTTGGAATGAAGACGTTTTTGGAACATGAAGGTTTATGGAAATGTGTTGAATATAATGAACAACCACCTACCGATGACCTTGACGTAAAAGCCAAAACCAAGATCATTCTTATGATTGAGCCGACAAATTATGTATACATTCAGAGTGAAAAATCTGCAAAAGCTGTATGGGATAAATTGAAGTCAACGTTCCATGACTCAGGCCTCTTAAGGAAAGTCAATTTAATTCGTACATTAATCACTACGAAGCTTGAACAGTGTATCACAATGGAAGAATATGTTACGAAGATTATGTCAACTGCTCAAAAGTTAAATGAGATAAAATTTGAGATAAGTGATGAATGGTTAGGGACCTTTTTACTGGCTGGTTTATCTGAAGATTACAAACCGATGATAATGGCATTGGAAAATTCTGGTACAACATTATCAGCTGATTCAGTAAAAATTAGGTTGCTACAAGAAGTAAAGCAACAGCCTTCAGGATCTGTGGCACTATTTAACAGAACTAAAAAGAAAATTTCACAGAAATTTAATCCTAGATGTTACAATTGCAATAACTATGGACATTTTGCAAAGAATTGTACTATTCAAAAATCAAATCCACGTCAGTCAGCAAAGAAAGACACATCCCACATGTCTTTGTGTACAGCAGGTGATATTTTTCTGGATGATGCTAATGCTTGGTATATAGATTCAGGTGCATCCATGCATATGACTAGGAATAAGGATTGGTTGACAAATTTAAGAGCATCACCACAAAATACAATCACAGTAGCAAACAATCAACAAATGACTGTTGAATGTATAGGAGATACAAAGGTAAAAATAAGAAAAGACTTTGTAAACATTAAGAATGTTTTATATGTATCAAATCTGACAACCAATTTGTTATCAGTTAGTGAAATTACCAAGAAAGGAAATTCAGTGACATTTAGTGATTTCGGGTGCAAGATTCTTAACAGTGAAAATAAATTGATAGCTACTGCGAAGCTAGTGAGTGGTAGGTATGTATAAATTAAACAGTTTAGCAGATAAAGTGTTAGTTGCTAAAGCAGATACGAAGAATTTATCAATATTATGGCATCGACGTTTAGGGCATCTTAACTTTGAATATCTAAATAAACTACAAAATCTGAATTTGTCAGATGGAAAGAATGTTGCAAACCATAATGGGGCATGTGATATATGTATTAGAGGTAAGCAAACGAGATTACCTTTTAAAAATGTAGGTACACGTGCTACTCAGTTGCTTGGGATAATTCATTCAGATTTATGTGGTCCGATGGAGGTGCAATCACTTGGAGGTGCACGTTACATTCTCACCTTTATTGATGATTATTCTCACAAGATATTTGTTTACATGTTAAGATCTAAAGATGAGGTTACAGATCGCTTTATCAAATTCAAGAATTTGGTAGAAAATCAGACTGAAAAGAAGATTAAAATACTTCGAACAGATAATGGTGGAGAATATTGTTCGACAGAGCTCAAGAACATATTAGAAAAAGCAGGAATACAACACCAATTAACAGCAGGCTATACTCCTGAGCAGAATGGCGTTGCTGAGAGATTAAACAGAACCCTTATAGAAAAGGTAAGATGCATGTTGTTTGATGCTGATTTACCGAAAGAATTTTGGGCTGAGGCTGCTGCCACAGCTGCATACTTGTTAAATCGCTCACCATGTAGATCAATTAATCACAAAATACCAGAGGAAATTTGGTATAACAAACAAGTCAGTTTCAACCATTTAAAAGTTTTTGGATGCAAAGCATTCGTGCATGTGCCAAAAGAAAGGCGCAAAAAATTAGATTCTAAATCTAAAGAATGTATAATGGTTGGCTATAGCTCAGACACAAAAGGTTACAGATTGTATCAACCAGATACTAAAGAAACTATTATCAGTCGTAATGTAACTTTCATAGAAGATGATATGGAAGCAACATATATGAACAGAGTAATATTAGATCTTGAGTTTTCAGACAGACACGATGAAATGGGAGCAAATCGTAACAATGACGAGGCCCAATCTGAAACAGATGAGAAAGAATGTAGTATTGATCAGAGTGATCTCTCGATACCGTCAGAGTGCAGTTCGACCGATCCAGAGTATATAATTGAAACAAGTAATCATATAGAAGAGCCAGAGATACGACACTCACGAAGACAGCCACAACCGAAGAAAATGGACGACTACTACCTATACGCTACTTGTGCCAATGATATGGATGACCCAATTTCGTTGGATGAAGCTTTAAACAGAGTGGATGGCAACCGATGGAAAGAAGCGGTGGAAGAAGAATACAAATCCTTGCTAGAAAACAACACTTGGGACCAAGTAGACATACCAAAAGGAAGAAATGTGATCCAAACTAAGTGGGTATTCAAAAGAAAATATGTGGGAGACAATATCAGATATAAAGCGCGCTTGGTCGTAAAAGGATGTTCTCAAAGAAAAGGAGTGGACTATGACGAAACGTTTGCACCAGTTGTAAGATATGAATCAATTAGGTATTTATTATCTTTAGCAGCCAAACATGATCTGGACATAGAGCAGATGGATGCAGTCACAGCTTTTCTCCAAGGAGATTTATCCGAAGAAATATATATAACTTCCCCAGAAGGATACACGTTCCCAAACAAGGTATGTAGATTAAAAAGGCAACTTACGGCTTGAAACAGGCAAGTAGAGCATGGAATCAGAAACTACACAAAGCTCTTATAGACATTGGATTGAATTGTAGTAAAGCAGATCAGTGCATTTATTATAATATGAATTCATCAAAAATGTTATTTGTAGCCGTGTATGTAGATGATTTATTAATATTTACCAACGATGAGAATATGAAACAGAAGTTAAAGAATGAATTAAACAGACAGTTCAAAATGAAAGATTTAGGTGAAGCGAATTGTATATTGGGAATTCATATTGAGCGAAATCGAAAAGAAGGCAAATTGTGGATTGATCAAGAGAAATACATAAACAGTGTATTGCGAAAATATAAGATGACGGAATCTAATCCCTGCTCCACACCATTAGACATAAACCAAAAGTTAACATCAGAAATGTCACCAAACAGTGATGAAGAAAGAAAAGAGATGGAAAATATACCATACCAATCAGCAATTGGAAGTTTACTGTACGCAGCGCAAGGGACCAGACCGGACATAGCATACTCGGTCAGTTTACTTAGTCGCTTTAATAAAAATCCTGGTAAAGCACACTGGGGCGCAATAAAGAGATTAATGAGATACCTTAAGGGTACAAAAGGTATGAAAATAGAATATTCAAGAGATGTTGATCGAGAAGGCGTATATGGATATTGTGATGCAGATTGGGGTAATGACATAGAAACGAGACGTTCTGTTACAGGATACGTATTCATGGCGAATGGGGGACCAATAGCTTGGTGTACGAAGAAACAAGCAACAGTGGCATTGTCGACGGCTGAAGCTGAATATATGGCATTGTCAGCGGCAGCGCAACAGGCAACCTGTTTCAGAAACATTGGGCATGAACTGTGTCAATCAGATATACAAGCTACAATAATTCATTGTGACAACAAGAGTGCGGTGGATCTTAGTGTTGCGAACATGTATCACTCGCGTACAAAGCATATAGATTTGCGACATCACTATGTGCGGGAAAAAGTAGATAAGGGCGAACTTAAAGTGAAGTACCTAAAGACTGAAGAAATGTTAGCAGATGTTTTAACGAAAGGACTGAGTCATAATAAGCATTTTGCATGTGTTAAGGGTATGAACTTGGTTCAATAATTTTCTAGTGGGAGTATTGTAGTTGTTGCGTGCTTTTGGCACTTCTGACTAATTTCATTTCAAAATATTAAATAATATCTGTTTACTTAAATGAGCAATTATTTAATTACTTAAGAATTCCAAATTAATTATAATATCATTCTTTTGGCTCATACTGTATACTATTTATTATTTTCAATACGCAAAATATATTCAAAACTTAAATATGTATTGCAATTCTACAGCTAAGCTTGTTTAACCTTCTTGAATAAACAGTTCTTTATATTTTTTTCAACTACGTATCAATTTCTGTTAAAATAACTTCTACATCTAACATTTCTTAAAAATAACATCTGAATAACAACATTTATAATCTAAAGTAAAATTCTTCTTATAAAGCAAATATTAGAGTCACGTACAACAAGTTTTCTTAAATACCCTTTTGTATGACATGACGACAACTAAATTTTGGGGCCGCACGTGTGCTCGGGTTTATCAATAGCCCTTTATTTAACAATACCCTGGGAACGAAGCTATTAAATCTATTACATCATATGCGTCGTGTGCAAAAATTCCTTCTTGGAAAAGTCGAGAACCTTCTAGAATCCAAAAACAGGCGTGTTTCACCCCTCTCCAACAGTACGAATAAAAAGGCAAGACCGCTTAAAAATCAGCATTAATAGTTATTATCCGCCAAGTGACTGTAGACACATCGAAGTAATTTTATATAGACCCTTGCTGGTCGATGGCTATCATCTAATGGTTGACGCATAATTTCAAATGTTAAGATTGTTATCATCGTGTACGTAATATAGCCGTGTCAAAAGCTAGTCGAGTGACGATTTAACGTACATAGTGAGTGCAAAATTATCTAAATATCGTTAGTCCAACCTGAAAGAAGGTTTGGCAGATCCAGATGATGTACCTTATGGGAATTTGAAACGATCTTAACCATTGCGTCGGATACCAACTTTCGTCAAACTAAGCGGAACAACATCTACCCCCGCAGGAGTCATCGACCGTTGCATCGTGTCTGCACACACCAAGGTAAATTACCGTATTAATTAGGTCTCAGAGCGGCTTAGAAATTATTGTACCGTCGTTGTAATAAATCTACGGCCATTGCTTCTAGTTGTGTAACAATAAAACTGTAATATTTAGTCCGTCGGATAACTTTTAAAATAGGATTAATCTGTATTTTTCTATTCACATTGTTGTTTGAATCATTACACTACTGTAAACAATAGTATTAATCTGAAATTTCGAGTTCATTGTTAGAATCTTTGTACTATTGCCTATGTTATCGTAACTTTAAGTTAATCTTTTAAAAGTTCCAGTACGAATTATTCATTTTGTCAAATTCATTCATACATTAGTTGTTGCATTTTGTTCAAGAGTTAATATCCGATTTTAATTAACCATTTGTATTTGCAATCAAGATATTGTCATATGTTATTTGTGTTCATCTTTGTGTAACCACAATTTATTTTATCTGGCCAGAGTATTAAATTAGGGATTGTTTAATCTAATGTAAAATGTGGAAGTGAAACATCAATGTATTGGTGTTAAATGTTTATTGTATTTTGCTTTAAATTGTCTTAGGTAATAAATATTGTTAAGTTTACGACACTTGTGTTTTAAATTAATTAATCCTCGTTCCTTGAGGCGACTCGAAAGCTCAGTGACTGTTTCCTATTTTAATTCACTAATATACCTGGAGCCACGATGTGCTAATTCTAGTGATAATAAATAAAATAAAAAAAAATAACGATTCAAGTCAAAATAGGTGGCGTCCAATAATAACTTCATGCATAATCACAAGATCATTCATGTAAACAATTAGCCATCTAAAAGAATCAACACCGGTTACCTGAGGAACTTCTGATTGAGGAATTGTAAGACTTAAGATTAAGGTAGGTGAGTTTTGTCATTAAATTAAATATACGCATTTATTCACTCTTTGTTAATTCAATTATTAGTGGTATAAATTCAATTACAATAATAAATATTGAACGACCCTGGGATCACTGGATGCAGACTGCTACTGGGCGAATTACTCTGTTCTTGCATCCAGTACCGTTGCTAATTGCTAAATGTTTAATTAATCAAATCTTTTACCTAGTTCTCATATGAAACAATTTAGTATAGCAATTATTCAGCAACAATTTGGCGCCCAACGTGAATTGTTTAAATATTAATATTAATATACGTATACAGGGTGTTGTGAAATTACCACCCACTTTTTTAAAATAAATTTTTTTCTGATTATTTAAAAGATTTTTTCTTTTTTTAATTTTTATATATATATATATACAGAGTGATGCGTGTGTTTGGTGACAACACTTACTTATAATCAAATCAAATTATTTTGCTTGTTTTGTCATTTCTTTCAATTTTAGAATTCTTTCATTACACATTATTTGAAAATAAAAACTTCTTAAAAATTTTTATTTAATTTTATATTGGTTGGGGAAGGTACGCTTTGCTTTTCTTTCAATTTTAATAATTTTGTGAAACTATTTTGACATTTAATTTTGATATTCAGTTAATATTAATTGAATTAATTCAGTTTTGATTTTGTAAATATTGTAGTCTGATTGTACAGTGGTTGTTAATTTTGTAAACATGGCATCATTAACTATTAATGTAAGCTACTTACGTAAAGACGAATTAGTCTACGAACTGAGCTTAAGAGGGTTACCTACAACGAACGATGATACGGTAGAACAATTGCGAAAGGCTTTGAGACCATTGTTAAAACTAGAAAAACATAAAGAATCTTTGTCATATCCAGAGTATCAGGTAGATATTGACAAGGAATTAACGGAGCTTGAAGCTAAGCTCAAAGATCTTAAACCAACAATGGAAAAATACGCATTGTCACCGGGTGGTAGTTCTGCGGCTATTCAAACTCGCCTTCATCATTGTATGAATAGAATCAATCGGTTACCTTTTGCACAGTTAAACGCGGAACAATCTCAGAAACGTACTCAAATTTTATTAGAATTATTACAACACTTAGATACTATTGAAGTGGATCAGGTCACTGATGATCTACAGGGTGTCACATTAGGGAGTACGGGTGCAGCAAGTAATGCTAGCGGAACAACAGCACAAGCATCTAGTCCAATTACAGTATCGCGCGCGTCGCGTAATTTCTCGCCAGTCAGAAAATGGAATTTGAAATTTAATGGGGATTCTAGACAATTTTCGGTGCATCAATTTTTAGAAAGAGTTAATGAATTAAGAATTGCACGCGGAGTTTCAGAAAGCGATTTGTTTGAATCCGCCATTGATTTATTTGAAGGAAAAGCTTTGCTGTGGTTTAGGTCAAACAGACATAGGTTTGACAGTTGGCCGACTTTATCGGCATTATTGTGTAAGCATTATGAGCCACCAGATTATCAATCTAGATTGTTTCAAGATATTTTGTCACGAACTCAAGATCCATCTGAGTCATTCATAGAATATTTTTCATGCATGTTATCAATGTTTAGACGTTATGGGGAAGCATCGGAGGATGTGCAATTGGGAATTATATCTAGAAATTTATCATCTTTTTATATTATGCAATTGCCAACAGTAACGACATTGGCGGAGCTTGAGGATGAATGCCTCAAGCTCGAGAAAAAGAAATTTAGGGCAGATAGTTTTCGTCCACCGGCACGCAGGCGTAACACCTATGTAGAGCCAGATTTTGCTTTCGTGTCGACATCTGGTGTTGAGCGCGAAGCAGTGAATAAACCTGCAGTAAATTCAGTTAAAGCATCTTCAGACAAAGTGTCTAGAGATTTTCGGTGTTACAATTGCGGAGACCGAGGGCATGGATTTAATGATTGTAAGAAAGTTCGGAAGAAATTTTGTTATAAATGTGGTCAACCTAACGTGACCGTAGGCACATGTCCTCGATGCTCGGAAAACGCAAGGGGGAGACGATCGTAGGTCGAGAGGTCGTCCCCGTCGCTGTTTCCTCGACCCCAGCCTCTGTATTATCAAATACCGGTAAAATTTTTCTCGATTATGTCATTTCTCGTGTTTCTGGAGATCAACGCCCATATTTAGAAGTTCAAGTAAAGGGTTATCCTGTAATAGGTTTACTAGATTCCGGAGCCTCTAGAACACTGGTTGGCTCGCGTGGCTATCAGATTTTGAGTAATTTGGGTTTTTGTCTAAAACCGCAAGCTGTTGAGTGTACAGTTGCGAACGGACAGGTGTGTGTAAGTACAGGATTTATTACTGTACCTTTTTGCCTAGAGGGCAAAGTTTGTTTAATTGATGTTTTAGTTGTGCCTGACTTGCCACACACATTAATTTTAGGAGTAGATTTTTGGATGGCCATGAATATAGTGCCTGACTTACGTCAGAATATTTGGCACTTTAGTAAACAGGACACTGAAATTCATATTAATAGTATAGCTAGTGCTACCTCTTTGAGCGTTGATCAAAAGAACCTATTAGACCAATTAGTCGCTGAGAAAACCGTACTCATGAGCAAATCATTAGGTAAAACTCATTTAGTATCTCACGAAATTCAATTATTGCCAAATACTAAACCCATTAAACAACGATATTATCCTGCGTCACCAATCAAACAACAAGCTATTGACCAGGAGATAAAAAAATGTTAGAGCAAGGAATCATAGAACCTAGTAACAGTCCTTGGGCCTCACCTGTTTGTTTAGTTCAGAAAAAAGATGATAGCTATCGTTTTTGTGTTGATTATCGTAAATTAAACTCTGTCACTCAAAAAGATTCGTATCCCTTGCCCTATATTTCTACCATTTTGGATCAATTAAGAGATGCTAAATATTTAAGTTCTTTAGATATCAAGAGTGCATATTGGCAAATTCCTGTCGCGGAAAGTTCTCGTGATTGCACTGCCTTTTGTGTGCGTGGCGGCTTATACCGTTTTGTACGCATGCCGTATGGTCTTACAGGAGCGCCTGCCACATGGCAGCGTCTCATGGATTCTGTTCTTGGAGCTGACCTCCAACCTTCTGTTTTTGTATATCTTGATGATATCGTTATTATTTCGCAAACTTTTGAATCCCATATGGCCACTCTAAATGAAGTTTTTGACCGTCTTCATAATGCAGGACTTACCGTGAATTTTGCCAAGAGTCAATTTTGCCGTCCTCAATTAAAATACTTGGGTTATGTAGTTGATGAACTGGGATTGCGCCCAGATCCTGACAAAGTACAATCCATTTTAGACATCCCACCACCTAAGAATGTCAAGGAAGTACGAAGATTTATCGGAACTGCTTCTTGGTACAGACGTTTCGTACCACAATTCTCCACCATCATTGCACCCTTGACCAATCTTACTAGAAAAAAGACTCCATGGTCTTGGACCAATGAATGCGAAGAGGCATTCAAACAGCTAAAGGAAAAACTTGTTTCATCTCCACTACTGGTTTGTCCTGATTTCTCTAAGACGTTTATTCTTCAAACTGATGCTTCAGCTTATGGCCTTGGGGCCGTTCTCACCCAACAATATGACGATGGGGTGAAAGTTATTTGTTATATGTCTCGTTCTCTGACTGCTCAAGAACGTAAGTACAGTGCTACTGAGCGTGAATGTTTAGGTGTGATTTGGGCTATTGAGCATGTGCGTCACTACGTAGAGGGGTATCACTTTCAGGTAATTACGGATTGCCACTCTTTATTATGGTTGCATAATTTAAAGGACCCTCATGGTCGCCTGGCCAGGTGGTCATTGCGACTGCAGCCCTATGATTTTGAAATGATTCATAGAAAAGGTTCGGAAAATGCCGTCCCTGATTTTTTGTCACGCTCCGTCAGTACCACTGTTGATTTAGTTCAGGCTGAAGATCCCTTACCTCCCATCGATCGTTGGTATCTTAAAATGATTCAAGAAGTGCAGGATAAACCCCATCGTTATCCCTTATGGCGTGTGGAAAACAATAAATTGTTTAAATATATCAAACCTCGTTACTCCGAACTTAGTCATCCCAGTCAGGAATGGAAATTAGTTCCTCCACGAGAACGCCGCACCTCAATCATTCAATCTTGCCATGACGATCCCACTTGTGGACATCCAGGAATTTCTAAGACCATCTCCCGTGTTTCCCAAAAATATTTTTGGCCCAAAATGGCCACCAGCGTTGCCAAATATGTCAGGAAATGTGGGACCTGTCTCAGTATTAAATCGGAAAATAAACCACCTGCAGGACATCTGCGTAGTAAAGCACCCACTGCCACCAGACCATGGCAGATAATTTCTGCGGATTTAATGGGACCCTTGCCCCGTTCCACTAAGGGATATTCATATATTTTAGCTGTTTGTGATATTTTTAGTAAGGCCACCTTAGTGTTTCCCCTGCGAACTGCTACAGGCGCTAGTGTCACTAAAGTTATTGAAGATCATGTGATACTTCTTTTTGGAGCCCCTTCTCATTTAATAGTTGACAACGGTGTTCAGTTTAAAAGTAAAGTTTTTCAAAAAATGACCCAGAATTATAATATTCGAATAGCCTACACTGCGCTTTACCATGCACAAGCCAATCCTACAGAACGCGTCAACAGGACAATTAAAACAATGTTAACTGCTTATGTTAAAAATAATCACAAAACCTGGGATCAGTATTTAGCAAAAATCGGTTATGCCATTAGATCATCTGAACACGAAGTCACTAAGGTAACTCCAAATTTCATCAACTTTGGTAGGGAAGTCACTTTAAATGGCAATGATGAGAATTTTGTTCCGAATGAAGCTGAAACACCTATTTTGAATATTGATAATAAAAAGTTAGCTTTTGCCGCGCTGTATAAAGACATACAGGCCCGTATTAAGAAAGCGCATCTGCGCAGTGCTCATGATTACAATCTCAGACGACGACCTATTAAGTTTGTGGTAGGACAGCAAGTTTGGAGGAAGAATAAAGTTTTATCGGATGCTACTAAGCAGTTTGCTGCCAAGCTTGCTCCTAAATATTCAGGACCCTTTGAGATAGTTCGTATTGTGTCGCCTTGGGCATATGAACTTATTGATGACCAAGGTCGAATTTCTACTTGGCATATCCAAGACCTAAAGGCACACCCGCCAGACTAGACAAAGATTTTTTTTTGACCTGCTGTTGGGGTCGATAAGAATTCCACAGCCGTGTAACCAGCGTGGGGTAAAATTCCCCTAAATGGATCAATATATTGCGCAACCACCATCTTAATGCAATCTTTAATATATCCTTTCTATTCTTTTTTTCTCTCTCTCTTCAATAATGCAATCTTTTCATCTTTGGATATTTGACCTGCTGTTGGGGTCGATAAGAATTCCACAGCCGTGTAACCAGCGTGGGGTAAAAGTCCCCTAAATGAATCAATATATTGCGCAACCACCATCTTAATGCAATCTTTTCATATTAAGAAAATTTTTTTTTGACCTGCTGTTGGGGTCGATAAGAATTCCACAGCCGTGTAACCAGCGTGGGGTAAAAGTCCCCTAAATGGATCAATATATTGCGCAACCACCATCCTAATGCAATCTTCATATTAGAAAATTTTCGACCTGCTGTTCATTCCACGTTTTGCTTTTAATATTTCGTTGAATTTGTTGCTTGATATACCTATTAGTTTTGATTAAATTTATTTGGTGGAGTGAATTGCTTATGACCTTTAATGTTTGACTTTTCTCAATTTTGTCCCTAAATGTAGCTTTGTGTGCAAGAGTGTCATCTTGTAGTTGTTAAAAATTTGTGTGCAAGTGTTTGGTTTTGTCATGTATGCATGGCGTTTTGATTTGTCATTTGAGATGACATTTTGGTTTGAGGTGTTGTCGGGGTATAAAGTCCCCTTCCCCTCTATTGTGTGGTAGTTTAGCTACTTTGTGCCACTCACTTGTTATTTATGATTGTAGTTTAGCTACTGGTTTTGGTTTGTGATGACCCTCGTATGCGAGAATTTAATGTTGGTTTTTTTAAGAATTCATTTGAACTTTTGTACAAATACCTGTACACTCTAGTCAGTCTGGGGGTGGCCCAGGACAAATTATCCCGATTTAGACTTCGTTACTTCATCATCACCCGTGGTTTGTTTACCTTTTTATTTATTCCTTTTATTCTTTTTTCAAGAGCGTGGTTTTGTCATGTTAGCATGACGCTGTTTGGTGTTTTAGTTTTGTCATTTTAGATGACTCTTTTGGTGGAGGTGCTGCCGGGGTATAGAGTCCCTACCCCTCCAAATTTGTTTCGTAGTAAAGTTGCGTGTGCCACCTGCTTGATTATTTAATGTTGGTAATATTATTGTTGACAGATAAACTGTCTGGATCGGGTGATGACTGAATTTATACCAATTTTGACTTTGTTTTCTCTCACCGATTGCGTCTTTCGGCCCCCCATCCCCTTCAAAATTTTCTACCGTGAGCTTCGGCTAAACCCGGGTTTGTCGCTGCACCATAATTACGTGGTTGCAGGCACCCATTTATTCGATTTATGTCGAAATTTCGACGAACGATCCCACTGCGGGAGAGCGGTGTCAAGTCCGTGGGGAGTATTCTTCCATTTACAGGGGGAGGTGGATGGTCTCCTATTCTTTTGCTTACAACCTAGTCTTGACCCTTTTTTGTTGCCCGACACCGCCATCTTATTTTTTTTTTGTGCTTTGGTCTTCATAGGTTGGCTTTAAATATAGCTGACGAAGACCAACTTTACTTAGTTTTAAGGAATTTCACGTGGGAGTTGGTTTATTTGTTATCTTTTGTCAAAATTTATTGAACCTTTTTCGGCCTAACTTATTAACTTTTATTGTAGTGCATTGCCTACATTTTAATATAACCTTGTATCAAAATTAGTATAACGCCTTTAGGATATTTTCAGTTTTCTTTGTAACTTCGGTTGCATTTTAATATGTACCCTGTATCAAAATTTATGTAACGCCGTTTGGATATTTTTATTAACTCTCATTGTAGCATTGTCTACATTGATAGTTTCTGTTCAGGTCAGCCTGTGTCAGTAGTTGTAAGAAACTTTTTTCTCTTTTTCGTCATTTTTCAAAATTCACCTAACCCCTTGTTTAACTTTACTTAGCCTTCAGTTATGGATTACCATCTGCTCTTTTGTGTACCGTTGGAAATTATGTGTTTACTCGTCGTGTCTACCTACGAATTTATTTGGGACCTTCAGTCTAACTTTATGCTTGAAAAATTTTGTTCATAATACCCTGGTGCTTTCTTTTACTTAATCGGAAAGTTACTGAAGTAACTTTCCTAAGGCACTTAAGGGGGGATTTGTTGCGTGCTTTTGGCACTTCTGGCTAATTTCATTTCAAAATATTAAATAATATCTGTTTACTTAAATGAGCAATTATTTAATTACTTAAGAATTCCAAATTAATTATAATATCATTCTTTTGGCTCATACTGTATACTATTTATTATTTTCAATACGCAAAATATATTCAAAACTTAAATATGTATTGCAATTCTACAGCTAAGCTTGTTTAACCTTCTTGAATAAACAGTTCTTTATATTTTTTTCAACTACGTATCAATTTCTGTTAAAATAACTTCTACATCTAACATTTCTTAAAAATAACATCTGAATAACAACATTTATAATCTAAAGTAAAATTCTTCTTATAAAGCAAATATTAGAGTCACGTACAACAAGTTTTCTTAAATACCCTTTTGTATGACATGACGACAACTAAATTTTGGGGCCGCACGTGTGCTCGGGTTTATCAATAGCCCTTTATTTAACAATACCCTGGGAACGAAGCTATTAAATCTATTACATCATATGCGTCGTGTGCAAAAATTCCTTCTTGGAAAAGTCGAGAACCTTCTAGAATCCAAAAACAGGCGTGTTTCACCCCTCTCCAACAGTACGAATAAAAAGGCAAGACCGCTTAAAAATCAGCATTAATAGTTATTATCCGCCAAGTGACTGTAGACACATCGAAGTAATTTTATATAGACCCTTGCTGGTCGATGGCTATCATCTAATGGTTGACGCATAATTTCAAATGTTAAGATTGTTATCATCGTGTACGTAATATAGCCGTGTCAAAAGCTAGTCGAGTGACGATTTAACGTACATAGTGAGTGCAAAATTATCTAAATATCGTTAGTCCAACCTGAAAGAAGGTTTGGCAGATCCAGATGATGTACCTTATGGGAATTTGAAACGATCTTAACCATTGCGTCGGATACCAACTTTCGTCAAACTAAGCGGAACAACATCTACCCCCGCAGGAGTCATCGACCGTTGCATCGTGTCTGCACACACCAAGGTAAATTACCGTATTAATTAGGTCTCAGAGCGGCTTAGAAATTATTGTACCGTCGTTGTAATAAATCTACGGCCATTGCTTCTAGTTGTGTAACAATAAAACTGTAATATTTAGTCCGTCGGATAACTTTTAAAATAGGATTAATCTGTATTTTTCTATTCACATTGTTGTTTGAATCATTACACTACTGTAAACAATAGTATTAATCTGAAATTTCGAGTTCATTGTTAGAATCTTTGTACTATTGCCTATGTTATCGTAACTTTAAGTTAATCTTTTAAAAGTTCCAGTACGAATTATTCATTTTGTCAAATTCATTCATACATTAGTTGTTGCATTTTGTTCAAGAGTTAATATCCGATTTTAATTAACCATTTGTATTTGCAATCAAGATATTGTCATATGTTATTTGTGTTCATCTTTGTGTAACCACAATTTATTTTATCTGGCCAGAGTATTAAATTAGGGATTGTTTAATCTAATGTAAAATGTGGAAGTGAAACATCAATGTATTGGTGTTAAATGTTTATTGTATTTTGCTTTAAATTGTCTTAGGTAATAAATATTGTTAAGTTTACGACACTTGTGTTTTAAATTAATTAATCCTCGTTCCTTGAGGCGACTCGAAAGCTCAGTGACTGTTTCCTATTTTAATTCACTAATATACCTGGAGCCACGATGTGCTAATTCTAGTGATAATAAATAAAATAAAAAAAAAATAACGATTCAAGTCAAAATAGGTGGCGTCCAATAATAACTTCATGCATAATCACAAGATCATTCATGTAAACAATTAGCCATCTAAAAGAATCAACACCGGTTACCTGAGGAACTTCTGATTCAGGAATTGTAAGACTTAAGATTAAGGTAGGTGAGTTTTGTCATTAAATTAAATATACGCATTTATTCACTCTTTGTTAATTCAATTATTAGTGGTATAAATTCAATTACAATAATAAATATTGAACGACCCTGGGATCACTGGATGCAGACTGCTACTGGGCGAATTACTCTGTTCTTGCATCCAGTACCGTTGCTAATTGCTAAATGTTTAATTAATCAAATCTTTTACCTAGTTCTCATATGAAACAATTTAGTATAGCAATTATTCAGCAACATAGTTTGAGAAAATTTAGTTTGAATCACCCGCCTTTTTATACTGATTCTAATACACACAGTTCTACCAACTGATATGAATGTAATGTAACTAGATATAATGTATTAACAGTTTATTTGTACCTCAAGTGTTATGATGTTATTTTTCTCAATATTAAAGTATTTGTTCGACATCTACAATTTTATTTAAAAGATTTCTTCAAAACTTAGGTATTATAAAAATTGAATATAATCCCTCTTTATTTCGTGTTAGAATGTACTAGAGTTGACCAGTGATACCTTCCATATATCTGGTCTTAAAACCCGACAAAACGTTTTGCTGCGAGTATACATCTCGAAAAATATTTATGTGCTGTAAACAAGTAGGTATGCTATGAATGGCAGACGAAAATATATTTCTTTATTGTGAGGAAATAGTACATTTTAAGGCAAATTAAATACTAAGTATTAGTAAGTATTTGTTTATATGGAAGAAACTATGCACAAATGTTGGCTACGAAGTAATAACATTATATTATGTGCAACAAATTTAGTGACACGTTGTCAAATACAAGAAACTGAGATCAAATAAATGCATTTTTTTACATACAAATGAAGTAACTGTTCTCTGGTTGTACGGTAAATACCTACATCAAAAGACTAGCATTTTTTGCTTATATTTTGGTGCACAATTTACCACATCTTCTTGCCGTTTCAGCTATCCTACCCCAACGCAAAATGATATAGCTATTGTATTATGAATTAGGGAGCGGAATCGAGCGAGCTAAACTACCACGGAGCTACAACCAAGCAAAGAAATAATGTAAACAACTGTGTGTTGTTTACATTATATCTGAATAGCACTAATTCATAGGGCGAACTGTAACATCTGTTTACGCCCGAGAAGTGCCCGAGAATCAGAGCAAAAAATGGCAATAAAATAAGGAATTTGAGGTAAAATTCTTTCTACATCGGCGTAGATAGTCTGAGGGGTTTTTAAAATTTATTTATTATATTTACCTTATATTTCGCAAGAGAAATAATGTAAATATGTAATATATACTTACTGTTATTTAGTTTCAATAACATACGCGTACATTTTTATGTTTCTACCTACGCCGATGAAGAAAGGAATTTAACCGTAAAATCGACTTTTTTTGCTGTCCGTTTTCTTGACGAAAACAGATGTGCAGTTCACCATATGAATACTGCTACTCAGTAACTGCGTGATGTGATACACTATTTCTTTTCTCCGTCGTAATTTCGGCTTCGTATGTCGTAGGTTTATAATTATGAGCGTGAAGAAGCTTTATGGCCCTATACACTTCATCAAGAATTGGGAAAGAAGCAAAATGAAAACACCATAATTGACAACATATTTATTTTATTTAGTTTATAAATTTTTGGAAATAAATACACAATAATAAAACCACTTAATCTCACTGATATGTATTTAGACAATAAACCAGCCTTTGATTTAAAATATACAAAGTATTAATAAAATTGAGGTAACCTTTAATATATTATAATATGTATACATTTTCTTTATCATAATACGGCCACCTGTATTTTAAAGAGAGCAAACAATACACATGGCCGCATCATCAACACACCGGGCACAAAGATATGTATTTTTTTCTATTCAGAAGTCGAAAAAATATATTTGTATATTTAGTTTATGTTATAATTATTGACTTAGATTGTATGTGTGATATTTTCATGTGCAAAGTGATTGTTAAAGATTTACTTTGTTTTTTTTTTGTTCTTTTTTAGTTTTTAAACGACTACGTTCTGCACATTTATATGTGGTGCACTGCGATGTTGTGATATATCCTCTTGCTAGTTGTTCAAGTGTCAGGTCGTTATCATTTGCTTGAAGATATACCAGACCATCAAAATTATTTGTTTTCAAAATTACGCTTTTTCTCGTTTTTTTTTTAAATACTTTGATATGTACATTTAGAAATCACAATGATTTTTGTGGTCATAGTTTTTATTATTTAACTTTATTCTAACATTCATACACCCAGAAGTAATTTGTCAAATTTGTGAAATGTTATACGCGAGGCCCTATTAGCGCGTTAACTTCAATTCGACTTTAAAAAACGAATAAACACATACAAAATTATTTTCGTCATCATTTTTACAGTTTTTTTTTTATTTTAACCAACTTAAAGAAGGTAAGGATCTACTACTTTCTCAGTTGGTGTTTGTTTATTTGAAATGTCTTTTTTCCTTTTAATTCTTATTTTCGTCATATTCTTTTTGAGCGCTCTTGTACAATTAGTGCCACAATAATTGTTTCGGGAGTCCACCATATTTTGTTAAACTTACTTTATTATAAGTGATCACAAATATGTATATGTATATATTATATGGATAAATTATATATATATATATATATATACCTATTAATTTTATTTTTATATATATATATATTAATTTTAGATATCACTAAATGCTAGCTTCGATCTGGCATTCTTTATCATATACGGCAAAAAGTGAAAAACATCAAGATTTCTTTTTAAAAACAGGAATAAGTATATAAAATTTATTAACCTTCATATTATTTTATTATGTCTCTGTGCTATTTAAAAAACACTTGTGACGTTTAATAATAACTGATCACCACCTTATTTTTTTTTTCGTTAATCTTATTTTATTAATATTAATTTATTACTATTATATTAAACTATATTACTAATATATATAACACACGTATTGATATGTTTCCTTTTCTTTATCCCAAAGTATACCTTGGTGCTTGATATGTCTTCATAAATCTGGTTTTGATTTTGGCCTTTGTTTTTCGAGTTTTCAAAATGTAAGTACGACACCTATAGAGACAGGAAAGGTTTGTCGGAATGTTCACTATTACTTATTTCTTGTTTCATTCGTTTTTTTTTTGTTTTTTACTTTTGATTATTTTAGGCCGGGAACAAAAAGCAAACAAAGTTGGAAGGGAAGGAAAGGGACGGATATATATTAACGGACTCTGCTGCCAAAGTTAAAGTTAGAATTTTGATTGGAAGGCAGATAAGAGTAGAATTCCTTGTTGAGAGGTGCGTGTGGTTGTGGATGGGCAAAAATAACAGCAGCAGGGTCAATAATGGTTCAGTCCAAAAATCCGGTGTTAACTAATTTTTCAAGGAAGAATTTTACATCTCCCAGTTCGGAATCCTTGATGCCCAATGACTTCAGCATGCCCAAGTCTCCGTTTTCGACAGCCATGAAGACAGAACGAAGATGTTCCAAATCGGATCTCATCAGATGCAACGCCGCTCCAAAATCTTCGATAGTCTGGGATTCTGCAAGAAATTATTTAAATTAATTTAAATCAGTTTTGGTAAATTACTTGAATACCTGTTTAGCAATTGTTTAACAAAATACCATCAATCATACCATATAATCGAAATCTTTCATGGTAAGGAGGGGAAATTTTGTTTTATTAAAATTTAAATGATATCATTACCGATTAATTATTTTTTATAAATAATTCTTTGTAAATAAAGAAACTACTCTTTTATACGTAAGTGTGTTCCGAGTTTTTTTTTATATAAAATGGTTCAAATTTTGAAATTTGATTTAACAAAAGTTATTCCAAAACCAACTATAAATACTTTTATAATCTCAATATATGTATCGACGACATCGCGAAAAAAAAGGCGTAAGTAATTCTAAGATAAGGTTATTTTAGAAATCAGGTTGTTGAGTTGATTTTATTGACTCACTTAAGGTTATATTAGTAGTAAGCGCGACATTAATGGCGGAAGGTGCTGTCAAGACTAGTTATCAATTTTCACAAAATTTGAAAAGGAAAAATTAATTTTAAACAATTAATAGGCTTATTAGTTAACTATAGTGCTAATTGTGCATGAAATTTTAACATTTGGATATGAAATTATGGTGAAAAATGAGCGAAGAAAAATTTAGTCGCTTACGCCTTTTATATGTTCAATTTTTGTTGGGCTTAAAGGCCAACGTCTAATGAATGGCTAATGTAAATTTGAAGCCGATTGTTTAACATTATCTTTGCAATTTAGTTGGAATATTTTATAAAATATAATGTAATGTTCTTCTTGCTAGAGTTGTCAAAAAATTTTACTCCCGCAGAAGAAATTGATAGAAATGTTGAGAATAATAACAGTATGATGTTGAACTAACCTTTGCAACATTTTATTTTCCTAGACCGTGAGATCATCGAAGATTTAGGCTGTTCTTACATCAGCAATATCAGTATTAGGAACATTTTTCAAGAAGAATTATTAATTGATAACTAGCTGTATAAAAGATAGTTGGGTTGAGGGTGCTGACATAAAGTAAAATTATATCGGCAGTGATAAAAAAGCCTGATAGAATTACTACCAAACAAAATAATTCCACTAAGCCATAAACTATAAAACATGGGTCCACAGAATAATATTATGTATATGTGAGAAATCAGGTAGCGGATCAGCTAATCTCCCTCAAGTGCAACAACTGAAAACTTGAAAGGAAATACAAAATAAGCTAAAAACTTATCGCCAAATCCATGCCTAAGTAAAAAATGCATCAATGGATCTAATACATTTTCTGAAGAAGAAAGAAGGCAGAATTTTTCGCTATTCTGGGATATGCAAAACAATTTGGAGAAAAGAAATTTTATTAATGGTTGTGTTACGTAATTCCAGTGAAAAGAAAAAGAACTCTAGCTGAAGAGCCTAGAAGGGAACTAACATATCTATGTATGTTATTTTATGAAAAGGGAAATTCAAATACGAATATACCTTCAGTACTTTGATATAACACAGAAATTGGTTAGAAACTCCATTCAGGAAAAAATAAAAGAAAATAAAGACAATAGAGGAAAACATGAACTGAAGCATCAAGTCATGAATAAACAGGAGTTTATGATTCGTACCCTCACACTATATTCCTGGCTGTCTAGAGCCAAATTATATCACCCATCTGAGGTTAAAAGTATCACTATTC
This sequence comes from Amphimallon solstitiale, assembly GCA_963170755.1. NCBI lineage: Eukaryota > Metazoa > Arthropoda > Insecta > Coleoptera > Scarabaeidae > Amphimallon > Amphimallon solstitiale. Next base: position 55,966,070 of record OY720684.1, read on the forward strand.
TTTATATAATGTACACAGAAATGATGACAGAATGGAAACGCTCCTCTCAAAATTATCTGTGTCGAAAGATTTTTCAAACGTGATTGTGATTACAATACAGGAATCCACATGGTCAAATGTGTTAAATGTGAACCATTTAAGAACATTCTGGAAGAAGAACAGAATCAATAGGAGAAAAATGACTACTTAAGTCATCAAAAGGAAAAAGACGATGCTAAGCAAGTTTTTCTCACAGAACAAAGTAGGTCTTCACAAGATGGTTGGTTTTATTCCTGTATTCTTTGACTTTCAAATGATTAATTATTATTACAGAGTGGACACGAAAGGTTGATGACTCATCGCCCATGGGCGCACTATTGAAATGTATTTTTATAGAGGTTTTTATTTTATTTATATAATTGGATAACAAGTGGGTGGTGATCTATAAAATACAAAATACCTTATTATTTGTTCATTTCGGACGACATAGATCGCAAACTTGATATTTTCAATGAAGTCATTACTTCCTTGTTTAATTTTCATGCTCCAATTGTGTAGGTTAGGATAACTAAGCCAAAAGCTCACTGGCTAACTGATTTTTTTATGAAGTTAAGGGACAGAGCTCTCTCTGATTTCAAAAATTTCAGATCTATTAATGACTAGAACAGATGATGGTCTACGTTTCAGTCTCTCTATGTAAAATCCTCCCCGGCGACTATACTGCCTGGCCATTTAGCTGATGTTCATAAAATAAATGATTATTTTGCGCCTTTTGTTCAGTCTGTTAATGACAACTACAGCGATCTGATGCTTATTACAATTCTACTTATCAAATCCTGAAGCCTTCTTTGAGTTTGCTTTGGCATCAGTTGAGGAGGTCTATACAATGATTAATAAATAGCATTACTAGTCATGCATATGGGCGTGACAATATTTCGTCAACCATGCTGAAGTACTGTAGTCCTTTCATTGATCCTTATGTTACACTTCTTGTAAATTGTTGTATTAAACGGTCTTATTTTCCTACTATGTGAAAGTCTACCTTGTCTAAATAACTAATCGTTCCACTTGCTCTGATATAAGAATACTTAGTATATTGTCAGTTTTTTTTTTAATTATAAAGAGAGTTCTTTATATCAGATTTTGCAATGGTTTTTTGGTTTTGCTACAATTCTACTTGTCTGGAAGAACACAGCGAGTCGCGTATCGTGGTGATATTTCATGTAATTCCGTTATTTTATCTGGAGTTCCACAAGGTTCAATCCTAGGTCCGCTGCTTTTTATAATTTATACTAACGACATTCTATCATCTGTTAATAAATGTAATATCCAAGCTTATGTAGATGACACACAGTTATTTTATTCATTTCCTGTTCATGAATACCAAAGGGTTGATGATATGAATGCGGACTGAGGAGGTGAATAAGTAATCTATCTAATAAGTAATCTTTGGTCTTATCTTTGTCTAGCTATTGTGATTTTGTTTATGGTCCATGTGCGGTTGCGCAGGATAAGTTGCGAATTCAAAAGCTTCAAAATTCTTGTTGTAGACTTATTTGCAATCTTAGAAAGTGTGATCACTAGGCTTAGGATAATTATGCACTAAAAAACTTCAAAATGTGCATACAAATATGCACCAAAAACTTTCAGAATATGCAATACTTGCAATACAATTATCCTTAGGCTTAGGATAATTGTATTGCAAGTATTGCATATTCTGAAAGTTTTTGGTGCATATTTGTATGCACATTTTGAAGTTTAGTGCATAATTATCCTAAGCCTAGACTGATCACATTTCAACTAGTATTAAATCTATTGGGTGGTTAAATATGGAAAACCGCCGGAAATTGTCCATTCGTTACTTCGTTTGACGTCCCTGCCCGTCTCTCCCCGAGGCTTTTTGATTCCACGGCATTTCATACTCAACACGCGCTACAGTATTTACTCACAGTCTCGCGTCATTATACATCTCCTTTTGAAAGATCTTTTAGTTATTCGGCCGTTACAGTTTATAACCGTATATCGGAAACTATTAACCTCAGTAGCCTAGCGGGGTTTAGTAGTGCCCTTAAGTCTTACTTTTTGTTATTGCAGTAACGCAGTTCATACGTATTGATGTTCGGGTTATGTAAATGTGGTGTTTGTGCCTTCGCGTCATCAGTTCTTATTACTGTTTTTATTTCTTGTATTTGTTAATGGACTCTGGTTGAGTATGAACAGCTATAGCTAGACTTCGCCAGGCTTCATCAACGTGATGGTTTGCTTTCTTCAATAAAGACAATTTATTAATATTATTATTATATTTTTATTAATTGCGTTAAGAAGGATATATATGTTTTTAACATGCCCTTTTTCTTTGGTGAGGTAGTATCATTCAAAGATTTATGCCAGGTGGCATTTCTTTTCACACGTTAATTTGTTTACATTTTTGCAAGTCAATAAAAATAGACCTGAGATTTGTTGAATTGCCGTAATAGGATGATAGAATTGCATATTTGAGAGCACGATAAATTCTGCACTAATTGTAGATTTCCACAGGGCGGATCATTGAAAATATGGTGATGTGCTGGGGGGAAACGTGTACGTGGTCCAAAATTAAAGTTGTTTGTTCCAAAAAATTTCGTAACGAATGCCGGTAAAAGAATCCCTAAACCTAATGCAGTTTCTAACATTGCCTCCGACAGCCAAACCATCGCTGTCAATACTAAAAGGTGATACTAGTGCAGTAGCCGTAGGGTCGTTAAATAGAAAACCAAAGTATTATAATTTGTTTCTGAAGTGAATATTTCCCAAATCTAGTTTCTGTTTTTTCTTAGTCTAAAGTCTAATTTCTGTTACTTATTATCATTTATTCTTGGCTGATTATTTCTCAGAAATATCAGTACTGGACAACAATTAATTGGGCAGAAGTTGAATAAATTGATATTGTTCAATCACCAATAAATATTTTGCATTAATTAGTGTTTTTTTATTTCAAATATATACTTTAGAATAAGATTTATTCACTTTCCTATTTCAAATTACAGCTTCAAAATGGCGGATTTCAATTTTACAAGATTGGCGGATCTTGCAGCGCATTCTCCCTTTCTCCATTTCTCTGATACTAGAGGAGCGAATTGACCAAAACATATGTGGAAATTTTTTTTTATTTGTAGAAATTTTTATATACATGCTGCGAAGCAATTTTTGACAAAATTAAGCAGAAGTTTTTGAAAAAAAATCTCGACCTAAGGCCTGTAGGCTTTTAATTATGAATATTTTTGTAACGCTCAAAATTGGCGCGTGCCTCAATTAGGACTTTATAAGGTGGTAAATACACAAGATAGATACACTACTGTCAGCGCGCGTAACGTGGCATTATTGGAAGATGTCGTGTATGACGTGAATTAGCGCCATTTTCTTTAAGTGTTTCTAAGTGGAACGGCTGTGCATTAAAATTTTGAATAGAAGAAATAGAAGTAAACTATTAGCATTTAAGGAAAACAATCTGAAGACAAAGACCATTAGAGGCGATTTCGTTAATGTTTCGTAGAATATTATGTGCTGCACAAGTTAATGAAATAGACTTAGCAACGATATTGTCTCATAAACTAACGTTAGTACAAATATCTTTGTTTCATGAAGACAGGTTCATGCGTAAAACAACGAAAGCACATATTGCAAACAAATTTGATCTGGCATGTGAAACGCAAGCAGATTGTCCTTCAGTGTAGTGTTTAATAGTAAACGGAATGGTATATAACAATTCTAGAAGCGAATGAAATACATTTGTTACTTTTAATGACCGGAGAAAACTGTTTTTGAAAACAGTTTTAAATTGTGGACGAAAGTGTCAGGCTGTGCGAGTAACTATAGTTTTTGACACTTATAAATCCCTTTCAATAAAAACAGCAGAAAGAATTAGACGTGGTGAAAGCAATACAGCAGAATTCAATGTTAACGGTAGTAGAAAAGTGCCTAAGTTTAGAGACAAACAAATACTGTTGTAGTGTTGTTCTCTATACGCTATGGTGTATAGACAACACGGTTTTTAACTAGTGCTACTGAAGATGACAACATAGTTGTCGAAATATGTATTTAGTTTTTTGTGCTTTAGTGTGGTAAAGGTGTTTTAGTGTTATTATTTAGTATCAAGCCACAGCCTCCAAGTTAGTTTCATTTAATTATGATTATCGACTCTTTTAAATTACGCTAGTAAATTTTTATTCCAAAAGTTGGTAGATAAGCAGGGTTATGTAGTTTTTACCATTTACAAATGTAATACTTTCGTTTAACAAAATTAAAAAATACGATGTGGTCACATAGCATAAAATAAATCAAAACTTAATTTGGAACAATTTTTTAAATATTTTTCATAACTTGAGCTATACAGGTTTCCATTTTCTATCTCCCTATATGGAGTAACTTTCTTAGTATAGTCTGTTTTAGGATATAGCAACCAATGGGAGCTTGTATTCGTACTATATCTTGAAACAGACGATACACTGATGATACAGGATTGGTTAAATTTGCAATTTGCTCAGAAATTTGAGATGTGCTCGTACCTATTCGATAGCGATTTACAGATTTGTCGTTTATCAACATTTGAGACTTGCCGAAATTTTCTTATACATATCTTCGTAACTATTGAAGGTAAATCAAATCTGAAAATGGCATCAGAGAGTAATTTTTACATAGAATTTAATAATTAAAAATTCATGGCGCACATAATTATCAATTATATAACATGAATTTATGTTTTTTAAATAGCAAACACCTTGACCTCATTAAATTGATTTTCTTTTTTGATTTCGTAGAAATAAGGACTCGAAGTCGGCCCCGCAGTTAGCGTAACTGGCAACGCACCTGACTAGTGATTAGGAGATTCTGGGTTCGAATCCTGGGCTGATTATTAGAAATTACATAATTAACAATTTCAAACTAATTTTAAAAGTAATTTAAAATTAGTATGACCTCTAAGTCGTTCACGAAATTAAATTAATTAATATATATATTCGTATGAAACTACATGACAGGCACAACAAAAGAAACATATGTAAGTTATATTACAAAAATAGAAATATATTTAGAAGGGCCATAACTGCGGGGTCCCTTGAAATACTGCACCATTTGGTCTAGGATGTAGGAAAAAACCTGCAGCATGAAAAACCTACATAACAGCGCCACAAAACTGAAGGTCTTTAGTTGTTAAGATCCAAGTAACAGCCTCTGGAGTTAAATTATGTAAATCTGTAAATCCAAATTCAAATTTAGCTAGAGGACATTCTTCAACAATAAGTTTAACTGTTTCAGTCTCAGGTCCGCAATCACAAGCTGGACTCGCAATCACACTTCACTTGAATATATTCCATTTCCTTCGTCAATCTCTTTAAGTAGTTACATTTCTCTTTGGATAAACCTTCGATATTAAGTTGAAGAATCTTAACAACTAGATTAATATTCCTAAAAGAAACACAATATGAATTCAAACTTGAAAAATTATACCTGTCATATGACCGTGAGGACCTTGGGGATCTTGTACGGTCTTCCAAGTGATGGTTATTATGGACAACATTATATTCTCCTTTATGGACCATCGAAAAGATAGTTACCATCAACCAAAATCAAATAAAAATTAAAGAAATATATATTAAAACATAAAAATAACTAGGAAAATAGAAACTTAAATGTGAGATAAAAATGGGCAACCTGTATAAGAAACCCTTGCTGTGATCACTTCTCTATATAATTTGCTTAAGATAAAACGATAAGTTAAGTCACTATGTCAATGGACTTTTTTTATCGAACACATATCCAATATTCGTATATAAAATTGTATTCCTGATTAGAACTTTCCTGTCCCTATTCATTTCCAACAGAATGAATTGAGCTGGTACCAGAATAAACAACTATAGATGTTAATAGCCAATTTGGGACTTATAGGTTATTTGTTACCTACCATAGCATTAGAATTGCAAAAATAGGAAAATATTTACTTTTATGCTTACAGACACATTTATTTAATGAACGGTATATATAAAAAGTACATACCTGATAATGCAATCGCTACTTTATCCACGCCTCCTAGAGGTTTTAGTGCATCTCTTGCTTTACTGCCAAATAATTTTTCCAGATAATTCGGTCCATGACTGGCGAGTAGCGATTTTAAAAAGCTACCCGTTTCTTCAACGGGCGGCCTTTTAGCTGCTGTGCATAATCGGGAATCTTCATCATATCCGTCAGAACAGTCAGGTGCTCCGTCACACAAGTATTGAATTGATATACAGTTACCATCACCTGGACATTTGAAGGGTTCGTAGGGGTGGCAAGCATCTCCTATAATGAAGACAAATAATGATCAGCAGTAATAAAATATTTGTCAGTAAGAAGGTGGTTTTTTTGGTTATTTAGGTAATTCTTATTTAATTTAAATAAGTTACATAATAGGCATTGCTTTTAAATAATTATTTCAAAATATACTATCATCTTGCTTTGAGCGGAAACAGAGTCTGATTTGAAACAACTGAAACGTCAGCAGAAAGATGATCTTGAAGATGTCCTAAGCATTGGTAATAAAACGACGATAACAGGGGCAGGGAAGAGAAGGTCTCAGTCGGGAAGCTAGAAGAGGATATGATAGTGTCATCGTTAGGGATCGTTAGTCCATTAATTAAAATTACGTTCTAAAGTTTACAATATTTTAAGAAATATTCAAGATGATTATTAATAAGTAAAGCTGTCAAGTATTTGGAAGAATTTACAATATTAGTCCTAAAGGCAGAAACATACCTTAACATGTACCAGAAGACTATGATGAAATAAAATCCAGAACCGATCAAGAATATTGGTATCAAGCTGTGGACGAAGAATTAAAGTCACTAGTGGAAAATGTTACCTGAACTTAGACAGAATTAGCTACAGGAAGCGGAGTCATCGACAGCAAATAGATAATCAAAATTACACGTGATGAACAAAGTAAAGTTGAAAGTTTTTTTTTCCAGTTAATATACAATATTAAATCTGGTCTAAGACCAACCATCAATTTGACTCTGACATATTCGTAACCTAAACAAATTTATAGTCTATAATTCACCCAAAGGCGTATTTTGGGTAATTATTTTTGTAGGAACAAATAAAATGTACTCTGCTATTCACTGAGTAATGCAACACTGCACACTAAACTAAACTAGATCGTGTGGCTTAACCCTATTCAGCCTTCTGGTTTAGTTTTGGACATCGAGAAGATTGATTGCTTCCATAATAGTGTTCATGCAATCTCGCCTCCTGTTTGGCGGCAGATCTTCTATTTTCGCTGGCTACTCCCTGATTTCTAGATATCTACGTATGTCACTATTTCGAGCATACCAAGGTTCATCGACCATATTGCGTAAGGCTTTGTTCTGGAATCTTTGTGTATTTTTAAGATGACACGGTTTGGCACAACCCCAAAGTTGTTTGCTTTACACCCAAACTGGTTTCAGGACTTGATTATAAATCAAGATTTTGTTGTATAGCGTAAGCTGTGAGTTGAGTCCCAACAATAAGTAAGTGATACGTAAGATCCAACTCAGTTCTTTTCTTCTTGACATGCTCATAGAAACGAGTCAACTTTTTTAATCGGTTATTGTTGTATGAAGTTAAAAATGTTTCATCAGGAAGTATGTGCAATAACAATACAAAATATCATTAAGTTTTATTTTCCAGTCGTTAGTCCACTTCGAAATCCATGCTCTTTGCAATTTATTTCTTGCCGTTTGCTTATTATTATCTACTGCTAAGATTGCCATGTCATCAGCAAACGTAGCCGCACTTGCGCTCTCAAAATCTGGCAAGTCAGACGTATAAATCAAATAGAGAACCGGTCCCAGGATACTTCCCTGTGGAACTCCAGCCTCAATCCTCTTCAACCCCTCTTCTTCTATCTTTATTGTAAAGAATCTGTTAAAAATATATGAATGCAGAAGTTCAGCATAAGTTGAAAAATATAAAGCACATCTTGTCGCGAAAGGCTGCTTTCAACGCAACAGAATTGACTACGTTCAAACTTATGCTCGAGTAGCACGACTTTCAATATTTAGAACGCTATTATCAAAAATTATGAAGAATTTAGTGCTAATCATTTGGATGTGAAAAATGCATTTCTCCATGGACACCTGACTGAAGAAGTTTATATGAAACCACCTCCAGGATTTAAAACTTCTGCAAGTTCTGTATGTACGCTTAAAAGTCCTTATGGGCTTAAATAGGCCCCAAGAATTAGCAACGGAAGCTTTGATCTTTTTGTCAAATCATCTGGTTTACAACAAACCAAAAATGACAAATATGTATACATACAACGTAACATAAAATTTGATATATTGTTGTATGTGGACGATATAATTCTGCTGGAAATGACAGCTCAATGTTAGAACAAATTAAAGCAGCACTAATGAAAGAATTATCAGTGAATGACTTGGAAAAAAGAAGAAACAACAGTGGTATGTTTCTTAGTCAATCACTTTATATTAGAAATGTGTTAAAGCGATTTAATATGGAAGAGTGTAGATCCACGAAGACACTAAAGGAGATACGCCCTTTAAAAGAAATGGGACCAAACGAAAACTGCCCGACCCGCCTTAAGAGCGGTTGTGAACATGTACGGTCATGTGCAATAAAAAGTAAAAGACTAATAAGTTACAGTGTAAGTCATGCTGGAAGAGAATATTGTACTACTTATAATGACTGCAACGTCGTTTTAAATAAAATAAATAGGACAGTTTTTGTGCCATATGTAAATACAAAACAATACTTAAAGATTAATATGGAATGAAAAGTGGAAAAATCTTTATTATTACTGCCTACCCAGAAATTAATATTTAAACTATACAGATGTTGACGAGCACTATTTTTCGAAATCTCGTTTTAGTTTACTTCTAAATTATTTATCCAACACTGGTGCTCATAGAAATCTAGTTATTTTTAAAATTATTAGTGTGCGGTTGAATTAAACTTCAACCAAAAGGCAAAAGTGGGGAGTGACATAGGTTGGTTTGATCATTTAACGCTAACCCTAATTTTGTAATACTAGAAAAATTTGTAATGTTTGCCTAGTATATAATTTCTCGCACTAATGTAAATTCGTCATTATTCATCCACTTGATGAAGTCAACGTTGTAGTGATTTACTATTCTTCCACGATGCGATTACTAAACTCTGATGAATCCCGATCTCCCGATCTAACGTCGTTAGATCGGTAGTTTAGTAATCGCATCGTGGAAGCCTCAGCAACTATCAAGGATTATCCTGATGCTATACGAAGTGCCAATGAATTTGTCGTGCTGAATTGAACAAAACGGTGGCCACTTTAAACAGTTCTTTTGGATGTTGTATTGTTAAATAAATATCTTTATGCCCAATATCTTACTAATAAATTAATTTGAGACATATGTTTATACAGATTTTTTTGTTTATTTTATGTTGGAGAACAAGTACCTACAATAGTGTCGTGCAATTCCGAAACAGCCTATATATATATATATATATATATATATATATATATATGTTGTCACTGGATTCCGGGTTTTCTTCCGCGTTTCCACTGCTTGGTCTTTGGAAAGACCGATGCAGGTTTCTTGACGACGTTTCGGCAAAATCACACTTGCCATCTTCAGGTCTGCGATAACTGTCTGCTTCTGCTTCTTGTTATTCGTAAACTGACGTTTTCGGGATTCGGATGGTGGTTATATATTTCGTTAGCGTGTCGGTTGGTTGCCCTTGGACGAGTGTGTGCATGGTTCCGTGTCGTTGGGCTCGTGTTTGGAGTGTGACGGCTGGTTTGCGATGTAGAAGTATTAGTTTGGTGTTCTTTGTTGGTATCTGTTCTTGTTAGTGCTGGTTTCCATGCTGTTGGTAACCTCTGGGTATCATCTCGTGAATTCAGATTGTTCGGATGTTTTTCAATTTCGATGGCTTCCCTGATGATTCTGGTTTTAGTATGTTCGCTAATAGCTTGGTGTTACTGAAGTCTATCGTGTGGGATGTTTCTTTTACATGTTGAGCCAGAGATGAAGTTTTCTCGTCTTTTCTTACGGAATTTTTGTGTTCGTCTCTTCTTGCGTTTACCCTTCTGTTCGTTTGTCCAATGTAAGTTTTTTCACAGTTGAGGCACGGAATTTCATAAACTCCTTGGTTTTCTAAAGGTATTTTTGTTTTAGGGTTTCGAAGGACTGTACTGATTTTTCTGTCTGCTTTGAATGTTGTTTCAATGTTGTGTCTTCGTAGGATTTTGGATATTCTATCGGTGGTGCCTTTCACATAGGGTAAGTAGGTTTTGGCAGTTGGTGTTTCTTTTTCCTCTTGTGGTGTTGTTGGTTTCGGCTTGGATGCTCTTTTGATAGCAGATTCACTGAAACCATTCTGCTGGAGTGCCTTGTGGAGTTTGTCCATTTCTTGGGTGATGTTATCTTCGTCTGCTAATCTCTGCGATCTTGTCACTAGGGTTTTCACTACTGATTGTAACTGAGCTGGGTGGTGGTGAGACTGAGCGTTCAGATATCTGTCTGTATGGGTGGATTTTCGGTATACCGTGTGACTTAAGTTCCCATTTTCTTTCTTCTTGACCAAAACGTCGAGGAATGGTAATTCGTTGTTCGATTCTATTTCCATCGTAAATTTTATTTTTGGATGGGTTTTGTTTAAATGTTCCAGGAAGATGTAGAGGCGGTCCTTTCCATGTGTCCAGATCACGAAAGTGTCATCGACGTAGCGTAGCCAGAGTTTGGGTTTGTGGGTGGCCGTCCTTAGTGCTGTTTTTTCTAAGTTTTCCATAAAAAGGTTTGCTATTACTGGTGATAGTGGAGAACCCATAGGGGCGCCTTCTATTTGTCTATAGCGCTGATCTTCGTAGATAAAGTATGTGTTTGTCAGACAGTGTTTCACCAAGTTCATTATGTGCACTGGGGGTTGGTATATCCGTTCGATGGTCTCTAGAGCTTCGGCAACTGGTATATTGGTAAACAGTGATACTACGTCGAAGCTTACTAATAACCATTCTGGTTCTACTTTTTCTTGTCTCAATAGATCGATGAAGTGGCTTGCGTTCTTGACGTAAGATTCGGCTTCTTCGACATGAGGTTGTAGTTGTTGGGCTAGGTATCTAGCCAATTGTTGAACAGGTGATCCAATGGAGCTGACTATGGGTCTTAGGGGTGCACCTTCCTTGTGGACTTTAGGTAAGCCGTAGAATTTGGGGCATCTTGATGACTTCTCCCTTGGAATGAGTGTTGTCTGGATTTCCTTGTCGATGGGACTCTCCTTGATTTTAGTTTTGGTTGTTTTCTCCAGGTATGTTGTTGGATCCGTGGAGATTGGTTGGTATGCTGGATCCTCCAAGAGGGTTCTTATTTTGGCGTCGTAGTCGGTTGTGTTCATTACCACAGTAGCATTTCCTTTATCGGCTGGTAGAATAATAATGTTTTCGTTTTCCCTTAGTTGTTTCAATGCCAGGAATTCTTCATGTGATAGGTTTTTCTTTGGCGGTTTGGCTGTCCTTAATATTTGCGATACATCTTGGCGGATAGTCTCGGCCGTATTCTTGTCAATCCCAGCTATAGTTGCTTCTACTCCACAAATTATTTCTTCTACTGGTATGCGGGCAGGAGCTATTGCGTAGTTAAATCCTTTAGCCAAAACATTGTGGGATGCTGCGTCCAATCCATGGGTGGATAAGTTGTATACCACTTTGAGTGGTTTGTTCTCTACTCTGGTGTCTCTGGGTTTTTGTTCTGCTTGCAGGTGGTTGAACTTCTTTATTTGTTTTGCTTTTGTCCAATCGGTATTTGTCTCGGAACGGAATTCACTGAGCTGGTCCAGTATTCTCCAAATTATCGGGTGGATAATGTTGCTGAGGTTCAGATGTAGTTGCAGTAATTGTTTGTTGGTATCATCCAACATTTTTCTAGTCTCGTGGATGGATTCCCTCAGTAGCGCCATACTTGCTTTCTTCAGAATGTTCTTGGTTTGTCTGGTGTTTCTGTTGAACTTCAGTTTCAATGTCTGTGGCACTATGTTTTCCTCTCGGCAACGTTGTAGAAAAATCAGGTCACAAAGCAGTTTGCTTCTTCTTGTTCTTAGTTTTTCGAAGGTCTTGGTTTGGTGTAAAGTCTTCTCCCCGTAAAGACGTAATATGTTCTCTTTCAGGTTTCCGCGGGTAGTAGTATGTGTTGTCACTGGATTCCGGGTTTTCTTCCGCGTTTCCACTGCTTGGTCTTTGGAAAGACCGATGCTGGTTTCTTGACGACGTTTCGGCAAAATCACACTTGCCATCTTCAGGTCTGCGATAACTGTCTGCTTCTGCTTCTTTAATTATTATAATTTGGAGAATACTGGACCAGCTCAGTGAATTACGTTCCGAGACAAATACCGATTGGACAAAAGCAAAACAAATAAAGAAGTTCAACCACCTGCAAGCAGAACAAAAACCCAGAGACACCAGAGTAGAGAACAAACCACTCAAAGTGGTATACAACTTATCCACCCATGGATTGGACGCAGCATCCCACAATGTTTTGGCTAAAGGATTTAACTACGCAATAGCTCCTGCCCGCATACCAGTAGAAGAAATAATTTGTGGAGTAGAAGCAACTATAGCTGGGATTGACAAGAATACGGCCGAGACTATCCGCCAAGATGTATCGCAAATATTAAGGACAGCCAAACCACCAAAGAAAAACCTATCACATGAAGAATTACTGGCATTGAAACAACTAAGGGAAAACGAAAACATTATTATTCTACCAGCCGATAAAGGAAATGCTACTGTGGTAATGAACACAACCGACTACGACGCCAAAATAAGAACCCTCTTGGAGGATCCAGCATACCAACCAATCTCCACGGATCCAACAACATACCTGGAGAAAACAACCAAAACTAAAATCAAGGAGAGTCCCATCGACAAGGAAATCCAGACAACACTCATTCCAAGGGAGAAGTCATCAAGATGCCCCAAATTCTACGGCTTACCTAAAGTCCACAAGGAAGGTGCACCCCTAAGACCCATAGTCAGCTCCATTGGATCACCTGTTCAACAATTGGCTAGATACCTAGCCCAACAACTACAACCTCATGTCGAAGAAGCCGAATCTTACGTCAAGAACGCAAGCCACTTCATCGATCTATTGAGACAAGAAAAAGTAGAACCAGAATGGTTATTAGTAAGCTTCGACGTAGTATCACTGTTTACCAATATACCAGTTGCCGAAGCTCTAGAGACCATCGAACGGATATTCCAACCCCCAGTGCACATAATGAACTTGGTGAAACACTGTCTGACAAACACATACATTATCTACGAAGATCAGCGCTATAGACAAATAGAAGGCGCCCCTATGGGTTCTCCACTATCACCAGTAATAGCAAACCTTTTTATGGAAAACTTAGAAAAAACAGCACTAAGGACGGCCACCCACAAACCCAAACTCTGGCTACGCTACGTCGATGACACTTTCGTGATCTGGACACATGGAAAGGACCGCCTCGACATCTTCCTGGAACATTTAAACAAAACCCATCCAAAAATAAAATTTACGATGGAAATAGAATCGAACAACGAATTACCATTCCTCGACGTTTTGGTCAAGAAGAAAGAAAATGGGAACTTAAGTCACACGGTATACCGAAAATCCACCCATACAGACAGATATCTGAACGCTCAGTCTCACCACCACCCAGCTCAGTTACAATCAGTAGTGAAAACCCTAGTGACAAGATCGCAGAGATTAGCAGACGAAGATAACATCACCCAAGAAATGGACAAACTCCACAAGGCACTCCAGCAGAATGGTTTCAGTGAATCTGCTATCAAAAGAGCATCCAAGCCGAAACCAACAACACCACAAGAGGAAAAAGAAACACCAACTGCCAAAACCTACTTACCCTATGTGAAAGGCACCACCGATAGAATATCCAAAATCCTACGAAGACACAACATTGAAACAACATTCAAAGCAGACAGAAAAATCAGTACAGTCCTTCGAAACCCTAAAACAAAAATACCTTTAGAAAACCAAGGAGTTTATGAAATTCCGTGCCTCAACTGTGAAAAAACTTACATTGGACAAACGAACAGAAGGGTAAACGCAAGAAGAGACGAACACAAAAATTCCGTAAGAAAAGACGAGAAAACTTCATCTCTGGCTCAACATGTAAAAGAAACATCCCACACGATAGACTTCAGTAACACCAAGCTATTAGCGAACATCGAACATACTAAAACCAGAATCATCAGGGAAGCCATCGAAATTGAAAAACATCCGAACAATCTGAATTCACGAGATGATACCCAGAGGTTACCAACAGCATGGAAACCAGCACTAACAAGAACAGATACCAACAAAGAACACCAAACTAATACTTCTACATCGCAAACCAGCCGTCACACTCCAAACACGAGCCCAACGACACGGAACCATGCACACACTCGTCCAAGGGCAACCAACCGACACGCTAACGAAATATATAACCACCATCCGCATCCCGAAAACGTCAGTTTACGAATAACAAGAAGCAGAAGCAGACAGTTATCGCAGACCTGAAGATGGCAAGTGTGATTTTGCCGAAACGTCGTCAAGAAACCAGCATCGGTCTTTCCAAAGACCAAGCAGTGGAAACGCGGAAGAAAACCCGGAATCCAGTGACAACACATACTACTACCCGCGGAAACCTGAAAGAGAACATATATATATATATATATAATGGTAGAATTAGGGTTTAGGTAATTTTGTAAATAAAACTCCTATTTTCGGCTTTGTGACGTTTCGGTCCTCCTTCAGAACCTTCATCAGACCTTTATTAGGTGTAGATAAAAAACATATTAAGTTTTGCTCATTGTAAGATAAAATCAATTAACAATGCTGAAAATCTATGTATACTTACATTTGCCGATGGCCTATGTATTTGTTCTAATACTTGCATCTTAATTTTATGACACTTTAAAATTTAACATTAACAAATATCAATTAAAAAGTTATTACGGCACATTTAAAATTAAAGTTCTCAAGAATTATGTACTTAATAATTACTATCTTGAAAGAAATTCTGAATGTAAAGTCTAGAGTCCCTCCTATACTTCTTTCATAGTCTCATGCACTCGCATGTTTGTCTCCATCGGCAAGAAAAACTTTTCGTCCGAAACACACAAAACAAGGAAAACAAAAAAGGGAATATCGTTTTATTTCTTACTGTTATTCTATGTATTTATGTACTCATATTGATAAATTTTGTATTTAACTTTATTATTTTCAAATATAATTATGAGGGAAAACACAAATCAAGAAATCACTGTGTTATGCCAATTTTAATTGTATTTTCCTCGCTAATTGTGGCAAAAACGCTCCATATATATTACTGAAATTCTGTGAGTCCGACTTACAATTTATACCGTGCGTTAGGGTTTTGATGGTCAGTGTTTCTAAGAAAGTTCTTCGAGTGTAGTTGGGTTCTTTGAAAATAATTCTTGTGTTATTAAAATCCGCTGTATGGTTTGTGGTAGATATATGACGTGCCAAAGCACAACCCTGCGGCTTCACTCTGACGTCACTGATGTGTTGGGTGATTCTATTTTTTAATCTTTGTTTCGTTTGTCCCACATATTATTTACAAAATTACCTAAACCCTAATTCTACCATTGCGGTAGTAAGCTACATACATAGTGATATACGTCATCAGTTAAAAAACTGAATTTCGTCGAGCATTTTATATATATATATATATTTATTTCACAAATTTAAATAATAAATTTAAGCTATGACCCTTAAAGAAGAAGAAACTAGGTACAAATTAAGTTTAGAATTGAATTTGTAATGCTTTTTGTGCCATTTTGGACGTATTATTAGCCACCAGTGCATGTAGATGTTCTTTAGATATAATTTTTATCTAGTAGACAGTTACTTTTTTAGATAAACTTCCCTAGAACAGAATAGCTTTTAAGAAATCACAAAAAGCATAGGTATCGGCGTGTGGGCTATTTTTACAATTAAGTCCAAATAATTTTCTAACACGTCTTCTTCTAAACGTCATAGTAGCAAATCTGAGTGCATTCAGATAAGTTTCACTCTCGATTAATGCAACGGGGAGCTATAGAAGAATTAAGGAAGATGGAATATACAGACAGCATGCCACTCCGCATTTTTTGAAGTCCGTAACAATCTAGTAAAAATATCGCTAAACAGTTTAGCATGTACTCGTTTTCTTTGTACTGCTTGTGACTGTACAGTAGATATCAACAAAACGCAAGCAGAACGCATTGGAGAATTCTACAATATAAAAGGAATCTCGACCTATGAATTATTTTATGAAATACAGCAAACGTCAAACCTGGTTTGTTACGCTGGGTCTGACTAGGCCGGGGCCGTCGATAGAAAATCCACTTCAGGATACTTTATTGAGGTATTTGGTGCAAATGTGTGTTGGACTACGAGGAAGTAATTTACTATAGCATTGTTTTCAACCGAAGCAGAATGCATCGCCTTGGCAATTGCAGCTACGGAACTTATGTGGTTGAAGGGTTTGCTAAAATGGCTAAAAGTACCAGTGCAAGAACCAGTAACAATGTTTGAAGACAATCAGACATGCATCATGTACTACGAAAGTGTGAATATAAAAGACTAAAACATGTGGGTCTGAAGTATAACTTTATTAAAGACCTCTTCAACAACAAGGTTGTTGATGTACAATATATTTATAAGTACGAAGGAACAAAAGGCGGATACATATTTTAACTAAAGGACTGACAACACAACAGAGCCATTTGAATATATGCGCTATTATGTCGTAGTGTATAAATGTGAATTTGCGAACCAACAAATTGAACAATTTTATGTTGGCAAAAGATTTAAGATACAGAAATGTAATGACAAAAATAGGTTGGTAACATTTTATGTAAACAAATAAACGTTAAGAAGTTGTATGAGTTTTTTTTTACTTTGAATTTTCAAGAATAATTTTTTTAAATTAAAGTAATTATGCTGGAAAACATTAACAGAGTCAAAATGAAGAACATACTAATACAGAGAACAATGATCAACGATAAGCGACAGTGTAGTCGTATTCTTTGATTTATTCCACTTTCACGAGTGATAACCACGAAGTACACTCAGAAAACGCTTTTATATATTTAAATACACAAAACAAATTGTAATAATTTTAATTTTTTTAAATTAGGATTATAAAATGATTATATTTCTACATTTAAAATGTATCTTTTATGTACTTCTTATTATACACCGTGTCCAGAAATTCGCGGATAAACTTCAGGTAGAACCATTCTAAGATTAATTCTGAGTAAATAATCAAAATACAAAAAAGTAAAAAAGTTGTAGGGTCTGTCGTTAAGCCATACGGATTATTTAAAAAAAGTGTAAGTTTGGCAACACCGTATTATAGCAGTTATCATACAACAATACAAATCCTAAGCACGAACTAGGAGTTTTATTCGTATTTGAAAACCCAGTGCTTTTTATTAACTACTTTATTAAAACTAAAGTTAATGTTAAAAAATTGATAAAACATATTTAATAGTACAATAACACATGAAATGATTAAAGTAAGTGTTCAAACTGGTAGCCATTAGTTTCCAGACAGAGCTGTAGTCTTCGAGGAATAGAATTTAATACGCGTTGTAACATATCAAGAGTAATTAATTGAAGTGTGGCGGTAATTCTATTAATTACTTCTTGTTCATTGGCTGAAGGCGTCGCATATACTTTTTCTTTTAAAAAGCCCCAAACAAAGAAGTCGAGAGGATTAATATCTGGGGACCTTGCAGGCCACGATATTGGTCCATTACGTCCGATCCACCTGTTCGGAAAGTTTTCGTTTAACCATGCCCTTGAAAGTCGAGCATTGTGAGCTGGTGCACCGTCATGTATGTAAAGCATGTTGAGCCTGAGATTTAATGGAACATTATCCAGCACTTCCTCTAAAACATTCACGTATTCAATTGCATTTACACGATTGGGAAGAAATATTGGTCCAATAATGCGAAGGTTTAAGATGCCTAGCCATACATTTACAGAAAACCTTCTTTGATGTCCAAATTCTCTGAATGCTCTAGGATTCTCATCCGCACAAAAATGGAAATTATGGCTATTAAATACTCCGTCTCTTGTAAACAAGCATTCGTCGCTCCGAAGAATATGGCATAGAAAGTTCGGTTCTAGGTGACTTCTGTTTAAAATTGTATTACAGAACATTATTCTATTCACATTGTCATTTCTATACAATGGTGGCACTTTTGTTACATGAAACGGCCGCAAAAGGTTTTGTGTTAGCACTGAATGATCTGTTGACTTACTGGGGACATTCATTTCTCGAGCTATTTGTCTAGTGCTGCAAGTAGCATCTGCGTGAATAGTATCCAAAATTTGTTCTTTTAACTGAACCGTACGGCGTTCCAAAGGTCTGCCTGCGTCATAATAATTAGATCTAAAAATACCATATTCACGAAGGCGCTGATCTAATCTTCGGAATGTGTTGGTAGATGGGTGCCGCCGGTATGGATAACATATTTCGTATTCCTGTTTTGCCATATTCGCATTGCCGTTGCAAAATCCGAATACCATATACATCTTAGCATATTCATTAAAAGTATACATCATAAAATCGCACAATAATGATAACTAGGTACATAAAGCGAAAAAACTAAACTTTCATTTTACAAACGTCAAAATTTGACAACGAGCTTTATATTGCAACCGAATATTTTTCTTGTCCAAGGTTGCCATATGTACTTTAAGGTAAAAAGTGCAATTGACGAAATGTTGAAAATGCGAAGTATTGGCATTATTCGATTAGTAACATCAACGCTGTGCTACATAAATCTATTTTACTGTAAACAGCAATGGTTATTCGTAAAAGATTTCAAAATGTTCAATTATTTCCAGCCGTATATTTTCAATTTTGATGGCCTCGTGTGGTATATTGAAAGACCATACAAGTTTTTTGTATCAGGATTGTTGACTTAGAATTAATCGTAGAATCGTTTTACGTGAAGTTTATCCACTGTGATCGTTTTCTAAACACGAAAAAAGTAGTTGTTTGTGTCAAATCAATAAACATCATAAAACAACTTCTTGTCTAGCTAATATGTCAAAATGAAGAACAAACTGTTTACCAAATTGGAAAGAGAGATTAAAGATGATAGTAGGGAAAATACTCATAGGCATCATGGACTCTTTCATTTGTTTCTGTAAATATTACGGAATTTTGTGATGTGGCATAGGAACACAGGAGCTTATGCCAAAAACAGGTGTGCTTAGTTTGAGAAAAGTATCTTAGATAATTCACGCAAGGACAGGGCACGTTTCATCAAAAAAGGGGAAATATGGAATTGCTACTTCCTACGGTCTTTGACTTTTGATTTTTTGAAAAAAATTTATGTCTTATAAAATATTGCTACATCAGAATTCTAAGAATTGTAATTATATCATTGAATGACAGTTGAAGTTCCTTTGTTAAGTTGTGTATGTTGACATATACTGGACTTACACTGGAATCTGAATTGCATGTTAAATAAAATGAAATTTAGTGATAATAATGCTTTGGATGAATCCAATACCAAATATAGGTGTCAGCGTAATATGCTCCTCCGAGTGGTCTCATCCTACAGGACAGTATAAGAATAATACAGGACAGTATAAGAATAATACCTTAACGGAATGGCAGAGAAGGTGGGACATGGAGTTTGTGAAAGCGCAATGGACAAAACGCCTGATAGGGCATATAGAAGGCTGGCTTGCATGTAAGCACCGTCAAATTGATTATTTTTTAACACAGGCACTAACAGGCGCGCGTTCGCAAAACGTATAAATAAGGATGATACTGATATATGTATGTACTGTGGAGACATTGATACAGTGGACCACACTCTTTTTGCATGCCCTAAGTGGCACAATATCAGGGAGAGCTCTCAAAGAACATTGGGGTGTATGGTAACACCAGATACACTAGTACCAACTATGCTCGAGTCGTCACAAAAATGGACAATGTTGCGCAATATGATAAGGGTGTTAATGTCAAAGAAGGAAACCGATGAAACACACAGACAAAATCGTGCTCATTAAAGAGTTGTGAAAGAAAGTTTCGGGTTATAGGGCTGCCGGCAGTATCTGATGATATATCAACAATAGTTCCAGATACTATTTGAGGGCATTGAGGGGTTTTAGTGGGTGAGAGTCCCACATGCCAATCTGCGATCGAGCCAAGCACTTGGTGTGCATAATGCATTTCCCCTGACAAAAAAAAAACCAAATATAGAATTAATTTCGTTGTAGGGTTTTATAAACTAAGTCAAAAGGAAGAAGAACACCATATACAAAATTGTACAATAAATTGACGGATTGGAATACACAAATTTATATTTAATAGATAAATTATGCAATTTAAAACAAATGTGAGGCATTTTATGAAAAAAATGACTGGCAACTGAGCACACATTGTCATTTGTTTTTTGATATAATTTAAGACGTTTAAGATTAGACCAGGCATATTATTTATACCTACACCTAAGCTATACTAACATGAGGTTGTTATTATGAGGTTTTTGAATGGGAAATTACCGTTCTACAATTTCGATATAAACAAGTTATATTCTCGGGGAGTGGAGGCGTCCGTTCCGACTGGCTGGCGGATCCATCGCTGCAGGATCTTCTGGCCGAAAGGTATCTTAATCAAAATATATAGGTGAATCCGAAAATTAAAAAAATAATGTAGGTGATTTTTTTATAAATAATAAGACTAATAACCAGTTTCATGACAATACGGGGTCCTATAAACCCCAATTTAATATTTTTATGTTTAATATACAATGATAATCAAACAAAATCAATCTAATTGACCTTTTTCTGAAGAATAATAATCTTATGCTTCTCTTGTTTTGTGAGCATTGGCGAAGCCAACCTCAGCTAGACTTAACTGTAATAAATAACACTAGCCGACACTGCCTTAAAAGTATAAAATTTTAGTATTTTGCATTGTTTTAAACATAAAAACTATATTCTAACATAGGGTATCACGTCACATTTTCAAAATAAATTTCTTATCTGTTTTCACTAAGATTAACGTAAAATTAAAAATTAAAAAAGTATTGTAACAAGCTAGAGCATGTTCGCGGCTATACCTTGAAGGGCAGCCGCAACTACAATGAATGCGATTTTACGCATTCCAGAGAGAAGTAGAGGATTATAATATATTAGTCATCGCGGAATATACTAAAATGGAAACTACTGGAATCAATACGTGCATATATGAGAATAGAAAACCTTGCAAGAGGCTGTAAAAATTCTCCGGACAGTTTTTGTTATGTTAGTGGTTCATATGTTAGAAAATCGCAAAAGAAGCCTTTAATTGAATTAATTCAAAGATTTGATGAACAATATTTTAGCTTCAAAATTAAAAATCAAGACAAGTTATGTCAAATTAACTCAGTGGAACAAAAACAAGAATTCTTCTGAAGTCCTGCCAGAAAGGCCTGGCGTGACCCAGCAGATCACTGTTACTTCTCTCTTGTAAAAATTGAAGGGGTTTCAAAAAGAAATAAACACAAAGTCATGTATGCAGGCAGTCCATATGTAAGCAAACCTTTGAAAAGAACTGATTTTGAGCTTCCAACTCCAATGCATTCAAATTCTTCTGCAAATTCCACGGAGAAGGAAGATATAAACGATATTTGAATTTGTCATTTTCAGGTGATCCGACGTATGTTCCTTTTGACAAACCACATCTCATTACTCAATCAGATCTGAGTGATTTGATATCAGATTTGGGTTTAACCAAACAAAATTCACAAATTTTCCTTTGTGTGCCGTTAAGTGTTTTTGTATTCTTGATACTATTAAACATTCAAATATTTGTTATGTCGAGATTTTTGTACTTATCTATTTCTTTTTATAACTTCTGTATAACAAATTTTCTAAATACACTATTATTGTTTATCTGCTAGCTTAGTATGATTATAACTATAAAACTATACGCGGTGGAACGATTATGCCTTCAGTTAAACAGTGTAAAAACTGTACACCCATTTTTCCAACAGTTATTAAAAAAAATTTAAATTGTCAGCGAGTGTAATTATAGGTTAGTATCAAAATTCTGTCGTAGCGACTATGTGCATGGCGGTTCTGCTATATTTGATCGTGAAGAATTCTCAACGTGCAAGCCGATAAAAACTGTTGATGTATATTCAATTGAGAGAATTTTTAAGTACTCGGGTATTTCCTTCTGTGGGGACTTTTGCATTGTAAACGATTACAGACCACCGAGTAGGTGTTTTGTGTATTGTTGTCAGAATTAGTTACATTTGTATTGGGGAAGTTTTAAGTTTAGATTTTTAGTTATGTGTGGTGATTTTAATATTGACCGCTTTCAAAATAACCTTGATTGTAGAATTTTGAGTGATATTTTCTGGTATTTTTGCTCGACGTCTTTGTTAACTGACACCACGCGCGTTTTTACGACGACTAGATATGTCATTTGCACTAGTATTTATTATGGAGTTACTAGCATACCTCAAGCATTAATGTTGATACTGCTTTTTCCGATCACTTTAGTCAGATTGTAAATTGCGATAGAGGAGTGGATATTGATGAAGATGGTGGCCGCGAGATTGCATACCGGAGTTTCTCGCATTCGTCCATTAATGAATTCAAAAACATGCATGCGGCTGAAGGCAAACGGACTTTGGCGGCTCTGACGTAGATCAGGCGTTTGATAGCTTTTTGGGGCACTTCCAGTGGTGCTTTAATACTGTTTTCAAAAAAAAAAAATTACAAACGAATTTCATTATCAGCCAAGAGTAGCAGCAAGAAACTACGTTTTCCTAGTGAATTACAAGTTGAACTATATAACGGAGGATTCGGAGGAGGTGGCCAACTTTTTTGGCAACTACTTTTCTTCCATTGTCAGATACGATCTGGGATCTCATTTTGGAGCCGACGACGCCGTTGGCTGTACTACTGGCTGTATTGTCCCTTACACGATGTTTTGTGGTTCTATTGTTTCTGGAGACATCATAGACATTATAAAGTGTTTACCTAATAAAAGAATTTTAGGTCTGGATGACATTCCCATTAGTGTCATGTGTGATGGAGGTGGCAAAACATCTCTCCCCACTTCGTGAATCTATCGATTAGTTTGGGAACATTTTCTACAGCTTTGAAATCATCTGTTGTAATACCTATTCATAAAAGAATTAAGAGGGATCTCTACTCCCAGCCGCTGAGGCCACTGTAGACAGTTTGATTTCTCCATAAAATTAACCGTAAATATTAATCAATTTTTACTTTTTTTATACCAAATGAAAGATAATTCGAATATCTATGTACGCCTAGTAATATTTTTTCTAAAGATGTTTTAGAAATTGTTATAATTAGTAGCAGAAGTAGGTCAATATTAGACATTTTGTCGAATTTATTTTGAAATAAATAAAAAGAAATTCAAAATTTTACTACTAAGCATACGTATATTTGAGTTTTCTCTACAAATTGATGTAATTATTTATAGCATTGGCCGAAATTTGATCTTAATTTTAAGGGGAAATCGAAACCCCTGCAGTGATAATGTTTATGATTTTTGTACATTGTCAAATGGACTGGCCCGTCCAGTAGAGATCCCTCTTAATCATTCCAATATTGAGAACTATAAATCAAATGTGCTGACTAGTGTCTTCTCTAAAATGGATACAAGACGATACACCGTGTTAATCCTGCTTGATTTGTCCAGAGCCTTTGACCCCGTTAATTGTCATTTTTTTAGTAGTAAGATCTATACGCCGACTTTTAAATGTTCAAATTAAAAGCCACGGTAATCGACGTAAAAATTAAATATCTAACATTTTGAAATTAAACCCTTCCATTATTAAGTAGTCGTTTCTTAAACTTAACCCTAGGAGCGCAAAAATAATATAACAATAAATTATCTTCATTAAACCTTGTAAGTATCGAGGCAGCGTTTTTAAATTCGCGGAATGGAGGAATTGGATGTTGGTGGGAGAGCTTTTTCGTATCATAACGTCCAGTGACTCATTGTTACTATAAATATAAAGTTTTAACACAATCGCAGCAGTAATCTTGAAACTATCGTCGACCAAGCAACTTTATCGCGCGGTTATTAAGTTTCTTATAGAACAAGGAAAGTCTGTTTGTACCATATTGGAGGCGATATCATCGGTTTACGAGGATTCTTGCCCGGGAAAAGCATTGTTTTTAAATGGCACAGTCATTTCATGCAAGGCAGAGAATCATTTGAAAACAACCCAAGACCGAGGCGAACTATCGAAATGACAATTCCAGAACTTTTTAAAAAGGTGAAAATCAATAATGGAAGATTCTCCGCTAAATAAGATATAATTCGCAGGAACGACTGGAGTATCTTACATAACTATTATTATAATTCTTCATCATTTTGTCATGACTAAGGTCAGCGGAAGATGGGTGCCGAGAATGCTCACGATGCCGCAAAAACAGCAGCATGTGGAATGTTCCCGTGCGTTTTTGATCCAGGGATGCTGTATTATGAACCTGAGTCTAAAACAAGACTTGAAGCAGTGGCATATAAAAGGTACATCACCACTCAAGAACTTTAAGGTGCCAGTCAGCTAGAGAACTCATGGCAACTGATTTTTAGGACTCAGAAGGAATCCTGTTACTTGATTACAAAGATAAAGGCGTTTCCATAACTGGAAAATACTGCGCATCAATCGTGGATTGGAGCGTCGTATTTTCCAGTTATGTGGTGGTTAAAAGAAGTCATTAAATAAAAAAGAAAGGAAAAAGTGACCAACGGTGTCTTGCACGACAACTCTCCCGTCCACAAGAGTCCTCTTCCACTAACAACCTTGGATAAAGTGTGCTTCGATATTTTGAATCACCCACCCTATAGTCCAGACCTGACTCCTAGCAATTGTTACCAGAGCTGCGTGGAAAGAAATTTAGGAGCGATGAAGAAGTAATGGACGCAATTTCGGCGATAAACAAAACATTTTTTTATGAAGGCATGCATAAGCTAATTGAAAAATGTGAAAATGTATTAAGGTTGTAGGTGAATATATTGAAAGAAGAAAAATAATTCTGTATTTTTATTTTTTCTCCTTTCCCCTCATTCCCCGAAATCTCGTACAATAGTACAAGAAAAAGAGACGATGTAACCTACCTCCATGCCATGGCCAACTGGAGACAAGAATATATTTCTAGACATTTTACTTACCGATAAATGTAAACTATTGTTCTAAATGTGCGGAACATACCTAAAATGTATCATATATTAACAAGGCGGGATAGATGATCCTCATGAATCGCCCATTCTTTGTATTAAACTAACATGTTTAATAAAACAGGTTTAATAAATTTTTAATATTATTATTATACAGTCTCTATCAAATAAAATTCTTAATTTGTCAAGAAGTCTTATGAAGGTAAGGTAACTTTTGAGGCAACAATGAATTTTGTTTGTTTGTTGGAATACATTGCAATAATGAATTAACTAAATATACGTTGTTAGTACAAGAGAGCTAGTTATAATTTGGTGATATATATCTGATTCACTAGTTGAAAGCTTAAATTTTATATGAAGTTCATGAATGATATTCGGTATTTAAAAAAAAAATAAGGTGTGGCCACCACACGACTTTCTTACACGTATGAAAGTGTTACTTCCGGTCCGAATTTTGAAATTTCATTTATACAAAAAATATTCCAAATCCAACTCTAAATACTTTTGTACTCTTCATAAATATATATAGAATGCATAATTTACGACATATTTCCAAAAAATCGTTATTCGGTAAGAGTAAAAGTGTTACTTCCGGTCCGAATTTTGAAATTTTTTTTATACAAAAGATATTTAAAAGTACATTCTAAATACTTTTATACTCATAATGTATCTGCCTAGAAAGCATGACTTGCGAGATATTCGCAAAAAACTGATTTTCGATAAGAGTAAAATACCTACTTCCGGTAATAATTTCGAAAAACTTTATTAACACAATCTTTTTCAAATTTAATTTTGAGTACATTTGAATTCTTTATAAATTTGTTTAAACTTAGTAATTGACAAAATATTTGCAAAATTCGATTTTTTCACTGAAGTAAACTACTACTTCTGGTCTGCCGGTTTTGCTCAAAATCTAATCAGTTCTCAAGAGGAGATTATATTCGTAAACACAAAATTTGGAATTGATATCTGTAACGGTTTGACCGCTATCGTGGTCACAGACAAACAGACACACAGACAGACAGACACACAGACATTTTTTAAAAACCACTTTTTTGGTATCAGGGGACCTCAAAACGTGGACATCTGCAAAAATCTCGAGGTCGAAAATTTTCATCACAATACTTCCTTATACTACGTATAAGAAAGTAAAAAATTTACGAAAAATATTTTTCAGTGTGGCGAATATGATAACCGTAAGTTTGATTTAATTGTGTAGCGCTACCATTTGGATCCTATTGAAGTGTTTGAAGCAGTAATTAAAATTATAAATTAGAAAAAACGTAAGTTGTGAAACGATCAATGCCAAAGCCTCATATAAGCTGTCATTATTAACAAGGGACACTTAGCAATATATTAATGAGAAGTTTGTACAAATTATTGCTTGTACGCTGGATTTTCTAAAGTAATAAAATTATAATTCATATAAAAATTTGAATTAATATTTAATATAAGTATATTGTTTTATTTATATTTCAATTTATAAAACTTTATTACTAAAAATACATGAAAAATGTGAGCTGAAAGGTGTAGCATAGGTTGTAAATATTTTATACTATCTGGTAGATATGATGACTCCTGCATGTGATATCCCATACTGACACCTGTACAGCTATATGCAGAAATACTGGGTGTTTCTTGGAAAAAAAAATATCAACGGTAAAAATCGATCAAGCAACTGGTTATTCCTAGTAAAAACACTGGTACAATGGAGAATTGTCGGCCATCTGTTGCTCCTTGATTTTAGAAATGAGAAAACCGCGCCCCATTTCAAGGTTAACAGCTGTTAACGGCTCATATTTGTAGCTCTTTTATGTATTTAAATTACATTTCAAATAGAGGTATCAATGATGTGAATTATTGCAAATATTAAGATGGAACTAATACTTATAACTTACCGTCTCTTTTGGAACTTATGTGGCCATAAAGTCTACTGAGATCAATTGCCATGACAACGTGAGGGATGGCTGCACATACAGCTACTACCACAGTTACAAGCAGTAGCGGATGCGGGGCCATGGCCACACGCACCATGGCTTTTGCAGAACACAACTTAAGGGACGGAGAATCACTTCTAACAAACACCCTTTCCGTATCTGACTACTATATAAATTGGTGTCCCAAGCCTGCGTCACAACGCATTACCAATACGAGAAACTTAGCCCTGTGCGCATACACCCACCAACAATAATCAATAAATGTGGGACTAATATGAAAATGGAAGAGCATACATATATATAGATATATTTTCCATTACCTTACCACTATAACAATTAGTTATTCTCATTAACTCTATTGAAACTTTATCCTTTAATTCCAAGGAAGGAAAATGTAATTTTTGCCTTCCAGCGCTGTTATTCGAGAATGCAAATTAGGGCCTGAAAATGCATCATGCTCTTTTCTAGGTATAATATGTAATCTATATCCAGTGTGAAAAATAATCTTTTACGATGATAATTTTGATATCGTCTTTAATAATAATAATAGAAACATGTATATACAACAGTACTAATTTCTGTTATCTAATTATATACCTACTTATATATATAACAGGAAAAAGAGAATATTGGGTAAATTCCGCTGTAGTGCAACCGTAGACACGTGTTTCTGACTAATTGGTCATCATCAGTACGGTGTAGCCAAGGAATAAGGTGGGATATCCTTGGAGATAGAAGCATACACGGAAGACCATCAGGCGACAGACCACCATTTGCAGCTTCTTCGGTTTTGAAGACAACAACTAACATCGCCACGAGGAAAACATTGTCAACCTGCGTGCCATCCGAAACCCAGGAAAGATAATTAATAAAAGGATTATCGCGGATACATAAAATAAAACAGGAAAAAGAGAATCAGTACGGTGTAGCCAAGGAATAAGGTGGGATATCCTTGGAGATAGAAGCATAGTCAGAAACACGTGTCTACGGTTGCACTACAGCGGAATTTACCCAATATTCTCTTTTTCCTGTTTTATTTTATGTATCCGCGATAATTCTTTTATTGATTATCTTTCCTGGGTTTCGGATGGCACGCAGGTTGACAATGTCTTCCTCGTGGCGATGTTAGTTGTTGTCTTCAAAACCGAAGATCTTCTAACTGAAGCTGCAAATGGTGGTCTGTCGCCTGATGGTCTTCCGTATATGCTTCTATCTCCAAGGATATCCCACCTTATTCCTTGGCTACACCGTGCTGATGACGACCAATTAGTCAGAAACACGTGTCTACGGTTGCACTACAGCGGAATTTACCCAATATTCTCTTTTTCCTGTTTTATTTTATGTATCCGCGATAATTATTTTATTGATTATATATATATATATATATATATATATATATATACATATATATATTATGCTATTTTATTATTATAAATTATTGACCATATGTATTAATATAATCTCAATGTGGGTGTGGATTCAATTTTACTTAATAGGTATCCTCCGAGTGATAGTGTGGATCCATCCTATGCATTATTTTGCCCTATTATACTTATTTCCAAAGATTCTAATTATTTAAAAAAATAAACTTCAGATTTTTAATTCAAAATTTATAGGTTATTTATTTTGACAATGAATGTCAAGTATTGGAACAACTTGGAAACACAAAAATCACTGTTCATATTTTACATCGAAAAAACATTATTGTCTTGAAGCTTCGAGACTTTTAATTGTTGGTATCATTATTGAAATATACTTCTAATTTCTTAATATGTTAAAGTATTATTACTTATTGTAAAATTTTTCCACTAATTCGACAAGTTATTCACATCAATATTCATATTTACTTAACTTACATTTTGTTAAAGTGAAATTTTAAAAAAAATTAACATGGCAGCTATATAACCGTCAACAATTTTTTAAAGGAATTAAATTTTAATTTTAAATTTTATTGAAGAGGAGATATTTCTGTTTCCTCGCATTTTTACGAGTGTAAGTATGCCTCTAAATATCTATCAATATGAAGTACTTCTTTCTTATAAGCTTATATTTTATCGGTTAAGTATCTATACATGTATATTTTTATATTTTTTTACCTTGTAGCTTGGTTTGAAAATTAGTTCGAAATCCTGATGAATATTTATAGATGTGATTTCTGAATATTCTGTTCTTCAATTGACACAGGAAAGCAAACTCCTACTCCAAATCTGAAGATGTTCGATGGATTCGCTGAAGTTTTCACAAGTAGAACTGTATTTATTATTTCACACGACGAACAATTTATTTTCACTTTCGAATTACGGCACTAATATTTCTGGACTATTATTTACCAAGGTACATACATCCATAACCAAACATTCAATTAAAACATGCATTAATGACATCAACATAACCTAACTAAAGGAAGTATTCAGTTTAACGTGTAAAACATAATTTAAGACTTTCTCTTTTATATGTTTCAAACAACAACAATGTAGCTGAATGACATCACAGCTAAATAATTCACTACAATATATATATTCGTATATATTCGTATGAAACTACATGACAGGTACAAAAAAAGAAACATAAATTATATAACAAAAGTAGAAATATATTTAAAAGGGCCATAACTGCAGGGACCCTCTAAAACACTGCACCATTTGGTCTTGGATGTAGGAAAAAAACCTGCAGAATAAAAAACCTCCAACACAGCGTCACAATACTAGAGGTCTTTAGTTATTAAGATCCAAGCAACAGCCTCTGGAGTTAAATTATGTAAATCTGTGTATCCAAATTCAAACTTAGCTAGAAAACATTCTTCAACAATATGTTTAACTGCTTCAATCTCAGCTCCGCAATCACAAGCTGGACTCGCAATCACATTCCGCTTGAATAACATACTATTGCACCTTCCATGACCCGTCCTAAGACGATTCAACTTACACCAAATTTTTCTTGGTTGTGTAAAAGGATCATCTATTAATTGTTTATTAAACACTTCAAATTCTAACCAAAGAGATTTCCAGAGGTCATTAATCGAAAATTGTTGATTTAGGAATTCTTCCTTCCAAATTGGACTACGTGATTTCAATCTATAAGGTGGTAAGTTCTGAAGATCTTGAGTAATTAAATATAAATTAGGAAAATATTGATATTTATCCCAACAACGTTTTAAAGCCAATTTTCTTCTTAACTGATGAGGATAAATGTTAGCCAGGACGTTGAGCCAAGGAAGTGGAGTAGATTTTACTGTGCCCGTAATAATTCGAAGTGTACAATTTAACTGAATATCTACTTTACCAACATGTACGCTATTCATCCAAACTGTACTACAATATTCAGCAGCAGAAAACACCAATGCAAGAGCGGACGTACGTAAAATGTCTGCATAAGCTCCCCAATTTGAACCAGCCAGCTTCTGTAAGATAATATTTTCTTGTTTTAATATTCATACGCAATTTATCAATATCTTGTTTATATGTTAACGATGTATCCAGAGTAACTCCTAGGTATGTTGGATTAAAATTATGTCTTAGAACGGTACCATTAAAGGATACTATAAGTTTTTTTTATGTTTTTCGTTATTCTTAAGATGGAAACAAGAAACTTCTGACTTAGATGGGTTAGGACATAACCTCCATTTTCTAAAATAATCACCGAGAATCAATAGATCTTCGTTTAAATTAACTTCAATTTGATTGAAATTATTGTGTTGATAAGCAATTGCCGTGTCATTAGCGTAGATGAGTTTTCTAGAAGTCGTATCTGGTAAATCACTTGTATATAGATTAAAGAGAAGAGGAGATAATACCGATCCTTGAGGTAAACCATTATATAATATTTTAAATTTACTACTTTCTCCATTGATAAAAATTCTAAATTTACGATTTGTAAACATATTTTCCATAAGTTTAATTAAATTACCAACACATTATATAATTTTAAAAATAATCCATCTAACCAAACTGTATCATAAGCAGCTGTTAAATCAATGAAACTAATTCTTGTTTTCAAATTCTTTTGAAAACCATTCTCTATATAATTTGTTAAAGCTAAAACTTGATCACAGCAATTACGATTTGGTCTAAAACCAGCTTGCTCTTATGGGAAAGATATTTTTCATAATTGGAGAAATTCTGTGATATAATAATTTCTCTAACATCTTGTAACATACTGATAATAATGGCTTTCTTGGCTTCAAAACAGTTACAACTCTTGCTTTTTAAATTCAGTAGGAACAATACCATTATTTAAAATATTATTATAGAAACATAATTTACTAATTTTTAGGTAAAGATTATATTAGGTTTTTGGGTGTCATTAAGCGAAGAGATCTATTCCAAGAGGTTTTCGTAAAGAATACATTCCATGCTGGTCTGAAAGAACAAATGAATTATATAGAAATTTCAATGAAAATCCTAGTCCAGAAATTGCTGATGAATTATTAACTTCATTAAATCAAGAAAGAAAGACTAAATGGTCGCATCATATGGAAGACGTGAATTTCACACATTCTAGTCGTTGCACTTGGAATCTATTAAGAAAACTAGGAGCGGCAAACCAAACTAGTATTGTAAAATCAAAAATCAGCGTTAAAAAACAAAAAAATAAACTTAAAATAGACCTACAGAAGTAATATTACATATACAATGTATATACGTAGGAAGTGAACTTTTTTAAATATTTTATTCATCACGTATTGCGCATGTGACTTAAAATTTAAATTATCATCAATTATAGTACCAAGATATTTCATTTCTCATAACTTATCCAGTTCATAATCATTTATCTTAATTTTAACATTACTAACATCTAATCTACTTAATTTATAGTTGCTACCTACAATCATGTACTTTGATTTTCAAGCATTAATGCATAATTTATTATTACAAAGCCACCTGAATAACGATGATAAACCTTCATTATTTTCAGTAACCATTTGATCTAAATTATCTCCACATACATATATCATGGTGTCATTTGTGAATATACAAATATTGCAATGTTGCACATTCATAACTAAGTCATTTACGTACATATTAAATAGTAGTGGACCCAGTACCGTTCCTTGAGGAACCCCAAAGTTAATTCTTACTGCATCTGATGTACAGCCATTATATTTTACTTTTTGTAGTCTATATGATTTTAACCAATGTCTAACATTGTCCTTAATTCCTAAAACCTCTAGTTTACTAATTAATAAGTCCCTATCAATAGTCTCAAAAGCTCTGCGCAATCTATAAATACCGCCACCACAAAACATCCGTCATTTATAATTTTTAACTACTTATCACAAATGTCCACAATAACAGTTTCACAAGAATGATTTTTTCTAAAACCCGATTGATTAGGAACTATGATGTTGTTTTTGTCACAGTAGTCATCAAGTTGATTTTTTACACAAATTTCGTGTACTGTTTCATATACCGGAACAGTATTAATTGGACGGAACTCATTACACAAGTTCTCACCGTTCATTTTTTCCACACGAACCACGTAAGAAGTCTCCCATTCTTCTGGAAATACACTTGATGTCAAGGTGGTATTTATCACGTCCAATAATCTATTAGCGCTAACCATGCACACATCCTGCAAAATTCTTCAAATAAAGCCATCACCCGTAACATCTCCCGTATTTTTCAATGAAATTAAGAATTTTTACATATCATACATTGAAAGTGTTTTGAATTGAGTAAATTCCGCACTTGTGGTTTTCTGCGGCAAGGAATATGTTTCAGTAGTTTTTGGTATAGTGTTTACTATGTCCTGTACACTAGACACAAATTATTTGTTGAAATTCTGTGCTATCTCAGATAAGGCAATGGAAAGTGCAATATCTTATACCATTAGAATCTGATTGATAATCCTGCTTAAGACCCTGGATGCAGACTTTTTTTTTTGACAAACCTTTCCTATTTGATTTTGTTACAAGTCATATTTTTGGCAACTCTTAAATTCATATTACATAAATAATTACATAAATTGATTGTATTAATTTTTTTCATTTTCACGAAATTTTTGTATTTTTAAATAGCAGTAAGCATTTGTTTCAATGTCACTCAAGTTTGTAAAATTGCAGCTTGTTATTTATTTCACAATGGAAATTATAAATGTGAGCTATGTAGATAGAAATTCTCATATGCAGTATTCACAAAATAAATGCCTACAGTTTATTTAATAAAATTAAATTTCTAATTATCTAGAAAATAATCTTAAAAAAATCAAATAAGGGAAAAAATCACAAAGAACATATTCAAATGAAGAAAAAGGCGCCAATTATTAGAGCAAAATGTACTAATTTAGATCAAAAGAACTAGCAAATATGTTGCCAATCAAAGTGCGAGAAACTTCGTAGATATACACTGTCCAACAATTCATTTTGAATGGTTTTTGACAAACCCATAAAAACTCTATTATCAGACTTGTTGATGTGGTCCTTGTGGGTGCTGTCAATTCATGCCAATAAATTAACCAATCTACGAAAAATCCCCGGATTCGCAGTGTCTTGTGTTTTGTCATGGCCTCTTAAAGCGATTTCAATCATGCCACAAAACTTAATGCAGTCTATTAATTTTCCAAGAATATGTCTGTTTTTACTGACGTTTTCATTATATTTACCTTCCCCAAAACTGAATATTCTATCATGTTACTAAGATATTTTTCACTTACTTTATGTCTTTTTACTTTTTCACCAAAGTGTTTTAAGTCCCTAATACCTTTAGAAGTTCCGGCAAGGTCGCTTTGTAGAGAATTCCTAATTAAGCACACATAACAAAAAAAAAAGCATTTTGACATTACACCCACAAACCAGTCTGATAAACTGTAAGAGCTTCTGTTGATTTTTCTCGTCACGGTTTTATTAGTTTTCGAATTGTGATCTTCTAGTTTAATCAATAAATCAAGTCTAGGGGATCTAGATTTTTTAATTCTATCTTAACGTCATAGCTCAGTGTATTATTTTCTATCATTTCGATTATGTTACTAACGCAATTCATAGTTGTATTTGCACCGATAGAAATTACAACATACAGTCACCGCTGCATATTACATACTGGACTTGCCTCACCGGCACCACAGAGAAGTGCCCTCTCGCTGACATACCCGCTATCCACCCACGCCACTTTCATCGCTCGATTCCTAATACAGACGGTGCAGTCGAGCGAGATGCACCGGAGCCTACGTCAGACTGCTATTTTTTGACTCAGCGCTGAGGAGACGGATTGTTACTTCCGAAAACATATTATTTGTTATCAAACAAATCAGAAAAATTACTTACAATTTAGGTATTTATAATTAATTTATCTGTTAAAAGAAATTTGTGACCGGGGGGGGGGGCAGTGTCCCGTCGTCCTCCCTGCAGCAGCCACCACTGGACGTGACCGATATACTCGCAAGCGTTATTCGTCTTCTTAAGTCAGCTAAGTCGAGGGGTTTAGTTTTGTATACAATGCTTTTGACATATCCCCATAAGAAGAAGTCCAATGACGTCAGATCTCGGGACCGTGCTGGCCATTCAATTGATCCTCGCCTCCCTATCCATTGATTTGGAAATATTCGGTTGAGGTGCTGCCGGACATTGATTTGGTAATGGAGCGGTGCTCCATTAGTGCTAAATAATGATCGCCATTCAAATTGCCATCAATGAAAAAGGGGCCTCTGATATGATCTCCAATAATTCCTGCCCAAACATTAACCTGTACAGGGTATTGCGTATGTTCTTCTTCTCTCATCCAGTGAAGATTTTTCCTCGACCAATAGTGGCAATTTTGACGATTAGCATGCCCGTGAAGTGTAAAGTTGCACTTATCAGAAAACAAAACATGTTCTAATTGGATCACATTGTTATCTAACATTGCCATCATTTGTTCACAAAAATACGTTCTCATAGGATCACTTTCATCATCAAAATTTAACCTCATAATATACGGTTCTTCTTGGTTGATCAAAAACAATTACACGCGTGAGTCTTTATGGATACAAACATAAAAAGACACTAATTTTATAATTTCTTAATTTCGAGCATTACGTTTAATATAAATATGATTAACTCGTGCCATTCTTGTTGCTAATTTATTTGATTTCTAGGACGAAATGCTTTATACGTCTTTTGTTCTTCCTCCACGTCATTGTATTTATCTTTTTCTTCTTTTTTTCCAATTACTATTCTTCTTCCTGCTCTTCCTTCTCGTCATCTTCTTCTTCTTCTTCTTCCTCCTCCTCATTCTATTCTACTACCACATCTAACTTCTTCATTTTCATGCTCTTCGTCTTCCTTTTATACGTTTTTCTCTTCCTTCCAGTCCTTCACTTCCTCTTTCTTTCTTCGCTTTCTTCTTCTAAATATTTCTCTTTTTTTACCTCCTCTTCTTCTGTCTCTTCCTCGACTTTTTCCTCCTATTCTTCTTCGATTCTAATTAATCTATTATGTTCTAATGGGAAAATATTATTGTTGCACTCCCGTCATTCTTTTTCTTACATGTTTTTACGTCTGTTTTTTCACACTCTTTGTCTTAGGTCTTTGTTCCATACCGTTCCTTAGGTCCTTGTTACTGAACATAACAATATTAGTCATATGAAACTGCACAAAAGAAAGTGCACTAGTAATTAACGTCATCAATTATTCAAAAAAAAGAAAAATAATAATTCTATATATAATTATTTTAATTTCCCCTGTATCTACGCGGTTATCTAATAGAATGTTTACTACATCATGTTAATTTAGCATTCACCTTTTTTGTAGTCATATTTTGTTACTCTTATTTTAATAATTATAAAAGAATTGTTCTAGATTAATAATTACAAGAGTATAATTTACTTTTAGCACGTTTAAAATTATATACGTATATATAACAGGTAGTTACAGTATAATCTACAATTCGTCTGCTTTTTTTATATTTAAATAAAAATCGATTAGTTTCAGCTTCTAAGTCAGAGTTAAGACATATAAAAAAAGACAGGTAATTTCGAGGAAGAAAATAGCATATCACGTCTAAAAATATACTCTCTGAGTGTGTAACTTGTGATGATACTTAATATGAAAAGAACAAATCTCCGTCAAATATTACAAGTTATCAAAAGGTAACGTATTTTTTTTAGAAGTAAGACAATATTTTTCATAAAATTAATCCAATTTTTTATATTAAAAACAATAACAATGATTCCGCACTTTCGATGAAATTTCTGATGTTTTTGTCGTTTTATAAGCTCACAGTATAAAACATCTAGTCAATAATTAATGTGATATTTGACCTTTCAAGGACACCTGTTTGTCATTAAAATTGCCGTTAATCAACTTTTAATTAATTTGTAAGTATACAACTGGTAAATGATATTTTGACACTTTATAATTGTTCTTCCGCATAGTCTTCTAAACTAAAATAGATATATTTGCAGCTTGATTGTGTTGTATATTATAAACGTAATATTGTATTAATAATAATAATCAGTTTACGCCCAAACCAGTCTAAATTAATATCTTTTGTTGTAATAATATTGGCTCCATTTTCTAAATTTGAATCTGTTCTTAATACTTTTTGCCCCGTATACCTATTATTTTGTAAAGATTATATTCTGTTTAATTAGCAATTTCATTTTTGTAAATAAACTATAGGCATTTATTTTGAGCATCTGAGAATTTCTGTGTATATACATATATTTATCTGAAATTAGTTACCTAAAAATATGCAAATATATGACATGTCATAAAATCATAAAAGTATGAATAGTTTGTTGATAAAGAGACCAGTGGCGGCCCATGATTTTTTGGGACGGGAGGGCACCGGGGGTCTGAATGTTTAATATCAAAAATTAAGTACAGACAAAAAACAAACTCAATATGCTATTTAATTAACTTGTTTGAAAATAAAATCCATCCGCCGTTCCTTACGATCAGCAAAATGATTAATAACTCATTCATTGAAGTTTGGTGTTGATGTCAGTAATTGTTTTTCAATGGAACACATTGCTAAGGCACATAGTCTGCTTTCCTGCATGGTATTTCTAGAAAATGTTTTTATTCTCTTCAAAGTAGAAAAACATCGTTCACTTGATTTTTTCTATTTTGCACGCCCCCAGAGATTCGCAAAATAGCAGAAGACAATTTACAAAATCTTTCGCCAACATAGTCTCGACATATTATCAAAAACAAACTTTTATAACAGTTGTACTATTCAACCTTGGAAGTAAATTACAATAGCATCATCAGAAAACTTATCATCCAACTCTGCTTAACAATTTATATTGTTAATTAGTAAATAAAATGTTAGCATGTGTGCTTTTTATTCTTTGTACAACTTCTATTGCACATGTTTATTACATTAAAGGCTTACATTTTGACATTTAAATATAACTTGGTTCCATTTTTTTTTTGTTACCAACGTCAAAACAACAAAATTAGCGTGCGATAAAGAAATACTTTTGAAACCAAAACGGATGTCGTAAAGTGAACTTTATAGCACCGAAATAGAAAAAAGCATTTTGCACATTACACCCACACAACCAGTCTGATAAACTGTAAGAGCTTCTGTTGAATTTTCTCGTCACGGTTTTATTAGTTTTCTAATTGTGATCTTCTAGTTTAATCAATAAATCTGGTCTAGGGAGACCTAGATTTTTTAATTCTGTCTTAATGTTACTAACGCAATTCATAGCTGCATTTGCACCGATAGAAATTACAACATACACTCACCGCTGTATATTACATTCTGGACCGCCACTCGGACCCGGCACCATAGAGTAGTGCCCCGCCGCCTACATATATACGCGCGCGGGTAGCGCGCGTATATATGTAGGCAGTTTCACCGCTCGATTTCTAATGCAGACGGCGCGAGATGCCCCGGAGCCTACGTCAGACTGCGTTTTTGAAACGCGCTGAAAAGACGGACTGTTACTTCCGAAAACATATTATTTGTTATCAAACAAATCAGAAAAATTACATACAAATTAGGTATTTATAATTAATTTATCTGTTAAAAGAAATTTGTTACGGGGCAATTTGTCACGGGGGGGGGGGGCAGTGCCCCGTTGCCCTCCCTGCAGCAGCCGCCACTGAAAGAGACCTTTTTCTGCGGTTTTGACATAGCCTATCAAACACATTCTTGAGGTATAACATATTGTAATTTGCATTGTCATATCTGATACGATTTAATTTGCACTAAATTTATTTAAGAACAATATAGCCAGGTAAGGTAATTTTACTGAAATATGATATATCAAGCTGTATATTAAAAACAATACATTCTAGCCAATTTTATGTCCAAATTCCTTTAATCAAAGCAGGTTGATTGAGAAAATCTTGTTGGTTTACATGATTTCAATTTAAATAATGTTATGTTTGGAATCGGAGTAAGCTTCATAGCGCCTGTAACAATTATTAGTGTAGAATTTTACTGCAGGTCAACTTTAAAAGCATGTACACTATTTATTCAATCCCCGCCCAGCCAAAAAGTATCTAAAGCTGTCAACGTGAACCTGCAATTTCTCTAGAATTTCTTTCATGTTTTCAATTACATTTGTAATATTTCAATATAGTGTAATATGTGATAAGGTAAAGATTAGAAAGAGTAAATGACCAACGCAAACATAAATATTTAGGATCTTCATGAAGTGAGATAAATTCCTAGAATTTAAGTGGAATTATTCTTATTTTTAATTATACTGTGCACTTCATTTATAGAAGAAGCATATGGCGCCACCCCCTTACGTCCTATATCCCAGCAGTTAATCGGCAGCTCTGCATAAGACCCCTTAATTACTCACTGTAACATTTTCTTTTCTTTTTCTTAACTTTCAAATATCTCCTAAGTGAAATGATGATATACAAATATAGGGTATTTGCTATTTACTGTAATGTTTATTTAGCATTTAATATCTTTTTATTCACTCAATTGTTTATATTTGTAAAGTTGTTGGTGAATAAATACGTATTATTATTATGAAAATTACAGATTTTCAAAACGACTTACCTTAGTGAAAAATAAAGGAAAGCGAAGAAGATTGAGTCTTTATAGATAATTATTACTTACTAACTGCCTGTAGACTTATTTTAGGAAAATAATTAATTTTTAATCATATTAAAATAATTAAAATTATGCCTTGGAATATATTAC
Source organism: Amphimallon solstitiale (assembly GCA_963170755.1). Classification (NCBI taxonomy): domain Eukaryota; kingdom Metazoa; phylum Arthropoda; class Insecta; order Coleoptera; family Scarabaeidae; genus Amphimallon; species Amphimallon solstitiale. The sequence goes on from OY720684.1 coordinate 56,005,296, forward strand.
AAAAGTCACTTACTCTTTATCACTCTTTATGTTTGCATATGTCGAAATATAAATCATTTATAATATTATTAGTGTTTCAGGAATAATAGAAATATCGATTCAGAGTACTGAATATTGCAGTAATAAAATATACTTATGAATGTGTATGTACTACTTACAATATGTTCATTAAATGCCATGTATCTAATTCTAGAATGTCATAAATTTTTAATTTATAACCTACCAACGTAGGAGTAACAAGTTAAAAACAATTATCACTTTGTTACAGTGGATTTTCCATTATTACACATTCACACAAGGCCAGACATGCATTAGTGAGTTTTATCTTTTCATTGACAAATATATAAAAAAAACAGACAACCGTTTTAATTTGTTATTTTGGGAAGATTATTTAAAATATATGTACATTCATACAAGCACAGACAATGAAGAGCAGGGGGCAAGGGAGTCGATGCCCTGAACAAATCACTATCGACAGTTTTTTTAAGACTACACGTATCAAATATCATAAGTACTGGTTTTTAACTTTTTTGGAATTAAATTATATATTATTATTTTTTATTATTCATTATTACAAATGACAAGTAATTATTGTAAACATATTTATTGTTTCCTAATATAACTGTATTAAATTAAATTCATTCACTACTCCGAGTCAGCCTATTGCTGGTATTGAGGGAGCATTGTAAGTTATATGTGAATTATTTAACTTATATTCTTCATATTTCAATTCCTCGTCCCTAGGTTTCTGACTCCCCTGGGCCACCTGCGTCCCAGTCGAGAGTCGCAGAGTATACTAACATGTTCTTCCGTGTATCCTTTTACTTTGATTTAGAATATCCTGAAACTCAAGCAGTTCTTTATTTCCGACGGAAATTTATTAAATATCTCTATGGTTTCAAACTGAAAACTCCTTTTTCCCATGACGCTATTCACTCCAAGGATAGCCATCGTTGTGGCGTGTACTGTAGTTATGCATATCGCTTAACCTCTGCAGAGTGAAGCTGTTCTTCTAAATGCTAAGTGCTACCTCGTAAGCTCTTATGTATTCCTCCAATCTAGCTACTTGTTTTATACTGAGTAGTTCCGTATCTCTGTATATATTCTCAGTATCCCAGTCCAAATCCAGGATTACCTTCAGGGCTTTGTTTTTAATCACCAGCCTTGATTTTATTAATATTTTTGCACATTTTCCCCATGCCACTATGAAATAGCATACTTTCCAGATGACATGGCTATGGTATATCATTAGTTTTGTCTTTTTACATAGCCCACTTCTTTTTATTGCTCCTATTATGGGTGTCACACTTTTCTGAATATAGGCCACATGAGGCCCTCATGTAATTTGTTATCATCATAATTCCCAAGTACTTTATCGTGTCTACTTCTTTAAGTTTTTCTTTAGATATGTTTAGCCTCAGTTGTATTGGCTGTTTATTTTTTTTGTTGAAATGTGATAGAAACTGTCTTTTTTGTGTTTAATCTTAATTTCTACCCAACTAGCCGTTGGTCCAGTTTTTTAAATCTGTATTTTGTTTTTATTCCTTCCCTGCTTTTTCCTGTCTAAATATTAATTCCAAAAAATGAGAGTTACATACATTTGTTTCGTTTTATGATATGTATTTTTGACAGGTTATTTATAATAATAATAACAATAATAATAATGTGCTTTATTTCAACATACACGAGATATGTACATATTGCCGTGACCTTTATAGTTTAAGTATTTTTAAAATAGTTAAATAATTAAGCATTAGAATAACAAAATAAATTTTTAGTTGTAAATATAGTCGTTAAGATAATAATAAGTTGCATAACCTTTAAGGCGCAACATCATGATGAAAAGTATATAGTAATTTAAGTTAAAATGTATATACATTAAGAGGAATAGAAATAAACACAAAAATAAATTTATGTATTCTATATTTATAGAAAAGATGAGCATAAGATGTGGTTTGAGTCAAACCGAACTTTTCGCATTGTGTAAGTGTGGCATTAAATATATTGAAAAGTGAACCACTTTTCAAAATTAAAAATGTACTAAAAATAAATAACAGAGAGAGAGAGAGTGATGTTGAAAGATGGAACAGTGAAGAGAGTGAGCCATTTAAATTCCGTAAAATTGTACGAAAAAGGTGAAATTCGACACGCTCGACATGAACACGTCTTTCAAAATGAATAGACGTAGTATATAAATTTGTAAAAAGATTTTTATCTCTCAGACATTTTATGGTTACATGATAAAATACAATAAATACCTCATACTTATATTTTTAAAAGGATATACAAAAAAGTGTTCTTTATTCGAAACGATATACTAAAAGTATAGATTAAAACACATCCTTGAAATGTTTTAATAAAGTAAAGGCTTCAAGATAACAGGATAAATCTTGTTTAATTTGGATAATCTACAAAGAAGAAATAATGTTAACATTGTTGACAGTTATGTGCAGATTAACCTACTGAAGACGAAAGGAAATGGTTGGAAAGCAAAAGTGATGATGTCAAGGTCTGTGTTCCTGATGGTGCGGTCATAAAAAGAAGAATCCCAGCTGTGTTCAATGTATTTCCGATTATTTCCAACAAATATACCTAAAACAAGAAAATACGGATAGTTTTAAACAATGGGAAACAAAAGTACATAAACAATAATGAAAGAGGCAATGAATTCATTTACAAACATAATGAGGGATGGCGTTAATAAAAAGAAGATATACCTACTGAAGACAAAGAATTGCAGTTGTGCATGGACTTTATAAATAAACAATTTGCGTGTGTAAACATTCAGTGTATTCTTGAACTGTCAAAAAACAATATAGGTATATTTTTAACCTGAGAAAACCTTGAACAAAACAAAAATGAACAGCGCAACACCAACATAAAATTTATAGTGTTGAGGTTGTGGCGCTGTACGCGGGTAGTTGTGTTTTGTTTGAAAATCGAGGCTATAAAAAGGCGCGAAGAACGAGAAAAAGAAGGAAGCTGCCGATCTTTTGAATTTACCGGACGCAAAAATTTCATTCGCGTATGCAAATGATCGTAGGAGTTTTAATACACTACATTTGGAATTTCAGTATTTATTTTAGTTTTCATATTATTATTAATTCATTGTTATATTGTTTATTTCATATTTAAAATTTACAAAATGCTAGACATGAACAAACAAGAATTTGATGATTTATATCAAGAACATAAGTAAGTTTTCTTTGAAATGAATTTATGATTCAAATAATTGATGGTGTACGACGTGCGCTAGAGATACTATGTGTGAATATTCATTCCTAGTAAAGCGTTAGACATCATTAATACTTAAATAAAATATTATTTTTGCTAAATTAAATTAACTTTTGTAAATCATGGGAGAATTGTTAATGGTGTAGAAGGGCATTGGGAGTACTATGTGAAAATATTTGCTTGCAGTGTTTGCTGTGCACTATTAACAATCTATATTGGAGAATTTAATAAAATTTTGAGCATTTTGAATACGTAAGGATACAAGTATTCTTGATGGTTATATTCAAGGTATTTTGTTCTTTGCGAAATTTTAGATCTTCGGAGGCATTACGTGCGAATGGATGTCTCTGTGGATATAAAATTTAGCGTTGTAGGAAGAAAAAATATTTCTTTAAATCTATGAATACAATATTAAAAGATTAAGGATGCCATAAATAATATTTTTCTTGAATCCACATAAAGGATAAAAGCAATGTGTATTTCTTATATATATATATATTTTTATGGTTGGAATAATAAAAAGACATTCCTAACAGCCACATGTTGTGAATAGAATTTTTTTACTGTGTTGTTGTTTAATGAATAATTATATGAATATAAATGTTTATGAAATTTAAATGCTTATTTATTATTAACCTTATCCTAATTGAATTTAAATAAGAAATGTTGCTGACGAATAAGGGAAAGATCACTGCCAGAACCTACGAAAATAGTGTGAATGTTAACAGGGATTGAGATTTAAAAAAAATTATTGGAGTAGTATTAATTATATATGTAATTGCAATCTCTGCATTCATGAAAATTTATGCAGTTTTGTATCAGCGAGGCAGGGTTGTAGCATAATTATTGTCATTATTTAATTAAAATCTGCTGGTACAGACTACAGCATAGATTATATGGCTATGTCCCACGTGTGGTGATAATACATTTATACAATTTATTTATAAACCATATAGCTATGCAAACCACTGCAATATATATATATATATCTTAGAATTGTTCTACCTGAAGTTTACCCGCGAAATTCTGGACACGGTATATATATACCAGAAATTCGCGGATAAACTTCAGGTAGAACAATTCTAAGATTAATTCTGAGTAAATAATCCTAATACAAAAAAGTTGTAGGGTCTGTCGTTAAGCCATACGGATTATTTTAAAAAGTGTAAGTTTGGCAACACCGTATTACAGCAGTTATCATACAATAATACAAATAAGCACGAAATAGGAGTTTTATTCGTATTTGAAAATCCAGTGCTTTTTATTAATTACTTTATTAAAACTAAATTTAATGTTAAAAAATTGATAAAACATAATTAATAGTACAATAACACACAAGAAATGATTAAAGTAAGTGTTCAAACTAGTAGCCATTAGTTTCCAGACAGAGCTGTAGTCTTCGAGGAATAGAATTTAATACGCGTTGTAACATATCAGGAGTAATTAATTGAAGTGTGGCGGTAATTCTATTAACTACTTCTTGTTCATTGGCTGGAGGCGTCGCATATACTTTTTCTTTTAAAAAGCCCCAAACAAAGAAGTCGAGAGGATTGATATCTGGGAACCTTGCTGGCCACGATATTGGTCCATTACGTCCGATCCACCTGTTCGGAAAGTTTTCGTTTAACGATGCCCTTGAAAGTCGAGCATTGTGAGCTGGTGCACCGCCATGCAAGTAAAGCATGACTACAGTCTGAGATTTAATGGAACATTATCTAGCACTTCCTCTAAAACATTCACGTATTCAATTGCATTTACACGATTGGGAAGAAATATTGGTCCAACAATGCGAAGGTTTAAGATGCCTAGCCATACATTTACAGAAAACCTTCCTTGATGTCCAAATTCTCTGAATGCTCTAGCATTCTTATCCGCCCAAAAATGGAAAGTATGGCTATTAAATACTCCGTGTCTTGTAAAGAAGGATTCGTCGCTCCAAAGAATATGGCATAGAAAGTTCGGTTCTAGGTGAATTCTGTTTAAAATTGTATTACAGAACATTATTTTATTCACATTGTCATTTCTATACAATGGTTGCACTTTTGTTACATGAAACGGCCGCAAAAGGTTTTGTGTTAGCACTGAATGAACTGTTGACTTACTTGGGACATTTATTTCTCGAGCTATTTGTCTAGTGCTGCAAGTAGTATCTTCGTGAATAGTATCCAAAATTTGTTCTTCTAACTGAACCGTACGGCGTTCCAAAGGTCTGCCAGCGTCATAATAATTAGATCTAGATGTACCATATTCACGAAGGCGCTGATCTAATCTACGGAATGTGTTGGTAGATGGGTGCCGCCGATATGGATAACGTATTTCGTATTCCTGTTTTGCCATATTCGCATTGCCGTTGCAAAATTCGAACGATAATGACAACTAGGTACATAAAGCGAAAAAATTTGACAACGAGCTTTATATTGCAACCGAATATTTTTCTTGTCCAAGGTTGCCATATGTACTTTAAGGTAAAAAGTGCAATTGGCGAAATGTTGAAAATGCGAAGTATTGGCATTACTCGATTAGTAACATCAACGTTGTGCTACAAAAATCTATTTTACTGTAAACAGCAATTTATTATTATTATAGTTATTCGTAAAAGATTTCAAAATGTTGAATTATTTTCAGCCGTATATTTTCAATTTTGATGGCCTCGTGTGGTTTATTGAAAGACCATACAAGTTTTTTGTATCAAGATTATTGACTTAGAATTAATCGTAGAATCGTTCTACGTGAAGTTTATCCGCGAATTTCTGGACACGGTGTATACCGGGTGTATGTTTAAACCCGGCCATCGGCCTTATCTCTGCAACCGTTTATGGTACAACTTAGCGGAAAAAATCTTAATAGTAAAATTAACTAGGGGAATTTCAACAACAATATTTTTTACTTTCCAAAATGGCCGCAAGGGGGCGCAATTCTCAAGATAAATTAATAATTTGAAAATTTTTCATTAAATTCAAGATTAAGATAGATTAAATTTTTTACTATCAATATCTTCAAACGTTTTTATACAATTTTCATTTGAAACTTTTTGATTTAACTCCCATACGAAGGGGAGGGTGGAGGGGGTATGTCTGCGTACAAAAGTAGGTATAACTTCGGCGTGCCTTAACGGATTTTAATTTTTCTAGGTTCATTAGATAGAGGATTTCACAGAGAATTAAAGTGTATGTAGTATGAAATTACTTGGTTGTCAAGAAAGAATTATAGGGGGCGCTGTTCTTAGTTTTTGTATAATAGTTGTTTTTTCTTTAAAATTTTAGATGGAACGATATATTTTTAATATCATAATATTGAAGTGCATAAAAAACTGAAGTGAACGATGAAAACCGGAAGTTGCTACCTTTTTTCTTGACGAAGATATAGATATAAGAGGACAATCCAGAAAAATAACACTTATAAATATAAAAAAATATTTATTTATTGGGAGTAATAATTTTATTTTTATTTTAAGAGGGTCACTAGAGAGTGTATAGTTTGTTTTCAATTGAATTTCCATCATACTCATTTTTAATTCATTGCATATATTATGTTGAATTCCCCTGTTAATGTTTTCAAATTCTCTGACTATTATTTGTTAAATTTAATTTTGTGTCTTTTCCAACATCGAAATAAAATAATAATAATAATAATAATAACAATAATATAGGTTTATTACCCAAGAGATATGCAATTACAGGACAACGGCAAAAATAATTCTGATAACTCATGAACTAAGAATAGGTACAATAACGAGAAAAAAGAGAATATAATATAATATATAGTTGGTAACGAATATGAAAATATGTAAAACAAACCTAAAAAAAATACCTAAACACAAAAGAAAATATGTTGACGCATTAATATAAACGAAACCAACAAAACATATATATTTAAATAAGAGATTATAAACAATAAAACAAAAAAGCTTCAATTTAATAAATGTAAGTGTCCAACATTATTTTCAATGCACATGTTTATTCGGTGATTAGAAGAGAGCACAGCTACTTCAATTTCAGATGCAGATATTGTATTAATCGCATCTGTAATTCTCTGAATCATATTTTTACGCGTAGTTCTGCATTTTATTATAAACCATGTCTTTTATTCTGCCCCATAAATAAAAATTAGGAACGGTAAAACCGGAGATCTTGGACGCAACGGGAATAAGCGTCCTCTTCTGATCCATCGATTGAGGAACTGTTGATTTAAATGTGCTTGTACATTTAGTGAAAAGTGGGCGACACAACTATCATGTTGAAACCACATATTTGCTCTACATTCCAATGACACACTTTCTAATAGTGGAGGAAGATCGTTTTCAAGGAAATATAAGTAATTTCTACCACTTACGTGTTCGTTAAATATAAAAAGCCCAATGATTTTGTTTTCTAAGATACCACATCACTTACTCTCCACCGATGTTGATTGTCAACCTCCTGAATTCAGTTAGGGTTGTTCCTTGACCAATAGTGCAAATTATGTACATTTAATTTCTCGTTATTTGCAAAGGTTGCTTCATCAGTCCATAAGGTTTCAGACAAGAAGTACCTATTTTCTTGCATCATTTGCTTCAACCATTGGCAACAATTTAACTTGATGTTGCAATCTTGATCTGATATGACTTGATGTAGTTTCATATGATTTGGATGCAACTTGTGATCTATCAATATATTTCTGACACACCATCTTGTTAATCCAAGATCTCTCGACATTTCTAAAACAAACTGATTTACAAGTAACGACTGTGTACAGTTACTGTTATCTAAAGGGATCTTACAATAAATCGGAATAATAGTAATAAGTGGTTTTAGATTGGCGTAGGATTACTAAAAGCAACGTTTTTTTCAGGATTAAGTTTTAGTGCATAATGCTACAAAAATAAATGCCTAAGCTGCAAGTCTTGATTAATTATATCCACAGCCATCTGCATATCGTATTTAGAGAAATCCACTTAGAGCTGAGTACCTATATCATCGAGATACATCTACAAATGGAAGTGTTGTACACATTTGTGTAAATGACCAGTGTAAAGGAAGAAAAAAAACAGAGGGCCTAGAATGGGTCCCTGCGGTCCCCTCTAATCAAGACCAATGCTGATAAGACATCACCGTGCAGTTTTACGCACTGGTATCTTTCGGAAAAATACGAATGTACCACACCCACAGCGGAGCCATTGAAACCCAGATGGTATAAGATAGCCAACAAGATGTCACAGTTAACAGTATAGAATGCCTTACTGTTATCCAGCAAAACTAATAGAGACAGAGAGTTATAACATCAATAACCTTTAGAAGTGAAGCAGTGCAACTTTGGTTACGTCAGAAAGCCGATTGACATTAAGGGAGTAAGTCAAATGCTTGCAAATATTCATGAATTTGACTAGTCAATATCTTTTCCAGAACTTTGCTCAAAACAAGCAACTACCTAATAGGCCGAAAGTCACAGATGTTAGTAGAATTTCCCTTTTTAGATATAGGAATTATTAGTGATTTTTTCCACGGAGTAGGAAAAGTGCTCTCTGCTATGCAACAGTTAATCAGGTAGTTATGTATGAAAGAACGTACAATATGAGCAGTCTAAGCATACAAATACCAATACCATCAAGGCTAACAGCAGCACTCTTAATGCTTAAGATCAAGCGAAGAACCACAGTCTCAACAGTGCGAAATGCAATAATTCTCTTTATTTCCTTTCTGGTACTTTCCATGTAATTGCAAATACACCGCCAGGAACGACAGATATGTTGCTAATAAAACTAAAGTTGATCAAATTCAGATCAAAAAACTCACAATAATGTCACTTTTATTTTTTTTCTGATATTTAAACGAGTAAGTTCACGGCAGATTAATTTGCTGTTTTTATTGAAAGATAAGTAACGCAAATCAGCTGACTTTTCATTCCGAATAGCCAGTGTAGTAAAATTTCGATTTGTTTGTAATAAATCCAATGAGCCTCTATTTCTGAAGAAGTTTTACATTTTCAATTATCCAGGGTTTATAGGGTTTATTAATTTTGACAGTTTTTAGAGGAGCCTGAACGATGAATGAATTAAGAACCCCACAATTAAAAAATTCTAACTTTGCATTTAATGCTATAAAAAAGATCTGATTAAATAGAGTAATGTTAGTTAAAACTTTCATAAAGAGATCATAGTTAAAGTTTAAATACTCTCGGAAGGTTTGAAGTATTGGTGTTGTAGCAATTTTGGGTACAGGTAGTCTGAAAAATCGCATGATATTACACCACTTTAAATAAGGTCAGTTTCATCAGAAAGAACAATTATATCAATCAAGTCAGCAGTAGTAAGAGTTATTTACAATGCGGCTTTATTACATGTTAAAATTTACATAACTTAAAATAGACAACACATTAATTACTCCGAAATTTCATAACACTCCTATATGTAATGGTGTAAAACAGTTCCTTTTCAAAAGTTTTTTAATTATATGTAGTATAAAATTGTATTATGCATATAAGTCTGTTTATAGGGAAGATTAATTTATATTGCGACTATATATAACTGTTTATTTTCATTTATAATTTTCTATGTGATGTCGATTGGAACTTGTTATGGGTGTTACGTCCAAATTGTAATGTAGTTGTAAAAGTTTTGAGAATCAGTTTTGTTAATAAATTTATCTGTTGTGGTTCGTATTGTGAGTGTTTCTGGGAAAGTTCTCCTTGCGACATGTGATTCTTTAAAAATTATACGAATATTTTCAAAGTTTTTCTTGTGGTTTGTTGTTAAAATCTGACTTGCGAAAGCACAAATCTGTGGTTTTACTCTGATGTCATTATTATGCTAAGTGATTCTATTTTTAAGCCGTTGTTTCGTCTGTTCTATTTAGTAGCTATTATAACCACATAGTATTGCATATACCGCATTGTTGTTCAGGATTCGTGACGTTTCATTTTTTACTTCAAAACCTTCATCAGACCTGATGGCAAGATGTAAAGTAGGTATTTTTTTTTCTGAAGACCATCATAGAAATCAATGAAATGATTAATGACAGTATAGAAGTTAGCTTATGAATACTCAGTTACGCATAATTGAATTGTTAAGTTGGAAACATCACTGTGAGACACTATTAGTAAAACTGAACTCATTTTGTTTCTTGTTCAGATCCTTACGGGCGGTTTTGACTGAGCAGCAGCTGATGAGCTTGTATCATGCATACATTGCGAGCAGATTGAGGTATGGTATTGGGTTTTGGGGTGCTTCGGCATTGGCTGCTGATATTTTTATATGTCAAAAGAAGATTGTGCGAATTATAGCTGGTGTCGGGCCCTCTCGCTCTGCCAAACCCTCTTTTATTGACCTGAACATCTTGACTCTGCCATGTATATTAATAGAAGACCTGGCAAACCACGTACATAATAATAAACATGATTATACATTAAATCGTGATTTGCATGGTCTCAGTACGAGATCTGGGGATAATTTCGTAATACCTAAATCAAGACTAAAATTACATCAGTACTCTCCCCAGGTACTCGCATTAAGAGTATATAATAAGTTACCATCAGTTATTAGGCATCTACGACCCAAACAGTTTAAGAACCGATTGCATCAGGTTTTGTCGGTGAAAGCTTATTACTCCCTACAGGAGTTTTTGGATTGTAATTTTAGAGTATAATCTTAAATACATGTACCTAGTTTTAAGTTCTACACTAGCAGCAATAATAAGGCTAAATCCTTTGTTTTGAGTGATCTGTGTATTTGTATTTTTTACTTTTTAGTTTCTTTTTCTTACATGACTTGTCCAACGTACCAATGTATAACTTGGATTAATAAACTATAATACTACTATACTACATATACGAGGCTGCCAAGACAGTACACTCGACAAATGTTTTCTATGAAATGTAATGCGTGAGGGTCCCCCGACACTGCGTTGCTCTCCCACCACTGTTAGCAAGCAGGCATCGCTGCATATTATAAGGTCATCTTCTGCATGGGATAGAAGTGTAAACCGAAATTCAAATTTGACGAGTACGGTATATACGCATATACTATATATATATATATATATATATATCCGCGATTAATTCCTTTTTTTGTGATTTTTCTTTCCTGGGTCTCGGATGGCACGCAGGTTGGCATTGTCTTTCTCGTGGCGAGGTTGGATGTGAATCCTCAAAACCGAGGCTCTTCTAACCGAAGCTACAAATGGCGGTCTGTCACCTGATGGTCTTCCGTGTAGCTTACATCTCCAAGGTTATCCCACCTAATTCCTTGGCTACACCGTACTGACGACGACCAATGAGTCAGAAACACGTGTCTACGGTTGCTCAACAGCGGAATTTACCCGATAATTTTCCTTTTCTTGTATTTTATGTATCCGCGATTAATTCCTTTTTTTGTGATTTTTCTTTCCTGGGTCTCGGATGGCACGCAGGTTGGCATTGTCTTCCTCGTGGCGAGGTTGGATGTGAATCCTCAAAACCGAGGCTCTTCTAACCGAAGCTACAAATGGCGGTCTGTCACCTGATGGTCTTCCGTGTAGCTTACATCTCCAAGGTTATCCCACCTAATTCCTTGGCTACACCGTACTGACGACGACCAATGAGTCAGAAACACGTGTCTACGGTTGCTCAACAGCGGAATTTACCCGATAATTTTCCTTTTCTTGTATATATATATATATATATATATATATATATGTAATTTTGAGTTCATATTAGACCTATATACAAATCGTCCAACAATAAATTCTATATATATATATATATATATATATATAGAATTTATTGTTGGACCATTTGTAGGTCTAATATAAACTCAAAATTATTATTTGAGATTCTTTAATGTTAATGTTCTTTAAGTAAATAAACATACATGTTTCGGACCACTTTGAGTCCTTTTTCAATGTTTATCACACAGGATTCTGTGACAATGACACAGAATCCTGTGTGATAAACATTGAAAAAGGACTCAAAGTGGTCCGAAACATGTATGTTTATTTACTTAAAGAACATTAACATTAAAGAATCTCAAATAATAATTTTGAGTTTAAATTAGACCTACAAATCGTCCAAAAATAAATTCCATTATTATAAGAAAAGTTAGGTCAATAATAAAATTTAACCATATAATATATATATAGACATACATTAAACTATCCGTAGTTAATATCTTAAAGAAATGTATAAAGTTTTCCTGACTGAAATTGACATTTACACAGCACATAATACATGACTGACTACTGTTGCTGAACACTATGGACAAGGACACGAATAGGTTTTTAAAATTTGAGATTACAGATACTATTATTATTCCAACACGCGCTTGGGCCGAGATATACTGAAAATAACTGAGAGTTTGAAACAAGTGTCTATGGTAGCCACTCACACTTAGTAGTTTCCATTTTCATTTTTACTTTCACATTATTAATTTCTATATTTGTCACCTACGTATTCTCGCGTAGGCTACCATGCAGTGAAGTTGGTTCTTGCCTACAATAAATTGTGGAATTATCGACAGGAGCCGTTTGATAAAATAATTCCTTTTCATGGTTTAGCGGCTGTAAAATGAACAATTTAAACTTTTCGATGGGTATTATGTTCAAATGAAACACATTTCCTTAACGTTTCCACAGTATTTATGTCTTCATCAGTCACATTGTCGATACGTTAAGGAAATGTACCCGATATTTGCCACATTTTATAACATAACCAAGCCATAACCTCTGAATATTATATTATATTTGTACTTTGGTTTATTACATTTTACTATGCTATTAAAGATCTGAACATTTAAGTATGTACGTCACAGACATTACTGATTAGGTAGGTCTAAGAAAACTGTTAATCACCCACACAACTTCAACGATTAGTACACTTAAGACAACAAAAAGCAGTTTTAAATAATTTCAAAATATTAGCTTTACAACCTCCAAAAATTAGAACAACAGTAATGAACATCTCCAAGACACTAAGTAAAATAAAAACATTACTTTCAATATCATAAAGAATGAAATAGAAACAGGTAAATTAACTCCTATTTTCGATGTATGCACATATTGCTTTCATGTTTGAAACAATATTTCATGAAATATTTATATGTTCGGGTTCAGGGTTTACCAGAATAGGTTATGTCAAACAACGTATTCAATCTTAAGTTTGCGGAGATTTACAGATTAATCCAAAAAGTCACTCTTGCACAATTGTTTTATTAAGATAAATTCTTTACACTTATTATTATAAATGTAGCATAATATTCCTTATTTAATTATTGATTGCATTTTTCTGTTTTTTTTATTTGAATTAGTTTCTGAAATATTCTGGTTTTATTATTTTGTTCTTTGCATAAAAAATTCGTTACATCAATATTAAAGATATGTTTTGTATTACTTATATAGTTTTTAAAGCAATATATACTCTACAGCCCGGGCAAGGTTAAAGACCCTGTATATTATGTTTCTAGTTCTTTTAAGTATTTCTAACTAAATTCTGTTAAATAAATAATAATTGAAGGGGCGAGTGGATGAATGTGCTATGTTACAATTTTTTAAAAATTGAGATTTTTTGGTGGAAGAATATGTTATGTGCTACTATCTTGCCACGGACTTTCGTGGTTAAAATACACTGTTTCTTAGAGTTATGGAATGGAAGATTGTGCTATGTTACATCATTTTATGGACAGCAAATGGATGAACATGCTATGTGCCATTAAATGTACATATCACGTTCATCGACTCTCTCTCTCTGTAAAGTTTCAACTATAGGGTGGAAGAACGTGCTAAGTTTAATCTAACCATGCGCAGCTTTAACAAAATAACATAATCTGTAAGTTTCGTCAGTTTTGTGTGTCAGAACCACAATAATAGGTGCTCAATGTTTTTGATTGTTAAGCATAATTATTAATTAAAACGACAAAAATGGTATCAAGAGGCCAAAAGATTTTACAATTACTGAAAAACACAAAAGATAAACAGCCAGGTTTAGAAATAATCGGTGCGTAAGACTTTAAAGACTGTAATGATATGAATGTAAAAAAAATGGTGGTACTATCTGAAACGACGTCAAACAATAATAATAATAATTCTTTGGAAACACCAAATGGTAAGTAATAAAATAGTAGTTATATTATACACCGAGGTTGTGAAGACAATAATTTTCTAGGCCGAGCTTATTTATACAAGGTGCGAGGGCTAGAAGAGTTTTCACAACTGCGGTTTAAATGCAATTTTTTTCCCTACTAGCACATTAAGAGCAGATTGCACCAACGTTTCTTAAATTAACAGTTAAAAATAATTGTTGCATGTTTATAACAATGGTTGCTGTTGATTTAATCTGGGGTTAAATTTAACAAACGTTGGTGCAATGAATGAATCTTATAAAAGCATTTTAAATTTGATCTTGACATTTCAATCTGACGTTAGTGTCTTTATTTGTGACATCATTTATCATCTGGCATGACATTTTTAGTAAATTATTTACCTAAAAGGTATCATTATTAACCTAGATAGAGAAAAACAGCTTCATAATTACAAAATAAGAGTGTTAATAATGATATGTTTCTAGGCTAGTAGTGGAAAAAATAAAATATTACGTTTTACATAAAATTATTATTGTTCTGTTTGTAGAAGCAGAAAATGTTAAGACGTTCGCTATTTTAAAGCCTGCTAGTTTTGAGGATACCCAGCCTAGTACAAGTGGATTGAATCAAATGACAAATTTATCGACAGGTAAGATCAGAGTCAATTTTATTATTATTATGCATCGACATTGATATTTTGTATTATTTTTTTTAACTAAAATCGAGTATGGTACTTTGCAGATACATTTAGAGAATCATCTGTTGATAATGGTGATGACGAGTGGATTTTGAAATGCGGTGATAATGAGTTTCAAGAGTGTATGAACGAGGAAAACAGTTCAAGCTCAACTTGCAATGAAACAGACAATTTTCCACAAGCAACTTCTAGTACTGAAGCAAATAAAAAACCTAATACAAGAAGCACAAACACAAGTCAGACGCCAAATACTGAACATGATCCAGTCCATAACATTATTGAAGGCATCATACAAAAGAAAAAGAAAAAATAATTTTCCGTGAAAGAAAAAGTTAGCAGGAAGAGAATGAGAAATGAAAGTGAGTGGAAGAAAAGAAAGCAAGCGATAGCAAGAGAAAAAGGTGAAGCCTATATTTCTTATAAAGGAAATAAAATGGAAGCAAAAAATATAGTTTCAACTGATCTTTGTAGCAACAAATGTAGGCTAAAATGCAATAAAAAATTTAATATAGAAGATAGGAAACGCGTGCTTACCGAGTTTTATAACTTAAAGGATGTAAATGCGAAAAATGCTTTGCTATTCGGAAGTATTCGATCCCTCCCAGTAGGTCGTAAACGGAAAAATGCAAAAACCCACAAATCGTGTTCCTACAAATATACTATCACACTAAATAATGAAGAACAAATTGTTTGCAAAACGGCCTTTTGTAAACTGCATCAAATAAGTAGAGGCAAAATAGAAGTCATCAAACAAAAAATAAAAAGCGGTGATTCTGCACCATCACAAGATATGAGAGGTCGTCATTCCAACAGACCACATAAGTTAGGCAACAACGTGGTGGAAGCAATAATCGAACATATAAAAAAGTTTCCGTCAGAAGCATCCCATTATTCTAGGAACAGCAACCCTCATAAGCTATATCTATTTCCAGTTTTAAACATGTCGATTATGTATCGTTTGTATTTGGCAGAGTGTAAAACTGAAAAGCGAGGGGTTGAATTTCTTGTGAAAAAATCTTCGTACGCAACAATATTTAGGACAAAATTTAATCTGTCGTTTATGCAGCCTAAAAGTGACACATGTAGCACCTGCGATGCGGGAAATGCAAATGAGGAACATAGAGAAAATGCTTCGGCTGCATATGAGTATCAAAAGCAGGATAGAGAAATGGCTCGAAAACATTCAAAAGCGTGTTACATGACGATGGATCTGCAGCAGACAATGCCTTTGCCCAAACTGACAACCTCCAAAGCGTTCTATCTAAGGCAACTTTGGTTTTATAATTTTGGTATCCACCTGGTGACAGTAGACGGCGATAAGTCATTTATGCAAACTTGGACTGAGGACATAGCTGGACGCGGTAGTTCTGAAATCGCTAGTTGCTTATACAACTTTGTGAATAGTTGCCAAGAAGTTAAAGACAAACAAAATTTAATTATCTGGTCAGACTCATGCGCTGGCCAGAATAAAAATTTTAATATCATTTGTATATACCAGTTGATGATACAGAAAGGCTTCTTCAAAAGTATAGACCATAAGTTTCCGGAGGTCGGTCACTCCTACTTAGACTCGGACAGAGATTTCGGGAGAATCGAAAAGCATTTGAGACGCCACGAACGTATATTTACGCCGCAGCAGTACCGCGATCTTATAAAGCATGCCTGCAAAAAAAATTCTCAAGTAAACGACATGCATCATTGTTTTAGGGTGATAGAAACTTTACCAAGTCAACTGGGACTAATGCATAAAAAGAAAAACATGTTGAATGAGACAGTCCCATTTAGAGCAATTAAGTGGATACGTGTTGAAGAATTTGGTTCTTATTTATATAAAGAAACGTACGATGTTTATACACCTTTCAAAAAAGTATGTCTTTTAAGAAACACCAAACGGCAAACGAATGTAAACTGCGAGTTAACACGATTAAACACAGAGACAAAAGTGGGAAATATATCCGACAAAAAAATTGACAATCTTCGTGTGCAGCTTCCATACATTGACGAAGAATATCGTTGGTTTTACGAAGATTTGTTGGCCAGATACGATAGAATTCACCAACAACCAGCAGAACCAAAAAGAAGGAAGACCAAATAGTTTTTGAATTTTGTTTAATCCATAATATGTATTTTATAACAATAAAGCATTAACATTTAGCACGATCTTCCTTTTACATGTTTGCATTTATATGAGTGGATGGCATGGAAGAATGTGTTATGTGCAATAAATATTTTTTTTAGCAAAAACTAGCAACAATAGGAGTTTTATGTCGTAATGATTATTATGTTTCCATTTAGAGAATTTATATAAAAAATATTGAAGTTTCCGGTTCTAATAATAAAAAATTCACAGAGAAATAACCTAAAATGCATTTTGTGACGATTTAGTTAATTGTAACATAACACATTCATCCACTTGCCCCTTCAATTATCGCGATTTCTTTTTCTTTCAGTGTTTAGAATTTCTAAAAATACTACATAATGACATTTTATGATAACCAACTTAATATATATAATAAAATCACACATTTATTGTTGTGACTGTTATTATTTTGTTCGATCTGCGATAGCCTAGTAAGTTTCCTAAAGAAAAACATAATACATACATCACCTGATATTTAAATATTTCATAGCTGAACTCGCGAAGTTCATAAATCTTATACAACGCGAAGCCCTGCGGAAAGCTTCACTACGCTTAACTTAAAAATTCTTTTGTTTTGCTATCGTATTTAGCTGAAGGAATAAAAGCGCATTTTCTCTTTTGAGCTGTAGTCCTTGGGCGCTCGGTATTAAGCTTCGCACGTACAGAAAGGAAGATTAATTGATCAAATCATTCGGGGTGTAACACTGAATTAGAAATTGTACGTGCCGGGATTCAAATTTAAATTTATAGACGAAGAATTCTTTCTATTTTGTTTTTCTATGTATACAGTTCCGATGAAATTTTAAATCATAAAATTTGGTATTAATTGCTAACAATGAATTTGGAAAAATATAATTTGCGGAACTTTTATTAAATTAGACCCTATATAGGCTGTCCAATGTAACGGTACATCCTCATTTAATAGTTTTATAAATTTTAAATACTACTGTGAATTGTATTTTTAAAGTTATGTATAGAAACCAAATAATATATTTCTTTGAACTGATTATCCTAAATGTATATCTAGGTTAAGCACTAGTTACATAAGCAAATGTTTATATTAATTATAAGACCTGTGGCACCAAAGTGTTTATGTCATTGCTGTAGTTCTGTTATCGCTGACTTAGCGTATATGTCGCCAGCGCATGATGGAATGTATGTGAAAGAAGAGATAAGCATGGGGGTTCTACAGTTTTCCTTATTGTCGACTGGTCACTAGATTCATCATCTATGATCCGCGCCAGACATGTGATAAGATCTTTTTTATATCTGAAGACACTCGGAGCCCGCGAAAATCGATTTTTGACAACCACATACAGTATAGCAGTACGCTTTGGAATCTTGTAAAAAAAAAATAGAAAAACCATCTAGATTGCAAAAGAAAACTTTCACTTGTTTATTATGTGAGGCAGCCCGTTCAACTATCAGATTTAACTGGTGCGCGTAACAGTGAATATAATTTGCATTTTTGTAAATATCTTTAATTTTTGCCACACCGTTGTTTTTACCATTCATTACTGAGGCGCCATCGTAGCTTTCGGATATTAATTTTGCAGGCGTTTGGTCCAATTTAATTTTCCTAAGTTCTTCCAATAAACATTTGCTAATGCCTTGTAACGGTAGGCCCTGTATATAATGAATAAAATATAAATATAATATAACATCCCAAATATTTATATTAAGGTAATGTGTATTATGGTAGATAATAAATCAACACAGATCAGGAAATATGTATTATTCATTTATTTGTATTAAATTATTATATTCCTGTTTAAAATGTTTCTATATAAATTCTGTATATGTAAAAGAGAAATAGTGCGTAGGTGTATCGGTGTGAAAGGAAGAAAAACACAAGTGGCGTCAATATTATTGCAATGATATCGGAGTAAGCCGGGAAGTTATGCGACATAGATAAGAAACCGTTTGTGTGCAACCGACACGTGGAACCTTGAATGTGATGAAGAAATGTAAAGTACATAGGTGGCCCGGGGAAACCCCGAGCAAGAATACGGTGTGACATGCCTTAAGCAAGGAGCAGGCAGGCAGACGTTCCCTAGCCGGCGCATAAATAGGTTCGCAGGTGGTGTTAAGAAAAATAACACTGGACCAAGAAAAGGGAACGATCTCTCACAGGCTAACAGTGCGAATGCAAGTAATTCTACGCACTAGTAAAAAGTAAAAGAAAAAGCCTAGTGAGAAAACTGTTATAAGTTTTAATAAAACAAATAGTGGGTCAAGTGAAGTAAAAGTGCTATTAATAATCAAGTGTGTGCCGTATCTCCAGACAAAGGAGAGGACGATTTCAATCTACCCTGGGAAAGCTGCCCCAGAAAACACCGTATCCTGGTCACCGCATCTTATATAAAGGTACCCAACGTTGTTTGAATTAAAGGCCTATATCATGCATGTTTTTTTTAAAACAATTCAATTAGCATCTAATTAAATCCATGGTATACTGTATAGGTAAAGCGTCATTGCATTGTTGTTTATTATATTTGCCCATGTTGAAATTAATGCGTAATTTGTATTGTGTTGTACCATTTGAATTGTATTTTGTTTCCATAACCTTTGTTTGTAACTTGATCTGTGTTGATGGTGTTCATAATCAATATATTAATAATGTTTAAATATCCTTTTGCGTATTATTTGTCTACCTTACTATAAGAAATTTGGAATACAAAATAGGAGTAATAGTACGTGCAGAACAATAATCTTAGTGTCTAAATACCTGAACCGTCTTGAAATTAAGGGTCTTATGCTAAACCGAACTATTTAACTGAGCTAAAGTACGAGGAGTGTTCATTAAGTTTATTCATTTCATCAATAAATCAGTTTTATTCAATTTAATTTCACTATTAAATTTAAGTTTATATTATTTTATATTATTTAAATACGTACTATTACATATGGCGACCAACTCAGGGGCATTACTATTACAGCCTTCAGCAGTATGATTCTCTGGTTGCAGAAAAGACAGAAATCGTTCTTGTATATTTCCGTTCAACTCGTATCGAACGATAAAAGCTAAATGGGAAAATGTAGCCGAATCTGTACTTCGAGAAACTTGGTAGATACTGTCCAGCAATTCATTTTGAATGGTTTTTGACAAACCCATAAAAACTCTATTATTAGACTTGTTCATGTGGTCATTGAGGGCGCTGTCAATTTCTGCCAATAAATTACCCAGTCCACGAAAAATCCCCGGATTCGCACTGTCTTGTGTTTGGTTCTGGCCCGTTAAAGCGATTTCAACATGCCACAAAACCTAATGCAGTCTATTAATTTTCCAAGAATATGTCTGTTTTTACTGACGTTTTCATTATATTTACCTTCCCCAAAACTGAATATTCTATCATGTTACTAAGATATTTTTCACTTACTTTATGTCTTTTTACTTTTTCACCAAAGTGTTTTAAGTCCCTAATACCTTTAGAAGTTCCGGCAGGGTCGCTTTGTGGAGAATTCCTAATTAAGCACACATAACAAAAAAAAAGCATTTTGCACATTACACCCACACAACCAGTCTGATAAACTGTAAGAGCTTCTGTTGAATTTTTTCGTCACGGTTTTATTAGTTCTCGAAATGTAATCTTCTAGTTTAATCAATAAATCTGGTCTAGGGGAACCAAGTATCTTAATGTCATAGCTCAGTGTGTTATTTTCTATCATTTCGATTATGTTACTAACGCAATTCATAGTTGTATTTGCACCGATAGAAATTACATACACTCACCGCTGTATATTACATACTGGACTTGCGTCACCGGCACCGCAGAGAAGTGCCCTCTCGCTGACTTTTGGCCGCTTTCTATGAGATGCCCCGGAGCTTACCTCAGACTGCGATTTTTAAAATCAGCGCTGAGGAAACGGACTTTTACTTCCGAAAACATATTATTTGTTATCAAACAAATCAGAAAAATTACATACAAATTAGGTATTTATAATTAATTTATCTGTTAAAAGAAATTTGTCACGCTGGGGGGGGGGGGGGCAGTGCCTCGTTTCCCTCCCTGCAGCAGCCGCCACTGCCTTCCACGCTAAAAACGGATGAAAATATTGAAGAAGTCATTCTGATTCGATCTGGCCGTCGGTTAACTATTAGAGCGATTGCTGAAACTGTAGGAATTGACAAAGAATGTGTTAGGCAAATTTTGCACAACAATTTTAACATGCAAAAAGCGTGTGCGACAATAGTGCCCAAAATTCTCACTTTGAACACTTTGAATGCCATTGAAAATGACCCAAACTTGGAAAGAGTGATAACAAGGGACGAAACCATGGGTTTTGCACTTATGATCCTCAAAGTAAGAGTCAATCCATTGTGCAACTCCCCGAGAGCTAAAAAAAACTCGAAAGAGCAAGTCAAGATTCAAAGCGATGATGATTGTCTTTTTTTCGATATTGCTGGGATTGTGTACCAGAAGGCCAAACTATTAATCAACATTACTACATTGATTTTCTTGATCAACTCCGTGAAACAATAAGAAAAAATGACCCGAATGTGGAAGAATAAGTCATAGGTTCTGCAGCAAGACAACATGCCGCCTCATTCTGCATTGTCTGTCAAGACGTTTCTAGCCAAGTACAAAATGCCAATGTTTGACCATCCACCTTATTCACCATACCTTGCACCATGCGACTTTTATGTGTTTCCCAAGGTCAACACTGCATTACGAGGAACAAGATTTCAGTCCGTTGAAGCTGTTAAGAAAAAAGGAACACGCATCATAAAGAAACTCACAGAACAGCACTGTTTCGAACAATGGAAAATTCGTATGGAGCGTTGTAGGGAAAGAGAGGGGTGTATATTGAAGGTGATAATAACCAAAAATGTATAAAGTGAAAATAAAATGTTTTGCAACAATATTCTACTCATTTTATAGTCACACCTCGTAGTATAGCGTTGTATTCTACCGTAGTAGAAGTGAGACAAGGAAACCATGACACACACTTGACCGCCGAGATAGCTTCTGTAGTTGTATGACCATGAGCGCGCTGGGCCACAAAAAATGAGATGAGATGTGTGTTACTCTTTCTTATCATTTTAATAAACCTGTGAGTAAAAGTACTACCTCCGGTCGGAACTTTGAAATTGTTTTTATGCAAAAATTTCTCCAAATCCAACTATAAATACTTTTATATTTATAATAAATCTGTATAGAATGCACACTTTCAAAAAACTGCTCTTCGATAAGAGTAAAAGTGGATTTTTAAGTGCAGCGTTAATTGCTGTCTTTAATAAATTAAGGATCTTCTGACAGAAGCTACAAATGGCGATTGCTTTCCTATTTTTGTAATTATTTGACTATTATTGTCAATAAAGCCACTAACATACGATGACATTTTAGATTATTTTTTTTTACTTTTCTTTAATATATTGTATAAAATAAGTAATTTGAAATATATCAAACAAATTAGCTAAATATATATAAAAGTATAAACTGACGTAATATTTTCCATGAAGAAGTGGTTTTTGATGTAAAATAACTGTTATTGTCTTCGTCTAGGAAAGATTCACCTTTTGCACCATGTAAAATACAAAGCAGAACTATCATTAAGCGTTATTATTTACATATATAAATATAAATATGAATAAATGTAGTAGGTATATTGGAACTCAATAACTTACGTACTAAAATATAATAACCACTGCATACATAAATTTCATTTCAACAGTAATAATAACTAATTAACACCACAACCATAACTATTTAAAATTTACTTATTTTTAATAGTCCTTTTTCTACATCAATCTCGAATTCTTCTCGGATGTTTGGCAAAAATATCTCACCTAGATTGCGTATTACTGATCAGACGCTACGTCACACTTGACTCACTACAAGAATTTTATGATTAATTTCTTATTTTAAATGTAAATCACTAAACAGGTCAGCCTGTATAATACAATATCATATTACAATTTTAACGTTGTATAAACGTGCAAACTTATTTTTCGCATATACTGGTCTCCAAGATGTAAGAATCCATAAAAATTACTCAATGAAAAATCGTTTCTTCTATAATAACAAGCAATTTCTTTTTACGACTAAGTTATATAGTATAACAGATATTTTTTCAAACACCACTTTGGGTTAATCACTTCCAAGTTATGGCAAAAAACAAAAAAAAAAACGAAGTTCAAAGGTTCTTCCCAACAGCGGAAAGTGTGAATGGGTCGTTATAAAAAGTATATTTTCCATATTTTCGACCTTTCAATAATCCCACCAAATTGTCGGTTTTTTTCCTAGTTAACATTTTCGTTTAGTTACCAAAAATTAATTGACATCTATTCATAGCTTAATCTATATTATTTCACATTTTACCATAGCCAACATATATTATATACAGACAAATATACTGATTAATTATTCCTCGATTTTCATATCGATATTAAAGAAACATTAGTTATTATTATAAAGTTATAATTTATTTTAATTGTTTAACCATACTATTATATGAGGTTACAAGTAACGTGCAAAGAATATTATACACATCTTGAACGTTAAGGTTTTACTAATCTCAGAAAATATTGTACTCCAGTTTAATATAAGTTCATTCGCGTTAACAGACGAGGTGACGATGTTCGTAATTTCGGATCTAGGAATTTTGAATTACGAAAATACCTAAGCATTATTACCGTTTCTTATGACTTAGTGTACATATTATGTTGGATGCACTGTATGGAATATGCACCGAGTTGCATAATGTGTTTTCGTGTCTATAGTCTCTGTCTTTGATTGTCAGCTGTTGTCAAGTTATTTTGTGTTTTCCGTATCTTTGCGTTTGTATCTGCTATAGATATTGTTATAAAATCAATTGTTTACACAACTAAACTTTGACATTTGACACCTAACCTAAAAATAAGGCGGTTAGACAAATACAAAAATAAGTGAAATTTGGCAACATGGTGTCGCTTTAATTACGCCGCACCTCGTCTGTTAACGTAAATGTACTATACATATTCTCTGGTTATGTATGAATACGTGTTAAACTGAAATAGAAGTATAATCATAATTATTATTCATAATTCTCACCCTAATAGGTATACTAATGGTAAGTAGCTATTAAAATCCCACTACAATTCCATTAATTTATTTTATTATTTATTGGAAGTTGAGGAATTATCAAATTAATGCGGCTCGAATCTCAAAAATTATTCCACTGGAAATATATAGTGACAGAGAATTTCATATAAAATATTGAATGAGAGAGAAGTTGCAAGCATAATCAATCTCGTAAGGGATCATTTAGCAGCTAATACGAACCATGGTACCCCATTGCTTTTGAGTATTTGCCACACTTGAAAATCTACTTGGGAAAAGGGGCATGTAGTGTATGTAATGAAAACTGCTTCTTAAACCAACTTTTTACAAGCTGAACTATACATGGGTTTACATAACATACATTGAGCAGAGTAATAAAGCGAGTGGCAGAACCTATCGTTGGAAATGTAGGTGATTTTATAAGGCTTCCTAAACGAAATAAGTGGTGAGTGTGAAGACGGAATTTTATCATATTGCTCAGTGCCCAAATATACTTGTATACCAAAGATATTGAATACGATTAATAGAAAAATTAATGGAATCCGAAAGCTGTCGATTTTTATCAGCGAAGACCTGGATAGTTGATTTCGATGGGTTAAGATTAACGAATGTCGTCACAGAGATAACATTCAAATCGATCATCATATCGGACAGCAATATTGACTGTATGGTAAAGCTGGAAAGCATCAGCATATTTATGGATTTTACAGGTTATAAATAATAAAGAGCAGAGGATCCAAAATAGAACCCTGTAGGACTACACGCGTTACTGTGATTGTATGAGAGACGTCTTTTGATGTACTGAAGTTCTGGGACCTATTAGGCAGATAACTATTTAAAAATTGAACTGCGTTTGAGGATAACCCTATGTGGTCCAGCACAGATAATAGGATATTGTAGTCTAAGGTGTCAAAAGTCTTGCTGATGTCGACTAAAACGACAACAGATGCTTTACCACTATCGCGGTAGACAATAGATGCTCAGTGACATAAAGCAAGCATGTGGTGCAACTTTTTGGATCTAAATTCAAACCGTGATTGGGGTATAATCCTCTGCAAGTACAAATCCGATCGCAGCTGAGAACCAATAATCCTTGCAACACGGTAGCCTTGACAGGAATCAAGCTAATAGAACGCAGATTAGGAAACTCTTGACTATTAGATTTTTAAGGAAGAAGAATAATTATCGCGTCTTTCCAAGTTGTAGGTAGGAAAAGTGTTCGACAGAATACAATAATTGAGGATAATTAGTAAAATATTACTTAATGAAAGGACAACAAAGTTGCAGCAGGTGCAAAGAACGACCCTCTGTTCATATGGCGTTACTCTTAAGCTCACTAATATGCTTGCAAACAGTAGAACTATCAACAGTAACGAAAGAAAAGTCTCGTATATTGTTCTCAAATATAGAATTCGAGTAATTTCAGTTCTAATATATTAAATTGGGTAACAGGCAAGGAGATTGTGTAGCATTTTGAAGTAGTCAAACAGTTTCGTAAGCGCACACCCTTTCCTAGCCTTGTACCTCAGATGTATCATCAGTTAACGATGGCTCAGATCTAACTGACGGCCAACTCCTAAGATGAGTGGTGTGTTTATCGATCAATGACAACAAGGACTCAGTCAGGAACGTAACCTAATTATTCACTTCACTTAAGTGATTTTGAAGTTGTTAACAGAACTTGTCCTCATTGAAGTATTTGAAAGAACGAAAAGTTAGGAAGTTTTTCGAATATGCGACAACATGTAATCTCATAATCGGATGAATCAACACTCAAGACCATGACGTCCAAAAACACATCTGCATTAGTTGTAATTATAACATCGAGTAAGGTGCAGTATTAGTAATATGAGTAGGCTCAGTTACGATCTGTTTTAAGTCTAACGCGTCGTAAATGACGAAAAAAGTAGTTCTGAGTAAGTCTAAGTTCAAATCACCCATAAACATTGTAACAAAGTGACTAGCACACACACAGGAATGATCCAGCTCATCAGAAAAATATTTGTAATTTAAGACAGGTGGCTTATAAAGAGCTCCGATAGCAATCGAATAATGTTGCAGCTTTAAGGAAAGCCACAGTTGCTCGATATTACGACTGCATTTTATCACAGAGTACCTAATAGTCGAACGGATATAAAAACAAACGCCCAAGTTATCCAGTTATAATCCAGCCCTTAAATCAACTAAAATGCCATTGGAAAAGCACTTGGAAAAATAAATTCAGGTGCCTTTTCAATGGCATTCAAATGAAATTGGACACTACAAAGGCAGTAATAGTGACAGCAGCCATATATATAATACTATAAATAATAGGTTTGAAATGGAGGTAAACCTTCACATCAATGTCATTAACTTTTTAGGGAATTATTATTATTATTATCGTTGTGTTTTATATTTAGAATTTATTTAAGGAGGAAAAAATAAAAATACCCAGCCTTGATATTTAAATATTAAAACCTTTATTTTAACAAAAGAGTGTAAGTATAATGACATTGCTTTGATGAAAATAATTTAGTTATTTTTTTTTGTACAAAAGAGTATATGATACCATAGCCTAATTACAAAACTAATTCGCGATGAAACACAAATTATTTGAACTACACGCGATAATGTTACAATACTACACATAAAATATACTTTTTTGAACATGTTTTTCTGCGTATTTCATCATAAATTTACATTTCTAGATGTTACATATTGATTATTATATACCCTACACCAGGATAGTTATATAGAACGCATTTGTGTTATTTATAATAACATAGGTGTGTATAAATCAATAAGTATTACAAGTTATATAGCTTTAAACATATTGAAATGGGTGTGTTCCCTTCATTAATATATTGTTTTCGCTGGAAACCGTAATTAGAACGCCAGGACAAGTAAAAAGCAAAATGAAAAAATCTACATACATATGTAAAGAATATCGTTTACGTTTCAGTTATATTAAATTAATTGCGATTTTTAAATAAATGAAATATTCTAGATACATTATTTAAAAAGTTATTTATTGTTTTTGCTATATAATGATTCATTATGGAACATACATATTTAATAATTGTTTATTAGGAAATAACAAACCGAATTACATTTTTAATTGATTGATGATGCAGATACTTATTGAAACGCCATTCTACGCTAAAGAAAACTAATTGACCATTTCAAATATTTTTATTGTATTCTACAATATTGTTTTGCCATACAGTAGCTTCATCAGGTGAAGATTGAGGTGTACAAGATAACAAATACATACACACATACACACACACACACACACACGCACACGCACACACACACATATATACAATCTAGTCGTTTAAAATTAAATCTAACCTAGTGTATTTATTAATTTCTAAATTTTCCAATAAATTTTATTTAATGCTTTTATTATGAATATGTAAAATAGCATACTTCTGAATGAATTTATGATTACTAGTTGCGCGATGGTTAGCAAAGGTGGAATCGGTGTCCTTCTTCTTAACATTTTTTATGCCAGAGATGCGTTTTTTTAAAGACTCTGTCCGTTTGTCCAAAATATATACTTTAGCACCATTGGAAATAGGTATTAAAATAAAACACAGTGTACTTGAATATGTGTATTCGATATTAACGTGTCTGTAGAACTAACTCTAGAGAAAAATAATATTGTATATATATCGCATTTCTCCAGTGTATCTTATATAAAGAAATATACTGATACATAATAGAGTGTTGACATTTTAATGAGTATAACATATACACACAACTTGAGCGGGTAAACACCACAGACCACACATATACCTATTTGTGATTTATATTTTTGTATAGGAAATGCCCAAGATGCATTTCTAACAACCACATTCGCAAGTTAACTTATATAGGGTGAATTCGCCAGTAGTCGGCCTTTTTTGATGAACGTCAACTTTCAGCTTTAATAACATTGAGGCGTTCCATATTATATTAAAAATTTATTCTTGAGAGTCAAACAAATATATTTAATTACATTCTTAGTAAGATAGATAATGTTTAGGAAGAAGCATACTTTTTTATTTTTTGATTCTTTTGGAAAAGAACAAATTTGGCAGTAGTCGGCCACTTACACGTCGGTAGTCGGCCATTGGTACACCAGTTGTCGGCCTAGTCAATTATCATCAGGTCCGTATAAACTTTTTGTGCCCTCATAATAATCGTTCTGTTTTGTTTTGTTTTCTATCTTTTCAATAAAAGTGAGTGCCATCTTCTGAAGAGTAATTTCAAATTTTTGGTCCGAAAATACTACTGAAAACAACTTGTAATCTTATGGACGACAAATGGCAAAATCAGCATTTGACGTCTATGTTGCGGCCGTTGCTTTCAAAGTTACAAAACATTTTTATTATTGACTGAACCCATTGCCGAAAATAAAATTTGAATAATGTGCCAGTGGTCGGCCTGGGGGGGGGGGCACTACTAGATACTGGAGTAAATCTTTGTACCAGTGACCAGCCGTGCCTGTTTTAACTTCAAAGTTAAGAAATCAGGCCTGTTTGGCCGAAGAGCAGTTATTTCAAACTCTGTTCATCCCTGAACACCCATTGAAACGGGTTTAATAATAATAAATAAAATTTTATTTATTATTATTATCTATATATTTCGGGCTACCTAAGTTTATCACTTTTTAAATATCTCGGTGCTCCAATCAGCACACGACACTTATATTTTGCGCGCAAATTACAGGAATAAAATATTTACTTATATACGTAAATGAGAAATTGATATTCGGACTAAGGTAAGGTGGGGTAACATTGACATCTTTTCACATTTTATTTTTTTAAATTCTTATAAGTCACGACTAGACAACGAAATTTCTGCAACAAACAATATACATCAATGTTGGTTTTTGCGTAATATTTATTTGAACGAGTTTTTGCGCGTTTTCTCAAAAAAAAATTATTTACCAAACAATGTAAAGTGTCAATTAACCGACGATGGTCAAACATTGACACCCCCATCTAACTTCGAACAGTGTCATTTTTAGGCACATTTAGGGTATGTATGACATGCGAAAGGCTATGATCTTCAAAATGTTTTTGATAATTTTATTGCAAATTTGAGAAAAAAAAAATTGTGCAATCGCCTACGAATGATTGGGGTTGGAAGAATCTTGACAATATCTTCTTCTGAAACTACTGTCTCGCCACGGACATCCGGATACACAAAATAGATGTTGCGTCTCCTCTAGAAATTAATAGTAGATTTAGTGCATTTAATGCTTTGAACTTATCAGATATAATACTCCAGATCCTCGTATTTTTCTGGCCTACCATTTCCGACCTCAAACTTAACGAGAACCCAAGAACCTACTTCCACAGTATCATCGCCTGTCCTCATGGTGAATTCCATGGCATTAGAGTCATTCTCGTCAGAGATGCCAGTCAAAATTATTAACTAGTTTTAAACTACTTGTTTCAAGCTTCCTTTGAAGTTCATTGCGGATCTTATCGGTAATTTTTTCTTTGTATCTCGCCTCGCTTGATCGTGGATGATTCTTTGTTGAACTGCCTCATTTATCAGACTTTCTGTAAATTTACGTCGCACCCTGTTTGTTTTATGCGTTACATTAGTCATTTATTTCTGTTGTTAAAACAGACATAAAAGAAGTTCCAACTTCTTAATGCCTATATTTTCGACACTTATTTGGCGCTCCTTTTATTAATTTTAACACTATCTAATGCGCTTTCCATGCTATTTTCACTATAGTATTTATAGCGTCTACAGCCTGGATTTTGGCCAAATAGTGTAACTATTGAATTCTATAAAAAAAGAAACAATGACACATTTTTAGGGGGAAACATTGACACCCTGTCAAAGTTAACCTCAAATATCTTTTTAGTTTTTTTTATTTCAAGTAATGCACATAAATCACAAAATTGACAGATAATATTCGTAATATGGTACAACATCAATTTACCTTAGGTTTAAACCCCAAAAGCTGAAGTTTTTTTTCATTCAAACAAAAGTTTTTTACATCGTGACTACTACCTCACGCTGCAATCTTTGTCTTGACTTTAAAAAAAAAACCTATAATAAATATTTATAATTTTCTTGCGTCACACCACTAGATGGCGAAACTTGTCTATAATTTATGATAAACTTTCATAAGCGTAATTTTAATTTGTCGGGGAGCTAGAAGGGATATTTGAAAATGTGTCAATGTTTCGCTACTGTTAATGTTACCCGTCGCTACCTTAT
Source organism: Amphimallon solstitiale (assembly GCA_963170755.1). Lineage (NCBI taxonomy): Eukaryota > Metazoa > Arthropoda > Insecta > Coleoptera > Scarabaeidae > Amphimallon > Amphimallon solstitiale. The sequence continues at coordinate 56,035,643 of OY720684.1, forward strand.
ATGAAGACGTAAGATTTCAGGTGTGTAGTGAAGTAGCTTAATATTTGCCCAAATTTTAAGTTATTCTTGAAAAAAGTCATCAGTGGCCGACTATTGGATGGTGGCCGGTTACACTCGAACTTTCCCTACTCCAGAGTTTAAGATTCTGTCCGTTTTATCCCTACTGTTTTTTGTGTACTTGCAACTGAATTATTAGTTTTACAATTCGAGCCCCGCCCAAAATTTAAATGCAAAAACAGACTCAAAAATGTTCAGTAATGTATACGACATATATCCCACTTAAAGCGCCTAATAACATACAAGCTAGCCTAAAATCAAATTGTGATTAATAAAACCTAATATGTACACAGTCTTGATATACCGTACATATACATGAATAAATAAAATATTTATAGGACAGTCAGACGCATTATAAAAATACAAGATAAAAATTCAGTAAAAAACAACGTAACACAAACTTCAACAAATATGTGAGAGAAACTACATATACACGATACATACTATACAAAATTAAAGATACTTGAGATTTCAAGAAAATTGTATCCATTACTATATTTATATAATTGATATAGCGATTTTTTGTAATTGTTTAAACGATAGAAATGTGTTTCATGTTATGTTTTGCTGCTACATTTCTGCGAACAGTTTTGAAAGTTTCTACTACAACACACTTACAAGCACAATAATTCTTAAACTAAGAAATATACGTAATAAATAGCAATTGTAAGTACCTATTTATATAATTCTTAATTAAAGAAAACAACTTGTTTTCTTTGTTTTTAACATGACATCCTGTTTGTTTCGCCATATAATTAATGCTGTTTATATTTTATACCAAATTTTAACACCTTTGTAACGTATCAGGTGGATGAAATACCTGATGAAGCCACAATGTGGCGAAACATATGTAGTGTGTGAACATTATAATTTTTTTGAAACTATAATATATACACAGTGAAACTTCTCTTAACGGGCACTTCTATTAGCCGGGCACTTCGCTTAAACGGACATTTTATCCGGTCCCGAATTTATTAGTAGGGAATTCCTAATAAATTGGTTTCTCTTATGCGGACACTCCTTTGAACGGGCGCGGACAGTTATTTAGCTGCTTTTGGACCGCAAAGTTTCCATTAAACGGACGCGAGAATCGAGACATAGTAATTTTGTCCGGTAAATCCCCTGCCTTCGTCGATGATTTAATTTTAACAGTATAGATATTTGTTTAGTTCGCAAATCATCTTCGTCTGGAGTCTGGATGTGTGTGAAAATATATACGTAAGTATGTATGTATTTGAATACATATTTTTTACGTTCTCTGTAAAAAATGGTAAGTTTTAAATTGTTTTTATGGCATAATTCATATGAACTATGTACGTATTTTAATTATTGTAGAAAACAATATCAAAAAAAAAGGAATACTTTAACGGAAAAGATTTCGATCATAGAATATAATAATATAAACAAGCTCAGTTCACGTGAATTAGCCAGAAAATTTAATATTGGCAAAACACAAGCCGCACAAATAATAACAAATATGAATATCTAAAGCAGTGGCAAACAAATGACAACAGTGGAATTAAAAGGCGATTTTTAAAACTGAAGGCCTCAAAATAGACCAGTTAACATACAAATGGTTTGTGCAAGCTAGAAATAAGAATATGCCTGTATCTGGGGTACTAATAAAGTATAAAGCCAAGGAAATTGCTGAGAAATGAGGCAATTGTAATTTTTCGGCTTCTAGTGGATGGCTAGATAAATTCAAGAAGCGACATAATATTCATTTCCGCATGATATCTGGCGAAGCCGCTAGCGCAAATCAAGAAGATGTCGAAGCTTTCATAAACAGGTTGCCGTTAATAATTAAAGGGTACAAACCCTGCGATATTTATAATTTGGACGAAACGGGGTTATTTTTTCGGGCACTACCAACAAAGACGATGGCATTAAAAAGCGAAAAATGTGTGGGCGACAAGTTATCGAAAGAAAGATTAACTATAATGCACTGTGTGAATATGGCAGGGGAAACTGTTGGTTAACGGAAAATCAGCACGTCCTCGCGCATTAAAAAATATTAGCATTGCTCTTCTTCCAGTCCAATGGTATTCATATAACAAGGCTTGGATGACTAATTCTATTATGACAGAGTGGTTGCGTGAATTTGATCGGAAAATGATCGATCAAAACAGAAAAGTTTTATTATTTTTGGACAATGCAGCTGCCCATCCTAAGGACGTACAGTTGCAAAATGTTAAACTCGTTTTCTTACCGCCAAATACGACAGCTTACTGCCAACCGCTAGATCAAGGCATTATAAAAATGTTCAACACTTGGTACCGACATTTAATACTAAAACACATCTTATCGCAGTTTGAGAGTTCTGATTCTGTACATAATTTAACCAATTCTATTAGCGTATTAGACGCGATTTATTTTATTAAAAAAGCATGGGATGATGCCTCATCTGATACAATTAAAATTTGTTTCAAGAAAACAGGATTTCAAGAAGTAAATGAGTAGTTTGAAAGTGATCAATTTGATCCTGAAGATGAAATTCCTTTATCTAAAGTGACTGAAATGTGTACGCTAATTGGAAAATTAGGAAGTAATGATGCACAGGAATTTATAAATATTGACGCCAATTTGTATACAGAAGACGATAATCCAGACCATATTTTGCCCGATAATTTAGAAAACGAAAGTCAAAACAATGATGATGAAGAACATGAAATAGAAATTCCTACAACTAATGATTATGAGAAAAGAATAGTATCGTATAAAGATAGTCTACTGGTAATAAAAAACTAAAACAATTTTGTTTTGAAAAAGATGATGTACAAGCGTTTGGTATGCTTAGTGAGCTGTCATTATATTTTGAAGCAAAATTGGCATGTAATACACACAAGCAAACTTCCATTTTAGATTATTTTGTAAGATATAAATTGTATATGTACCTTACCTACATATGTTCCTATTATGTATATGTATGTATATATAAATGTGCACATAGCCGTTTGAGTTTTATTTAGCAAATAAAGTTATAAGTATATAATTTTACACTGTGTATTCAAATGAAAGTTTAGCTTTGCGTTTCTACTTAACTTTTCTGTCTTCTCTGATAAACGGGCAGTTTTGTCGGAACGAACAGTGTCTGTATATATACATATATATATAATGGAGTTTCAACATGTATCTCCTTCGTCGGTTATTGACATTCTAATTTATTATATATTTTTACTTTCTTATATAGTATAAGGAAGTATTGTGATGATGAAAATTTTCGACCTCGAGATTTTTGCAGATGTCCACGTTTTGAGGTCCCCTGATACCAAAAAAGTGGTTTTTAAAAAATGAGGTGTGGCCACCACACGACTTTCTTATACGTATGAAAGTGTTACTTCCGGTCCGAATTTTGAAATTTCATTTATACAAAAAATATTCCATATCCAACTCTAAATACTTTTGTACTCTTGATAAATATATATAGAATGCATAACTTACGACATATTTGCAAAAAATCGCTATCCGATAGGAGTAAAAGTGGTACTTCCGGTCTGAATTTTGAAATTTTTTTTATATAAAAGATATTGAAAATTATGTTCTAAATACTTTTATACTCGTAACGTACTTGCCTTAAAAGCATGACTTGCGAGATATTCGCAAAAAACTGATTTTCGATAAGAGTAAAAGACCTACTTCCGGTAGGAATTTCGAAAAACTTTTTTAAGACAATTTGTTTCAAACTTAATTCTAAGTACATATGAATTCCTTATAAATTTGTTTAAACTTAGTAATTGACGAAATATTTCCAAATTTCGATTTTTTCACTGAAGTAAACTACTACTTCCGGTCTGCCGATTTTGCTCAAAATCTAATCAGTTCTCAAGAGGCAGATTACACACGTAAATACAAAATTTGGAATTGATATCTACTGCGGTTTGACCGCTATCGTGGTCACACACACACAGACAGACACACAGACATTTTTTAAAAACCACTTTGTTGGTATCAGGGGACCTCAAAACGTGGACATCTGCAAAAATCTCGAGGTCGAAAATTTTCATCATCACAATACTTCCTTATACTACGTATAAGAAAGTAAAAAATGAGGTGTGGCCACCACACGACTTTCTTATACGTATGAGCGTTTCAAACTATACAATTTTAAGAATTTTTTTATACAAAACTTATTCAAAATCCTATTCTAAGTACTTTCATTCTCTTAATAAATCTCTATAGAATGCATACTTTGCAAGATATTCGAAAAAAAGTGCTCCTCGCTAAGAGTAAAAGTGCTACTTCCGGTCCGAATTTTGAAATTTCATATATAGAAAAAATATTGCAAATATAGTTTTAAATACTTTTGTACTCTTGATAAATATATATAGAATGCATAATTTACGACATATTTGCAAAAAATCGCTATTCGGTAAGAGTAAAACTGTTACTTCCGGTCCGAATTTTGAAATTTTTTTTATACAAAAGATATTGAAAAGTATGTTTTAAATACTTTTATACCCGTAAAGTACCTGTCTAAAAAGCTTGACTTGCGAAATATTCGCAAAAAAACGATTTTTGATAAGAGTAAAAGACCTACTTCCGGTAGGAATTTCGAAAAACTTTTTAAATAAAATTGTTCTCAATTTTAATTTTAAGTACATATGAATTCTTTATAAATTTGTTTAAACTTAGTATTTGACGAAATATTGGCAAAATTCGATTTTTTCACTGAAGTAAACTGCTACTTCCGGTCTACCGATTTTACTGAAAAACTAATCAGATCTCAAGAGGGAGATTATACACGTAAATACAAAATTTGGAATTGATATCTACAGCGGTTTGACCGCTATCGTGGTCACACACACACACACAGACACACACACACACACACAGACACACAGACATTTTTTAAAAACCACTTTTTCGGTATCAGGGGACTTCAAAACGTGGACATCTGCAAAAATCTCGAGGTCGAAATTTTTCGTCATCACAATACTTCCTTATACTACGTATAAGAAAGTAAAATGTCTGTGTGTCTGTGTGTCTGTCTCTGTGTGTGTGACCACGATAGCGGTCAAACCGCTATAGGTATCAATTTCAAATTTTATATTTACGAATAAAATCTCCCTCTTGAGAACTGATTAGATTTTGAGCAAAATCGGCATACCGGAAGTAGTAGTTTACTTCAGTGAAAAAATCGAATTTTTCAAATCTTTCGTCAATTACTAAGTTTAAACAAATTTATAAAGAATTCAAATGTACTTAAAATTAAATTTGAGAAAAATTGTATTAATAAAGTTTTTCGAAATTCCGACCGGAAGTAGGTCTTTTACTCTTATCGAAAATCAGTTTTTTGCGAATATCTCGCAAGTCATGCTTTCTAGGCAGGTACATTACCAGTATAAAAGTATTTAGAACGTATTTTTAAATATCTCTTGTATAAAAAAAATTCAAAATTCGGACCGGAAGTAACACTTTTACTCTTACCGAATAACGATTTTTTGCAAATATGTCGTAAATTATGCATTCTATATATATTTATGAAGAGTACAAAAGTATTTAGAGTTGGATTTGGAATATTTTTTGTATAAATGAAATTTCATAATTCGGACCGGAGGTAACACTTTCATACGTCTAAGAAAGTCGTGTGGTGGCCACACCTCATTTTTTGATAATATCTTGCAAAGTATGCATTCTATAGAGATTTATTAAGAGAATAGAAGTACTTAGAATAGGATTTTGAATAATTTTTGTATAAAAAAATTCTTAAAATTCTATTATTTGAAACGCTCATATGTATAAGAAAGTCGTGTGGTGGCCACACCTCATTTTTTGATAATGTACAAACCCAAAATGATGTTTAAGATTTAATATACAAATATTAATATAAAAAGAAATAGGAGACTGTAGGTTGACAGTAACTATTCCTACCTACACTAAAACACTGGTGTTGTGTATACGTTACAAAACAACACGGAATATTTTTTTTTGTTTTTTCGTTGAAAACATGACATCAATATACGGTTATTTCAGTATATGCAAATTAGCAAGAATGTTAAAACGAAATGTATTGTTTTTTATTATTCTCTTAATCGTTTATTTCTTGACTATTTAGTTTTATGTAGAGTAATCGTTGATTAATCCTAATCATTGATTATCTCTAACCGGCCTTTTTGAATGCGAAGAAACACATCGGTTATCTAAAAAATGTTTTAGGATTTATTGTAGATATTTGCTCGTGCGTTTCATCTAACTTAGTATATTTTGTTCTAATATAGGCGCCATTTTCGACATTTAAATTGGTTCTTTGTCTTTTTTCCTTTACTTTATTTTTTTAAAATTATATTCTATATAATTAGAAATTTTATTTAAGTAAATAAACTGTTGGCATTTATTTTGTGAAATAGCATCTGAGAATGTCTATGTAAATAATATATATTTATAATTTATATTATGAAATAAATAACAAACTGCAACAAACTTGAGTGAAACAGAGACAAATTTATTGATTACATACTGCTGTTGACAAATACAAAATATATTCATATGAAATTAAGGGTTACGTAAAAATATGTAAAAATGAAAGTCTGCATCTGTGGTCTTAAGCTGGATTATCAATCACATTCTATTGGTATAAAGATATAAAGATTGCTCTTTCCATTGCCATATCTGAGACGGTTTAACTTCCAAAATATTTCTGTAGAATGAATAAAGCCAGATACCTTACGGAGCTCTTTATTAAAAACAATACATTCTTTACACGATTTCGACTTAAAAAATGTTATGTCATAATCATAATCATAATCATCTTTATGTCAAAGCTATATACATTATTATAAATAACAAAGGTATATGCTAGAAACATGTCAAGGCTGAGTACATGATAAAATCATGCCAGAATTATATAATAAAAGTAATAATAACTAAGCAGTCCTTATTCACTAATTACATTGTAGGTTTGTTGAGCAAGCAAATTATGAATACCCTTTTAACATAACATAACCAAATCTACAGGATCAATAATTCAAATAGTCATCTATAGAGTAGCAGTTGATGGCCAGTAAGTGGCTTCTTACAGCACCTCTGAAAAGCTTCAAACTCAAAAACTGTTTGATTTGTGAGGGGAGCTTATTAAAAAGTTTGCATCCCATAAATAGTATATTTCTCTGAAAAAATGCTGCCCTGTGAGCATGTGGCAAAAGATAGTCTAGATTTCTCGTACTATATTGATGAGAGACACCAGCAGCAAACTCCGATCTAAATCTATAGACCAAGCTTAGCAGTTCTAAAATGTATGCGTCGTAAAACGTTAACAGTCTTTGGTCAGCAAATAAGTTTCTACATGAATCACGGAAATTGAGGTCAAAAACAATGCGAAGTGTCGGTTTTTGTATTAAAAAAACTCTATTACATCCTATACAGGATCCCCAGAAGCTAACACCATACGTCATTTTGGAAAAGAAATTTGAGAAGTAGTATACCTTCAACACACTTTGAGAGCAAGATCCCTTTAAGTTGCGAAGCGCATAACATACCCCAGATAATGCACTACAAACATTATCCAGTTGAGTGTTCCACTTGAGGCTCCGATCAACAGAAAGACCGAGGACCTTGGCGTGTAAGACCCTGTGCATATTGGGGAAGGAGGAATCCAAAAAACCAGACGAAACACCGTCATCAAACACAATACACTTCGTTTTTTCTTCATTAATTAACAATTTATTGACTTTCATCCAATTGTTTACTTGTCAAAGTGTAAGATTTAAGCTGTCAATCAAGTTCCTTAGAGTATCAGAGCAAAGAATAATACTAATATCATCAGCATAAAGTGATACAGTTGCCGACGAATGTAAAGTCCCGGGAAAATAATTTATGTACAACAGGAATAGGGTAGGCCCAAGAACTGAGCCCTGCGGAACCCCAATATCAGATTGAAGTGTTGTTGACTCATGCTCCCCTATAGTCACTTTTTGTGTACTGCCATTAAGGTAGGATGTGAACCATCAAGAGCAACACCGTTTATACCGTATCTCTCCAGTTTGTGTAATAGGATAGGATGGTTGACACAATCAAAAGCCTTGGTAAGGTCAATAAATAGAGCAATACTTAAGGTCTTTTGGTCAATACCACAGCAGATTTCTCTAATAAAGCGAAATAATGCTGTATTGGTAGAGTGACCAGGCAAGAAACCATGTTGACATTTGGTGAAAAGTTCAAACTTAAGGAAGTAATTAATTAATTGGTTGTTGACAATTTGTTCAAAGATTTTGGAAAATGTTGATAAAATATGTGCTGAAGAAATCGTAGTGAGCTTGACAATCCCAGTAAAAATTATTTGTATATAATTTAATTGCACGCCAACTGTATAAGCATGTACATTATTCGTCCAAATCCACTTCAGCCAAAAGTACTTCAAAGTGTCTGCATAAGCTCTCAACGTGAACCTATCAGCCTCTGAAGAATTTCTTCCATGTTCTCAATTTTATCTGTAATTTTTTAATATAGTTTAATATGTTAATGACATATAAAAGCAAAATATGTAAAATATTTAGAACGATTAAAATGGTGCTGCTAAATGCAGTTGCAAAGAGGAAAAAATCAAACCCAAGCATATTTAGAATCTTCACTAATTTAGATAAAGTCCCAGAATTGTAGTAAAATTTAAAAATCTTCCAAAACAGAATTGTCCTCTTCAGAAAACATAATGTATTCGTGGTTATCAATTAATTCTATTTCTTTAGTAAGCTAATAGTTATACATAGTCAATACTATGTTATTTTTATTTTTAATTATACTGTTCATTTCATTTATAGAAGAAGGACTACAATTACTAAATCCCTGATAAAAATAATTATTAATTAATTTGAAAAATTCTATCATACAGCAAACAAATACATACATATGAAAACATAACCGCTGACAACAATAGCAAAAATTTTTCCAGATTATGGACACGTATCTTAATCAGTGTTTAATATTTTTTTCAGCTACTTAGCGCTAACCGGTTGTGGAAAAACGCAAATTAGTACTAACCTGTGTTTTAATCAATGATTACGCTAACCAGCATTTTAATCCGAGTTGAAAAACCTACACTTATGTTCCAGTTACTTCTGTTTATTCTAAACATTTGCATTATTAATTTCAGAAAATTCCTGAACCTATTTTTTGGTATAAAAAAGCTCAACTCCCTTGGATATTACTGTACACTGCTGCCCTCCTAAGCAAGAAGGGCGTATCTAGCAATTTAATAGTTTTGAGTTATAAGCATTTTACTGAAAGACTTTATGCCGTCCATACTTATGATTAGATTTTTCTTAATGTTTGCATACTTGCTAAACTCTGTGTTTACTGCTTATCCCCTTACTCATCTATTCACAAGATTTGATTTTTATGGAAAAAATGTTAGATACGACCTTTTCACTTAAAGAAAGTATAGTTGATGCTAAACAAAATGGGCGTAACTACAACAACAATTGAATCAATAGGACACTATTTATAATAAATATATATATTGCAACTAAAATTTTACTACCATTTAAGTAAGTTATAATAGGTAAATAATAAGTAATTTTATAATTAATATTAGGTAACTGACAAATTTAAAAAATGTTTCTTTATGTATCCTGTATTATTGCTTCATCCTCTTCTACGTGTCCGTCCACACCTTCGTTGACTGGAAGATTTTCCCAAAATGCTAGTCTATTTGTTGGTAAAATAGAAATAAGTTTGGCTAAAAGGGTGTATTTTCTTTCTTTCGCGACACCTCGTGCTTGGAGTTTAGTTGAGGGTTTTGGCAATGGGTTTTTGGTCCATTTAGCAGTTAGAAAATTTAATTCCACAAATGTAGAATCTGAAAAGGAATTTCTGTATTTCATAGATCTTTGTCCTCTTTCAAATATGATATGCATCATATTTTGCAGCAATGGACGTGGACTTTGTCATTTTTTCTATCGTATCCTAGAGTTCCGAGAAAAAAACTCTTGCATACAGAGTGAGAATTTCCCAGTTCACACTTAAGATAGTAATAAAAAGTATTATTTCTTCTAGAATTTTCAGCTACTGTCTTCCTTTTAACAGTTGTAGTTTTGCTGTTGTGCAACATAAAGTTTCTTTGTTCAGATAGACTTAAAGCCCAAAATTGATCATTAATATTAATCTGCCTTTCTTTAGAAATTTTCTTGAAACACTGCTTCTTGCATTTTTCCCCTCAACTTTCTTTTACTTTATGTTCTTCGATTAGTTTATTAATTTTTCGCTTTTTTCTTTCTATTATTGATTCATCATATAGCCTTCTTTTTCTAATATTACCTTTCTTTGTATAAAATTTAACTTGTTCGTTTTCACAGACCTTTTGAGTGACTGTATCTAGAATTGCTTGCAACAAAGACTTGATGAAAATTTTGGTTTGGCGCCTTTGGATTATTATCAGAGGGACGTTGTTGTCCGAAACTATCGAGGAAGCATCGGAATCGCTATCTTCATTTAAATCACTCAAAGACGGGACATAATGTTTATCAACAACTGAATCATCATCCAAGTTAGAAAAAGCTAATTCTAAATCATTAGCACAAATATCCAGGGCTATGTTATTTTTACTCAAATTATCATGGTTCATAATATTTTGGTTGGTTAATAAACTATTCTTGAAATCGTGACTACTCGTAGAATCATTTGCTTGAATAATATATTCATTTTCAGTAGAAGGAGAGTCAATTCGCTGTACAATAACTTTGGACGTTGAATCATCATTAGTAGTATTAGTAGTAACACAAGAACGTTTAACTTGTCCAATTTGTGCAAGGGAAACCAAGCGTTTTCCTCTAGAAGACATGATCTAAAGATTATTTTTTTGAATGTTAAGTGTGAAATGCCAAAAAAAGATTAGGAAACTTACTTGATATCTTGAAATTATGTTTTAAATGTGTTCTGAAGATAAACTCGTGCCACAAACTTTACAGTAAAAAAATTTACCAACCTAAGATAAGAGCTACAAACAAACTAACAGTGTCTTATTCTCATAACCTAAATGTTTGAAGTCGTATGTGGTAGCAACACTAGCGTCATCATTCCGACATTACTAAACAAGAAACACGTATCTGCAGTAATTCAATTACATTACTAAGCAAAAAAGTCGTATCTGCTATAAAACTGTAGGTACGACTTTCTTGCTTAGTAGTTGTTAGATACGACTTTCTTGCTTTGTCACATGCTAGGTAGCGGCACATACGCCCTATTTCAGAGGTAAATAATTCACACTGAACATTCAGTTACGACCACTGGAGCTTTTCAGTAGATGGGCAGATACGCCTATTATATAACCATACTGAAACATTTTTTTTTCAAAAATTGCAGATACGCCCTTCTTGCTTAGGAGGGCAGACTGTTACTACACATATTATTTTAATCTACACAATTATTATTTTTAATTAACATACACCTACTTAGTTGTGCCATACTGAAGGAACCAAATAAGGTAGAAACCTATATGTCTGTGGCTACAAACACATATTTAACACTTTTATGTTTAATTTACACAATTCTATATGATATATTTGACCACATAGTATTATTTGTGTGATGAGATTAGATGTTCGTTTAAGATAAATCTAGACATTCTTGTCCCTCTCATTAATAGTAGGTGACAGTGCTACTCCCAATTTTTACAGTTACGCTTATAATTATACAATTTGCGTCGATATAATTTGTGTAGTGGAATTGAATGTTGTCTAAAATGAAACTACATCTTTTTATGGAACTACATAAATAGTAGCGGCTCTTCTATGCTTAATTGTTTACATTTCACTTTTAATTAGACATTTCGCGTATGCAACCTTCTTTGTTAGTAAAGAAACACAGAGATCGGCATTGTTGCCTTCTAATGTTATTGAATGTCGTTTTTAATAAATTAAAGACTTTCCCATGATTCTATTTAATTGATTTGCTTTCCTAATACTCATTTTTTGTTGTTGTTTGCTATTTTTATAACATTTAATGAAACTGTTTGAATGACAGCTTGCTTTCCTGTTGTCATTTTTATTATTGATTGCTGTCATAATGTTATTACTTTTGCTCATCATATTATTACCACTACAACTAAGAAGATATTAATTTTTTCAATATATATATATATATATATATAATATAATATGAAATAATTACTACTTTAATAAAAGTAGAATTTTGGGCTGGATAGTTGATTCAAAACACAATTGTTGGCTTAATAACGTTTCGGAAATATATTTATTCCTTCATCAGATCTACAAAATACTTAAATTAGGGACAACTGTTAAGTTAACTATAAATTATCTTACAATTGCCACACTAGGACATAAAATATATGGGTTTGACGAACATTAACAATTTTACATAATATGAGAGTGACTTATAAGTATAAACGTCAAGATGACATATACAAAATTGTAAACAAAAAAATCTTTTTTATTACAAAGCGCACATCAGGTTTCAAACCTCAGATATATCACACTGTTAAATTTATATGTGTCTTATTTAAAAAACAATATTTTATATACCTATAATATTTGAAAAACTAAAAGTGGTAATCATGTATATGAAAAACATGACAATTAGTGAATTTTAATTTTATTCAAAATTTTGTCATTAACAAATTTTAATAAACCTGAATAAATGTTGCTAAAATTTTGGGAGTCTGATCTAGAGTTAATATTTGGTGTAAAAACATTAATACAAAGAGTTTCTAGAAATAATCTCTTAGTCAAATTAGATTCTTTATACAAGATGTTAGTTCGATCAAATAGTATGGAATGACCAGTAGTATATACATGTGATGCTAATTTACATGCATTAGGTTTATTTCGGGCATCACTTTTATGTTGTGTATTACGTTCTCTAATTCTTTGTTTAGTTTGACCTATGTAGAATTTTTTACAATCATTACATACTAAACCGTAAACCACATTACTATTATATGTCAAATCTAATTTATCTTTAAGTGGTGTAAATAATTTTGAGACAGAATTAGCTGATGTGTATGCTATGGATACTTTTTCCTTAAATAAATCCCTAATATGGTTAGTAAGGCCTGGTATATAAGATATTTTTTTATATTTTAGAGGCTCAATGTTATCATTATTTAGTTGAACTGAAGGGTTTTCAATGACTAGATTTATTATACGATTATTAACATAACTAATGTTAGATGTGGAAAAAAGAAATTGATTTACTAAAGCCATAGGAAAATTATTTTTTATCAATATGTTTCTCAAAATTACTAAATCATCATGTTGAAAATCAGGATGTGTAATGTTTAATATTCTACTTTTTAGACTCTTAATAAGATTAATTTTATATTTTTTTGGACAATTAGAATGGTAGTTCAATAGACGGTTTGAATTTGTTAGTTTTCTATACCACCTTAATTTTATGACACTGTTATTGTGTGTGATCAGGGAGTCTAAGAAAGAGATAGAGTTATTATTTTCTTTTTCAATTGTAAAGCGCAAATGGTCATTGTAAGAATTGAAAGCGTTTAACAGATGTTCAACCTCATAGATAGGTACTAAAGCAATGATATCATCTACGTAGTGGTAAATAAAATTGATATTAACATTTGAAGTTGTTATTACATAATCAATCATAGTATTCATAATGATATCGGCTATACTAGGTGACAAAGGGGACCCCATTGGTGTACCAAAAGTCTGCACAAAATGACGTCCATTAAAAGTGAAATGCACACTATCAAATAACCACTCCAACAATTCAATGAAATCATCACATGGAATGTTAGTGTGATCCCTGATAAGTGACCAATTATCTCTAATAATGTCAATTGTCAAATTTGTAGGTATGTTCGTAAAAAGACTCACAACATCAAAGGAAACTAAAATATGGTTTTCTGGAATAGTGAGATTATTAACTTTTCTTGCAAATTCAAATGTATCTACTAGTTTATATTTGTTATATGTTTTAAATGAAATGTCTAAAATAATGGACATGAATTTAGCCAAACATCTACTATGGCTATCAATACTAGATACTATGGGCCTTAAAGGTATGTTTTCTTTATGTATTTTAGGTATACCATATATCCTAGATGGGACTGAGTTATGTTTAATGAGTTTTTTATATTCAACTTCATTAATGTAATTCTTAACTTTAAGATTATTAAGTAATTTGTTATATATATATATATATATATATATATATATATATATATATATAATTTTTTCGTTCGCGTTTCCGCTGCTTGATCTTTGAAAAGACCGGTGCTGGTTTCTGGACGACGTTTCGGCAAAATCACACTTGCTATCTTCAAGTCTGCGATAACTGTCTGCTTCTTGTTATTCGTAAACTGAATAGTTTATATGACGTTTCTGGGGTTCGGATGGTGGTTATATACTCGTTTAGCGTTTTGGTTGGTTACCCTTGGATGAGTGTGTGCATGGTTCCGTCTCGTTGGGCCCGTGGTTGGAGTGTTTGCGATGTAGATGTATTAGTTTGGTGTTTCTGGCTGACATCTTTTCTATTAATGCTGGTTTCCATGCTGGTGGTAACCTCTGGGTATCATCTCGTGAATTCAGATTGTTCAGGTGTTTTTCAATGTCGATGGCTTCCCTGATAATTTTGGTTTTGCTATGTATGTTCGATGTTCGCTAGTAGTTTGGTATTATTTAAGTCTATTGTGTGGAATGTTTCTTTTACATGTTGGGCCAAGGATGAAGTTTTCTCGTCTTTTCTTACGGAATGTTTGTGTTCCTCTCTTCTAGCGTTTACCCTTCTGTTTGTTTGTCCGATGTACGTTTTTTTCACAATTGAGGCAGGAATTTCATAAACTTCTTGGTTTTCTAAAGGTATTCTTATTTGTTTCTTGCTGATTTTTCCGCCCGCTTTGAATGTTCCTTCAATATTGTGTCTTCGCAGCACTTTGGATATTCTGTCGGTGGTGCCTTTAACATACATTTAAGTTTTAAGTAGGCTTTGGCAATTGGTTTTTCTTTTTCCTCTTGTGGTGTTGAAATGAGCAACACCACAAGAAGAAAAAGAAAAACCAATTGCCAAAGCCTACTTACCCTATGTAAAATCAAACATGTAAACAAATAAGCATAGGACAGCCGATAGAGAAACAAAAGAATATCGGGTAAGTTTTGCTGTATAGCAACCGTATGTAATGTATGTAGACAAGTAAGATTACAAAATTAATAGAAACTGACCACACAAGGTCTCGGTACATAGACAAGGTCTATGTACATATACAAACTACTTGTTTTACATAAACAATCCTTCTCTGAATTAGGTTAATATAATATAGTTAGTATAAAAGAGTAATATTAGGAACATTAGAATTAGTATTGAAATAGTATTGATAGAGTATAGTAATAATATAATAATGGTTGTCCACTACGAATAAAACACATCACAACATCCATATGTGTTTGATTTAACCATCCAACCCTCTAACGAGTGACGGATGTTATACGTAGATGCGTGTTTCTGACTCATTGGTCATCATCAGTAAGGTATAGCAAAGGAATAAGGTGGCATAACATTGGAAATGTAAGCATACACGGAAGACCATTAGGTAACAGACCGTCATTTGTAGCTTCAGTTTCGAGGACTTCAGCCAACATCGCCATGAGGAAGACATCGTAAACCTGCGTGCCATCCGATCCCAGGAAAGATAATCAAAAAAGAATTATGGCGGATACATAAAAAACAAGAAATGAAGAATATTTTTTATGTATATTCATGTAATTCCGAATTCACATTAAAAGAAACACGAAATAAAAGAATATCAGGTAGTTTTAACCTCCTTGTTCTAAAGAATACTTTAAAAATCATGATGAAACGTAAAGTGTATTTCATTTAACCTCGCCTTATTCAACAATCAAAGCCGAAAGATACATTGTTCAAATTAAAATTGTATTTAAAAAGTGTATGCCATCGTTAAATTTCTCGTTAAACACACCTGATATTTATTGAAACATTAGAAAAAAAGACCTAAGCCTTTTTCGAAATATTTCACATAATTATACCGTATTAGTGGCTTTATGTTCTTAAGAAATATGCTAGTTAGAATAAGTTGTTCGCGTTTTAAATATCGTAATTGCAAACCGGCAGTTATAATTGTTAATTGAAACATAAAATAAATATTCATTTGCATTTTATTGTTTAGTATGAGGGAAATCCTAATTTAGAGATATAGAAAATAAATAATAACTAAGTGTTTTAGAAAATTTCCTGACTGTTCACAAGAATTATACCGCAAAAATAATTGGGAGAAGCTTTCTAGAATTATTTATTATAATTGTGCGGTGTTAGTGATTTATGGTTTAAAGAAATATATTCTATTAGATAATCATATTATATATACATATGAGGTGTGATGAAAAAGTAAGACGAATATTGCAATAAACTATGCTGTTAAATAAATTTTATTTTGCTATTTATACTGTATTTACAGTTTTCAAGACGTATTATTTTAAGCTTAAAACTCTTTTAAAAGGTTATCTTTTAACAATAACATCGGCCAGCATAGAGTTTACACGAAATCTGCAACTGACAAAATTAAACGAAATATAGGAAATACAAATTTATCGAAAATGGCTAGTATTGGCTTAGCTCTAGTTACGACGAAAATGCAGGTTAGAAACTTGTTCAGACGCCATGTTACTCGTTCACTCAAGGAGCGACAAGTCCGCACTGTTGTTCTAATCTGTTCTTTTGGGAGGGAATAGATTGAACAAATCTTATAGTATTAAATAATACGAAACCAAGATCATTTTTTACATAGAGATATAATATCTTTGTCAAAATACATATGGATAAATAAAATGTATATAAACTAGACATAATCATGCATAATTAAAATAACAATGGAATAACAAATAGTGACAGCTAGGCTAGATCAAAAGATCACCTAAATATTCCTTAAATAAGTAATAATTCTTTTTGTATAAGGACACTTTTAATTCTTACAAATTTCATTATTTCTAAATTTTTCATGCTGTTAGATAAATGATTATACAGTTAAATGACCCAGTAGTGCATGTTGTTTTTGAGTTGTTCTATGCTCTGGAATACGCAGGTCTTCTCATTGCTTGGTGGAGTAATCGTGTTCATCGCCATTCGCAACATGATCCCGACTATGGTTTCGTGTCGTTGGGCCCGTGGTTGGAGTATATCGGCTGGTTTGCGATGTAGGTGTATTAGTTTGGTGTTTCTTGCTGACATCTCTTCTTATTAATGCTGGTTTCCATGCTGTTAACAACCTCTGGGTATCATCTCGTGAATTCAGATTGTTCAGGTGTTTTTCAATGTCGATGGCTTCCCTGATAATTCTGATTTTCGTATGTTCGATGTTCGCTAATAGTTTGGTATTATTGAAGTCTATGGCGGGGGATGTTTCTTTTACATGTTGGGCCAAGGATGAAGTTTTCTCGTTTTTTCTTACGAAATGTTTGTGTTCCTCTTGCGTTTACTCTTCTGTTTGTTTGTCCAACGTACGTTTTTTTCACAATTGAGGCACTGAATTTCATAAACTCTTTGGTTTTTTAAAGGCATTTTTGTTTTACGATTCCGAAGGACTGTGCTGGTTTTTCTGTCCGCTTTTAATGTTGTTTCAATGTTGGGTCTTCACAGGATTTTGGATATTCTGTCGATGGTGCCTTTAACATAGGGTAAGTAGATTTTGGGAATTGGTTTTACTTTCTCCTTTTGTGGTGTTGATCGTTTCTGTTTGGATGCTTTGTTGATGGCTGATTCACTCAGCCCATCTTGCTGGAGTGCTTTGTGGAGTTTGTCCATTTCTTAGCGATCTTATCACTAGGGTTTTCACTACTGATTGTAACTGAGCTGGGTGGTGGTGGGATTGTGCGTTGAGGTATCGGTCTCTCTCTGTGGATTTCTGGTATAACGTATGACTTAACTGCCCATATTCTTTTTTCTTCATCAAAACGTAGAGGAATGGTAATTGGTTGTTCGATTCCATCGTAAATTTTATTCTCGGATGGGTTTTGTTCAAATATATTTCCTTCCGCCTAAAATGCCCTCTACATGAATTGCGAGACTTTAGTACAGATAGGATCCTTATTACTCGATTTGTAGAACAAAACAACATTTTGTAGCTGTGGATATATGCCAGAAGAAAATACCACAGGCGTTATGGCAGTAAATAAAGGATTGGTAAGTAAGTACGGCAGCTTCCTGTGTAGCGATGGTTGCTATTCTGTTAATACAGTAAATTCCAGGTGTTATTTTGCCTGCTGGACTGTTCCACTTTAATCTACCTTCCTTTAATCTTCATCCACATTTAATCCCAAAAATTTCACCACAATCCCTTTACCAAGTCTTATATGTATAAGGTGTGTATTGTTTTGTCTTCGTTTAGCTTAGTTTGTCAGCGGTAAACCAACCATTTGTTTTTTTTCATCATCATCTGCATAGACACATTCCGACACCAAGTACATTGTCGGATACATAACTGAACACGTTGTTTACATATACAATGAACAACCAAGTATAGACCCCGGCTGAATTATCTTAGTAAGATCATCATCCAAAAATCAAATAACCATGATGACTTCTGTAAAAGTTTTGGCAGGCTTGCTTTTTCTAAAGCACAGCTCGTTAATGTCTAGTTATAGCAAAAGCAGAGCATTTTTTTCTAAATTAAAAATAATTAAATGTTATATGAAATCAACGATGCGTAAGGATCGACTAGCAGGTTTAGCATCGCTTTCAATTGAAAATTATCGAACTGAAGAAATTGACATTTTTTCACAGAAAAAATCATTTTAGTAGTCGAGTATTGTCTATACGGTTTTGCAAAGTCAGAAGTTTAATTGTTAGATTACCTCGCAATTTCGTTAATCTTAAGGAACACATGTTTACATTGTCCCTATAAATTTAAGGAATTAAAGGTTTTATATCAAGTAACTATTAGATTTCTATTTCTTTCATGCCGACAACTTGAAAGTCTATCGTCCTATTTATACTATCTCCGATGCTCTACGTCTGTAATGTGATTTAGATACAATCTGCCTATGGTGTCAGCATAATGATATGGCAATTAATGTCATAAGTGTTATGTTATGAAGTATTCTAGAAAGATGGAACCGATTAACTTCAATTATAATAATGAGGGCCTGCGTGCAGGAGGTAAAGGATTTGGAAGTGCTATTTGATCGACCTTTATCCTTCGTCAAACATATTACTATTGTATGCACTTCTGCCTCTGCTTCATTGGATTTTATTCTCAGTAATAGTAGACATCTTGTTAATGTGGGCAGTATTGAACTTCTTTATTTTTCGCTTGTGCGTAGTAAGCTCGAATAAGCTGCTGTTGTTTGGAATCCAATTTATATCTGTTATAGTGAAATCGAAGAGCACCCAGACGATTTTTGAAGTTCTTGAGGTTTAGTGTCAATGGAGCTATATGATCGTAATTTGTTCTGCTGGACACAT
Source organism: Amphimallon solstitiale (assembly GCA_963170755.1). Taxonomy (NCBI): domain Eukaryota; kingdom Metazoa; phylum Arthropoda; class Insecta; order Coleoptera; family Scarabaeidae; genus Amphimallon; species Amphimallon solstitiale. The sequence continues at coordinate 56,055,083 of OY720684.1, forward strand.
GTCGTGAGATTGTTAGTGCCAAGTGTTTACATGGTTTAGTACATAACAGGATTGACTGTTCCTATTTGTTGGGTTATTTATTTCAACATGCTACGGTTTTCCGCCAGAAGTCAAGTTATGTTTTTTGCTTCCACATGTCGGAAAACAAGCGAATCAAGGAGGTAATAATGAGCTTCCGTTATTTGGGAGCGGATATATCAAGTAGCAACAACCCTTAAAACGACATAAAAACACAGGCCAATAAACCCTCAACAATATCAGGCTGTTTAAGAGATATCATTTGGAAAAATAACCATATCAGTATTGACAGTGAGGTGCGGATATATAATTCCTGTGTTAGTCCGGTGCTAACCTATGGTATCGACACTCGAGCTGACACAAACAAGACAAAGGGCATCATGAGAACAGTAGAGATGAAAACCTGAAGAACCAACGCAGGAAGTATGCTCAGGGACAAAGTAAGAATCAGAGACATAAGGGCGACATGCAGGGTGGAGGACATAGTTGGGTGGGGTAGGAAAATAAGGAGATACATGGCGTGACCATGCAGATAAAATGGTACAAAACAGACTGGTACACATTGCTAAACATGGAAAACCAGGAAGTAGACAACCAGTGAGGAGGCCACACAAGAGATGTGGAAGGGCAGCTGGAGTTCCGTCTCAGAGGACAACGAAACAAATCAAGGCAGCCTTCGTCATTAACAGACCGCAAGGTTTTCTCAAAGAAGAAGGATGGACAAATGTTATGCTGAGAATTCCACGACTAAATCAAATGTGTCGTAGTGGAAATAAATATTTTAATGAGATTTTTTTTAATTCTATCTTAAATGATGTATTGTTATGTATTGTATTCTATTGTTCATAATTCGCACATCTATTGTAAATTACAGTGTTCCCCTTGTTGGTTTTTTACTGTTGGGTATACACAGTAAAGTATTATTATTATTATAGGATTCTGCTTCTGATATTTTCAATTTCAAATGCGTATTTAAATTTAATATTGTAACTGTGTTAATAGTTATATCGAATGTAGAGTCAAAAATGTAAAATATCTTCTTTGGAAATATGGTACCTAATTTTAGTTAACAGTGAATAAAATGCATAATTCGAATACCTTACTGTTTTATTGGGAACAAATTTATGTTGCATGGGAGGGGAACCTCTAGAAAAATATGTTTCACTATTTACCCAGGGGTCCCAACTTACGTCCTTACCCCGGGGTTACTAAATGCCTAGTTACGGCCCTGACTGTAATGAGGGTATTTACTACATTCCATTCAATTGATCATAATGTAAGTCGCATTTGTTTTAATTTGTTGGTTGATCTAATTACAGATGTAACTAACATATTTCATTCACAAGAGCTCACCTCTTTTTAAAATATTTTTGGATGTTTCTTCTAACCTACCAGAAATTCATAAATGAATTTTTAGGAAATACAGAGTATAATGAAATTATACTCACATTTTTAAATCAATTAAATAAACAAATTAAGTACAAAAATATAAACATCAATCATATACAGTCAAGGTTATGTAATGCGCATCTTATTTTCATAAATCCCAAGTACATAGGTATTAAACGTTCTTTTTTCATAATTCTATTAAACAATAAAAACAAATTGATGTCAAAATACTCCCATTACACATATGTACATATTAGACGGAATGCTAAACAAAACCGGTCGTTTAATTTACATACAGGTAAAAATAATGATTGGAGTTGTAATGCTAATTAAGAATAATCATTGTATGAGTATCCGCACTTTCCTGGAGGGGATTTTTCACTCACAAGCAAAAAAAAATTGATCTCTTGTTAGAGACTACATATAAATAATGTGCGCTGTCCCATTACATCATTAATTTGACAAAGTAGTATTAGTAAACGTCGGTAAAATGAAAGGTCTATTGTTAGTAGTCGCTTTTGCGTTTGTTTTAGTGTGTGCAAGTGCTGCCACCTATGAAAGTAAGTAAGACTCTATATACTTATATTTAGTTGTAAATCTGTGCGAAAACATCTAGGTATACAATCATAGATAAGGGACAGACACATTTCCCTTATCCCCCTAGGTTACTATCAATATCTTTATTAAAATTAGATTTATTTAAAAAAGTTTTGAGTACTGAGAGAGTACTCAAACAACAAAATCTAAAACATCCGTTTTCTTTACAATGAAATATATCGGTAAATATAAAAGAACGTTGTTACTGAATTCTCGTTCTGCTGCCGAAATAAACTTTAAAATAAGAATTGGGGATAGAAGACAACCAAACTTGAAAGACATTAAATATTAAAATTATCACGCTTATATCACTCTTTTGCATAGAGTATTTTGCCCACGTGCTTGAAAATATCACTAGTAATTCCAGAGCATCAGAAAGACGGTACCAATAACATTTCAAATTACAAACCTATCTCTCTCACTTCTTCTGTTGCAAAACTTATTGACTCTTGCCATTCTATCACGTCTTTGTCCGTTTTTAGTGAAATATACAATCATTTTCAAGGGCCAGCACTAGTACATACCTGCAAAAGTTAGGAAATAAGCTTTACTTCATATTTATTCGAAAGAGTAAAATTCCTAAGAAGTTATGTTTCGGATGTGTTATCAATCATATTCGGCATGTGTCATCTCCACGATTATTGTCATATATTTATTAACAATATTTCAAATCTTCAAGAAAGTGTTGTTTTGCAATCAGCGATGTACAGTGATGACATGATATAACCGTATTGAGAAACAGCAGCCATAATAATAGTGAACAAGAGTTAGAAGAAACAAGTCATATGTTGTATTTTCTTATTGATTGATTTATTTCAGATAAATGGTTCCTGAATAATCCTGAACACTTTGAAAACAAATGTTATATTTACTTATAATGTGTGATACAGTGCTCACCCCATTTTAATCTACAAATTGGGAATACCATAATTAAATTTAATAATAACTTTTTGGCATAATTATACATTAACTATAAGTTGTAAATTTTTTTTTTCAATATCACTTATCTTTGTACAGCTTTAAACTCATATTCCATACTAACAGCTTGGAGTCTCTTGGACCAGAGACTTGTAATTTAGGTGTCCGTTGTTTCCAGAAAAGAAAAACTGGTTACTTACTTTGAAAGACTTTCAGACTTACTTCCGTTTGCTACCATTTTTTCCATAAAAATTCCATCTTCATTAGTTTTCCGATGTAGGTACCAGATCCTATGAATGTACCATACAAAATTATAAAAATTAAGCTTGTGACTTGTGATAAAACTCAAGGGATGGACGTTTTAATTTATTTTTCTAATAATCAACATCTAGAAACTATAAATAAAAACAATAACTATTTTTAAGATAGAAATATTATTTGTTTTTTTTTTATTTTCTAGTTATACCAGTTTATTATATTAGTCCCGATGAAGCAGAACTATCGAGAATAGCAAGATCCCCTAGGCGAGGTCATGGTCATCATCACCCTAGACAATACGAGGAAGTTGGATCACAAGCAGGAGCCAGTGCTAATAGTAATTCTAATAGTGAAATTGACGGTGCTAATTCCGCTGCTGGTTCTTCAGCTGGTGCATTTAGTTTTGGAAGTGGATTTGGTAAATCAGAGGCGATTGCGAATTCAGAATCACATTCTTGGTCGGGTATTGACGGCTCTAGTGCTGCTTCCAGCAGTTCCAGTTCAAGCAGTAGTAGCAGTAGCAATGGCGACTTCGATGGCCCTCTGTCAAATGCACAAGCGCGTTCAAATGCAGAAGCAGAAGCCAGAGCAGTTGCATAAATTGAAATAAGTGCTGTGTTAAACGTTCGCTTACAAAAATGGACATTTTAGATTAATATTTTGTATAAATTATTTGTGTCGGATTTAGATTTTAGATTTTTTCACATTTTCTTTACTCATGTCGTTTTCAAATAAAATTAGATGTACAGAACATAAAACCAAATTTATTTATTGAATTATAGCATCACAAAATAGTTCGGCAGTCAGAGCATGATCATAAGTGAATTGAAGAAAAAATTCGGACTATTCAAAATCTTTTTTATTTGTTTCGTCAAAAAGTAATTGTCAAATATATGTTACAGTTTTGTTAATAGTTGTTAATATTTTAATTAGTTAATGTTGATTCATTGACAAGGATAATATCTATATTAACGAAAGGTGTTAATTATTTATTTCGTTTGAGTTCATTTTACAATCGCTATACTACAAAAAGCTTTTGTTATATATATATATATATATATATATATATATATATTATTATTACAAATGTTATCGACCGTATACACACAATCAAAAAAAAGGGGGAATTACGGGAATGCGGTCTGTATTAATATTCAAACTCAATTGTTTTACTCAATATTTCAACATATATTTGACTCTACTAATTTAAAATAATGTCTTTAAAAGAAAAAAACAAAACTTACAACACAGAGTCATAATCACAACAGAATGATTTTGAACTTTACTAAATATCAATATCATTTTGTCGTTATATATATATATATAATTTTACTATAGAAAATGGAAGAAGTCTTGATTAAGATCCTCATCGACACTAATTTTCATTAAAGACTTGTTCTATATTCAGCTCTAAATACTTGTATCTTCTTAATGAATCTGTAAAGAACGAATAATTTGCGAGATATTTGCGAAGAACTGCTTTTTGATCAAAGTTCCAGTACGAATTTTGAAAATTTTGCTCTACAAGAGCAAAAGACTTTTGATAGGAGTGTTGAAAAACTTTTGATGCAAAGGTATTCCAGAATTCACTTTTGAGTATTTTGGTTAATTTAGCAGTTGACGATTAAAGTGACTACTGCCGGTGCATCGATTACAACTAATATCTTGAGAGAAAGATTAAGTTATTAATATCAAGTTTTATAAAACAATAATTAATAACTTACACTGTTTGGCCACTAGCTTAAATAGAGAAAGAGAGAGGGGGAGGAAGCGAGAGAGAAAGAGCAAGGGAGATGATGGGGAGAGAGAGAAAGAGAGAGAAAGAGAGAGAGAAGGAGAGAGAGAGAGAGAGAGAGAGAGAGAGAGAGGGGGGAGAGGGAGACCAATACACAAACATGTTTCCAAAAAAACACTTTTTCCTTATCAGGCGACTTCAAAATATGAACATCTGCAAAAATCTAGAAGCCGAATTTTCATAATCACAATACTTGCATATTTAAGAAAATACAATTTCTTTTTAAATAAAATTGCTTGCTTTTATAATTAGATATATCTAAAAAGTTACTAGCTATTTTTATGGCCTTGTTCAACATAGAGGTACGTTTGCCACATTCAGAATATATATGACATCAAACACTTCATTGATGCTTCGTTTTACTTTCTTATACGTAGTATAAGGAAGTATTGTGATGGTGAAAATTTTCGACCTCGAGATTTTTGCAGATGTCCACGTTTTGAGGTCCCCTGATACCGAAAAAGTGGTTTTTAAAAAATGTCTGTCTGTCTGTCTGTGACCACGATAGCGGTCAAACCGCTGGAGATATCAATTCCAAATTTTGTATTTACGTGTATAATCTCCATCTTGAGAATTGATTAGATTTTCAGCAAATTCGGCCGACCGGAAGTAGTAGTTTACTGCAGTAAAAAACTCGAATTTTGCCAATATTTCGTCAACTACTAAGTTTAGACAAATTTATAAAGAATTCATATGTACTTAAAATTAAATTTGAAAAGAATTTAATAAAAGAAATTTTTCGAAATTCCTACCGGAGGTAGGTTTTTTACTCTTATCGAAAATCGGTTTTTCGCAAATATGTCGTAAATTATGCATTCTATATATATTTATGAAGAGTACAGAAGTACTTAAAGTTGGATTTGGAATATCTTTTATATAAATGAAATTTCAAAATTCGGACCGGAAGTAACACTTTCATACGTATAAGAAAGTCGTGAGGTGGCCACACCTCATTTTTTTATTTGAAGAACGTATGTATGTACAGTAAACACAAAATTAGATGGTGAGCGGTGGGAGTAAGTCCGCGCAGCATTAGAAATAGTGGGACAAATATAGTCCAATAGTCTGACTACTACTTCAGTGGGCGTACGCGTTTTTAAAAAACGACTACAGCGCAAGCCCACCGCTAGAATGTGAAATAAATTATAAAATGCAATTTCTTGCGCCTGTATGTTTTATTTCATATTTTATGAGTAGTATTTGTGGAATATCGTTATCTATCATTAATCATTAAATTTATATTTAAGCACAATGTGTAAAAGTGTAACTTCAAATACTGTTTACATTTTTTTGTGAAGAAGATCTCCAATTATAAAGGTATTGAAAACGAATTAGTATCTTTGATACAGAAAAATAATTTTTAAATCTAAAATGTAGGTAGTACTTCGTAAATATTAAAAAGAAATATGTACATATGCTAACAATATTATACCAGAAAAACATACACATATTTATTACTAAAGACCGGACTAAAAGGCACCGAAAAACAGAAAAAGGCGCTTAAAAAGGCATAACATTTTGATAAATAAATTTTTTTTTTTATAAAAGTTTGGTTTGAAAATATGTATTTGCTTAAAATTAAAAGTTATTAGATCAGTGGTTTTCGAGATTAGTAGTTTTCTTTATATAAATTTGTTTAGAAATGTATATTTGGTAAAAATAGAATGTTATTAGTTAATAGGTACAGTAATTTTTGTGTTGTTTATCTGATTTTTATGTCTTTTTTGGAATTTCATGCCTTATTAAAAAATTAAGCCGTTTTAATGCTTTATTCGTCCAAATTTTTTGGTGCCTTTTAGTCCGGTCCTTATTTATTATATTACTACTTATATGAGCCGAAGTACATGTGTATAACTGTTTTTAGTCTTATCGATTCAATTTCAGCATCGTAATCAAAAACAGGACTATTAAACACATTTCAACGTATGAAATATTTCTGCATATTTCATAATCACCTCCGAGACCATTTAACTTGCGTTAAATTTTCCTAAGTTGCATGAACACATTCAAACCAATATGACTTCCATACTTAATTAAGAAAGATTGATTGTGGAAGTCGTTTTCCAATTTGGTTTTCTTGATTTTAATATAATGGCGAGTTCTAAAGATCTTGAGCAATTAAGAACACCAATAATGTTTTAGAGTTTTATTTTCATCTTAACTCATGGGTACCTTAAAAGAAGAGAAGCAGTATAGGACTCAACTTGACCAGTCTTGTCTCAGTGTTAGGTAGAAATACCTAACACTGAGTAACTCAAGAGGGAATATGTTAGCCAAGATGTGAAGCCATGGAATAAGTGCAGATTTTATATCGTTTGTTATAATTCTTAATGCACTATTTAACTACACGTCAACTTTACTAGCATTTACTCAATTCTTCCAAACAACGCAATCATAGAATATATCAGGATAAGGCCAAATAAAGATTAAAAGCGTTAAATGTAGAATAAGCTCTACTATCTTCTGTTTAAATCCTATAATAGTAGTAAGTTTCATAACACATGATTTTTGCACATGATGTTTAGTTAGAAAACAAACTGTTTGTCAGTCTGATTTCTGCATTCGTATAGTTAAAATTGACTGGGCAAACGATTCAACTATTCATTTCATCAACGTTATGAAAAACATTCAGTTTTGAATCGGTTCTTTGTTTTAAAATTTTTACTCGTGTTTTCTTATTATAACCGCATGCAGTTTGTACTTATACGATCTATAAATCTATTTATTTCTTCCATCACATAGCTGAATATTTTGTTTATTATCTTTATAAATGCAGAAACTAATAAAGACCTTATAATAAAGAAACGTGTATCGTTACGAAATAACTTACCATAACCTTCTCCTTCAAACTGTCAATGAGTGCTGCACAGACTTTAGGAACTATGTTTGATATCTCGTGCTTGGAAACGCTGAATAATACACTGAGAATGGAGCAGGAATCTTCAGTTGTACAGAACATTGGTGTAGTTCCCAAGTGTTTCGTTAGTGGAATAGCTTTTCGACATGTGGTAGTCAGTTAGTCTTTGCTATCTTCGGCTCCACCAAATTTATTACCTATAACTTTAGAATCCAATGGCAAAATTCTGGAAAATGTCTTGAAATGTAATTTTTCAAATCTCAAGTTACTCAAAAGTTCACATCCACTATACTGGGTGGTCGCCTATGTGTCTAAGATATTTCGTATACGAATTCAATGACTAATTTTAAGCAAAATTGATTCTATTCACTTTTTCCAAATTCCTAACAGTTCTTGAAATATCGGAGTTTGAAGCTGAAGTAAATTTCTAGAAGGTTTAGGAAAAAATGTGGTTTATTTTCAAAAAAGCTTAATGGAAGTGCAATTATTAAAGCTGCTGTATTCTTTGTTTTCCGGTTCTTGAAATATCGGATTTTGAAGTTGGCAAGTCGTATGGATAGATCCTAAAAAAATTATGATTGTCAGTTCACTAATTGTATCATTGACAGTAGGTTATTTTCTCTTGTGTCATTTGTGTTAAAATCATGCCTGTAATTTATTTAAATGAAGAATACACGGATGATTATTATGATTTTCGTGTATGGATATAGCAAGGGTAGTACCACCGCCTCAGTTAGAAAATATCAACGATGATACCCCAACCGCCGTCTTCTAAACAAACGTTCAGTAGAACCTTCACAACTCGATTCGATTAATAGGTGCGTTCCCTAAAACGACTTATGGAAGAGAACTTATGCGAAGAAATCGATTTAGTCTTCACTTGAGTATATTATCCTTGGCATTAAGTTGCATACAAAAGCTATTGCTATCGGAAATTTTTATAGATCACCAAGAAGTAATATTAATGATTTTATAGACGATTTCGATCATATTCTTTCTTATATTTATCCTATTAGGGACTACATTATTTGTCTTGGTGATTTCAATGTTGATCAATTTGATTTAAATAACCCTTTACGCGCCTGTTTTGATTCTTACGGTTTCGCTCAAGTGATAAAAAAAGCAACAAGAATTACTGCAACGTCCTTTACACTTTTGGACCCCATATTTGTGTCCAATTCTGATCTGGTTGTTTCGACTGGTACTATTTCGGCTGATCTGATATCAGATCACAGATTGGCTTTTTGTGAATTATCAACTAGGTTCGTTAAATCCGCTCCTAAACTTATTCTTTACAGAACTTTTAGAAACCTATGTTATGCTTCCTTTGCAAATGATTTGTACAATTTCTCCTGGGCTTCCCTGATTTGGGAGGGTGACATTGATCGGAAACTTGATATTTTCAATGAATTTCTGACTACTTTGTTTAATTTTCATGCTCCAGTGGTGGAGGTTAGAGTAACTAAGCCAAAAGCTCCCTGGCTGACTGAAAATTTGAGAATGTTTATGAAGTTAAGAGATAAAGCGCTTTCTCATTTTAAAAATACCAGATCTGTTGATGACTGGAATAATATACAGAACTTCGTAATTTTACTTTAAATATGGTTAGACTTGAAAAAAATAAATATTTGGATACTGCTTACAATTCTTCTAATCCTAAAAGATTATGGGCCACGCTTCAGTCTCTTAATGCCAAGTCCTCCTCTGAGACTCTACTGCCCAAGCATTTGGCTGATGTTCACAAAATTAATGATTTCTTTGCGCCTTTTGTTCAATCTGTTAATGATAATTCCAATGATTTGATTGCTTACTATAATTCCACCCATCACAGTTCTGGAGCATCTTTTGGGTTTGCATTGGCATCAGTTGAGAAAATCCATACAATTCTTAATAGTATTAAGACTAATGCAAATGGGTGTGATGATATTTCGACAACCATGCTTAAATACTGCAGTCCTTTCATTGATCCTTACGTTACTCACATTATAAATTGTTGTATTGAGCAGTCCTATATTCCTGCAATGTGGAAATCGGCCTTGGGTATGCCCTTGCCTAAAAAAAAATCCCATGACCTCTGACATTAGAATAATAAGTATATTGCCAGTTCTTTCTAAAATATTGGAGAGGGTTCTTTATAATCAGATATACAATTTCTTTACTGCCAATAATTTTCTTTCCCATTATCAGGCTGGTTTCCGGAAGGGCTCTAGTACAGCCACGGCGTTGGCTTATGTGTTGAATGGAATAATGACGTCTTTTGATAACGGGTTGACTTCCGTGCTTATTCTTTTGAATTACTCGAGAGCATTTGACACGATTTGTCATCCGCTGCTTATTTCTAAGCTCAAACATTATGGATTTTGTGATGATGCGCTTGTTCTACTTCGATCTTACTTGTCTGGAAGAACGCAGCGAATCATGTATCGTCCTTCAAGGACGCTTTTCTATGACGAAGCTACATTTACAAGAGATGGAATCAACAATTTCCACAACGAACATGTGTGGGCAATCAAAAGCCCTCATGCTGTTCGAGAAACCCATTTCAAAAGAAGATTCTCCGTAAACGTTTGGGCTGGAATAATTAACAATGAAGTTATCGGATCACATATCGTCGACGGAATTTTGAACAGCGAAATGTAAGGGGCTTTTTTGAAGAACGATTTAGCTCTACTACTTGAGGTCTTCAAATCATAAAGACGAAGTTGTTTTGACACGATGGTGCTCCGGCCCATTGCGGAAGAGGTATCACTAATTTTCTCAATGAACAGTATCCAAATCGATGGATATGTCGTGGTGGTCCCATTGCTAGGGCACCGTGATCTTCGGATCTCAACCCACTAGATTTTTTCATGTGGAGACCTGTGAAGACACTTACCTATTCAACGGGAAAGCCTAATAATAGGGACCAGCTCATTCATAAGATTTGTGCAGCGTTTTATGAGCTGAAAGACAATATGGAGAACTCCAACTGGGAACGAGGGCTCCAACGGAGGATTGAGTTATGCATTGCACAAGGCGGTGGTCACATTGAGTAGCTTTAATAATTGCACTGTCATTACGCTTTCCTTAAAATAAACCACAGTTCTTCCTAAACCCGATATTCCCAAATTCCGATATTTCAAGAACCGTTAGGAATTCGGTAATTGAATTCATATACAAAGTATCTCGGATACATCGGCGGCCACCCTGTATATTTCACAATTTTTGAAAACTGCATTCAAATGCGTTTTGAAGTTAGCGCATTGGATCTTTTTTCTCTTATGTGAATAGAAGGCGCATGACTAGTAAACATGCACTTGTCACTACAATTTTATCCGTTTTTTGTATAACTAATTAAAATTTGTTATTCAGAAAAGCATAACCACTTGTAACGAGTGTGATGCAGGATCCTCGCGAGCCAAATGATTGGCAAGCAACTGGAGTAGTGTGAATAAAGAAATAATGAGCCCAAGTAAAAGTCAGAGAGCCTAATAACAAGCACAAGTACAGCGAGCATGAGTGCTGTTAACGCATTTACTATTAGTTATTCAATAATAAAAACATGTGAATATAAATAATCAAATTTTATTTATTGTGTTATTTACATCATATTAAAATTCTATACATACTATAAATAGTTATTGTTTTACAGGTATTTACCGTATGTCGGTTGGTGTATATGGAAACCCTTGAAAACCATAGATTTACTTCCATCTAATCGATTTATGCTACCAGTTTTACCCAAATTAATGGTATCAATTTGTAAATCAGAACCCGTATATTTGTTTATTATTCCTAAGCTAAATTCAGGCATATGTTCCCAATTCTTTTTATTACTAATTCGTTGTGGTGGTCTTTTCTTTTCCTGGGTTACAGGTGGTGTTGTGCTACCAAAATTCGAATACGAATTACGCGTTAGAGACGCCAAATTGTACGCTCCCAAACTTTGGAAGTTGAAGAAAAATCCCTTGCGGGGTGCGACATCGGTAATCGGATCATCTAAAATAACCTCACCAGTAAATACTGCTTTAACCAGACCATTATCAGTAGACGTCTCTGATTTACTTTCAGAATCTGAGAGAAATATAAATACTAATTAGACATCGCATTAATAATTGAAAGATTTTTTATTTCATGAGGCTTGTTCTAAAAGTAAATCTTCCTACGCGTACAGATCACTTGATGAAGGAACTTCTCGACACATTTAGGCATGCGGATAAACATGCACCGTAAGCTTTGCTTGATCGAAAGTATATAATGTGATAAGCATTACAAAAAACCTCTCTCACTTAGAAATAATTATTAAATCAAACTATTTTACGATATCGACCAATCACAAAAAAAAAACAATATACAAGGTTTTTGAGCAGTCAGCGTGGATAGTTCTTAAGATAATCACAAAATTTCGTGCTTCTATATTTAAAATTATTTTCTACGGAAAAAATTAATCAAAAAATGATGAATGTAATATATATCTTTATGGAAGTAAAATTAGAAGAAAGAGATATACAGCATGTGTCAAATACCAGGCATATAGATTCAATGTTTACGTGCGATCATATGTATGCATGTAATACGTGGCAACGTGGTACCCCTACTGTCCGTCATCAATACCGGCAACAACCGACACCACAACAATTTTCTCCGAACCACATTCTTCCCACTACTTCCCACCCAGATTTTACATTCAATGTTTAGCTGCGAACACGTTGCTGTGTGCAATAAAAGCATTCATTAAAATTAATTTATAATGAGTCTTTATACACCCGCTGAAAAGCTTCAGATAGTAAAATGGTTCTATGGTAATAACTCTGCAACAACGTACATAAATATTTTTGAACTGACTTTTGCAGACCGTCCTGTACCCTGCAAAGAAATAATTTATAATATTATTAATACATTTGAAAAATGTTTCTGTCTGAACTTCACGAAACGCAAACCAAGAGAGATATCTCCACAAAAATTGAGAAAAGTGAACGGCGGGATGTGTTAGTTTGTAGTATTGTGGAAATAGACAACACGATATCAACTAGAAGTGCTGCCGTGAATTTGAGTATAACAAAAATGTTTCGCGTATTTGGAAACGTAATGGTTTGAAATGTTTTAAGTATTCGAAAACCCAAGAAATATTTCCGCAGGACCATTTTCGAAGAATGGAGTTTTGTCAATCCGTTATGGATAGGATACATCGAGACGACAATTTCGTTAGAGGTATTTGCTTCACCGATGAGTCAACTTTTCCATTGCACGGAAAGCACAATCCCTCTGTTCTTCGATATTGGGCTACGGAAAATGAACACCGGCATTTTGCAAATCGCACCCAATATCCTCAAAAAGTAAACGTTTGGGCAGTTATTTTAGGTGACCATTTGATAGGACCGTTTTTTTATTGATGGTATATTAAATGCTGCTTGCAGCTGTGCAGCACATAATGCAGTCAGGGTAAAGGATTTTCTAGGGAATACTTTCCCTGGCCGTCTTATTATTGGAACGGGAAACATCAAATGGCCTCCGCGATCTCCTGATCTATCTCCAAGTGATTTTTTTGTGGGGATATCTAAAAAATATTGTTTATATCCATGAAGTTGGTATAGCAGAAAACATAGTTGCCTTGAGAGAAAGAATAATTGAGGCTGCTAATTCAGTTACTGCTCACAAACGTAAGAGTAAATTTCTACGACCGCCTAGGGCAATGTCTTGCTGTGCAGGGAGTAATTCTTGAGCCCCTTGTATAGTTTATTATTATTTTCAGAATCCTTTTCTATTTATTTTTTTATTTTTATTTATAGGGTTATTTTTTTTATTTTATTATGGTTATTTTTTAATTTTATTAGAATTTCGCTTTCGTTTGTGTCATGCAGCTTAAGAATTATCTGCATTTACTGAAAGGAAATAGAAAAGCAAATCCTTGCAACTCGTAAATATTATTTCTGAACGCATTACAAACAGCCAAGTCGGTGGTTCAATAGTTAAACTTGTATTTGCAAGATAATCGTTGTGGCATCGGTCGTCGCTGGCATTGGAAAGGAAAGTAGGGGTACCACGTTGCCACGTATTGCATGCATTGATCCCCTATGGCTAATGAAAATTGACACATGCGGTATACTTATATCGTAATTAATCTGGATACACATTTTATGTATTATACATACCAGTGGTAGCACTGGTGTAAAATATAGTTTTAATCGGCTATAATATAGACAAAATAACGGAAGAAGTACCTAAGAATTAATGAAATTAACATTTGAACTCGAATATTGTATATAATAGCTTACTTGACATAATAATATGACTATGAGAGCGGTTATGACCAATTAAATTTTCTCGATAACGTTTACATCAAAGCGATTGCAAACAGTTTTAATTTGGTTTGAACAAGAAGAATGACATTGTTTTGGATTTGATTATGCTTATCATGGTATACCTTTTCTTAATTAGTGTAGCTCAGTTTTAGGACAAGCTTCGTTAATATAGGTCAATTTTAATAGCAGCCTACGTACGTCATTTATCGTGATAATAATATTAATAAGTTACTGAAATTTACATCGTTGCATGTTTCTTAGTGAATTTTTGGTTACCTTCTATACTGAAGATTATCACTCACAATAAATACAGTTGCAAGGACTACTTATGTTAATACGTTGAGTATGTTCGCAGATGCATGTTGTAGGTGCACTCAATTTAAATCTCAAACATCATCGAATGGTCTATCTAAAATTTGTCAGATCTTTGATTTTTATATGTTGGAAAGATTATATTATGTATATTATGTGCAGAGTCCATGCAATGCCATTTGGTAACACATAATATAAAAAAGACAGTATTACAATAAATATTTAATGTAATTATTGTTATAATAATAATAATAATAATAATAATAAACTTTATTGACACAACACATATATACATACATATGTGCCAAATGGCGAAGTTCAGCTATTGCTGTTCAACTTAACCATAAACCTAACCTAACAAATCATAGTGAGAATAAATACTAATTATAACACAGGCATACACACAAAAACACTAAACTAGATACAAGTATAGTCATGCATTAGAAATAGCAACTCAAAGCATAACAACAAAATAATAAATGTATTAATAATATTAATAACCTAATAAATACAAATCTGAATAAATGACAGAATGAAGATAAGTGGACACACAAACGCGCAGGTCACAACAATTGGAGCAGGTGTCGCTTCAAGTTAACTTTAAATGAAGCAGGCGACATACTTTTTAAAGAACTGGGTAGGGAGTTGTAAATTTTTACAATATTGCAGCTGTACGACTTACTGTAAAGGGTAAGTTTATGAATTGGCGGCGTCAGCAGGCCCCTAAATCTCAAATTTAAATTATGAACATCAGTTCTGAATGTAATTTTGTTATAAAGATATGTAGGGGAGCGAGTTATAATAATATTGTGAAATAAACAAGCACTATGCAAATATCTGCGTTGTTCCATATTAAGCCAGCGGACCTCTCTCAACTTATGAGTAATGCGGTCATATTTCCTAATGCCAAAAATAAAGCGCAAACACGAGTTTTGCAGCTTTTGCACACGATAAACATCTCTCTGACGTAAACAAGGACCATATATAACATCCCCATAATTTACCTGTGTTAAAACCAGAGATTCACATAGCATTGTTTTTATTGTCTTATTAAGGACCTTCCGATGTGGATAAATCAACCTTAAACCATTGTATCCTCGTTGAATGCACTTGGAGACATGCGCAATAAAGTTCAGCCTGTGATCCACTATCAACCCCAAGTTTTTTGACTCATCCACTAACCCAACATCAACACCACGAATCCTAACTATAACATCATTAATATTAATCCTAACATTCCTACCTACAAAAAGCATAGCAGTGGACTTCGAAGGATTCAGATAAGGTAGGCGTCCACATATTCGTATCGTAAGTATCGGACGCATCGCATCGAACGGATCGTAGTATTCTTAGTATAGAAAGTCATACAAGTGCGTCCTCTGATCCGCATCGTACGGATCGCACAAAATCTACCCGTCGGCAATGCCGATGCCGATGCTCCGAGGGGCAACTTTTACGATGCGTGCCGATGACGTCATACAGAATGCCGAACAGTGGACGGACTCCGGCGCGGAGTCCGTCTGCTCGCTCGCTCAGCATCGTTTTCCTCCATTATCTTGTACATTCCATCGAACACTACTAGGCTACCTCTCACTACGAAAATCCGAATGAAAGTGGCGTCGGCAATCCGATTGTTGGTAGTTGCGTCGGCAAATCCGATTGCTGCTGATACTGTGGACGCATTGTAGAAAAATAATCCGTTCGATGCGATGCGTCCGATACTTACGATACGAAAATGTGGACGCCTACCTATAAGGAATGACGTTCGGACAGATCTGCAAGCCTATCGAGGTCAGCACACAGTACTTCGCAGGTCTGCACAATCTCATCTGGCCGACAAGATATATAGACCTGCGTATCATCAGCATAACAGTGGAACTGGGCATGACGCAGTGAAGTATGCAGCTGAGAAGAGTAGATTTAGACATTATATAAATGCGATTTAGTTAGTTATCATTTCGAATGTTAAATCAAGACTAATTTTACTTTTCTATATATAGCCACATATCACAACAAAAATATTCGAAATAATATTAAACTAAAGTCGATGCTACGTTAAAATCGCCAGGGCCTAAGCGCCTGTGATTACCGAAAGAGTGAAATCTCCCAAAACATTTACACTCCTACCTGTGATAAAGCCTATCAAACAGCCTCTACCGGCTCAGCTGGAGATGTTCGGGGTCAAAACAGGTATCCAAAAGGCGCAATTTATATAAGTTTAAAAGCTGTCAAGGTCACGCCTATATGAGACCGCTTGTTGTTGTAAAAGATAGGGTAAGTAAGGACAGAAGCCCAGAAGTTATAGTATCAACACAATCAAAATCAACAAAAGAAGCTTTTGAAGAGAGAAACAAAAAACTTAGAGATACAAAAAAACAACTTCGAATCGTTGGAATTTGAAATCAGTTGTTAAGTTCGACAATAACGAAGGCAGCAAAGAATGAAATTATGTTTAAATAAGCATAAATAGAAATGAAAATCATGAGTTTGAAAATAAATAACTTGCCGCAGCAGCTTCGCAAGAGGCTTGCCACCCAAGTGGTTCCAAAAAATAAAGGCAAACGTGCTAAGCCCTAGTAAATTGTAGCATAACGAAGAGGCACCTTCTAAGAGAGACACTCCATGTACGAAACCACAGACATGCAAGAATTGTAAAATTCTGAAACTAACTTCATATAAATAAACATAAGCGACACAGCCTGTATGTGCAATTAACAGGTGTGCTTCAGAGAAAAAATATTTAATCAATACGCAAATAAATCTTAATGAATGAAGTTCAAAAGCTTAACTGAAACACAGTGATAAATTAAGAGAAAGTTTCGAAACCTTGATCAAGCTTACCTAACGAAATTCTTTACAAAAACATGAGTCGGATGCCATAAAAAGAGACTAAAGTTACTAATAGGTCAAAAATTTACCTAAACCAATCCACAAAAAGTTAAATTTTACTGACAGTTAAAAGGTCTGCCTAATCTAATTAAATTATAATAAACAAAAATTGCTCCACAATTAATATCAATTAAATTAATTAAAAAAGAATAATATATAAAAAAAAAGCTATAATTGTCATTTAGTCACTGTAATGTTCTGGTCCCAAAGAAAAATCGAAATTCCAAACGGTTCAAGTAATTATTCCTTAATTACAACTACGGGGATCAGCAATTCCGCAAAAAAAAAACGCCTGGCAACGTCTGTCAAATCCGATTCACAGCTGAACTTTTAAAACTCGTGATTAAGGGGGCTTACGCAGAGGTGCCGAGTAACTGCCGTGAGGTAGGACGTAAGGGAGTGGCGCCATATGCGCTAATGTAAATTCTGGACTTTACAAGGTTTCGTTAAAACAATGGGGAACGGGCATCACGTGACCAATATGGGCTGCCTCTGGAGAATAAACACGTAAACACACATTCATTCACGGCATTCATTTTAGTACTTTCGAGTAGTGATTACGTGTTTTAAATAGTTTTAATCACCTGTAATAGCCATTTTCGTTGTGGTTTTGTAGTTTTTCTAAACACTGAAGTGATAATAATGGCTCACAATTGTACATTGTGGCTGCAATCCATTTCTCCAACCTTTCGCAAGAAATTTTACAAAGTCGGCCACGGTTATCAAATTTAGATGGAAATCTATACATCGGGGTTCCTTTTCCTCCAACAGAACCACACTTTACAACGGCACAAAACGTAGGCATTTTTACTTTATTTCAGGAACACAGTTCAGGAAGTAATGTGTCAGTTTAGTTTACTCTCCAGGCAGCCATCTTTCTCAGTTGATGACGCGTGTTGCCCCTTCCCATAGTACCGCTTTTATTTACGAAATATCAAAACGAAATTTAAAACACATATAGGCTCATTGCATGCTCGACTGGAATTAGTTTTTAGAATAAAGCTTCTGAAACTGTGTTATGATGTTGTAAATTTTGCCAACTTTGAGAGTGAAATGTAGGAGTAAATAATATAAATTATAAGAAAGTACTCCCAACGAAGCCTTAATTAATCCTTTGTGTTTAATTTAATGCAAAAACATAATAAGAAAAACAAAAAGTCTGCTGTTTGTTTTACTTTAACGAATACCTTACATCGGCGGAATTTTGATTAGCGCATATGGTGCCACCCCCTTACGTCCTACCTCACGGCAGTTAGTGGGCACCTCTGCGTAAGCCCCCTTAAGGCGAAAGGTGATGGCCAAGTGTGCAAGAGAGATAAAAGTATCGGAAAAGTATTCCCGTTTTAATAAACAAATTACAAAACCGATTTCCTTTTTTACTTTTTTTTTATAGTAGTTGAGATATTTTGTTTAATTTCCGTATTTAATGTTTTTTTTAAATTCTGAGAAAGGGCGCATGTGAAGAAAATATTTTTAAATATGATCCAAAAAAGGAAAAGAAATCTAATGAAAATTACCGCCCGAAACATTTTCTCTCATGCTCTTTTCATGTAGTTTTTTTTTATAGCGAACGGTCGGCTGTGGTTCGGTTCCATTATGCGTGATTATGAGACAGAGAGATGTGGAAATGTCTACGTAAATGTTTGTGGATGGATAGTTTCGTAATTCTTAAAATATACAATAGTAAAAGAAGTAAATATGGGACAACTGTATTGAGTTACTAAAATAGAACAATATGACTAATGGAATTAATTTAAATTAATTAATTAAATAAATAATTAAGGAAAATAGGTTATATGATAGAATAAGTCCAATAAAGTCAGAGCAATTACCGGCTTTGAACATCCATCGTTCGTTTCGCACTCGGGTTTTCAAAACTAATAACTAGTCATGGTATGTTATATAAGAGTTTATTTTCAAAGCTTGTTGTATACTACATTTTTTAGATAGGTAGGTAATTTTTAAAATACGACTATATTGAATGATAAAAACACCCTGATGTAAATCAGAAATCTGACTCATGTCATGACGTCATATTCGAAGCAGCAAGTGCGGTTTGTTTTCATGTTTGGGTATTTATTAAGTATGCTACTTGTAGGTGTGTTTGTAGTGGTAATTTATCAGTTTTGCGATCGACTCTTATTAGTTATCAAGTTATAATCTAAAAATGCGATGTTGTGCAGTTTTTGGGTGCTCCAATTACAACCGGAAAATTAAGGGAACTAGTATAAAATATTTTAGTTTCTTGAAATATGTGGAATTAGCAAATAAATGGATAAGAGCCTGTCAGCCAAACGATAAGCTCAGTGCTCTCAAATAATTTTAATTCAAATTTGTTATATTGCAATTCCTCTTGACATGTGGTCACGACCGATCATCGTGATCTTGCGCATTCGGGATGGGTAGCGGTGGGGACGGAAAAATTATGAAAATATGCGTTTCGGACGTTATTATTCACAGTAGAAAAACAATAAAAACACTAAAGTACATGAAAATTAACTCTACAACGTCGCCCTTTCTCGAATTTTCTTTTTATCTATTTTTTTGGAAGTTATTAAATATAATTTTTTATAGAATGAAATATAAAAAAAAGTAAAATGTTGTATCTTTTCTAAACACACTTGATTATATATACAATCAATGAAATTCATAATACATTGTATAGTTTTTGAAAAAAACTGGAAATAAAATCAGCGTCATCTCTCGTTTCGGAAACACATTAAATGCGTTTCACCTTTCGCCTTAACGAAACATTAGCTTCGAAAAAAAGGTCTCAATCTCCTATTTAGTCATTGCCTCATACCACATCCGCATCTTGCGATAAAACTGCTGAGCCAAAAATCAGCACAGGTTCTTAATTAAAAATTCCGTACACGAGGAAGATTAATCCGTCATACCAAACAAATACGTAAACGACAACGTAATTCAACACCAACAATATTCTTAAGTATATTAAGGCAGAGATAAAAGGTTTAAAACTGACATGACAACTAACGACAGCCTCACTACTGCAACGTTAACGTTAATATCGTAACTTACTTAAAAATCGCAAAGTAAGGGTGACGTAAAGAAAACGGTGCAATAACCACATGACCAAAAAGTCAATAACCCGATCTTCACATAATATATACCGTATATTAAGGCAGAGATAAAAGGTTTAAAACTGACATGACAACTAACGACAGCCTCACTACTGCAACGTTAACGTTAATATCGTAACTTACTTAAAAATCGCAAAGTAAGGGTGACGTAAAGAAAACGGTGCAATAACCACATGACCAAAAAGTCAATAACCCGATCTTCACATAATATATACCGAAGCTATCACAAAATCAATAACCCGGATATTAGAAAAATGATACATTTTAGACCGTAACAGCGTATGTCAAAACATGCAATTTGACACTACCACTACAATAAGATATTTTCATATGACGTACGTAAGTCGACTGCTATGTGAAAGTTAGACTAGAGTATGTTAAATTTAACTTACTTAATTTTGGTGGTAAAATATTAGCAGCTAAAGATACTTCTTGACCTTTTACAGTGGTAATTTCTTCAACACCTAGTCTATTGTGTATTTCAACAAGGGGAGTGGTTGGTAGCGTACTTACTATGCCTTGTACTGAAGATGTATCTATAAAAGATACTTTCGGTTTTTCTGTAACTACATCAGATGGTGTAGTCGTTTTTATGCCGCTAAATATATCATATTGATTTGCACCATTTAAATCGAAGCTTCTACTACTGCCACTTATAACATTGGCTTCCGTAGTTGTTGTTGGTTCATATATAATCGTAATACTACCCTTAGTAGTACTTCTAATAGTATCGTTATCATTTTTAAAAGATTCACCTACCGTCGTCTTGCCTATTGTAACAACATCTATATAACTGTCGGTACTTGGGATATTTGTAGTTGAGTCTTTAGTATTTGAATCGATTATGTTGGTAGTACTTGGAGAAATATTGTTAGTATTAATATTTATTCTTCCTCCTATTGTGATGACTTCCTCAGGTTCAGTCCAAGCATTCTTGGTACTTACGGCACTTCCTTCAGTACTCGCCGAGACACTATCATGAATTTTATTGCTTGGAGTGATTGTTGCGCTATCATGAATATTATTGCTTTGAATTGTTGTTGTACTAAAAACTGTAGTTGTTTCATCAAAATTATTATTACTAATAGTACTAGGACTTCTATCACTGCTTTCTTCACTGGTTACACTAGTACTATAATCATAAACATTATTACTTATAGTACTAGCATTTCTGTCACTGCTTTCTTCACTGGTTACACTAGTACCATCACTATTACTAGTGGTAATACTGATTGAATCAGAATTGGTTGTAGTTTCTAGATTTTGGTTAGCAACTCCAAAACGATTACTAATTCCTACGTTATAAATTAGACTTGAATCTTGATTAATCGATTTATTATCGACAATTCCACTTTGTTCTTTACCTATAGTTTCCTTTGAGACATTTTCATTTTCTAATTTAACTAAATTCGTGGTAATATCAACCTGTTGCAAAATACTTTTTACTAATTCGTTTTCTTCGGATTGTTCAGAACTGTTTTCTCTAACATCTTCAGATACGTCTTTACTTAATTCTATGGATTTATGTTCGCTAACTTCAAACATATCCTCGCTTTTTTCTGTCGTTTCTGTAGTTAGGTCAGTCGAAACACTTTCAGTCGCATCATTTTCGTTTCGAGTAAATTCTTTTTCGCTAGGTTCTTTAGTTGTGGTGCTGAAGATAATCGTATCGTCTTCCGCAAAATCAGCTTCACTTTTATTCGTAGTTGAATCATATGAAGATCTTTCTGTTAAGTCTTCGGACTTCCCCTCTGATACATCTTCAAGAACTTCACTTATTTCTCTATATCCTTTTTCAATTAAATTATTTTTATTTCCTTCTTCACGTGTTAAGCTTTGATCTGTAAAAAAAAATACTTCACGAATTATCAAGTTACCATCTAAAAAGTCTTATTATTTTAGGAGTATTAGTAGTATTAATAAAGCATTATTTAAGCTTCTAGGAGTAGTAAGGATTGGAGAATACTAGCATAATAATAGCACCACTCTCCCCCTCGGGTCACGGGTCCAAAATTACGAGAAATTACCCCTTCCACTTTTTAGTTCCAAACGCGACCACCGACCTAAAGTAGAGGACGCTGGTGGCAGCGCGCAAATTTAAACTAAGTGAATGTACAGATGTCCTAAAATTAGAAAATAAATACATATCAATATGACCGCCACTAGAAAAGAGGGATGACGTAATAAATGTGGTGGAAGCAAAAGCCTCTGAGATAGTAATCAAATACGAATATACAGGGTGTTTCAAAAATAAGATGATGGATACAATATGTATGAAATAAATACAGGTGAATTGAGTTCAAGCAGGAAGTGAAATTTAAATGCATATTAAAGAGGAGATAACATATTGACTAATTTAAAATTAAAATAAACACACCATAATGTGACGTAACATAGCATATAAATACAAAATTACGTGTACAGTATGTGGCTAGTATAATCAAGATGTCGATGGCATGCCAAATTTAAATTAATATGCATGATGTGCTGTGACATTGGAAATAAATATTAAAATTACAAAAAATTATATTACAAGAGTATTACTTCCGATTCGAATTTTTTACTTTTCTTTTATAAAAAAATTATTCCAGATCCTGCTCTGAATACTATACATACATATTCTTGGAATGCGCAACTTGTGAGATATTCGCAAAAAGCTGTTCTTCGATCACAATCTAGGTCTACTTCCGGTAGGAATTTTGAAAAACTTTTTTCATAAAATCTTTCTAAAATTTACTTTCAGTACATTTGTATTCTTCAGAAATTTGTTTTGGTAAAATTTATTTCACCGATGTAAACTACTATTTCCGATTTATCAATTTCACTGAAAATCTAACCAGATCATGAGAAGAAAATATGCTTGTGAATATAAGTTTGATATTAATAGCCTTAACCGTTTTCCCATCATCGTGTTAGCACACACTGAGAGTGTTTGTAAAAAAACACTTTTTGTAGGGCTACAAAAATCTCGAGGCCAAAAATTTTTATCATCACAATACTTTGACAGACCCAGGCCTCGCACACTAGTGACAATTGGTAGCTGCATATCCCCCAACTTAAGCACAATGGAGTTTTGAAGTTCATTACAAGTCTTATGCTTGCCGAACAAAATTACTAGTAATTTGGACGGATTAACTCTTAAATTGTGATACTGAGAGAAATTTAATATTGAAAGCAAGTCACTGTTGATTTCTGCAACCGCGAGTTGCCAATTTCGAACTGGAAAAGATTTATATAACTGGATATCATCAGCATAATATGAACAAATGATGATTTCACTTGTCCAGGGAAATTCATTGTGTAAATGGAGTAGATAAGCGGTCCGATAATCGATCCCTAAGGAGCACCCGAACGTATGGGCAAAGACTTGCATCTTTTATCACCCAGAACCACACACTGCGTACAATTATCCAAATAGCTAGCAATTAATTTAGTCGATCCGCACTAAAGCCAATACTACCCAGGATATCAGCAAGAACCTCTTGATGTACAACATCGAAAGCCATATTATAATCCAACAATGCCAAAATAGTAATTTGGCCTCTATCAGAAACCGATATAATATCGTCGTTGTACACTCAACAAAGCCGTCTTATAGCTATAGCTTCCCTTGAATCCCCACTGCATTAATGGAAGTATTGCATTATCACTAACGAAGCCTAAAATCTGATGATACGTGACTTTTTTAAATTTTTGACAAAGTCAGCAGAATGATAATGGGCCTGAGATAATCGCTAATTTTATGTAGTAGAACAACCGAGGCGTGCTTCCACTTGATCGGAAATGTACCTGTCTTGTTCATGCAAGAATGTACTATGTTTGTTAGGAATGGTAAAATATAAGGAGAGCACATTCTAATCATGGTTATATTTAGACTGTCTAGTACTACCACAGTGGATTTAATGGAATAAATTTGTTTATCAATCACAGCTGCATGAACTGCATGAAAGGAGAATGCCGGTGTGGTGCGACTAGGGTGGCCATGCTCTGCGGGGGCACAATCAAAATCAGAATACTGTTCTAGAAGAAGTCATTGATTTTTATCAACGTTTTGCGATACCTAGACTTTGCACCATCTCTCTAAATCATAAGCAGCCGCATATTGTCAATCAACCAGGAAAACGGCTTCTTTGAAAATTTACGTGTCTGAAAAGGCGCATGCATATCAAAAAGGCATAAAAGGCTGTCGGTGATGAAGTTGACTTTGTTATCTATGTCGTCGAGCCTATAAATTCTGTGCAATGGAAGGAATTCTAAATCATGGGTGAATGCCGCAATATTAAAATTTCTATAATTAGGAATGGTATGAAAAACAGGTGGCAGTTTGGGTTTAAACAACAAAATATCGCAAAAGGGTAGGTCATATTCCGAAAATTCGTAATCAATTACACCAGAATGCCGTATCAGGTCGCAATTTTTGGTACAAATTGGATCGAGTAGAGTTGCTGACGTACTCGTAATGCGTATCGGTTGATCAGTCAAGCATGTAAGAACAAATGCCTTCAGAAGAGTAATGGATACTTTCATTACTATATTATGGTAATAAGCAATACTATGGTAGTATTGCTTATTCAAAACCAAGGAAACCTGAGCAATACCTTATTAATGTTGATTTATCATTTCGAATGCATGTTCAAACACGTTTAAAAGTGAAGTTGAATATTCTTTAAAGCGTTTATAAAATTATTCAAATCTAAATCTCTAAAATTTTGAGGGAGAGCATTGTATAATTTAACACCTCTCTTACAATAAGCCCTTTGTGTACTACTCAAACGGTCAATCTTAGTGATGAATATACAGCACTAAGATCATTCTTGTGTCTAGTACCGTATTCATAAAAAGTGGCACAAGTATTAAAAGAAGAAATATTAGGTTTCACATATAATAAGCAATTAAGAATATATAGACTAGGAAATGTCAAGATTTTTGAATTCACAAATGCCAGGCGACAGTCAGCACAGTATGGCAATGCATTTAATACCCTCATCGCCCTTCGCTGCAGACCTAAGATCCTATGCTGTGACGAACTGTGGCCCCACAACACAACCTTGTAGGACATCACCGAATAAAACAATGAGAAGCAGGCCACCCTAAGAATGTTCCGAAATACTGATGAAGATAGATTTCTTAAAACAAATATCACTTTCACCAGTTTATTTGCAATATACTCGCAGCGTGGTCCGCACTTAAGTCATCAATTTCGACGTCACTTCTCACGGAAAACATCATCGTAACTGTCTCACTATTATTAAGCAATAACCAAAGTATGTAACCAAAGTAAGTAAGTCAAACCTCCGCATCTTTACGAGCCACCGATATCCTAGACACAACATCCGCCCTATGCGCGGACTTAATCAGTAAGGCAGCGTCATCCGAAAAAAATATTGTCATATCATTCTTAATATTACTTACAAAATCATTAATATAAATTAGAAACAAAACTGGTCGTAATATAGAACTCTGTAGGCACACCTAAATTTATTTTCAGCTCTGCACTACCGTCCACCCTAATTATCTGACGTCTGTTACTTAGGTACGATCTGAGATACCGCAAAGATAATTCATCTAAATTAAATAGTTTAGACTTATTCATTAAAATATTGTGATCGACACAATCGAACGCTTTACTAATATCGCAAAAGGTAGCTGCACAGTATTCTCCATTCTCAAAACATGATAAAGTAAAATCCACAAAATTCAATACTACCGCAGTTGTGGATTTCCCGTGCCTGAAACCGAACTGGTTTGTACAAAACAATTAACTTTTTTCAAATAAAAAAACGTTTTTATTCTCATGCTTTTATTATGTTCTCAAATATTTTTGACATTACGGGGAGACCGAAACGTCGGTCGTTGATATCTCATTCCTTATGCAGCAGAATAACAGGTAATGATGTGTTTGTTAATAAAGAGTTATATTGTAAATAACTTTTATTTACAACCATACGCGTAATGTTGGCATTTCTGACTTTTTAAAAGTTTGGAAGTGTTCCTTTATTCACGTACACTTCCCGCCCTCTATTACTGCCCTCATTTCCCAACCTCAATGTCAATCACAGAACTGTCAACTCGATATGTCAAAACCTTATCGGAATTTTTATCACAAATAATTATTAATTGTATGTTTGTAAATAAAATTAATTGTTACATTAGAATTATTGAAAGCTTGAACCCATGTAGATAGACCGCCTGCTATTGCTGATATGATGAGTGGATAAAAAGTGACGCGGGGCGAGAGCGGTATATGTCAGCGAGCGGGCACTACACTGTGATGCCGGATGACATCCAGTATGTAATATCACAGAATAACAGAAGTGACAAAAGCCTCACTTGCATAATTCCGATATTTGTGCGCAAAATCAAACAAAATGGCGTGTTTTGTTATTGTTGTGTACTTGTATAAATATAACCTGTCTTAATTTTATAACTTATAATTTACGAAAAAATAATAAGTAAAGGTGCCAGTTAAATTGTTGTTGATATAAATAATGGAAACTGTACGAAATGTTCAGCAACAAAGTATATTCTACAATTTCTTTTCGTTTCCTAAAGAAGAAAATCGGTAAGTTTTAGCTATTGAGTATCAGATAATTTGTAATAATTCATCTTTGTAGTAAACACTTTGAATGAAACTTTTTATATAGTGAATGAACCTCCTTCAACATCGTTATCTCTCAAAGCCATGACCATAATGAAAAGAAACCAATTCAAACCTCACTGGTTAAGAAACTATCTAAAGGTAAATGTTTATTATAAAATAATATTTTATAAGAACTAAGTATTATTTGAAATTTTAAAAGGATACTAATTTCAAAATGTATTTTAGAATGTGTGGAAACTATAAATGTTCCTAGCACAAGTGATATTGGATCCCAAAATTTAGCAGAAAGTGAACCACCTATAGGTATGACAATTAATATTTACAATACAAAATTATTTTATGAGCAAAACATAAAATACGTTTAGTTGTTAACTGAAGAATTCGAAGTCATTTTTGAACAAAAATTCAACACATATGTATTTAATCTAGTATAAAGTAGAATAATTTAGAATTTTTCAGTTACAAACATACAATTAATTTGTTTTAACGAAATGTATAATTTTTTAATTTTATTTTAGCCGTTATGGAAATTCCTACACTATTTTGGGGTTCAAACAGAAAAAAAATCTCTCTGCCCATACACCCAGAAAGGAAAGACAGAGAAAATCTCTAAAACAGCATTGAGTTGTAGCTCTGTTATACTCGCTCGGCAACTGTTTCACGCTCGGCTTTGTATTATAACGCTAACTAGCGGTATTTAATTTCAATTAAATTGAAATTTAGAATAAATACGCGAAATATTGTATTTTTATTTTCTAAAAAATTCTTGTCCGCGTGTAGATGCGATCCCGAGCCGCCCGGGTGTGAGGCCGGCACGTTACCATTAGACCAGCGCGGGTACTCGTATGAGAGTCTATTTGTATATATACATGTGTACGTATGAATTTTTTAATACGTTACTGAATATTATACGCGTGTGTACATGTGTAAATGTAATAAATGTAACAAAATTTATTGTGTGTGTATGAGACATTATCTCTCTTCATAAAATATAGTTTGGTTAAGGTCACGGGACAGACACATGCTGCGTTTTACCAATAGTGAAAATATTTCGCGCTCATATATATATTTTAAATGTAATATAGAACGAAAATGGAAACTGGAAAATGTAAATGTAAATGAATATAGAACGAAAAAAAAGTTGTATTTCGTATTATTAACCTCGCCTTGATGAAGTTTTCACTTCTGCCATGTGGTCTTAAGCACACCCAATTTTTCTTTGATAATTAAATATATGTATACAATTATTTACGTGTTTCTTTTAAATTTAATAGATATGTAATCAAAAAAGTAAAACAATGTATAATTAATACTACAAAAGGAATAATTTAAATTAGTCGGTTTAGATATCAACCTTCGAATGCAGATTTTATTTTGATGTACCACATCTTGTTAAAGCAACTAGGAACACATTTTTTAAATATAAAATACAATTTGACAATTTTACAGCAAACAAAACATTTCTAAATGAATTTTATAATGAAGATAAACTCACGAACACCAAACTTCAATGAATTAGTTATTAATCATTTTGCTAATTGTAAGGAACGGCGAATGGATTTTATTTTCATACAAATTAATTAAATAACATATTGACTTTATTTTTTTGTCTGTACTTAATTTTTGATATTAAACACTCAGACCCCCCCCCCCCACCGGTGCCCTCCCGTCCCAAAAAAATCACGGGCCGCCACTGTAATCCATTCATCGAAAAAGCTGACGTACGTTTATTTGACGTACGTTTATTTGACGTTTACGCTAGAACATCACAAATCTGACAATTCAATATGTCAAAACTTTCACCGGAATTTTTATTTTAAATGAGTATAATAATTATGGTTGTAAATAAAATAGTATACAAACCTCGGTAAAAAGTTTCATTCCTGTGTCGAGATACTTAATCTCTCGACAGTAATGAAACACTTTCCACCTCGGTATGTAATATACTATGACACCGGTAAGTAATCAGAAAACCATAACCTCAAGAGGCAAATATTATAGATAATATTATTTGCTGAAGTAATTTAATACATTTAATGTAGCTCACCAGAAAAGTCTTAAAAATCACGGACTTCCGCTAAAGTAGACGAAATTACGGACATTTTATTAAGTAGTAGAAAATAAAAGAGCAATAAGAGGTTCAATAAGCAGTATTATTATTTACGTATTTATAAAATTATGGAAATAGGACGATGAAAGAAAATCTTTATAAAGAACAGATCTAGTAAGAATGATAACGTTTGTACTGCCTGACGAGAAATTTTACGAAACACTAGTAGAAATATATACAGATTGTCGTATTTAAAAGTTAATATGCATCTTCAAATACACACACATAAACATGTACCTATGTATGTATGTATACAACAGTTCAAGAATGTGGCCCCCCACACCACCGGTCTTATGGTGGTGTGGGTAAACCGAGAGCGCGAACACCATGCGCACATGGCATTCGTTCCGTATCTTTAGAGCGTGAACTTATGTACATTGTGTCTGAGCAAACTCGCAAATATTAAAATAAAATGCCCTTAGCTGTCGAGGGAAAAATACAGGTTGTGTTATGGTATGCGAAGGATAATTCGTACAAAGACGTGCAAAATTTATTTGTATAGTTAATTATAATATTTTGTTTCGTTTTAAATGTGAGAATTTTATTTTAGTTACAATTTTTATAGTTTTGTTTCAGTTCAATGTTAATACATTATACATCAATTACCAAAATAGCGGAGCAATTCCTTAAAGCAAACGTCAGCATACTAGCTTTCAACGTTTTGCACTGAAGCCTCGGTCTCGGTACCCGGTGTCCCCCCGATATGAACTCATCTGTATTCCCCTATTATCGTACCCCTCCATTTCATGTTTGCATGCACATGTGTGCGTGTCTGTGTTTCCCTATATCTACTTTTATTTCAGTCAAACGGTATAGGTAACGGACATGGTGGACGCGATAAAATGTTAATGGCTCTCATATTCAACTCCACAACCAGTAGTGGAAATATTTATTAAATGTTGTGAAACATGTGCTGAAAAATCACAGCAACCGAAAAAAGGCATAGTGGTGAAGCCATATACTATCTGAAGAATAGAATCATAGGGAGAAGTAGATTTTATGGGTCTACCGTCAACTCCAGATGGCGAATATAATAAAATACCAGGACCACCTTACCAAATATCTCTACTTAAAACCATTAAAATCGAAGCGCGCACAAGAAGTCTCATCAGAACTTAAAAAAATGTTTACAATTTTGGGCTCCCAACATTTTACAAAGTGATGATGAACGTGAGTTTGTTAATACTCTAATTAATAAGTTTGTTTCCAAATGTTCTTCCTCTTCACCCACAGATCCTGGGCGGTAATTAAAGGTTCAGTCAAGACGTAAAAAATATGTTCAAGGACAAAAATTCAACAAATTGGTCGTTAGGATGTTATTTTGTCCAATTGCGAAAAAATTTATCCCGCTAAAGGATAGATTTACACCTTACAAAGAAAGCATTGTTTGGTGCGGATTTTCCTGCTAAACATTTTTCTTCTAATCAACAATGAGAGACAGTTAAAAAAGTAACAACTGAAGAAGACTTAGAAAAGAAGAATAAATCAATAGTTAATTCACACGAAATTAATAAAAATGAAGTATTTCACATTGAGGATATTCCTATTGTTGATTCCAGAAAATAATGGTAATTCCAAGGGCTTGCTGTGTTAAATGTTTAAAGAGATGTTCTTCAGACTTAACGTTAACTGAAACACCATCGATATGCGAGTTATGTCAAAACGAGTATATCATATAGAAGCAAAGGATGCAATGTGGTGGGACAAAAACATGCTGCAGAAAAAAATGCTTAAAAATACCAAACAAAAGTCGAAACCTCTATTTTTGGATCAAAATATTACGGCTGAAGTTACTAAAATCGATAAGAAACCACTGGACCCAAAAACATAAGAACAATCGTTGAAATAAAAAATAGAGCATACCAAACTGGTATTATACACTAAATTTAGATAGATGGTTTTCAAGAGACGTGATAGTTGACAATGTAAATTCCGAGCCAATTCGTGGTTTGGAGGGAAGAATAATTTCTTTAAGAAAAGCTTTATCAAAAATTTTCGAAATTTGGAGGCCGGGAATTTAAAGAAAATCCTGCAAATCAAGTAAAACGGAAGGTCATACAAAGAAATACTTTTAAAACTCAGTTGAAATGTAATAGTTAATGTCATTTAAGGCAAGCCTGTACAAACAAATAAAATAATATATGTCAAACACTTTATTGTTAAGAGTTACCCATTTATTTTGTATTTGTTTAAAATATTTTTCAATTGGGAAATGAACGATTGACAAATACTGTTTACAAACTACCAAATCAAAGTAAAAGTGGTCAAACTCACAATTCGCCTGACCCTAAAGGTCGCATTATAATAGGTACGCCTAAGTATGTGAGCTTTATTTCAGACGCAATGTAAAAATAATCGCTAACACGTTCATTTTACAGTAAGACTGAAAGCTATTTTGTGTTTTATAAAACGCCTAAAATGTACAGTCAAATTGTACAAATCAAGTATTTAACCATCATTCTACATTCTATGTGTTTGAAACTAGGGCTACATTTTAAATAAAAACACAAAATATTGCAAATCTATATAAAATATCACAATAAACAAGTTTTCTGTAACTATTTTCAAAATTCAAATTAATAAACTTTTTGAAATAAACAGATTCTGCTAAATTTGCATTACAAATAATTATTACTAATTATTGTATTAATGTTGATATTATTTATCCACAAAGAAATATAAAAATTGTGAAATATTAATACATAGATATTAACAACAAAGAGTGATTATAAAAGAAAATTAATAAACATAAATAAATTTATAAGCCCAAACGAAACAGTATACCCATAAACTATATTAAAGAAATAAAATATGTATTTACGTGTTGGTAATCCAATACTGGAAGTAAACACAGAAAACACCACAAAACTCAGAAAAAGTGTCTTCATATTTATGTTCTCTTGGAGAAGTCACATTTAAAAATGTTTAGAAACATAGGCAAAAACCTTTTATATGTTGACAAAAAATAAGAAACCGTCAGTCACAATTTATGATTCCGTCATCTTGATGGTTACAGTTTATTAAATAATGTGAAAACAATCTTCCGTGAGTGTATTACATAAGGAGGAAATGAAAAAAATAATAATTGATAAAATGATAAAATACCTCAAATTTTTGTGTTTAGAACTATTTGCAGTTATATTAGATTTATTTACTACTTGACGTATGTATTCTAAAAAAGGGGGTACTTGACGTTTGGTATACTTAACATTTAAAGAATTATAAAAAAATGTAGATATATAATCGATACATATACACATTTCTAAATGTTCTAATCGAATATCCTAGCGGCAGGACAATTTACATAAATTAAATAGCACTTTATCGCCTATTACGTATAGTCTAAATTCTAAATGAATCAAAGTTGAATATTAATATTACATAATGAGAGCATCGTAAATAATTCCGTCAACTTTTAGGTGAAAAATTTCGAACAA
Organism: Amphimallon solstitiale; assembly: GCA_963170755.1. Classification (NCBI taxonomy): domain Eukaryota; kingdom Metazoa; phylum Arthropoda; class Insecta; order Coleoptera; family Scarabaeidae; genus Amphimallon; species Amphimallon solstitiale. Next base: position 56,087,646 of record OY720684.1, read on the forward strand.
GCATATGTGTTTGACATTTGATTTTGAATATTTAATAAGCTAAATGTGGGCTAGACCACGCATATGTAACATTGAAGACCACGAAAGATGACGTTATGTAATATTTAAAGCAATATGAGAAATGATAAGTATAAATATAGCAAGGTTACGTTTTCTCCAAGAAAAGGAATAACAAATATTATACCTATTCTTACAGGCATTTCTAATATAAAAGTATAGAACAAGTGACAATATTTATCTTTAGTTTTAAATGGTTGTGTTTCTTATTATATCATATGAAAAAAAAGTAGGAAGTTGAAGCTCATATAACAGTGCAGATACTGAAGTTATAAAAATAAGGAAACATTTTTCATCATTTGAATTCTTACATTTATAACGTACCTACTTTTCATTTTACCATTTTTAATAAAAAAAATCTGGTTAAATTTAGTTTGTATCACATAAACGTGATGATAATTAATTTTGTCAAAATAGAAATGGTGTAAAAATAGTAGGAGAACCTACCTAACTCTAAAATCTAAGTCGTAAGCTTCCACGGTTGTCGTTGATATCTTCTTGATTTCTGGATTCAAACCGCGACACTGCTGCGATAACCTAAAACAAACTATTTCAGATTATCGTAGTAGTAGAAACACAAACGTCAACATGGTTTCTTTCCTGGTCACTCTACCAATACGGCATTATTTCGCTTTATAAGAGAAATCTGCTGTGGTATTGACCAAAAGGCCTTAAATCTTGCTCTATTTATTGATTTTTGATTGTGTCAACCATCCTATCCTATTACGCAAACTGGAGAGATATGGTATAAACCGTGTTGCTCTTGAGTGGTTCAGATCCTACCTTAATAGTAGAGTACAAAAAGTGACTATGTGGAACATGAGTCAACAACACTGCAATCTGGTATTGGGGTTCCACAGGGCTCAGTTCTTGGACCTACCGTATTCCTGGTGTACATAAATGATTTTCCCATGACTTTACATTTGTCGGCAACTGTATCACTTTATGCTGATGATATTAATATTATTCTTTGTTCTGACACTCTAAGGAACTTTATTGACAGCTTAAATCTTACACTTTCAAAAATAAACAATTGGATGAATGATAATAAATTGTTAATTAATGAAGGAAAAACGAAATGTATTGTGTTTGTCGATGGTGTATCGACTGGTGTCACGGATCCCTCCTTCCCCAATATACACCGGGTCTTACACGCCAAAATCCTGGGTCTTTCTATTGATCGGGGCCTTAGGTGGGACATTCAACTGGATGATGTATGTAGTGCATTATCTGGGGTATGCTATGCGCTTCGTAACTTAAAGGGATCTTGCTCTCAAAGTGTGTTGAAAGTCTACTACTTTTCAAACTTCTTTTCTAAGATAACGTATGGTGTTAGCTTCTGGGGATCCTGTATCGGATGTAATAGAATATTCTTAATGCAAAAGCGGGCACTTCGCATTGTTTTTGACCTCATTTCCGTGATTCATGTAGAAAGTTATTTGCAGGTCAGACTGCTAACGTTTTATGACGCCTACATCTTGAACTGCTATGCTTGGTCTATAGATTTAGATCGCAGTTTACTGCTCTCATCAATATAGAGAATGACGAGAAATCTAGACTATCTTTTACCACAAGCTCACAGGACAGCATTTTTTCAGAGGAATATACTATTTATGGGATGCAAACTTTTTAATAAGCTCCTTTCACAACTCAAACAGTCAATGAGTTTGAAATCTTTCAGAGGTGCTGTAAGACGCGACTTGCTGGCAATCAACTGCTACTCTGTAGATGACTATTTAAATTATTGATTTTGTGGATTTGCATACTTCACTCTATATATCTAATGAATCAAACATTTTCCTATGTTGAGGAGTTCTTTTGCTTCTGTTTTTTTCTTTACGGATTTCTTTCAATTTTCTACTTCTTAATACTTTGTACTAATTTACACTTTGCTATTGATGTTTATGTTAAAAAGGCATTCATATTTTGCTTACTCAACAAATCTATAATGTAATTAGTGAATAAGGACTGTTTTAGTTATTATTATTATTATTATTATTCAATTCTAGCATGGCTTCATCATGTACTTACTCTTGACGTGTTTCTAGCATATAGTTTTCATATAATGCTGTATATAGCTTTTGAAATAAAGATGATTATTATTATTATTATTATTAATCCAAAAACCAAGAAAGTATAACTCCAAAATGCAATACAATTATAATTACTTACTTTCCTAACAAAAGTATCACTTTTTTGAAATCAGGGAATCGCTTTTGTTTGAATTATAATTTTTCCATTAAATAATAGACTTAATTGCGAACCCTCACCGATTAATCTCTTATTCCAACATTTTCCAGTCCATATTATATATTTACCCAGCGTTTCCCAACCTTTTACTTTCTTATACGGAAGTATCGGGATGACGAAAATTTTCTACCTCGAAATTTTTGCCGATGTCCACGTTTTGAAACCCCTTGATATCAAAAAAGTGGTTTTAAAAAAATCTCTCTCTCTCTCTCTCTCTGTGTGTGTGCGCGTCTCTCTCTCTCTCTCTCTCTCTCTCTCTCTCTCTCTCTCTCTCTCTCTCTCTCTCTCTCTCTCTCTCTCTCTCTCTCTCTCTCTCTCTCTCTGTGTGTGTGTGTGTGTGCGTCTCTCTCTCTCTCTCTCTCTCTGTCTCTATGTGTGACTAAGATAGCTGTCAAACCGCTGTAGTAATCAATTCCAAATTTTGTACTTACGTGTGTAATTTCCCTCTTGAGATCTGATAAGATTTTCAGTAAATTTGGCAGACCGGAAGTATATATATATATATATATATCGTCAACTACTAAGTTTAAACAAATTTATAAAGAATTCATATGTACTAAGAATTAAATTTGAGAATAATTTTATAATAAAAGTTTTCTGAAACTCCTACCGGAAGTAGGTCTTTTACTCTTAACGAAAAACAGTTTTTTGCAAATATTTCGCAAGTCATGCTTTTGAGACGGGTACATTACGAGTATAAAAGTATTTAGAACTTAATTGTCAATATCTTTTGTATAAAAAAAAATTCAAAATTCGGAGCGGAAGTAACACTTTTACTCTTATCGAATAGCGGGTTTTGCAAATATCTCGTAAATTATGCATTCTATATATACAGGTATCTCTAAAAGGTCTTTAAACAACTCTACCACGTATTTTTCGGACCAAAATAAACCGATTTAGCAAAACTTGGCTTAGTGAAAGTTGCTTAGTTTGTGCGCAATACGGTCCTGAAGTTGCAGTTGGAAAATTGTTTTTTTGTTATAAATTTGAAACGGCTGGAGCGATTGCGCTAAATTTTGTCACGTTTACATAGTTTTATGAGTCAAGAAATTCTGTATCAAAATTGTGATAGTAATCAATCCATAGGCGGAGAACCTGCGTTTATAAATATTAAAACATTTCCATTTTCTACGCCAATGGATAAAAAAGAGTTTTTTCTATAAAATTTTAGATTAAGTGTCTTAAGTACAAGAAAAAAGGTACTCTTGGTAAGACTCGAAAAATTGCATCGTTTTCTCAAAAATCGCATTTTAAGGATTGTTAACAATTTTTTTATGATATGTTTTCTTTTTTAATAAATACGGAACGACCAATACCAAATAGGTCAAAACAAATAGGCACTAGTTAATAAAAAAGATATTCTGTTTATTTCGTCAATTAATACAAAGATGCTATTTTTTTAATAATGTTTTTTCATATAAATTCCAATTGTGTTCTGGTTGGTGGACAACAGAGAATTATTAACAATTAAACAATGAAATAATGAAAATGAAACAATGATTTTTTAAAAAAAAAAGAAAAGATATTATAAAAGGTGTTCAAAATGTCTACCATTTTCGTGAATACAAAGGTCTATTCGCCGGAGGAAATTAAATTGAACTCTTTGCAAAACTTCTACATCACCTCTGAGATTATTGGTTGCTTCTTGAATATGTTGCCACAATTCTTCTTCATTATTTACAGGTGTATTGTAAACAATGGATTTCTGGTGTCCCCAAAAAAAATAATCCAAAGGATTCAGATCTGGACTTTGAGGTGCCCATTGTACAGGAGCGTCATTACCTCTACCGATCCATCTATTTGGAAAGTGATGGTTTAAGTAGTGTCGTACGTTCATCGAAAAATGTGGTGGTGCACCATCGTGCATAAACCACATATTCCGTCGAATATCTAGCGGTATATCATCTAACAAGTCCGGAAGAGTATGTTGTAAAAAAATCAAATAGGCTTCTCCAGTTAATCTTTGCGGTAGTCTGACAGGTCCAATAATAAAATTTCCGATTATTCCAGCCCATACATTCATTTTAAATTCATGTTGAAAATGGTTAATTTTAATGGCATGTGTATTTTCCTCTGCATAAACATGTTCATTATGAAAGTTCGTTATCCCTCTTCTTGTAAAACAAGCTTCGTCGGTAAATAAGATTTTTTTGCAAAAGTTTAAATTTCTTGCTCTTTTATGTTCAATAAACCGGCAAAAATTTAGGCGCCTTTCAGGATCTTGAAGTAAGAGGTCTTGAACTCGAATCTTATGGTATGGATGTAATAATTGTTCTCTAATTACTCTATTGACCACATCTTTAGATACTGCAATTTCTCTAGCTATTCGTCTAACGCTCAGTTCCGGATCTTCTTGAACACGGTCTAAAATTTCTTCTTCTACTTCAGGTTGCCTCACAAAGCGCTGCCTGCCATAGTTTGCTGTTACAGGAGCTAAGCGACCGGTTTCTCGAAGGCGTCTCTCTACTGCGGCAAACGTTGGATGACTTGGAACACGACGATTTGGAAACCGTTCCGAATATACTCTAACACTCTCGGCACAATTGCCTTGACAATATCCATATACTAATAACATATCGGTATATTCTTCGTTGGTGTATTGAACAGCCATGACAAAACGAAAATAAAAGTAATGATGGAAAACACTTTTGAAAATCCAGAAAAGTCGTTGTCAAATATTCAAATAGTCATAACTATGGAAACCAACAATAACAACTAAATACAAACATATGTATTTTACAAAACGCAGGACACAAGTGGAATTCTTAAAACAAAAAAAAAACATCAAAAGAATAGCATTTTTTGCATCAATTGTCGAGATAAATAGAATATCTTTTTTGTAAACCATATAATACAAACATATGTATTTTACAAAACGCAGGGCACAAGTGGAATTCTTAAAACAAAAAAAAAACATCAAAAAAATAGCATTTTTTGCATCAATTGTCGAGATAAATAGAATATCTTTTTTGTAAACCAGTGCCTTTTTGTTTTAACCTATCTGGTATTGGCCGTTCTGTATTTTTTAAAAAAGAAAACACTTTACAAAAAAAAATTATCAATTCAAAAACGACGTCAAAAGACGTGTACATAGTTTAAAGAGACGTCTAAACGGCCTAAGACACGTGTACACGGCTTAAAGATACATGTACATGGAGCACACAGTATGCGCTGCCATCCTCTAGTTAATGTTCTCAAATCTTAAAATGCGATTTTTGAGAAAACGATGCAATTTTTCGAGTCTTACCAAGAGTACCTTTTTTCTTGTACTTAAGACACTTAATCTAAATTTTATAGACAAACTCTTTTTTATCCATTGGCGTAGAAAATGGAAATGTTTTAATATTTATAAACGCAGGTTCTCCGCCTATGGATTGATTACTATCACAATTTTGATACAGAATTTCTTGACTCATAAAACTATGTAAACGTGACAAAATTTAGCGCAATCGCTCCAGCCGTTTCAAATTTATAACAAAAAAACAATTTTCCAACTGCAACTTCAGGACCGTATTGCGCACAAACTAAGCAACTTTGACTAAGCCAAGTTTTGCTAAATCGGTTTATTTTGGTCCGAAAAATACGTGGTAGAGTTGTTTAAAGACCTTTTAGAGACACCTTGTATATATTTATCTAGCGCACAAATATATTTAGAGCTACATTTCAAATATTTTTTGTAAACAATAAATTTCAAATTCGGACCCGAAGTAACACTTTTACTCTTAGCGAGTAGCACTTTCTTTCGAATATTTCGCCAAGTATGCATTCTATAGAGATTTATTAAGAGTAGTACAGTAGGATTTTGGATAACATTGTATGTTTATTAATTTATTGTTGTAGTTGACAAAGCAATATTATTTCAACATTTAACGTATTGGAATCTCATAGCAGATCTTGTATAAAAGTCTTAAGTTACATTACCTAATAGACTGCGTAGCTATCTATACTTATACATAGGAAAAAAGTTTACAGAAGGCAGTACTAATGTATTTTAGAACACGAAAATACAATAAGACGATAAGGCCCATAAACCAGCATTATTATATATATAGCTCCTTAGTTTCAGTAGCAGCTATTAATATTTTTGATTAAATTTAATGCCAAATTAGAAGGAATTATGCTGTTTATTAGAAGGAATTGTGCTGTTTGACATTACTTGTTAGTTTATATCTATTTCAAAATACATTTCAATATATAAACATATCAAAAAGACTTATTAGGCACTATTTAAGATCTATTGTACAACATAATTGAAGTTTCTATTGATCGTATTATTCACAAGATTCAAATTTGCATTTTAACCGCTTTCTTTTACCGTTCCTAAGTCATCGAGCCAAATTTATTTTCATATACTACCTAGGATTCACTAACAGTTGTTTATTTATTAGAAATAAATAATATATTTCAAGTAGAAAAAAAATATGCACTTTATATGTAAACCGAATATAATAGTACTTATCAATATCTATTTTACATGATAAATTTACCTATAACTTTCGCATAACATTAAATATAACAACAAGTACAACAGCAACCGTAAAAATGATATTAACTACTACAATTAATAAATTAATGTTTTTATTAATCCGCGGGTTTGAATTTTTAAATTCATATTTGAATATTCACCGCTTATCCCCACTTCTTTCTAGCGCCGCTAGGTCATCGAGCGAAATTTATTTCGCTAGACAAGATGGCGACCGCTAGCTCCAGCGCCGGCACTCAGCAGCAGTGCTGCCAATTGCGGGTATTTTACCCGAAGCACGGGTATTTTAATCAGACTGTCGGGTAAAATTGTGAAACGGGTAAAATCGGGTATTTTCATATAAAACAATTAAAGTTGCCTTTTCTTAACTCAATTTGCTCAACATCAGATATCAATATGTATTTTTATTGTCTATCAAATTTAAACGCTACAGAAAGATTGTTGATGCATTTATGCAGCAAATTTTATCAATTTCAGTGAAGAGAAAAATGTTTTCGCTGTTGACCACACAAATATTCGCTTGTTTGTGCCAGTTTGCAAAGTTTATTTAGATATATCTGCCACTGAATGTTTGAAAATGTTGAAAAATCATGCATCCCAAACTGAAATTGACCAATTTCTCAAAACACGTTTAAATTTTTATGTAGAACTTGTCCCCGACATTAAAACGCGATTTGATTTTTCTGGTCCAACATTTAACATTTTAAGAATTTTTGAACCAAAAACGGCCCAATTCTATAAAATAAAATCTCTGCAAAAAATTTCCAATAAATAAAGAAATTACAAATCTCCAAATTTTGGACAAGGAATGGAAGCAGTATGCTCTTCTTAATCATATGGAGTATGGTTTAGATTATAAAATGAGTTGTGAAGTTTATTGGAAAATCGTATTTGAATTGAAAAATGCTGCAGATGTTCTTCTTTTCCCCAATATGAAAGTAGTGTTCTCCTTACTTTTTATTCTGCCTTTTCCAAACGCATTTGTTAAAAGAATATTTTGAAAAATATCAAGACAGATTACAGAAATGCGTTAGGCACCGCATCGCTAACATCTTTAATGGCGTCAAAAAGAGACATTAAATATATGGGACGTTGTGTAAAATTGAACCAAATCGGGATATGACTATTGCGAAAATTTGGACAAAATAGTTATTAAAATACTAAGGGTCTGGTATTTATAATAATATCTACTGTGTTCACTAGTCCTATTTTGTGGATTTTCTTAAAATATATATAAAGAAAGATCTTATATTTGAATTATTTTAGACCACTTTTAAATTTGGCGGTTGCTATTTGAAATGTCGGGTAAAAGCGGGTATTTTATATTCGCATATGCGGGTAAGACAGACGTATGGCTCCGGCAGCACTGCTCAGTAGTCGCGTTCAGGACACCGCTCGACCTAGCACAGCTCAGCGCTTGCGGCGCCGTAACTCCCTGAACGCACGGAATGTATGTCACTGCAGAAAAAAATGAGGTGTGGCCACCACACGACTTTCTTATACGTATGAGCGTTTCAAATTATAGAATTTTAAGAATTTTTTTATACAAAAATTATTCAAAATCCTATTCTAAGTACTTCTATTCTCTTAATAAATCTCTATGGAATGCATACTTTGCAAGATATTATCAAAAAACTGCTACTCGCTAAGAGTAAAAGTGCTACTTCCGGTCCGAATTTTGAAATTTCATATATACAAAAATATTGCAAATTCAGTTCTAAATACTTTTGTACTCTTGATAAATATATATAGAATGCATAACTTACGACATATTTGCAAAAAATCGTTATTCGATAAGAGTAAAAGTGGTACTTCCGGTCTGAATTTTGAAATTTCTTTTATACAAAAGATATTGAAAATTATGTTTTAAATACTTTTATACCCGTAACGTACTTGTCTAAAAAGCATGATTTGCGAAATATTCGCAAAAAACTGATTTTCGATAAGAGTAAAAGACCTACTTCCGGTAGGAATTTCGAAAAACTTTTTAAATAAAATTATTTTCAATTTCAATTCTAAGTATATATGAATTCTTTATAAATTTGTTTAAACTTAATAGTTGACGAAATATTGTCAAAATTCGATTTTTTCGCTGAAGTAAACTGCTACTTCCGGTCTACCGATTTTACTGAAAAACTAATCAGATCTCAAGAGGGAGATTATACACGTAAATACAAAATTTGGAATTGATATCTACAGCGGTTTGACCGCTATCGTGGTCTCACACACACACACACACACAGAGAGAGAGAGAGAGAGAGAGAGAGAGAGAGAGAGAGAGAGAGAGAGAGAGAGAGACATTTTTTTAAAACCACTTTTTCGGTATCAGGGGACTTCAAAACGTGGACATCTGCAAAAATCTCGAGGTCGAAAATTTTCATCATCACAATACTTCCTTATACTACGTATAAGAAAGTAAAAATCATATCTATTAGGCTGCGTGCTTACCAATTATACCATAGGTTCCCAAAGTGGGCGCTGCAGGTCTAAAGGGGGGCGGTAAGAGACCCAGAAAAAAAATGGGGGCGTTGTGTAAAGGCTTATGGGGCGATTTGTAATTTCATCTAGAATCTAGGAGGACTCTTAGACACCGACTGAGCTCTCGACTCTCGACTAGGGATGGGCGATAAACATCGATGTTCATTGAACATCGATATTTTAGGATCGATGTTCGATGTTTTTGCATCGATGTTTGCAATTTAGATTTATCGATAAACTATCGATGTTAGAAGAAATATAGTGAACATCGAACTTTTAAGCTTGACAAAATGTATTTGCACTAATCACAAAATAAAACAGCGTCCTCTGTTGACAAATACAAAAATGTTTCCAAATTAACAGCTCACATACAGGCTACGAGGATGTAAAATTGTCTACGAATAAAAGAAGTATTTAAATTACACAGTGCTATATCATATAAATTCGAATATTTCATTTTAGGCTCTTTTAAATATTACTCAGTATAAATATTTAAATAATATATAATTAAATACATAAATTTATAGTACTTTTAATGTGCAGAATAAAAGTTAAATTATGTATGCATGCAGAATAAGTGAAGGAGGTAAACGTATTTTCATAGAAAAAGAAGGGAGATAGACATTACCGATGTATACTTCTTCGGGAAATTCCCTAGTGCGTACAATCATACACGACAATACACGTATTAAATGCAAGATGACACATCAGAAATATAAAACCATATCCATATGTATCTCGGTATTTGCCAGCGTAGTAAAAAAAAAATGCAAGACTATAAAATCCCAAATAAAAATCGTTCTCTTAAAAAGCTTTGATACACGTAAATGTATATATTTTTTAAGTATCAGACGATTTAAGTCATGTGGTTGTTTCATGCGTAATTGCATAATATTGTTTTTTTATATAGTTTTTTTTGAGTAGTTTCTAAAGTTAACTACATATTATAAATGTATATATTTCTTTTATTATTTTTTTTGAATAGTGATATCTTTTATATCATTTTGTTAAGGACGTAAATTAATTAAGTTATAATAAAGTTTTTGTTAAACTGCCAAAAAATAAATCTATAAATATAATTATCGATGTTTAAAAACATCGATGTTTGGTAGTCGATATTTTGCAACCATCGATGTTGATCAACGATGTTAACATCGATGTTTGATATCGATGTTTACCCACCGATGTCCCATCCCTACTCTCGACTACAGCTTGTGAACATCAACTAATATTAATTAAGAGATTGCTCAAACCAACTCGGTTCGATATTTCTCTCCGAGTAGTTCATATATCTGTCCTGTTTTATTGAATAAATAAAATAAAAAACATATCAATCGGTCGCTCCGTTTCGAAACGAAAAGAGACACAAACAAACAAATAAAAAGGCAACTGTATCAATCGGCTGGTTCATAGAATACTTGTTCTTACTTGTTGAGTACGATTGAGCGTCGAATGAGATAAACGAGTTTATGCATGTTTGTCTTATTCCTGTCCGGTGCGTGCTGCTTATGCAATCCTATATAAACAACGTAATATTTATTTTATTTTCATTTGCGGTTTCGCGCGTAATAGATAAGCAGTACTTAAGTTCAACACTTATACTTACGTATTTCTCAAAACAAAACAATGTCGGAAGTAAAAAAGAAGAGACGGCAATACTGTGCGGAATATATTAAATTCGGATTCATTGAAAATCCTACAAACCCATCGTCGCCTTTGTGCCTTCTATGCCTAAAAACATTTTCGAATGAAGCAATGAAGCCTTCAAGACTTCAAGATCATTTGAATAAAATGCATCCAGATAAGAAAGACAAGAATGTAGCATATTTTCAAGACCTAGAGAAGAAGCATAATACTCGGCCAAGTGTAGCAAAACTCTTTTCGGCGGCTGCTAAGCAAGATGACGACGGACTTCGAGCTTCGTACAACATCTCTTTGTTAATTGCTCAAAAAGGCAAACCACACAACATCGGAGAAGTGTTAATTTTGCCAGCAATAAAGGAAGTAATAACTACTGTGCTTCATAAACCGGCCGCAGATATTATCGGAAAAATTCCTTTGAGTAATAATTCTGTGCAAAGACGAATTGATGAAATGGCCGGAAACATAGAAGAATCATTGTGCAATCATCTGAGGACTAGTCAATTCTCAATTCAGCTCGATGAGTCCACTTTACCAACTAATGAAGCATTGTTGCTGTCTTACGTGAGGTTTATTAAAGATGAGAAAATATGTGAAGAACTATTGTTTGCTAGAAATTTAGAGACCGATACAAAAGGCGAAACTATATTCAATACATTGGAAAAGTTTTGTGATGAGAAAGAGATTCCCTTGAAAAATATTATATCAGTTGCTACGGATGGCGCTCCGGCTATGACAGGGTGCCATAAAGGCTTCATAGCGTACGTAAAAAATAAAATTCCAGATGTCCTTGCTGTACATTGCGTTATTCATAGACAACATTTGGTTGCTAGAAATTTAAGTGAACGACTATTTCAATCACTGCAATATGTCATCAAAGCAGTCAATAAAATCCGTAACTGCTCTTTGAATGATAGATTATTTCATCAGCTTTGTGTTACTAATGACGAAGATTTCAACCGTTTGTTGTTTCATACCGAAGTTCGTTGGCTATCAAGAGGCAATTGTCTGACTCGATTTTACAACCTGTTTGACTCTGTGATAGAGTTTTTGGAAACTAAAGATACAGAATTGCGCAACAAGCTCATTACATCAAAAAATGATATAGCTTACATGACAGACCTGTATAAATTGTTCAACAACATGAATCTCCAACTGCAAGGCGATGAACTAAATTTAATTAAAACAAAAAATGTCGTTGCTGCTTTCGCAGCCAAACTGCTTCTACACAAAAAGAATATGGGCAGACGTGAGTTTCATAATTTTCCGAATTTATCAGTATCCTGCAGTAACGACGACTTGTTTGCCTACTGCCAACATTTGGAAAAGCTCCACATTGACTTCACCGAACGATACCAGGATATTTTGAACTTGGAAATACCAGACTGGGTGTTGGATCCGTTTTCAAATGTCAACACAGCAATATCACCACATCTGGAAGAAGAACTTATAGAATTGACAACGAACGAGGAAATAAAAATCAAGTTCAAAAATGGCTACCAAGAATTTTGGCTACAAAAACCGATCCCGCAATTGTACCCTGGATTGTGGTCAATCATTCAACGATTCTTGATAGCATTCCCATCGTCATATTTGTGTGAACGTGGATTTAGTGCTGTAGCAACGCTGCTTACTAAAAAGAGAAATCGTTTGCATGTTACCGAACGTGGTGACTTGCGGCTGTTCTTGAGTAAATTGGAACCTGATATCAACAAACTTATTAAACAGCATCAGATTCATCCTTCACATTAGTTTTTATATTAGAATCGATTATGTTTGTTTTATTTTGAATTTTGAATAAAAGATACTTTGTCTGAATACTATAAAGTTGCGTTTCAATAATCATTCTCATTGGCAGGTGTAGCCCGTAAAAGTTAACTTGAGACCTGAGCGCCGTTGTGTACTACCTACTACGCTCAGGTCTCAAGTTAACTCATTCATTCTAAACGAGACTTTTACTATAACCCATAGTAAAAGTCTCGTTTAGAATGAATGTTTAATCTCCGCTAATATAGCTCACAATAATTAATTTAATTTGAAGTTATAGTGGTTTTTGAGTAGGTGAAAAAATGGGGGCGCTAAAAAATAATTTATTCTCAAAGTGGGCAGTAGGCAAAATAAGTTTGGGAACCACTGAATTATACAAAACAATTTATTTGTCAAACAAAATGTTTGAAGTACTGCAGCGTCCATTAAAATATATGGGAATGTACTACACCAATCAAACTAAATGTCTGACAAACGATTTAAACACATTTCTGGCAAATTCTTAATTAATAATGTGTTAATAAATTTAATTGACATTAATTATAAATGCCAAATGATTGTATAATTTAGTTTTTAGTTTTTTTGTACATATATTTTGATCAATTTGTGTACAACAACCTAATAATTTGTCAAATTTGTGTGCATAGTGGCTTCAAATAAATTTTGTCAAACATTTTGTATAATTGGTGTGCGAGCAGCCTTAGATAAAAATCTGCACTATACAAACAAAAATTAAAAAAATAAAAACTGTAGTAAGCTGCACATAGTAGTTATCTATTTAACATGTTTATATGCGATCCCAGTATAATATAAAGATTAATGCTCCGTACAAACTTTTATTTTCACCCTCATTAATTTACTTTATATTTTTTATATCCATTATGTCAGTAAGACTGTAAACTGTTATATGTTGTCATGGTATTGAGATAAGAACCGCAGTGTTATAATACTTACAAAGTGGAAACAAAAGATTATTACGAGTATTACCTGTAGGTAACACTGGGCTATTGAAAACACATTTGCTAAAGGGAAGAACATGTTTAATTCTTCTGCACAATAATAATGTACTTTTCAGATGATTATGATAAGGCTCTTAAAAAGATAAAGGAAGCCGAAGTAACGTCTGATTTACAATCAGAGGTGGAAGACACATATAGAAGGTCCAAAAGGAAGCATGTTGCTAGAAAAGTTTATGATACCACTAGTGATGAAGATGATAATGTAGGAATATTTGAACGTCCACCACCAATAAAAACAGCAAAGCATTTGCATGGTAATATAATTTCTGCTTTTTTTTGTATTAAGTGATGTTTTATAGATCAAGCGTTTGCTTCAGATCACTTTGTAAATACACCAGAAACAACATCTCTTAGAATCAACACACCATTATCGAGCAGCAATACTTCAGTTATAGATGGACAAGTGTTGTTGGAAAAAGAAGGTGAGCAAAATATTTTAACGTTAAAAGATAACTGACAATGTTGGTTTTTTAGGCTTTGGTTTGGCACACAAGAGTATTATTAATTTGTTGCAGCAGATTAAGGAACAAAATAAACAAATTTTGCACCGCTTGAGTCAACAAGACATCATAACAAATTCTATAATAAGTTTTCCTGATCTTCCAGTGGGACTGCCAATTAAAAATGAAGAAGAATTAAATACCCTGGAAAATGTATTTTCAGATAAGGAAAAGTCATTTGCTTTGGTAAATAACTGTATAACGCTATAAACACTTATTATAATGAAATAATTTTAAACATTTGCAGGGTTTTTATTTGTCATCAATTGGAGGAAGGGATGCAACTTCACTAACAAATAATATTTTAAAACGATGCCTCACTAATCAGCTGGCTTGTAACTACAGTTTTCGTGGAAAGGGAGTGAAGAAGGCATTTGCCAATTTATGTCTAAACAGGGTTGTTATCGGTAAGTGCAATTCAACATAAAAGTTCATATTTTATTAATTTATTTGCTTTAATTACACGTAGAAGCTGTAAAATGTAAATATCCCCCAAGTCTTGAAAGAGACATTGAAGACCACATCAAAGTTTGGTTAAAACATTCGCCACAACGCCACAAACCTGAATGCGCCAAGGAAAGAAAATGAAGCGTCGTAGAAAAGAGGTTGTTGGCCCTCGGCAGATTTATAGGAGGATTGCAGAAGCTGTGGAAAGTATCAAGGTGGAAAGTGAATCAAGTCGGACAGAAAGACGTACGTGTATTGCAGAACATCTTGTTGGTAATGAAAATCAAATGTTTTCTTCCTCTAATGTTGCAAATCTTTCCACAATTTCAATGTAATTTTGTTTTAAGTGTTGTTATCTTTTTATTTATTATATTAAAATTGATGTTTTATTCCACAATAAATATTTTGTATTATTTTGTACGTTCAAATCACGACATTGTATAACGTTCATTTCACGTACAAACATGACGTCAAAGAACGTCATTATGAAACGATTATTTAACGTTAAAAAATGACGTCGCTAGACTGTGACATTAGGCCGTCATTTTTACGTCATACGGACGTCCAAAATCACGTTAGTTTGGGTCATTGGCTGACCAAAAAAGACGTGAATTTAACGTGAACTCGCTACCTGGGTTATCATGATATTCATAAATTCATGAATTAATAGACAAATGTAAAACAGGCTTTAGATCGAACTCTTGAAAAATACTCGTATTCCCCTATCTTGCGCATCCCTACCGCAAGGAGGATCACTTGTGATCCTTCACTGTGTTCCTTATGGTAACCCTCCCCTTTGTCATTCTTGTATAAGGGAAACTTTATCTGGATACTCTGCAATATGAAACCAGAAGCAGTCAGGCACATTTTAGTATTCTGTGAGGCACTGGATCACAGAAAGCAACGTATTTTTAGGCATCAGGATATAGACCCAGAAATGCTCAAAAAACATCCAGTAAATGACCTGTATATTGTATATTATTTATTTGAAGGACACAGAAGTACTGGAGTAGATGTCATAGGCTACACAGATTTGAGGCAATAAGCCTTAATTATTGGTTGCGGTGCAAATTATGGATATAAGTCTGACAGGTCTGGGAAAAAAAAAGAACTTACAAAACTAAAGATTATGATCCATCTTCATTATAGTAGTTAAATTACACATATAAATTTCCCCAGGTATCTCTATAGAAAATTAATTCATTGAGTATTCTTATAGTGTAGCTTGTGAAACTAGGATGGATCCACCTTTATTCAATTTTAAATATATGGCTCCATCTTGACTACAGTAGCTCAACTAGGAGTGTAGATTTTCTTCATATCAACATAAAAACATACTTTGGCCACTGTAGTTTAGCTATCTGCGCAAAGAGAGTGTCAAACTTACGAATCTCTAAATACGTTTTCATAAATATGTGTTATGCCGTGTTTACACGGTCAAATAAATTCATGAATAAATTGAGGAATTT
Organism: Amphimallon solstitiale; assembly: GCA_963170755.1. Lineage (NCBI taxonomy): Eukaryota > Metazoa > Arthropoda > Insecta > Coleoptera > Scarabaeidae > Amphimallon > Amphimallon solstitiale. The sequence continues at coordinate 56,103,757 of OY720684.1, forward strand.
ATTCACAAAGAAATTCATGAATTTATTCATCAATTTATTGGACCGTGTAAACGCAAACATTCATCCAATATTTTATTGACGATATCCAATAGTACCAACCATCAAATAGTGACATTTGTTTTATTGCAACCTTTAAATGTTTTTGTTTTCATTTATCAATATGGAGGTTACGCGGAATTATATATGCAAAATATGGATAGCTTGCTGATGTATACATAAGCATATCCGAATATTTTTATATGTATGTACTGTACTTGATTGTAGTAATCACAAATATCTTTTTTTGTGAGACTTGAATATGATCATTCAAATAATTATTTGTTAAGTGAAGTTATTCACTTCTCACAATCGATTTTTTGTCGGTTCTCTATAACGTTTGTATAGAATAGCAATAGTTGGATATTATTTATTGGAACATTAATATTTCTTTACAAATACGACCGATTTTACTAACTTTATCAATCTTTTATAATAAAAAAATTATTCAAGGCGCTGAAGGTTCACAATGCGAAAGTTGGCATGTATTTTAAACTAAAATGTTACTATATTTCCCTAGAAAATTGACGGCAAGTTGAGCGTTTACACGCTCCAATAAATTCAAGGTCAAAAATTTCAGGAATTTATTTAACCGTGTAAACACACACTGAAAAAAATGCATTGGCATTATTTGGTACAAAGTTGTGTTTGAAATATTGTAGAAGTTATTACTATAATTGTGTGAGTAATTACTATCACATTCTGAGACGTATTAAAATAATATTGTAGGTTAAATTTTATAGCAAATTTTGCTAGAAATGGTATAAACTATTAACATACTTTTGATGAACTAATTTACATTATTTTCTGCCAAAATAATATTGAAACATTAACAAGATTGTCCTAATTTATTCTAGAAATTGTAGAAATATTTCTTCTCACCACAATATATTTTAAAATTTCCTATAATATTTTAGATGAATTTATAAAAATGTCACCTTGAATATAAGGACAGAATTACTCTAGTGAAAGAATGAATCTCTTTAAGGATAGTTTATACTATATACATAAATGCAGTATTGTAAATGCTTTAGAGGTGGGCAGTTCGGGTCCGAACCGGTTCAGTGAACCGAATCCCAGCAGGGAACCGAGGGAGCCGGTTCACTAAATTTCAATGAACCGGATCTCGGCTCACTTGGGTCGACTCAATAATTTGGAAATTATACTTGGAATATGGTCGCAGGTTGGATTGAAAAATAAAAATTGATATATAACAGGTAGGGTACGCACTAAAATATTTATTTTTGTACAACATAACAGCATATTGTATAAATATATAAAATGCATATACTGAACTGAATATCAAAATGTAAAAATAACTAAACAGCATACGTATAAATCTAAATTCTACATTGATAATTTACAAATTATAATTTAAAAAAATTATTTGTGAAGTATTCGCGGTTGTTAATCGACTTAAATTCTCCTGTCAGTAATAATGTTCCCAGATTTACTAAAAATGCGCTCTCAAGGAACAGATGTAGCCAAGACATATAAACGTTCTTGTACTATTTCGTAAATTCTGGGATGGACATCTTTTCTTTGATGCCACCATTTTTGTGGATCTTGTTGTCTATTGATTATCGGTTCTGTTTGGGTAATGATCATAATTTTATATTTGATTTTCTAGCGCCATATATACATGGTGAGTGCGCATGTGCGGGTTGCGTGCGCACACATAGAAATAAGTAAAAACAACCGTAAAAAGAACCGTTTTGCCCACCTCTAAAATGCTTGTGTAAATGTGCCGTTTATAGTGGGGATTGAAAATAAATCATTTTAGTTTTAATGTAGACAAGTATTTTCGTGTCTTGTATTTTTTAGAGGTGGGCAAAACGGTTCTTTTCATTGACCCGGCTCACTCGGTTCAGCTCCTCATAGTGAGCGGGTCCCGGAACCGGCTCATTTGAACCGTGTGGATCCGTAATAGCATACCGTATGTAATACTCAGCGCCGTCATCGGCACAAACGAACCGGGATGATAATTTAGGCTGCGCGCACACCAATATACAAAATGTTTGACAAACAATTTATTTGAAGGTACAATTCACACAAATTTGACAAATTATCAGATTGTTGTACACAAATTAAGCAAAATATACCTATGTAAAACTAAATTATACATTCATTTGATATTTATAATTATTAAAGAGAATGCCATTCGAACAAAAAGTAATTAGAACTAGAGCATTTCATAATTTTCATAGCATTATTAAATGGCAATTATGATTATGATGCAGGTGTAATAAAAATATTTGTAAGAATTTTGTAACTCACAGACAACTAATAAATTAAATAGTTTATTTTATTATCCAAAGGAATATTTTTGAGAACTATATAAATAACAAATAAGTACTGTTATGCGTTTACCTACAATTTATTAATTTTCCTCAACGTACCACACAATTATTATAGTATTGGAAATACTGAGTACTGCTGTTTACGAGGTAATCAAAATAAATGTGTTTGAAATATGTTAAAAAATTCAATGCCTATTTTAATTTTACCAGGTCACATGTCATCGTATTCACGCAAGAAAAGTGAAATTTGGCATCATTTTACTGAGTTGGCTAATAAAGACAAGGCAAAATGTTGTTACTGTTTACAGTTAATAACTGCTAAAGGCGGTTCAACAGGAAATTTAACAAGGCATATTATGAAAAAACATGTGGGAATTTCTATAAACAGGGAAAGTACTGTAGCATCATCTCAAACTATAGATGAACCTGAGGAGTCTCTTCCTTCTACTTCATCAGTACCACCTATTCTTTATAATTCACTACGTGCTCCCTTGAAGTGTGTCCTGGGTCCTGAGAGAGAGAGCTCATTCAGCAGGGTACCTGCAGTAAAAAGGAAAGAAGACATCACCGATTTCTTTTTAAATATGAAACCAGTGTCTTTAAATAGATCAAAACAGTTTGATGAACAACTGGTAAGAATGATAGTTAAAGAATACCAGCCATTTACAATTGTTGAGGATGTAGAATTTAAAAAGTTTGTCAATTTATTGTGCCCTGGATATAAGCTTCCCAGCAGGAAAACTATTTCTTCTAGTTTAATACCGCAATATTACAATAGGACTAAAAAAACAGTAGAGGAAAAACTTAAAGAAGCGTTTGCCGTATGTATATCTACTGATGCGTGGACGTCAATTAACAATGACAGCTTTGTAGCTTTGACAGCTCATTGGCTGGGTATAAGAACACGGAAATTAGTTCAAAATTGTTATGTTGTGTTCAGTTCACTGAACGACATACTGCTGAAATATGGTTAAAATGTTTCAAAAAACATTCAAAGAATGGCATATCGAGAATAAAATTACAGTCATTGTGTCAGATAATATTGTGGTTGCAGTTCGGGCGGGTGGTTGGCGGCATTTGGGGTGCTTTGCACATACGATAAATTTAATTGTACAAAAGGGGGTAATGGAAATTGAAAACACCATTTCAAAAAACAGAAAAATTGTCGCATTTTTTAAGCGAAGTGCTCAGTCTGCGGCTAAATTGAAGCAACTCCAGGAACAAATGGATATACCCATCCTAAAGGTAACGCAAGACGTTTGTACAAGATGGAATTCAACGTATACAGGCTGTCCCAGATAGTGTGCTCACCATTGGGATCTCGTGAACGGTAAGAGATAGAGAGTTGGTTAAATGAGACAAAATGTACGTGACACCTGGGTTTATTTTTTTAAGCAAAAAAACTTTTAAAAAAATGAACGATACGTGCGCTATAGGGGAAAAACTAAAAATCGGCAATTTTAATTTCGTCGTTTAACTTATTTCATGTAAAAGATACCGAAATACTATTTTGACATTATGAAGATACTTTTTTACGCAGAATTCAAATTTGGTATTGCAACCTCTGAAGCTTTTATACGTTTCGAGATTTTTATACAAACTTTCTTATTTTAAATACAAATCGTAGGCGGCTTTGACTGTATCAAAAAGAGCATAATTTGCTGATTTCAATGATGTATAACACTTTGGGTTTATTTGTAGAAATAACAAAGTTATAATGATATTTGTGCAATTTTTGGTATCCTTATGAATGCATAGGCTATACATCAGAGGCAGCATTGAATTATTAAGACAATAAGTAGTATCTGTCAAATTTATTTACAAGCAAGTTACGTATCGGTTTATTTTTGTGTTATTTAGTCTGCTATTTTGTTCGTTTATTTAAAAATCACCGCGTTTGTTGTTTTGGTTCGTTTTATTACTTGTTTATTGTTGTTCACGTTATGGAGAAATTTAATAATGAAGAGAAATATGATATGCTTCAAAGTTACATATTGGCTCACAAAAATTCAAGGAATGCAGCTAATCATTATTTGGAGTTGTACCCAGATCGACGGCAACCACACGAAACTTTATTTCGAAGATTAGAAGTAAGTCTAAAAACATACGGTGCCTTTAGTAAACCGAAAAGAAATAGAAAAAGATTAGATGAGGAAACCCAAGTTATTGTATTAAATCAGGTGCGTGAAAATCCAAAAGTTTCCACAAGAGAAATAGAAAACAACACCGGAATCCCTAGAACATCAGCCCATAGAATATTAAAAAAGCATCGATATCATCCTTACAAAGTCCACATTAGCCAAGGACTCCAACCAGGAGACGCAGAGAGGCGGACTCGTTTCTGTCATTGGTACATTAATCAGAATAACAACAATGTTACATTTCTGTTTAATGTGTTGTGGTCAGATGAATCTCGATTTACGAACAATGGGTTATTTAACAGAAATAATATTCACTATTGGGGGACAGAAAATCCCCATGCTCTACATGAAGCTCGACATCAAGAACGTTTTGGGTTCAATGTGTGGTGCGGTATTATCGGCAGAAGAATAGTTGGACCTATTATCTTCAATAACAATTTAACGAGTGAACGCTATTTGAACTTACTTCAAGGTGAAATAGAAGATCTTCTAGACGATATTCCGCTTAATCTAACTGCGAATATGTATTTCCAACAGGATGGGGCACCAGCACATAATGCTCACATTATTACGAATTACCTAAATAATAGATTTGGTAATCGGTGGATTGGTAATCGAGGACCCATTTCATGGCCTGCACTTTCCCCAGACTTAACGGCAATGGATTTTTTCCTTTGGGGTTACATAAAAAATAAGGTGTATAAAACACAATTTAATAATGTGGAGGAACTGCAAGCTTGTGTTTTAAGAGAGTTTCATCGGATAAATGGACGTATTTTAGAAAAAGTGATTAATTCCACACTAAGAAGAGCTCAGTTATGTATCAATAACAATGGAGGACTTTTTGAGCATTTAATGTAATTTATCTATTTACTAGTAGTAAATAAATAGTTAGGTATGTGAAGTTAGTGTTTTATTTACTTTTCAGTCATTTTTGTATTTTGTTTCCAGGAATAGGTAAGTATAAAACAAAAAAATATGCTAATTATTCTTGTAACTTTGTTATTTCTACAAATAAACCCAAAGTGTTATACATCATTGAAATCAGCAAATTATGCTCTTTTTGATACAGTCAAAGCCGCCTACGATTTGTATTTAAAATAAGAAAGTTTGTATAAAAATCTCGAAACGTATAAAAGCTTCAGAGGTTGCAATACCAAATTTGAATTCTGCGTAAAAAAGTACCTTCATAATGTCAAAATAGTATTTCGGTATCTTTTACATGAAATAAGTTAAACGACGAAATTAAAATTGCCGATTTTTAGTTTTTCCCCTATAGCGCACGTATCGTTCATTTTTTTAAAAGTTTTTTATTTAAAAAAGTAAACCCAGGTGTCACGTACATTTTGTCTCATTTAACCAACTCTCTATCTCTTACCGTTTACGAGATCCCAATGGTGAGCACACTATCTGGGACATCCTGTATAATGTTGTCGCGAATTCTAAAAATTAAAGACGCCGTGGTATCTACATTGGCTATTATTTCGAATGAAGAAATAAATACACTGACTCCAAATGATTGGAATATTGCAACTGTGGCATTCGAAATTTTAAGTCTTTTCAATGACCTAACAATGGAAATAAGCGCTGAAAAAAATTTAACACTATCAAAAGAAATTTTGTTTGTGCAATCAATGCAACGTCATGTTTTAACATTTTCGAATAATGAGACATTACCTGCAGAAATGCGGAATATGGCCCACACTCTTCATCGAGAAATTACAGAAAGATTTATAAATACCTATTGAACATAATGAATTAATCGCGGAGGCTGCAATTTTGGACCCCCGATTTAAAAAATTTGGTTTTTCAAATAATTCAAAATATGAAGCGGCATGTGCAATATTAAAAAATAAAGTTTGTTCTACAAATATTTCTAATATAAGAAGTGAAACTGATGAAAATTTCACAAATTTTCCGTCATCTTCATTATCATGTACCACTTCTCTGTTGTGGAAGGAATTTGATAAGCAAGTTGAAAAACAACAGGCAATTTCAAATTCGACATCGATAGCGGCTGGAATAATTGAATTTGATAAATACCTAAATGAACCGATAATCAATAGACATCAAGATCCACTAACATGGTGGCATCAAAGAAAAGATGTCTATCCCAGAATTTACGAAATAGTAAAAAAACGTTTATGTGTCTTGGTTACATCTGTTCCTTGCGAGCGCATTTTTAGTAAATCTGGGAACATTATTACTGACAGGAGAAGTCGATTAACAACCGCGAATACTTCACAAATCATTTTTTTAAATTATAATTTGTAAATTATGAATGTAGAATTTAGATTTATACGTAAGCTGTTTAGTTATTTTTACATTTTGATATTCAGTTCAGTATATACATTTTATATATTTATACAATATGCTGTTATGTTGTACAAAAATAATATTTTAGGGCGTACCCTACCAGTTATACAGGGTGTAAACGATATACGCAGCAATACTGTAACAAGTAACAGCTGTAATAATATTGAGCATAAAATGTTAATGCACGAAGGCTCTATCTCGAATGAGATCTAAGAAAAAAATTTGTTAATAAATACGCGTGGCCCGATCCGACTCTGGTAAATTTACTTTCGTTTATAACAGCGTCACTCTTACTAAAGCGGAGTGGTGGGAGTTGTAGATGCGATGATTCATACTGTTAGTATCAGTCTGTTATGAACCTCTGCGAAGTATGGCTTATACAAATCACAAATTAACAGATATCGTATTATTGTACGGTGAAACAGGTGGAAATGTTAGCGGTACTAGACGTATTTATTCAGAACGTTTACCGAACCGTAGATGTCCTTCAAGGGATTTAATTTTACAAACAGTCTACAGATTGAGAGAACGCGGTACATTTCACCCAAGTTATGAAGGGCACGGTAATGAAAGACCACGTAGGATACTAGATGCGGAGGAAGACATTTTGGATATTCTAGATGAAAATCCAAGAACAAGTACCCGATCGGTTGCGAGAGAGGTAGGCGTTTCACATACAACAGTCCATAACAGCGATTCTCAAACTTTTTTAACCACGGAGCACACAAGTATGTTGTTAGGAACGGAAGAAGAACAGTCGGAGCTTGTGTGGCAAGTTGTGGACATTCATCACGAACCCTGCACCAAAAATTATCAAGTGACATTGTTTTGAACAGTAATTCCATGCTTGAATCTGATGTCATTTCTAAAAAGGGTTCATAGATTTCGTTTGACATATTTTCTGGCTTCTGCAAATTCGGTACAAAGGGATTCTGAACCCATGAATTCATTTTCAGTTCTGGAAAATACCTCTCAAAAGATGCGTGCATATCATTAAGACATTGGATCACTTCTTCAAATATTTCATTTGGTAATTGTGCTGTCTTACCAATGAACTCATTCAGTGTTGAAGAGTTTTCTAGTTCTCTGGTGCCAACACAAACAATCCAAAACACTATTTTTTTAAGGCGGTTATATTGTTATTAGAATTGAACACTGTAGTATGTTTTCCTTGTAAAGATAGATTTAATTCATTAATTTTTTCAAATATATCTGCTAAAAAGCTAGTCTGTACAACCAAGTCACATCACTCAAAGAGTCTTTTACTTTAAAAGAAATATCAATCATAAAAGCTTGTAATTCAGTTCTTAGTTCGAATAATCTTCTTAAGTTCTTACCCCGAGATAACCATCTAACTTCAGTGTGGAGTTTATGTCTGCTTCCATAATCTTCACACAATATTGGAAACAATCTTGACTGAAGAGGGCGTGATTTGACGTAATTGATTATTTTTACTGCTTCATCGAGAACCATTTTTAGATTTGGTGGCATCTTTTTTACGGCAAGTGCTTGTCTATGTAGGATACAATAGCTAGAACTACATTTTGGCGCTTTTTTTTTATTAGTAATACCGCTCCAGCTGTTTTACCAGTCATTGCCTTGGCCCCATCTGTACAAATATCGATACAATTGTTCCAATCGAGATTGTGTGTTTCAAAAAAAGTGTCAATCGTCTCAAAAATTTCTTCTCCTGTAGTGTTAGTCGGCAGCGATGCGCACATAAGCAAGTCTTCTTCGACTTCAGTCGACTCATCCATTTGCAGAACGAATTTGTTATGTTTAAGACGACCAACTAGCTCTTGTTTGATGTAGCTTGCGAGGTCGTTAATTCGACGAGAAACAGTGTCGTTCGAAAGCAGCACTGTAGAAAGACGCTTTGCAGATTTTTCATCCAGCATACACTGTGTTATGTCTACCACACATGGTTTTATTAATTTCTCAGCAATAGTGTGCGCTTCGCCAGCTTGTGCAATGCGATAGCTGACCAAATAGGATGCCTCCGTGGCTTTTTCATTCACAGTCTGGGTCGCATATGTCATAGATTCTTGACTTCTTAATAATTGCTCTTTCTTACGTCTAAAAAATTCTTTATTCTAGTCTTTGCAGTCAGGGTGTATAGTTTCTAAATGTCGGCGCATCTTAGCAGGTACCATGGAACTATTTGGAAATAGCTTGCTACATAATATGCAGAGAGGCGAGCTGTTAGAATCAGCAAATCCGAGATTGATGTAAGATTCGTCATATCTTCATTTTCTCGCCTTTAGTGAGTCCTTAGATTTAGATATTTTACTGCATGAAATCGCCATATTACCTTGAATCTCATCTTCTTGATCGTAACTCGTTGAGGTTGATGCTGCATTTTCCGGGCAAACCATTTTCGAACTTTCTAAGCTAGATATTGTTGAAACACCTTTAAGCTCCTTTCTATCTTTTAAAATCAACAGTTTAATTTCACAATATAAAAAACAGAATAATATCACTACAAGATATTTTACAACCTTTAATAAGAAACACAAATTAAATATACTGTGGCCCGAGAGCGGTGCGTGGATTGGAGATCCTTCGAGGCGGTTCTAGGTTTTTCTGGACGAGAGTGATGGAGGGGAGACACGAATGGAATGTTCGCAGCGTGTCTAGATGAGTCAGCGCACAGAGACAGTGACAGTGCTGCCGTTTCAGTACAATTGTACCGAATTCAGTACACTATTTACAAATCCAGTACGTCAGTATGCCATTTTGCAAAAAGAGCTAATTTCAGTACGAACTTGAAAGTTTCAGTACTAAATTAAATCCAAGTAATAATAATAATGTAATACTAATAAGGATTACAAAAAACGAGTATAGAAATAGTTTAAATATAGATACGGTCAAAAATGTATTATTTTTACAGGGTTTTTGGGTTACCTTTCACGATTTGTCGTCCTTTGTGTTTCACTATTAATCAAAAGACATTCGCATTTGTCAAATGAGTTTCATCTTTTGTCAAAACAACTTCATGAATTTTCATTATTGCAACATGAAACGTGTGAGAAGTACTGATAACGCGAAGGCAAAATGCCAAAATTAGTGACGAAATACGCACATTAATTTTAATTCTATGAATCAGGAAAAATCTTCTGTTGAGAAAGACAGCTTAATATAAAATCGAATACAAAGTGTAAATTTTATGCAAAAAATGTGCAAACCAGACAAGTACTTAATCGACCCCCCGACCACAAAATACAAGAAGAATAGAAATTCTTTCGTAAATTGTGTATGAATTTCATTATGTATTTACTGTCTATTTTACACACATGTATAATAAATATGCATTAGTTCGACTGCTTTCAATTATTTTATTATTTGCATAAGAAGAGGGAAAATCATTTGACAAATAGTAAAACTGAATACGAAAGACAAATCGTGAAAGGCAACCGAAAAACCCTCGATATTCAAAAATTATTGTAAGAAGCTAAAAAAAAATTTGGATATAGTATGGGTAAATGGTTATTTAAGAGTGAATTGTTGTTTTGTCATATGTTTCAAATCAATATATTTTATGATTTTATAAAAGTTGAATAAAGTCATTACATATGTTAGTGATGTATTTTATTGTCCCTTGAGATTAAAAAAAGGTCATCCATAAATTTTTCTCGATTCAGTACATTTTTTGTAAATTCAGTACGAAAATTCAGTACGTTTTTAGAGCTAGTGGCGGCAGCACTGGACAGTGAGAGGGTGAGAGCGTCAACATGCCACTTGTGATAAAGTAGTGACGAGTATCGAATCACCACATATCTAATCGTACAAACTAAACTCCTTTGTTTATAGTTTTTGATCGTAGGATTATTGTATATTTATTATGCTGCTTGCTGCCTCATTTTCTGCTATTACGTACTGACAAAATAATAAATTCTATAAAATCAACATTGGTATAATTTTTTTTCTCAGTATATGACAAGACTTGATGTGCTTTGTTCTTCTTTATGTTAATATTATTTTGGCGGAGCCCCTCGTCGAGCTTCGCGGAGCCCCAGGGTTCCGCGGAGCACACTTTGAGTAACGCTGGTCCATAACATTCTTCAAAGGAGTTCGCTATACCCCTACAATGTGCAACGCGTCCAGGAACTTATGGAAGCCGATCGCCCGCTACGAATTCATTTTTGTAGATGGTTTCGTCGGAAACTTACACAACAGCCGCAGTTTGCGTCAAAGGTGTTATTTACCGATGAGTGTGCATTTACGAGGGGAGGTATTTTAAATTTTCACAACCTTCATTACTGGGCCGATGAAAACCCTCACATCATACATCAATCTCGTTTCCAACACCGTTTTTCAATAAATGTGTGGGCTGGAATTGTCGGTGATCAATTGCTAGGGCCGCACGTACTACCTGCACGACTTAATGGACAGAGCTACTTGGATTTCTTGGAGAATTCGCTACCCGGGTATCTAGACGATGTACCTCTCGATACACGACGCCGTATGTGGTTTATGCACGATGGTGCACCTGCCCATTATTCTCGTGGAGTACGCAACTTTTTAAATAACGCATATCCGCGGTGGATAGGATGCGGTGGACGAATTCCTTGGCCTCCGCGTAGTCCCGATTTAAATCCACTAGATTTTTTTGTATGGGGCTCTATGAAAGCACTTGTTTATAACGGCATTGAAGTTGTAAACGAAGAAGACCTTCAGCAACGTATTTTTCAAGCTGCGGCCCATATCCGTGAAAACCGTGCCGTGTTCAATCGTGTACTTCGAAAGTTTACCGAACGGCTAGAAGCTTGTATTGACGCAAATGGCGGTCACTTTGAACATCTACTTTAATCATTAGACCTGTTTCACCAAAATCTGTTAACGAAAAATAGAATTTTTAAAGAATTTGTAATGTAAATTATGTACCATTTATTTATCGCGTGATATTATTATAAAGGTCAATGCCTTGCGAGCAGCTGATAGGCAATAAAGGGATGTTTAGAAAAAGATACACAACAAACACACTTGGGTAAATAATGGGCTAGCTTGTATTACAATTCATTGTGCCGCGGATTTTTTTAACGAAAACACAGAAATTCCTGTTCTTGAATAGACAACATATAACTTCTATTTATTTTGATTTACTGTGAATACAGAACCGTATTTGAAAAGTTTGTGTTCTTAAATTTACGCAAAAGTGAAAGTTTCGATAGGTTAATTTTTTTTTGTAGATTTCAATTGCTGTCTTACCTATCTATTACATATGTAAGTATTGCTGCATATATCTTTTACACCCTGTATAATATCAATTTTTATTTTTTAATCCAACCTGCGACCGTATTCCAAGTATAATTTCCAAATTATTCAGTCGACCCAAGTGAGCCGATATCCGGTTCATTGAAATTTAGTGAACCGGCTCCCTCGGTTCCCTGCTGGGATTCGGTTCACTGAACCGGTTCGGACCCGAACTGCCCACCTCTAGTGTTTTACTTTCTTATACGTAGTATAAGGAAGTATTGTGATGATGAAAATTTTCGACCTCGAGATTTTTGCAGATGTCCACGTTTTGAAGTCCCCTGATACCAAAAAAGTGGTTTTTAAAAAATGTCTCTCTCTCTCTCTCTCTCTCTCTCTCTGTGTGTGTGTGTGTCTGTGTATGTGTGACCACGATAGCGGTCAAACCGCTACAGATATCAATTCGAAATTTTGTATTTACGAATATAATCTCCCTCTTGAGAACTGATTAGATTTTGAGCAAAATCAGCAGACCGGTAGTAGTAGTTTACTTCAGTAAAAAAAACGAATTTTGCAAATATTTCGTGAATTACAAAGTTTAAACAAATTTATAAAAAAATCATATGTACTTAAAATTGAAATTGTGAACAATTTTATTAAAAAGGTTTTTCGAAATTCCTACCGGAAGTAGGTCTTTTACTCTTATCGAAAATCAGTTTCTTGCAAATATTTTGCAAGTCATGCTTTTTAGACAGGTACGCTACGAATATAAAAGTATTTAGAACTTAATTTCCAATATCTTTTGTATAAAAAAAAAATTCAAAATTCGGACCGGAAGTATCACTTTTACTCTTACCGAATAACGATTTTTTGCAAATATGTCGTAAATTATGCATTCTATGTATATTTATGAAGAGTACAAAAGTATTTACGGTTGGATTTGGAATATTTTTTGTATAAATGAAATTTCAAAATTAGGACCGGAAGTAACACTTTCATACGTAAAAGAAAGTCGTGTGGTGGCCACACCTCATTTTAGTAGGCGTTCGTCTTATAGGTGTTGTAGTTTGTTTTAAATTGTAATGGAAACCACAAGAAAATTGTTAGAAGCATGGGGATTTTCCAGTATGTGGAAAATATTTGAAAGTAAGCTTTGAATTTTCATATTAATTAGTATTACTGTATGTGCAGCTATAAAAATAGAAATAATATAGTATGTACCTATAACTTGTTTGTTCAGTAAATTAGTGTAAAATTTTAATACACACATCTACTTTTAGGAGGTTCATCATGCTTTTTTACGTGTATTTTTTATTCATGGAACGAACACAGATATATATTAATATATTTATATATTTATATTTTTAAGTTATTAATTTCCAAAAACTTATTTACGAGTTTTGTATTTCACAATTAAACTAAAAATGTTCCTAATTTATACATCTCTTAATCACTGTTATATATTTTATACAAAATAATCGCAAAATTTTCATAAATAGAAATAAGTAGAAATAATAGGTTCCTATAGTTTGTTCAATAAATGTCCGTTGTTTCCAAACGTGCACTATTACGAATTATAAAAAATCTGACCATACTTTTTTACGTATAATTTTTATGTATTATTTGCAAACAGTTGTGTTTGTATAACACTTTTATTAAAAAATTAAATTATTGTTGTAAGCAATTATTTCGAAAAGAAAAACTGCATCACGCATTTGAGACTGTGCAATGTGTTATATGTATATATGTACATTATGTACGTAATTAATATTATACAAATTTCTTTTTTTCCTTTTGCTTAATAATGTAATGAACATTAGAAATGGAGTGACTTAAGAAAAATCACAAAAAAGTAAGTAACTTTTAATCGACGCAAAATCTTATGATCACATATGGCTTTTATTAATTCGAAATGACCCTGCTGTATTCTTCTTGCGATTGGATGTCGATTTATGGAAAATATAAGGCGAATAACAACTACCGCAAGTTACACCTAATAGCCATTTATGTTCTAAATTTACAAGTTATTTCCCATATAAGTGAGCAATGTTTTCAGCACGTCCTTATTATAGATAACATGTTTTTTTGTATTAGGTACCAAACCAATGTTATTATTAGTTGTCTAAATTTTTATTATATTAAGTTGCAACATTTCAAATTTATTATATAAAATAAGATGGAATATCAAATATTGATCATATATGAATGTAATTTTATAATCAATAACAGTAAATACTTGATACTAATAGGAACATGAATTTTTAAATTTATTATTTTATTCATTAAATACAGTTCTCCATATTAATGAATTAATTACCATTTTGAAATTAGTTCAAGATTTTATATATTAAACATATCATGTAATTAAAAAAAAAACTATCATGAGTGTCCTTGCGATACCAATTGTAATTTTTAAGAAGTAATTATATATATTAGAAATGAATTTTTTTGGAATTTTGAACGAGGTTATGACATTAAAAGTTCTTCATAATTCCAAAGAAAAACTTTATTTGCCGTTTTAATTAAAGTAAGCTTTCAACATTTTTTTTAAATTAAAAATAAGGTTCAAAATAAAATACCTGGCAGTATTTTCCAATTTAATTAATAATTTCCCGTACTTCAAAATTTTACATATATTATTATGTTAATATTAACTACTTAATTCCTGTATATTTTCATGAAGATAATGAAATTGATCATGAAGTAAGAATAGAATATGAAGGTGTAAAGGACCTAATACCCAAAGTAGGACCAAGAGCGAAATTTTGGGCTAAGGTGAAAGCTCATCAAGAATTATCGAATATGCCTATGCAAGTAATTATGGATGGTGACTTGCAAGTACCGGGATGCTGTTTTAATAATACCACGGTAATTATCTATCGCCTTTTCACTCAAAACTTCATTTTGCAAGAAGATGTAGTTTACCGAAAAAACACAGGAGCACGTTGCTTGCTAAACCTAATTACACAAGTATAATAAATATCTGCATTGGAAATTCTGTATTTTAGGATGGCAACAGCTTGACAGAGACTTGAGTCCGAATTAACTGAACACTCAAACAGTCAGTTGGGCATACTACAATTTCGAGATTTAGACTAAAGCATATTATCTCTATAATTTATATAGTACATCAGTAAAGCTTTTGAATTAATGTTGTAGTAATACTTAGAAAACTAACCAGTACAACCTTCTTACGTTACAGTCCATGGAATCACAGTTTAACATTGAGGTAGACACCTCGTCATCATCAGGGGCAAGTACATTGTCAATTAATTCGCCATTGGATAGTCCCGTAGGTATGTCTAAACTAGCAGTGATTCACTATGTGAAACATCTTTTGTTATTTTAGGCCCAGAAAAACTTTGTTATACATATCTCCAAAGAGCATCTTTGGGGACACCGTATAGATTGACAACCCACAAGAATGTAAATATAATGTAAATAAATATATAAAAAACATATGTATGTATGTATAAAGTGTTTATGTTTTTTCTTTAACTGTACGCCAAGCAAATATATTTGTAATGTACTTGTTGAAAAGAATGAAATACATAGAATTAAAATTTCATAATATGGTTTTATTATAATTTTTCATTTTCGCATTATTTACTTGAAAATCAAAGGATTGTGCTATATAGGTTACATAGAGCATCACTCCATTTTATGGCTAACTGAATAAAGATTATTATTAATAGTAGTATGTTTTATACGATATTATCATACATATACACAGCAAATAATTATAATAATAATAACAATTATTTTTTTTTCCATTGAGACAGAAACATGCAACATCTTAATAACTTGTTAAGCCGATCAATTTCAACTACCAAGATATCGAAATTTTTCTTTAAAGCTATATATTCCGCGAGGTGGCCAATATGGCACTGAAGTGTTTCACCTGCGAAAAGAAAATTGATCGGTACGATGATTACATAGTATGTAAAAGTAAGTGCGAGCAGAACTATCATATACTAACATATCGGTTGGAGAATTTACACATATGAAAGCCGATGGTGTAGTGAATACTTGGATCTGCAAACGTTGCGATGCTGATCTAACCTCAAATGGAAACCAACACAAACACGTCGAACACGTGAGTGAAGATTTTCAAACAATTATTACATCTAAAATAGAGGCGGCTATCATACAAATATCAGATGCATTAACTAACAATTTTAAAACTGAAATAGATAAATTAATTCAAAAAAACAGGGACCTACATCAAGAAATATTAGAATTAAAGAAATCTGTAAACACACTGTCCGAGAATCTAGAAAAAAGTAATGCTAAAAATATATCAACAGATACGAAAGGAAATAAACAAACAACTATTTCAGACACAGCAAAGAAGGTGCACAAAAAAGAGACATTTAAAAACACTCTGGATGAGGTAAATAAATGTAAATATGAGATCAATGACCCGATAGGTAAAAAGTTATCGATAGACGAAAATAATAAACTTGCATTACATACAAATAACGCAAAAACTATTGAAACTATACAGGATTCACCTGTTAATAAAGATATACAAATGAATGAAACACAATTACAGCATAATGATACACATTCTATAATTAATAATGCTGATAAAGAAGCAAGCAAATGGACTGACATAGTAAAAAAGAGACAAAAGCGAAATATATCAGTTGGTTCTATTACTAATTCCTCATTAAAGCTTAAAGCTGTTGAAAAGAAAATGTGGCTGTTCATAGGAAATATAGATAAAAATAACACAATAGATGAAGTGAAAGACCATATAAAGACCATCCTCCGACACTCCGATTACGAATGTTCAAAAATAAATTCGAAGCATGGCGCCAACTGTTACAAGGTAGGCATAAAGGATAAAGATTATGCTGATTTTATAAAATCCGAGAATTGGTCGGAAGGTATTAGGATACGTAGATTTATATTCTATAATAACGGTAGAACAAATACGGATTTAAATTTTCACCACCCACAAGAACCAAACACAATAACTTAGAAAATCGAGAAGCATATAACCATATCCCAAACTCCGTTGTAAAAAGCAAATTTACCAAAAATGTTACATATATAAATGCCCAATGCCTGACAAATAAAATAGAAGCTGTTGATCTACTAATGCAGGACCTAGATTGTGATATCTTATGCGTTTCAGAACATTGGTTTAACATACCTATACAACTTTAAGACCTACAATATTTGCGGATATACATTGGGTACCTCTTACATAAGAAGAAATTATATACACGGAGGTGTATGTATATACGTGAAAAATGGTTTACAGTACTTTGATATTCCATTAGTGTCGGGACTTTCCGTGGACAAAACCTGTGAAATCTGCGGGATATATCTTGCAAAGTGCAACACAATAATATTATGTACATACCGTTCTCCAACTGGTGATGTTCAGGGTTTTCTGGATATTTTAGCAGACACACTTACCAAAATTCTACGACAATATAAGCAAGATGTAAATATCATTCTAAGCGGTGATTTTAATATTGATATATCTACACAGACAAAAAATACTAGGGATTTACAGAACGCTTTAGTTAGTTTTGGATTAAAACAAACAATTTATGATTTTACAAGAGTTCAGGGAACATCAAAGAGTTGCATAGATAATGTGTTCACCAACTATACTAAATACGAGGCCCACACGTTTATCACATCTATTTCTGACCATCACGGCATTAGCTTCCACTTTAACTGTATACAAGCAAAACAAAATTACAGAAAAACAAGAAACTTATCGCATACAAATTACGATATTTTCGAAAACGCTATTAAAGAAAAAACATGGTTAAGCTCACAGAAAGTAAACAATGCTGATATAAAATCAAACATAATCTTAACACAAATACTCTCTTGCTTGGAAATCGCTTTTCCTTTGAAGACCAAATTAATAGGAGCTAATAAAACCAGCCAACCTTTCTCGTTCAGCAATGAACTTAGACAGATTAAAGAAACTCTTTCATTAATACAAGAAACCTATAACCGCGTTGGAGGTGATGATCTTAAACAATTATTTAATTCTTACAAAAACTTTTACATCACGAAATTGAGAGAAGAGAAACGAAATAAGTACTTACGCTCTGTATACCAATCTGATAACATCCAGAAAGAGTTTTGGAACATCATCAAAAGGGAAACAGGCTCATCTAACAACTTACAACATCGGACACCATCTGCTAGTGAATTAAATAATATATTCTGTAATACGGCAAATGAGTTTTCTGCATTGCATAAAGACAACAATGAATCAATAAATTTTATAGGAAATATTCAGTATAATGAACGTTCATGTTTTCTAGTACCAGTGACACCTTTGGAAGTACAGACTATCATTCAAAACATTAAAGCGAAAGATGCTTTGGACGTATATGGCATGAATACGAAAATGCTAAAAAAATGTTCGAATTGCCTACTGGAACCACTTGCTGATTTGGTGAATGCGTGTTTTGAGCAAGGAATTGTGCCTGATAACATGAAAATTGCAAAAGTGACTCCTATTTACAAATCCGGTGACCCCAATAATCCAAAGAACTACAGACCTATTTCTGTGTTACCTACACTGTCAAAAATCCTCGAAACCGCTCTCTTACTGCGCCTCACATCATTCCTGGGAAACCACTCCATTCTAACCGGGCAACAATTTGGATTCTGTCCGGGAAAATCGACAGTGGATGCTGTATTATCGGTTTTAAACTTTGTTTGGGATGCTATGGAGGATGGGGACGATGGTTTGGTGGTGATGTGTGATTTGTCTAAGGCCTTCGACTGCGTAAGACATGAGATTCTCTTGGAAAAACTAGATCGCTACGGCGTTCGTGGTTTAGCATCGAAGCTTTTAAAATCGTACTTCGAGAACAGAAGACAAGTTGTGTATGCAAACAATGAAATGAGTGAATCGCGACATGTTGAGCACGGAGTAGCTCAGGGGTCGCTTATTGGTCCTCTTCTGTTCTGTATTTATATAAATGACTTGCCATACAATATTTCAAGCCATGTGGTATTGTACGCAGATGACACTACTTTTTTATTCAGAGGTACAGATGAAAAACAACTTAAAACGAAGGCTGAAACGACATTGTCCAGGGCTGCCACTTGGTTTGCATCCAATGGTCTTACTGTCAATGAAGCAAAGAATGTTCAATTACCATTCACCTGTAAACGTAGCAAAACACCTGCAAATGCCGGGTCTGCAAAGCTTTTAGGAATTACCTTGGATACTCGGCTGACCTGGCGGTCTCACATTGATGAACTTCATACAAGTCTTTCCAGTGCTCTTTACGCCATACGGAGGTTAATAACTTTATTAAATAAGGATGCAGCAATAACGGCATACCATGCACTTTTTCATTCCCGTATGAGCTATGGTATTCAACTGTGGGGCGAATCAACACATGCTGTAGACATAT
This sequence comes from Amphimallon solstitiale, assembly GCA_963170755.1. Taxonomy (NCBI): domain Eukaryota; kingdom Metazoa; phylum Arthropoda; class Insecta; order Coleoptera; family Scarabaeidae; genus Amphimallon; species Amphimallon solstitiale. The sequence continues at coordinate 56,123,152 of OY720684.1, forward strand.
TCATTCTACAAAAAAAAGCAATTCGAGCAATAGAGCAGGTCAATGGAATGACATCGTGCAGGCCTCTCTTTGTTAGAAACAAAATCATGCCTTTGCCATCAGCATACATCTTTAGACAGCTTCTTCGAGCTAAATTGGAGCTACCCACGTTAAATAGAAAAGGAGATGTGACGCAGTTGCGACTAAGATCTCAATCACAGGTTCTACTTCCGAATCACAGGTTGCAGACCACGAGTGCCAAACATAGACATCTAGAACTATTTAATAAATTACCGAACACTTGGATTGAAAAGCCAGTGCCACAATTCAAAACATCCATTAAGAAATACTTATTAGAAAACAGCTTCTACTCGGTTACTGAGTTTTTACAAGATATCAAGAAGTTTCATTTACATTGAATTATATCTATCATTAGTACACACATACATTGTTATATAGCACACGCCTACACACATTCACACACACACGCTCACACACACCACTTGTTTCGACGTTACCGCTGTATTTTACATGCATTTGTATTTTATATTAGTTGGTACAATAAAGCTATTCTATTCTATTCTATTCTATTCTATTCTCAAGCAATGCATCTTATGGTACAGCCTATAATTTGTGATTAATATACAAATAATTCTAGAGTTAAGTTTTTCGGAAACTCTAGAACACTATAAGACATGATTCTTGATATTTTATTAAAATCGCCTTATTGCTACCCATCGTATGTATATGCTGAAATTTTCCATATTTTTTATTAGTATGAAAACGGTAAGTATTTTTTAGTAATCATGCAACATACCTGTATAATTTTAGTAAGTTTACTATAATTAACAATTTATTTACCCACAAATTTATCCTATGTACTCATTACTAAATACTGAATTAATTTATGACAAGCATATATAACAAAAGCTGGTGGCAATAATCACTACAAGTATTAAGAAAAATTTCAGAAAGTTATCGTAGCCTGGATACTGTATTCCAAATACTATCTTAGATAATTCGTAAATACCACAATATTTAGAAAAAGAACGAATTATTATAGTAATATAATTATTCGTTCTTCTCCTATGGTATTTACGAATTATCTAAGATAGTATTTAGAATACGGTATCATGAGTACCGTAGCTTTCTGAAATTTTACTCAAAACTTGTAGTAATTATTACCATCAATTTTTGTTATTTATACTAAGTGTTATCGTAGATTGAGTATTTTACTAAAAATTTCTGGTGATTATTACTAATCACTACAAATTTGGAGTAAAATTTTAGAAAATTACTGTACTCAATACCAAATACTAATATGAATAATTAATAAATACAATATAGTATAATTTATCATAAAGCTTACGTAAACAACGAATAATGCTAGTAATAATCACTAAAAATTTGGAGTAAAATTACACAAAATGTGGTTTAATTTACCACAATATTTAGGAAAACGACGAAGATTAATGTTAATAATCAATAGAAATTTGTAGTGAAATTTCAGGAATTTATACTATTCATTGCTATATTCTATGGTGAATGTTAGTAATTCAATGCTTTAGTTTACAAGAATGTTTAGGAAATATAACAGAAATTGGTAGTAATTACCACCATAAATTTGGAGTAAAATTTATGTACATATTGCTGTGACTCTTACAAATTGAGGTTCATATAAAATAAATTTAAATTATTCCATTAATGAGTAGGTAAGAATCAAGCACGCATCCCAGTGCTAGGCCTTATGCTAGACTAAGATACAACAAATTTTCTGCTGAATAGCGGGTTAAGCAAATTTTTTTACATACAACTAGCTCAGTTTAAAATAGATAATTCTCTCAGGGGCAGAAAATATGAATAGATTCTCCAATCGATTTTGAATGCTCTTTAATTATCTCCAGGTCAGGTAAAGAAAATAAAATGCAAAATAAATCTTATCATCTAATTTATTAAAATAAATATTAACGAATTCAAAATTTCAAATTATACAGATATATATATATATATATATTTACAAACAAAGAATCAATATCTCAAACATCATCCAAATCTATACATCATAATCAACAAATCATTATAAGAAATAAAGTAAATGAAAGCATAATGTCGTGAAAAACTTATGTTTTAAAAATGTGAACGTGATTATCATGATTTATATTTGCCATAGATACATGTAAACAATCAACATCTTTAATAAAAAAAAAATAAAATTTTATTACACATGATGAATTGTACTGGAATATAAATAACCAAAAATTTACACGATTTACCATTTGCGAACAAAATATAAACATTAAGGAAATGGCTTTGCCCTAATTAGTCCTGTCTGGCGCCTTTTCTCGCTCCCAACACAGTACCATCAGAAAGCAAATTCACACAGATGGGTACCCCAAAGTTCCACCCTACGAGTATGTCTTTTTAACTCGTTGGACACAACCCGAACATACACCACAATGTGCTCATCCCTTAAGGTATATATATATAAAATTTAAATTAAATAAATAAAATGAAATAAAATAAAGTCTTTGCGTATTCAATTAATTAACTCAGCCCTGATTAGTTCTGCCCGGTGCCTTTTCTCGCTCCCAACACAGTACCACCAAGACTAATTCGTGTCTTTGGGATTCACCAGGACTCCATGCTATGAATTAAATAACAACTTAATTCATTTCACACATCCCTGATGTATTACCCAACACGTTAACATTGAACACACAAGTACTACAAAATATACTTGATATACATACAAGAAAAATATATATATTAAAAATAAACTTTACCTTCTGTGAGATTCCAATACAAAACACCACTACAAACAAAAATTTTTGTACACCACTATACACACATTTATAACAAATATTATCAAATCACCTTAATTCTTCGTACATTACTTCAAACTCATCCATCATAAAAAAAATCCAAACGCTTGTTCACTTATGTATTCTATATATACATAAAACAAAATTATTAATCTCAAATCCTTTAGTCTGATAAATAAAGTAGTAAAGAAAAATTTTTTACACTAAAATAAAATTATTATGCTATCCAACTTAGTCATTACAATCACTAGAATGTTTTATCATAATGTATGGCGTAGTACCCCTACATGCAAAACAAAACATTCCAGAAAGAAGAAAATAAAATAAAATTAAATAAATTCAAAGTCCGAATTTAAAAATAAAATTGTCCCGTACATAAATAATTATTTTAAAATAGTTACAAATCTCAATGTAAAACATCTTGCATGACTATTACGAAAAATATTACAAGTTTTGAATCTTGTTGAAAAATTTTATAAGTATCGAAAAATCTCAAAAATATTCTAAGTTCAGATTCAAGAATAATCTTTTTTAAAAGGAGGGAGTGGTTTATCACCTACTTCCAAAAATATTCTAAGTCAGCGGTTTTCACCAGCTGTCAAGTGAAGTGCCATTCTGTCCGCTGGCCCTTATATGCACAATTTTCTTTACAAAAACGTACGGTCATCCTCGGCAGATACCGATACCACCTCCAAAACTGCATATCGATGGTGCTGCTCCTATCGGTCACTCCGGAAAGCAGCGTATTAACAGTCTTTGAAAAAGGTAAACAAATATGTAAATATAAACTTGTTTACATATTCATGACTCATCCAATGCATCTGGCGAATAATATTGTTTTTGTACTCGCTTATCAAAACCTGTCATTTCACGATTCGATTTGCGTGCGTAAAAAGTCACTTTAAACACGAGTGCGTAAAAGTAAAGTTGGTACTTCCTAGAACTTGATTAATTTAGTGACATTTTAAAATCATAAATCCCAAACCTTAATGATATGCTACCCAGTTCGTTGTTTTTCTATGAAAATAAAAGGAAATGAAATAGAAATTGTTATATTTGGAAGGTATGTAATTCAATGTCAGAACAGCAACAAATATTATATAAATTACCATTATTCATTCTTTTCAGAAATTGAAACGGAACAATTATTAAAAATTTTGATTGGGCAATTTTGACAACCAGAGATTGATACCCCAGGGATTAACTGGTTTGTTTGAATTGTCGAACAAGTTGCAGGCGGAGTCGATATCTCTAACGGGGTCATTGTTTTAGCCAATTACATTCTACTATGCAGAGAATTTTCGATATATCCTTCTGCAACCGTAGATGATTTCCATCCACCATGCCTTTTAATTGAAAGCAAGTCACCTCCTTGGTTTGCCAACAATGTCGCTGAACTCCTTCGGAAACAGTGACCTGTGAAGTTACTTGCGCTATCAAGCTGAAGGTACTCAGCTATTCGCATTGGAATTTTGCCAATTGTATTAAGACCAACAGGTGAACAAGCACACTTGCCATTGCGATAAGTTAAAAAGAATCGTTGCTGCCTGTCCGGTCTTAAATTTGCATATTGCCGAATTAATGCAATCCATTCGGGATTAATGATTGCAAATGTACGGCTGTTACCTGTTTTAGTTTATGGAATTGTTACGATAATTAAATTCGATTTAAATTCTATGTCTCGCAATGACATTTTTCAAAGTTCTTCACGTCGACACGCTCCAGAAATACCCAATATTAATACAGCCTATAAATACATATAGTGTTGTATGGAATTTAAATATACGGAAATGACTTTACCTTCATTAGTAGGAACAAAGAATTTGCTGCTTCAACAATAAATTTAGTAAATTGTTCTTCGGTTAATACTGCTGATTTTTTAGGCTGATGTTGCTTCGTTATCTGTTTTAAATACGCTATGACTTTTGCATATTTAGATATATCCGTATTATCATATATTATTAAGCATGATTTTAACATAGAATAAGGGGATCATTATGATTTATTTGATTGTAAATTTTGAAAATAAACTAATAAACAATTTTCGGAGTATTTTTGTATATTTTTAGATCTAGACCAAGTTACGAATTTAGTATAAGTGTTTTTGTATACGTTTTCTGATTTTATGGGTAATAAATTATCCACTGCAATATTGGCAGCTTCGCGAATTTCAGGCGGTGTACATTGCATTTCATTATCAGAATTCATGTTGTTGGTGAGGTTTTTATTTTGTATGGAATTTTTGAATTTGATAATTTTAAATTAAATGTCACTTCAAATAATCAATACTGCCAACTCAAATTTCTTTAATTAATATCAAGAGATTAGTAGTGTGTCATAAACGATAACGTATTTAACAATATGTATTATTATTATAGTTCTCGTACAAAAAATATTGTACAAACTTCGTGCGTGAAACATTTCGCGAATTCGTGTCCATAAAGCGCTCGCCTTTCGGCTCGCGCTTTAAACTGGTCACTCATTCGCGAAATATGATTTCACGCACTTGGTTCGTAAATAACTATTTCGCCGGCCATACGGTCGATCTCTCCCGGTAACAGTATTCTTCGTGCGGGAAAACACTTTCTCGTTATACTTCACGTAACATTTTATGCTTATTTTAATATTATGACTTTTATAAAAATTATACTAAGATTCTTTTATTATTTTACTTAAATAAAAAGTAAATTCTGGCAAATTATTGACATAATGGATATTTATATACACATCATGATAAAAATAAATAAAATAAAAATTAATTAAAATAAATCTTGAAGTGATCTTGATTATATTTATTTATAATTTACAACCCAACTCAAGATCACTGCCATATGTTTAGAAAAACATGCTATTCCTACTTTTATATATATTAACAAAGTATTGTGTAAAATATTGCTCAGTACTTTGGTAAAAATTACAACAGTTTTAAGATACAATCTTGTAGTGAAAAATACCACAAACTGTTCTTGGAGCCTATGTTACTATAATTTATCGTAAGAAGTTCCGCAATTGTAGTAGAAAGTGCTACATTTTTTTTTCAGTGCAGCATTATAAAAATAAATATAATTATGAAATATTATGCCTATTTGAATGTCAAATTTGCATTTTCCGAACATTGCGCGCGCCGTTAGTATTAATTCCTATGCACTTTAACCAATCAATTTTATTGGATGTAATGAAATCATTTACTTTGTTTAACACTTCTTCAGTTGTAGTATGTATCAAGAAAAACATGAATAGTAAATTTTCCAAAATAGCCGATTTATGTTCACATCTTACGTAACACAGTAGATGAGAATTATTGACTCTGTCTATACTTTCGTCTAGCTGAAGATTAAAATAGCAACTTTCTCAAACTCCCTTGTATTTCTACTTTAATATTTGCGGATATATTGCCAATTCGCAGTATCCGTAGCAGTTTTTTCACTTACCATTATAAATACCATCTTCTTTCCAGCAGGTGATTCTGCAGTTCTTCAGCAATTGTGTGGGGTTTTCCCGTTTTCGCTATTAACAGAAGAGCTACTTCAAATGATGCTTTCACTGCATTTTCATTATTGCAACCAGCTGCAGCCTTTCCTATATATTTTTTACTGGCTCGCATTTCATGTTTTATTTTAAAAAAAATCTATGTATTTAGAAATATGTTCCATGTGCTTGGTTTCAAAATGTGTTCGTAATTTTGAGGGTGTCATAGCCTCATTAGTCAAAACCTCGTAACATAAAATGCATTGCGGCTGTTGTGCATGAGTTTGTTCTATACATGTGAAACCCATTAATAAGTACTCACTATTATATTTGCGACATTTCTATTTTGTATTATTAGTTTGAGAATACGATGGAATTCCCTCACTATTATACTATTTCATGTATATACAAATAAATTCGGACCGGAAGTAACACTTTTATTCGATAAGAATAAAAGTGTTACTTCCGGTCCGAATTTTGAATTTTTTTTATACAAAAGGTATTGAAAATTAAGTTCTAAATACTTTTATACTCGTAACGTACCTGACTAAAAACCATAACTTGCGAAATATTCGCAAAAAACTGATTTTCGATAAGAGTAAAAGACCTATTTCCGGTAGGAATTTCCATAAACTTTTTTAATGAAATTCTTCTCGATTTTAATTTTGAGTACATTTAAATTTTTTATAAATTTGTTGAAACTTGGTAATTGACGAAATATTGGCAAAATTCAATTTTTTTACTGAAGTAAACTGCTGCTTCTGATCTACCGATTTTACTGAAAAACTAATCGGATCTCAAGAGGGAGATTATATACGTAAATACAAAATTTGGAATTGATATCTACAGCGGTTTGACCGCTATCGTGACATACAGACACACACACAGACATTTTTTAAAAACCACTTTTTCGGTATCAGGGGACTTCAAAACGTGGATATTTGCAAAAATTTCGAGGTCGAAAATTTTCGTCATCACAATACTTCCTTATACTATGTATAAGAAAGTAAAAGTAGGATGTACCTATATGAGATCAGTAATTAAATACGTGATGAAAGCAACACACCTAAAAGTAATTTTCAATATATTATATATACATACTATTTACATATATTATTTTCTCACTTATTTTTTGTTTTGTTATTATAGAACTTTTTTTTGGTTTTCTAGGTTTTAAAACATTTAATTATTTTAAACTCTGACTAAATAAAAGTTAAACCACATCACTTTAATAAAACTGTGTACTACATTCAACAGCGACAAACTGTCTGTTCCTTTTACAAAAAAATATTTCTGGGCGCCAAGAAAGTGGAGGTATTATATCTTTTTATAGGGAATATATTGTAAATATTTCAAATCATAAATCATAACTTAATATCTAAGCGAATAAAAATTTATTTACTCATTTGTAACCGCCCTCTAGACAAACTATTGGTTGAAAGATGTAAGGGAGGGAAACATTTTTACTAGAAAATATTCCCTGTAAATGTGGGTTACCTAATTTTAATTTATTATACCATAGTCGTCAAATTTTAATTTCGGTTTGCACTTCTATCATATGCAGAAGATGACCTTATGATATGCAGCGATGCCTGCTTGCTAACAGTGGTGGGAGAGCAACGCAGTGTCGATGTCGGGGGACTCTCACGCGAGTGTACTATCTTGGCAGCCTTGCTTATGTTTATCTTTAGTTTATTTCGTCGCGCTCTTTTCATCTTTCTACTTTCGTATCAGAAATTAAAATATGTCGACCCCGGTATATTCATTTAAAACAAAGCAAAGAATAGTTGAAGTACAGAGCCAGGTGACTCTTTATTCAATTTTTAATGGGAACTAAAGCACACAAATCTGCTCCAAACGATTTTTGAGAAAACTGGTTTAAAATATTTTGGCATATTAATTAATTTACTTTAATCAACTTTTGTCTACATTTAATTGTTCAGCGTGCTAAATTAGTAGGCAACATATAAAGCAGCGGTTTGACATCACCCTTCCTGTTTACACATTTTTTATTATAGGTATTCAACTTTACTAATTATTTTATTAGTTAGGTATCTAATAATATAAAAATTTCACTAGATTACTGGACTACTAGATTGATTAGATTAAAAAGAAACTAATTGTAACTAAAACATTTGTAGATAATTCGTTAATGGATGAAAATGTGTAACATTATTCTTCATCAAAAATTACCCTTCCTATTTGGAAATATAAACATTATTTCTATAAAAAAGTAAAGAAAATAAAATTTACTATAAAGACTAAACTATTAAATGTACCACTAAACAAAGTTAATCCTATAATAAATAATATCTTTTCAAAATAATTGTCAGTTATTTTAGTTAACACATTAACCCAATAACGCCTACCGTATAATTTATCATACGTAAGTCATGTGTCTTTTTGATTTCAAATGAGACACGGTGCGGATTTGCTATCTGTCTTCTATAAGCATAGTTTGGGGTGAAATAGTGCTTTAAACTGTAATGGCACCTCCCCAATTTTGGGTGACACACTGTAAAGAAACCCCTATATGTAAATTAAGATATTTGAGTTAAAGTTAAACTTTAGAAATAAAATGTAAAATTATTTGTTTTGTCGGCTCAACTCAAATTATCTCAGGGCGATTCGAGTTTAATTGAAATGATTAAGTAAAAGGGGTTCCTGTACATTAATAAAAAAAAAATATCATTAAAAAATTTTAATAAGTCGTATATTAAAAATCAATGAATCCCTGTATAATTTTACAAACAACACAAGAAGTAACATATATTTAAAAAGCAATTCTAATACATTTGAATTTTTTTCTACAAACATTAAACTAACACAAACATTTCTGTAGGTCCTTTGTTAGATTCAATCATAAGCCATAAACGCCAGAATTTATTACATACAATGCACATTCTATATTATACGTGTTTATATCGATACTTGTGAACATATCAAGTGACTTTACACATATATTTATTAGACAATATTTATTTAATTACTTTCTGTTTGAACTTCTATTTTTACAGTTTCTCCTCCTTTATTACATAAAACATTATAGTCATTAAACAATGATCATTTAAATAATACCTTATCTAAATTCTTCTTATTCCTCTTCTTTTTGTATTGTGTCCAGCGGGAACTTCTTGCTGCTTATTATCGACGAAATCTTCTTTATTTCTATGATGTTTTCAACGGCATCATCTACTTGTTCTGCCACTCGAAACACAGTCTTTATTTTAACAATATAACACGTTGCACAATTACTTTCTTAGGAGCAACTTTGATCACTACTTTACTACGTTATCTCGGTAGTAAATTATTTATTTAAGGTATATTAACAATGACTCTTATGCGTAGTCTAATGTTAGGAGTTAGCCTTTTGATACGATACTTAAAGTATCTTGTTGTCGACTATCTATATTCACTGTTAACCGACTCTAATGGCCGTTCGACTCTCTACTTGGAGTCTTTCTTTGCAGTTCACTTTGACTCGAAGTCTAACTGCCGACTCTCTCGTTTCTGACGCGTATTTCCCTTTTATATCCGAATGTCTGGGGTTCCCCGCTTTCCAAGTTCCGGGTTTCCCACTCACATTTACACACACATGCACGTTAATTTGGCCGTGGGATTGTACATTGCTATTGGAGTGTTTATCACATTAATATAACTTTTCGGCGTCACCTTTTTTACACATAAACATACAAAACCTATGACTAATATCTACTTAATAATACAATAACATATTCATTAATTTTAAGTATTATTTCCCTTCAAAATATTAATATAAAAATATACTTAATTAAATCCTTAAAAACACTAATAAAATTTTAAAATTAATAAACGTAAATGGGCTGTATCATTACAAAACGTATTATGTACATTTTTAGAGGAATTTTTGTGAGATTGGAAGAAGAGGCTTTTGTGTAATGTTTTAGGCCTAGTTTCCAATAGGCGCAAAAATGAGTCTGAGGTGAGGTTATGTTATTTTCTTTTTGTGATCCTGCCACTTTTTTGCATTGATTTGACAATGTATTTTGATTTGATATGTCAAGTGAGACTATCAAAGCCTAGCTAAATCATTGCAAACACATATTTGGATCTCTGGCGTCAAAAGAAAATGACGTTTGTTTTATCATACGGTTGACATATAAGAGGTGTGTCGTTGTTTTTAGGATGAACTTGTACAATTCATCAGATCCACGAGATGCAGAAGAACCTTCTCAATTATTTGGAGTCCCTTAATTCAGACGATGAAGATTATATTTTAGTGAGAGACTGCGACTATATGGGCTTGACAATACTTCCCCCAAGAGATGGTCCAGATAGCGATGTCGATGACGCACCGAGTGATGACGATCGAGAATACAGTATGGAAATCACGGCTGTTACTACAGGTGGTGAACAATCAGAAATTCGTCTCCAAGATGATGAGAACAGTAATGAACTGCCCATCAACGAACATATTGATGTCGATATTTTAAGTTCGAGTGACAAAGAAGATAACATACCACTTACTGAAAGATTCAAGGACGAAATTGCTAAGCGTCGTAAAAACCGACGTCCTAAAAGAAAGTCAACATACCAAGAGACAGCGTATTTGGCACGAAATATCTTGACACATAGAGACGGAAAAATGAAAATTGCCAAAACATCCCAACCTAGTATTGCACAAAGAATCATGGAAGAACAGTTGAATCCGATAGATCTGTTCAAAATATTCTTTCCTGAAAATTTCATAGAGTTTGTACCGAATCAAGGAAATATGTCATTTTTAAAGGAAAACACGATTTTTTCGTATCTTCCGAAGAGATATATGTTTACTTTTGGAATTTTACGTCTATCTGGGTACACCAAGGTGCCCTACAGAAGATTGTATTGGGAAACAATTCAATTCATTAGTTAGTAATAGCATGTCTCGCGACCGTTTTGAAAGTATACATCGTTACTTGTATTTCAACGATAATACAAAAGTTGAGCCGAACAACCGAATTTATAAAATACGACCACTAATAGAGAGGGTAAATGATGTTTCACAATAATTAGCCGAACCACTATCTTCTTATTTTTCATTGAATGAAGCAATGGAACCATATTTTGGTTGCCATAACATGAAACAGTTTATAAGGGGCAAACCCATTCGACATGGGTTTAAATTTTGGCGCCTAATATCACCTGAAGATTACATTTTAAAGTTTAATCCTTACTGCGGAGCCTGAGGAAAAACTTTGGACTCGAGTGTGACTGAGAAATTATGCTCTCCCTATTTACCCAAAAACTCGACAGTTTATCTGGATAATTTCTTCAACTCTTTACCTCTGCTAGAAGAACTAAAAAGAAAAAATGTCAACTGCATTAGCACTATTAGGTCTGACCGTATAGAAAAAGCCCCTTTGAAAGACCTAAAAAAGGCAGACCGTGGTGCTGCACATATTTTAACAGACAATTCTTATAAAATCACTCTTACTAAATGGAACGACAACAATCAAGTAACCATGGCGACTAATATCGAAAATGACGAGATATGTTTCACAAAAGGATACTGTAAACGTTGATTCAAACAACAAAAAATGATATACATGTAAATCAACCCACAGTAATCGACTTGTACAATCAAGGAATGGGAGGTGTCGATTTGTTCGACAAAATGCGTGGTCTCTACAGAATACGCATACGATCTAGAAAATGGTACTGGCCATTTATTCAATTTTGTTTGAATGGAGCAATGGTCAACATGTGGCTTCTTTATAGATTTGTTCACCCAAAAATCAGCCTCTTGGAATTTTTGAGAAGAACTGTTTGCGCATTGTTGACGGCTCCCGAATATTTACAGGGTCCAAAACCAAATCGCAGTAAGAATGTTCTGAAGAAAATACGATACGACAGGCCCGACCACCTGATTGACAAACAAACTACTCAAAGACGTTGCGCATATTGTGGAAAATGTGCAAAATGTTCATGTGTAAAATGTAATAGACTATATCCAGACTCATGTTTCCGCATGTATCATACCCTCCTGTATAATATAAATCTGTTTAGTGTTATAACTAATAATATAAGTTCAAGAATAAATAATTATATTCAGTAATATATTTTTTCCAACACTAGGTTCGCTAGTTTCAAAATCCAGGAGTACTCCTATATGCCTAGCGTATGATATGTCATACGGCAAAAAACAAGTAATCACATGAAAAAATTTCTATAAAAAGTATTCGTGTGTGCTTCTAGTGATGTAATGAAGTAACTATCCAATTTTTGCATTTTTCCGAAAGAAAAAGTTTCTCCGGCGTGCATTTTGCAAACCATTATAATTTAGTTTAGCATATTCTTAAAATAAATATTTCTTGTTTGTGCGGCGGCCCCCTAAAAGATCTTTGCGGGCCACATGTTTAAAACCGCTGCTCTAGATCGTACAAACATTGATTTACATATTCGGAATTTTCTGTGCTTTCAGGTTTTTTTTTTGTCCGAATTAATCGTTAAAGAAATACCAAAAGATGAAGAATTATAGTAAATGCATATGCTCCCAAAATAAACTACATTTCATAATAAGCATATATTAAAAGAATTAATTCTTAGTTACAAATAGATCATTTATCTTTATTTAGTTATTCCCGCTGCCAAGATCCCAACAAATTATTGCTATTTAAACATCAATATTTCTATATATATTTTCGGTATTTTATTATACATGATATCTTCTGCTCACAGAAATAGGACTTGAATGTTACAATACAGGAGTTAATTTTCTATTGAGTGTAAAACAACTTTTATCTGGGTAAAATAACTCATTTTAACTGATTAATAGAATTTGACTCGCTAGTAAAACGATAGCTTATATATAAGTTAATTTGGAAAATCGTGTACCTGTGCACTTCATTTAACTTTTACCTTTTTGCTCAAAGAATAAATTTTACATGCTTTCTAACGTCGCAAAAACTAACCTGCGGCAAAATTTAATTTCGCTAGTTAATGCTAGTCAATGCTGATTAGGAAGAATATAATATTCAATAATTCAAAACATCTCTTTAATGGGGAATATAAATATTTTTATATTTTATAAAAAAAAACGAACTGTTACTGTTTCAACACAGGATTGTTTTTGTCGTATGTTAATTGTCTATAAAACATTGCTCATAGGTATTATTACAATTACAAAGTTTCAACATCTATATAAAGTAAATTAAAATCACAGCGAGAAATATTAATTAATGAGTAATTTATTATTAATAATAATAACAATATCATATATTTCTTCCAGAAGAAACATTAATATCTAATTCATTCGCGCAAATATTAAAATAAGGACATATCTTAATAAAATATTCGTTCCGATGAACAAAAATACATTCTGATAGATAAAAAGAAGAAAGTTCCAAAAAAATGTTTCTAATAAATTCAGGTTATGCTATATATCATAAAGAAACCCAAAATTTGAAATATATTTGCTTGAATATGCCTAATGTATTTTCTTTAATACACAATTTTAATATAAATACTCACACTTGTTTTAAAATGTTGAATACAATTTTATTTGTGTGTTCACACGAGCAAACTGCTGTTAATTTATCATTGCTCAATTTGTGACCAGTCTCAATGGTTTCAAAGTAATTTTTTGAAGAGCAGGGTTACTTTGAAAATAAAGTAAATACATTGTCGTGGTCAGAATGAAAAAATATCTAGGGTATCATGGTTAAAAGAAAGTTCTTTATAAGCACAGTAAACCTTATGTCACTTGAAAAGTGCTGTATTTTAAATATTTAGTATAATCTCAAATTTCAACTGTGAGTCACCAAAACAAATATTGGTTACTTCGTTCACGTAGTGTCCATTTTTTCAAATGCCTTAATTTTTGCGATTTTTTGCGTGGAAATTCAGTTTGTCGCATACGCCGATCAAGTAACCCCCTCTCTCTTATCCCCTTGAAAAATAAACCGCCCAAAAATGTCATGTTGTCCAAACGTATCATAATGGTACATAAATGGAAGCTATCAATGAGTAGATTACGAATATATACTCGTCATGTATGTACAACGCAATTGCCTATTTCGAGAGTTTAGGCTTTTTTGAGCTTTTAATTGGTGGTCATTTTGATGCTCGACGTGAGAGCATAGTAGATATAAATATTTGAATGTAGGCTCGTTTTTGGCACCCTCCAAGACGTTTGTTTACACTTTTCCGTGGAAATTGGTGATTTGACCAAAATCACTTCCTTGAAAGTAAAATCGACCAGGATGTCGAGTTGTCCAGAATGATCTTAATAGTATATGAAATGAAAGCTACAATGAGTATATTATGGAATGTACGCTTCATGTACAACGCTATTATTATAATGGGTGCTAGAAGGGTATACATAATAGATATAAATATTGAATGTAGACACGTTTTTGGCACCCTCCAAAACGTTTGTTTACACTTTTTCCTGGCCAAAATCGCAAATTTTTCATTTCTTTGAAAGAAAAATCGACCAGGATGTCGAGTTGTTCAGAATGATCTTAATAGTACATGAAAAGAAAGCTATCAATAAGTAGATTATGGAATGTACGCTTCATGTTTACATACAACGCTATTTCCTTATTTCAGCTTTTAGGCTTTTTGAGCTTTTAATGAGTGGAATTTTTTTCATTTTTAATGGGTGCTAGAAGGCTATACATAATAGATATAAATATTTGAATGTAGGCTCGTTTTTAGCACCCTCCAAAACGTTTGTATACCTACACTTTTCTGTGGAAATTGGTGATTTGGCCAAAATCGCCGTTTATGTTGGCTTTGATGAAGAGCGACGCTTCATGTACAATTGCCTACTTGGACTTTTTTGAACTTTTAATTGATGGGCGTTTTCTTCAATTTTTATGAGTATAGTAGTAGCGCAGACTTGTTACCAGATTCGGTTTCAGCATCGCTCAGAAAATTCATGCAGGCTTTTGCTTGGCAATTGTGAATCATTTTGCAAGTGTTAATTAGTTACTCACAAAAATTCAGAATTGTTTTTTTATTCTCCCTTATTTATTACTTATATATATGTGAATGCCAAGGACAGGTAAGAAAAAAAATTGTTTAAAAATTTATATTTAATAAATAAATAACTGATATACATTCTATTGCATTTTTTATACTAAAACTTCGTTGCACAAAGGAAATTTTCAATTATATTTTTAAATTCCGATTAATTACTTTAAAATTTCTCTTGACTAGGCTTGGTGAAAAAGACCCTATTATATGAATAACATGGAACTAACATGCTTCAAGACGTTTCATTAAAATATTTTTCTACTGTGTTAAAGAGATCACATAAATAATTAAAAGTAAATTTACAATAACTACTGGCAAGAGCATGAATTACGTAAAAAAGAATCATGTTTGATTGTAATAAAATTAAAATATACAAATTACTGTAAAATTTTTAACACTGATTGTTAT
This sequence comes from Amphimallon solstitiale, assembly GCA_963170755.1. NCBI lineage: Eukaryota > Metazoa > Arthropoda > Insecta > Coleoptera > Scarabaeidae > Amphimallon > Amphimallon solstitiale. The sequence continues at coordinate 56,138,829 of OY720684.1, forward strand.
TTTATAGATATCACAATTACAGATAATAAAATTATTATTGCTAAGGATGATAGATTTCCAGTTCCACCACCTGTTTGTAGATTGACTTTATTGCTGCTATTATTTTTCTGATTGTCTGAAAAAAGAAAAGTAAGAATTAGTTAATGCAGTTTAAACCATTTATGTAGCAGTGTCAATTCTTCTGTATTTTTAGAGCACGGTAATATAAAAGGTAAGTAAAATAAAACCGGTCTGGAAAAATAATTGAAATTCTGACACAGAATGTACCTTTGTTCATGAACACGATAATTTACCTTTACAGAAAATGCTTGAAATGGGCACTGGTGACATTCTTTGCTGTGTCATTGCATTTGAGTGAATGCTCAGCGAGATAAACAACTATATGGATATTTTCTGCAAGAAGGAGCAACAACATACACCGCCTTGACCACCTTGTCACGAGTGCATGAAGTGTTTGGTGAGGAGAGGACAATCAGCAGAGGCAGTGCCATCTCCTGGACACCTCGATCGCCTGATTTCTCCCCCCTGTGATTTTTCCTTGTGGGGCAAATTGAAAAGTCAGGTGTACTAACATAATCCTCAGATACTGCAAGAGCTACAGCAAAATATTAAAAATGCTATTGCTGCTATCCAGAACTGCTACGCGAGTGTCACAGTTTGATATTCGATCACAGCGCTGCATCGACGTCAACGGTCGCCATTTCCAGCATTTTTTGTAATGGAAAGTTCGATTGTTCATCAGAAAGGGTCACTTCCACGTAATCTTATAAATATTTTCCGGACCGGCCCTGTATAAGAAAGGTAGTGCAATGGCTCGCCCAAAACTGAGCCAAATCTGTAAACACGAGCGTTAGACAAGGATAACTGCAGGTGGGTTAGGTAGCGACTAGGCTATCGATGGGAGCAAAAAGGAAATACTAAACTTTTCGAAAATCTTTATTCTTATCAAAAAAAAATGCAAATTATAAGCATAATATTAATTATTTATTTAAAAATGTAAATTCTAGGGAAAATGGACGCAATTGTCAGGTTTATCAATCTTTATTTTTGCAAAATTTCATTTATTATCAGTATAAATTATTAGAATGTATTTCACTACACTAAACTACACTAAAAAAGATATGAAGAAATATATTCGTAGGTAGTTGGAGTAATTTAAGAGTCTTCTTGCCAGATTTATGTAGCTCTTGTTTATAAAACTGTGTTAGTCTCATCGTAATATAAAAAAGAATCCCTTTCAGTGTATAATATGTGTGTTGTGTAAATAAAGTAGGTTACGGAATGTACAAGCAAAGGCAATTGTGGAAATAGCAAATAGGTCACAAGGTCTTGTTTATTTACACATCGAACAAATTTTATGTATTTAAACTTTGTCAACCTTGTTAAGTACGATATGTAGGTTAAGTATCCTAGGGTACCCACCCTAATTAAGGATTATATATAGTTACTAACATCATTAGAACAATTATTATTTACAGAGTCGTGCTAAGAGAGTGTTAAGATTGTATTAAGTCAGTATCCGTTTGTCAGAACACTAGGGTACGTCTGGGGATTGGTCAGTCTGAATGCAGTACTAGTGTGAGTCTGCAAATAGCTATATATTACACAATCTATATCTTCTTGGAGAAATTCATGCAAATCGTAATTTTCAACAGCATTTTCCAATTATTTCCGAATTTCTTCTAAGCAGTTTTTCTACTTTTCCTTTTTTTTACTATAAAAAATTTACGATCACTTAATAATAATGTGACATACACAGCCACTGGCTCTGGATCATCAACTTTATCATCCATGTCCACCTTTGTGAGATACGTAGAGTAGTTTGAGAAAATTATTGGTAATGCACGAACTCTTAATTTGTTTCCTTAAAGTGACATCTACAATAACTGTTCATTAAAGGTTAAATATTTATCTGCTGTAAAAAGTCATCGTGAAACATATTAATAAACAAGATTAATATAATTAATATAATTGTACACTACGTTTTCCAACTAATGAACCTAACATATCCTTTAAACTTCGGCATTTAATTCATGAATAATATCGTTTGTATTAAAGTGCTTTTTACACACATGGTCTGTTAAGTTCTAGGTCACTAAGAAGATTTTTTTTGCCATTTGTTAAGGCGGTAGACCCAGTCGATGGGCAACCCGCAAAATCTTGAGAGTGGAAGAGGGAGGTAGGCTGTAGGAGGACCACGATATTGTATCTGTCTCTTCTTAAAAGAAGACGGAGCTAGATTTTGTCCAGACACTGTCCAGGTCCGGCCGAAAGTTAAAATCATGTAAACGAGGGTGCAACGATTCAAGCACGAATCAGTCAAACAAAGATTTTTCTCACTTCACGAACAATCAAAAAATAGGAAATATATAGCAAAATCGACTGAATAGGGCATATAATTGATTTTGCTATAAAGTAATTGTTTAAATAATTTCTAAAAACTGCTAAACTTGTGAAAGTTACTAATTTTTAGACGTTATATCTCTTCCGCCTTGAAAACGAAGCTAGAGCAAAATTGTATAGTACCTTTTTTGTAAAACATGAAATTCTCTACAAAAAAGTTCGCGACGACCCCATAGTGAAGTTGATAGTTTAGACGTGGGAGGTAAAAAAAAGGAAATATAAGCAAGTTCGTTTTGTAGCGGTCTGGACCAGTCATTTGTAGAGCAGTGACCGGTCGAATACAATTATACCCTAGTAGCGACATCACTATATGCACACTTGTTCTACATTAGCAAATATATATTTTCATCCTCCTCTAAAATTGTGATTTTGCTGCTTGGGTAAAATTAATAACGTCACGGGTCATCTGGTACCTTTTGGTCATTTCCCTAGTTGTAGTAGAATCGCTATATGCCACACTTGTTCTGCATTAGCAAATATATATTTTCATTCTTCTGTAAAATTGTGATTTTGCAAATTCTTATCGTGAGCACGGTCATTGACTGTCATTTATTTGGTACATATATTTATCTCAAGCATCAAAATCACAATTTTAGGGAAGGATGAAATTATGTATTTGCTAATGTGAATATAATAAAAGTCAGCAAGACTAACTTTTTTGATAGCAATTCCTTTTTCCTTTTATTAAAGTAGATTACGTTATATCAACTACATAAGGTATAATGTGTATAATATATAAGTATAATGTGAGTTATAGCAAGTTATATATAGGTATAATAATATATTTTTAAAAAATTATTCTGTCAAACCAAGAGAGGGAAAGGTCTAACAGATTCCGAATCAAAATAAAAAGATGGAATTTAAATTGATGTGATATACTATATAATGAATGTACATATAAATATCTAACAACTTTGTCTAAAAATGTATAAACTGTTGATTGTATTGATATTCCATACAAACATGTTTAATTAGGAAACTACAATACATAATTCCTCACCACACAAGTCCCACAAAGAAACAAAATTCAGGCTAGTTTTGTACCACGGTCTTGTTTGTTATCTACGAGATACATCCCATCATTATTATCAGACATTATCTCCACCTACTTTGAATAAAAAAAATGAGGTGTGGCCACCACACGACTTTCTTATACATATGAACGTTTCAAACTATACAATTTTTAAAAAAAAATTATACAAGAGTTATTCTAAATCCTATTCTAAGTACTTGCATTGTCTTAATAATACGAATTTTGAAATTTCATGTATACAAAGAATATTGCAAATCCAGTTCTAAATACTTTTGTACTCTTGATATATATATATATATATATATATATATATATATGTATATATATATGTATATATATATGTATATATATATGTATATAGAATGCATAATTTACCATATACATATTTGCAAAAAATCGCTATTCGCTGAGAGTAAAAGTGGTACTTCCGGTCCGAATTTTGAATTTTTTTTTATACAAAACGTATTGAAAATTAAGTTCTAAATACTTTTATGCTCGTAACGTACCCGTCTAAAAAGCATGACTTGCAAAATATTGGTAAAAAACTGATTTTCGATAAGAGTAAAAGACCTACTTCCGGTAGGAATTTTGAAAAACTTTCATAATAAAATTCTTCTCAAACTTAATTTTGAGTATATATGAATTATTTATAAATTTGTTTAAAATTAGTTGTTGACGGAATATTGGAAAAATTTAATTTTTTTACTGAAGTAAACTACTACTTCCGGTCTGCCGATTTTACTGAAAATCTAATCAGTTCTCAACAGGGAGATTATACTCGTCAATTCAAAATTTGGAATTGCTAGCTATAGCGGTTTGACCGCTTTCGTGGCCACACACACACGGACACACACACAAACACACACAGACACACAGGCACAGATATTTTTTAAAAACCACATTATCGGTATCAGGGGAGTTCAAAACCTAGATATCTGCAAAAATCTCGAGGTCGAAAATTTTCATCATCACAATACTTCCTTGTACTGCGTATAAAAAAAGTAAAGAGAATTGAAAAGGTCAGCGTTATCGCGTGTAATGTAATCTCGAGGTCAGATTAAGTGTTACGCTAAGCGAAAAAAGTTGTAAAGATTAAAGTAAATTATCCAATAAAGAATGGAAAAAGAAAATAGTGAGCCGAGTGTTGAAAAGGATTTTTTCTTTGAAAAAGACAGTTAAGTTCTTTATTTAATGCAATAACTGTTTATATAACTGTTTTAAAAATGGGTGTACAGTTCTTACAGTCTTTAACTGAAGCCATAACCAAAAACCAAATCTTTTCACCACATCTAGTTTTAGAATTATAATCATACTCCGCTAGTAGATAAACAATAATATTGTAATGAAACAAGCCCACAGAGAAGCAGACATCCGGGAGATGACAAAAGAAAGGCAAATATTCGGCGCGACTGGTAAACAAGTCGTAAAGTAATAAATCATCCATTTATATATGTACTGCGAAGAGACAGAATGTCTCTTGTATGTTCTACAAACATCGAGAAGAACACTAGCGTTTATCTGGTGCAGTGGCGGCTCGGGGTGGTTCACATAGGGAGTGCATAATTTCAAAATTAAAAAGTATAATACAAGAACGCTTACCCAATCTTTATAAGTTTCACCGACATACTGTTCCAGACAGGTACTGTTCATTGTAGAGTTTGTTTTGAGGGAATAGTAAATATAACACTACAGTTTGATTACATCTCACGATAAACGAAGTCCATTTTGCGTGTCTTTGACTTGCAGAACAGTTCTATCACTTTTTCATTAAAATTTGGGAACTCATTTATAAATTCAATTAAAAACCGGTGCTGCTTCGATGTGATCTCTGAGCGATTTATCCAATTCTGCCGTAAAATTTATCAATTCCCGAAAAATGCTCTTGGTATTCGACGTTTGCCATTCATCATGACCCCGAAGTGCCAGTTCAAACGCGCCACAAAATCTAATGCAATTTATTATTAAATTTAACACATGCCTATTTTTTGTTACCTGTTCATTGTGTTGTTGAACTGCTTTTCTATATGATGAATCTAAAACATTCTGAATGTTATGTTTTCCTAAAATTCTTAGACTAAATATATTTTTCAAATGCCCTTCGGAATTTTCATGTTTCGTAATTTTAGCACTAAGATGAATTAAGTCCTTTATTCCGTTCTTTGACCAAGACGGTTCACCACCAAACAAAAGACACGGAAAACAAAACAAAGTATTTTTAATTTCACACCCACAAATCCAGTCATTTTTCTGATAAATATTCATTTTGAATTTTCTTATAACGTCTTCACCTTTAACAGATTGTTTATTTTCTAAACATAATTGTGGCATCGGCCGTTTGAGACTTTTTATTGCGGTTTTTTCATCACACGTTAACCGCGAAAACGTGTTATTCTGTAACGCAGACACGAAATTCATCTTACAACAGCGGTGAGCAGACTGGAAATCTTGCTCACATGCTATGTATTATACGCTATGGAAGTAGAACAAAATACAGTTCTCCCCACCTTCAATGTAATGTTAATGGCTTAACGCAGCAACGGTAGGGCTTTGCTCATGGGTATGTTTCTCTCGGTGGAAGGGGTAATCATTCGAATAATTTCTCGTCATTATATCTGTGACGACGATCGGTGCATGTAGGTTGTTACGCGTCCCGCACACGCCACGTTCCTGTTCAATAACTATGAATACGTAATAAATAAATACTTTCACAGTAAGTCGCCGCTTGGTTTGTTTTGTTTCAAAATTCCAGGGGGTGCAATTGCTTACTTGCTCTCATTAAAGAGCCGCCACTGATCTGGTGTGTTCCAGATGTTTCGTACGTGTATATAAAGGCAGTTGAACCGATGGATGAGTAATTCGGGATTAAGAGATTCATTCAGTAGTCGTCGCGCGGAACAGACTAAAGTAAAGATAAATAAATAGTTCTTTGAATAGTAGTCGAAGAGTAAACATAAATATAAGTAGTATAAAATAAATATAGTGGTACCGTGTCATATAAATAGTAGTAGTAAATAAATACCTGTGTTAATTTAAATCGTAGTAGTTTAAGTGTGATACATTAGTTTTATATTTTTATATTGTAATTAATTTTACGTGTGTGAATATACAGACTGTTTTAAATAAATAAATTGCACGTGTTGTTTATTGCGAACCCGAAAAACGCAACAATATTATATTTAGAAAATTTGTTATACAGAAGTTATAAAAAGAAATAGATAAGTACAAAAATCTTGACATAAAAAATACTTGAATGTTTAATTAGTATCAAGCATACAAACACACTTAACTACACACAAAGAAAAATTGCTCATATAACAAACTATTGTATAAATAGAGTTATTTCTGCCTTTTATGTTACCTGTTGCATTGTCTAATGACAAACCAGCAAAAATCTCCCATCATGACGGGATCCCACCTTCCTTGATATCATTTCTTCATTTATGCAATCTCTTGAAGGAACCTTTCCCTCTGTTCATTACTCGTCTTTCCTAAATGAGCAGGAAATAAATGCAAATGGGAATACAAAAAATGAACTTTGAGCGACATCCGGCACCCTAAATTTTTATAATTTTCTAGCAAATTAGCCACGATATCTTGGTAGTTTTAACTCTTTTGATTTCCCAGAAAATATTTGCAAGCATTTTTAAAAGAAGTCCATGCTGCTAGCTCTAGTGCTTTGACAAACTATTTAATCAATCCTAATTTAATGTGTAGAGGGGGTAGTAGAATCACCAAATTAGAATCCACTAACGGCTCAAATTTTATATTAAATTCTCCAGAAACTATGTTGGTCCGTGGCTGCCATTCTTTTATTTGGTAATGATCAGTGGCGGCTGGTGAGTATGTTTTGGTGGGGCGCATACATAGACAAGACTGATTCGTTTATTATCGGTGATATACTCCCAGATGTCGGGCATATCACCGATAATAAACGAATCGGTCTTGTCTATGAACGTGCCCCACCAAAACGTAGTCACCAGCCGCCACTGGTAATGATGCTGAACTGCTCGGCTATCCCACCGACACAACAAACAATAATATTTGGTAAACCGTCCTTGCAGTCTAAGTAATAAGGAAATAACTTTCACCACAGATTTGCTAAAAATTATTTGAATATTGAATGAGGATTAATATAGTTGACATAGTGTCATACGTTTCTTTTGTATTTGTAAAATGAGCCATTAGAATTGATGGTTTCGAGGAGTCGATAAACAATCGCCATTCTGCAAGGTTATATTTAATACTCATTTCACAAAAATGTTGATTTACAGTAACAGAAATGTCTTTCAACTTTGTAAAATGAACTGAATTTTTCGTGACGATTCTTCAATACAGAGATTCTTGTAGTGGGATGTAAAAGATTCCATTATTTTAATCGATATCTTAAAATTTGTGAGTTTTTTTGGTTAAACCCAAATCCCGTATCAAATCATTCATATCTGATTGAGGTACGGGATGTGGTTCGTCAGAAGGAACATACGTCAGATCACTTAAAAATGACACGTTCAAAACATCATTTATATCTTCCTCGTCCGTAAAAGTTGCAGAAGAATATGAATGCATTGGAGTTAGAAGCTCACAATCAGTTCTTTTCAACGGTTTGCTTACAGATGGAATCTGGATATATTACTTTGTGTTTATTTCTTTTTAAAAACCCTGCAATTTTTACAAGACAGACGTAACTGTCCGTAGCGTGATCTACTAGTTCACGCCAAATCATTAGCCTTTCTGACAGGACTTCAGAAGAATTCTTGTTTTTGTTTCACTGAGTTAATTTGACATAACACGAAATACAGCATATATGTGCTACTCGTGTTTTTTCGTGATTATTAATTTTGAAGCCAAAATATTGTTCATAACATCTTTGAATTAATTCACTTAGAGGCTCTTCTGCGATTTTGTAACATATAATGCACAAAGATAAGAAAAACTGTTCGGAAATTTTTTACAGCCTCTGTCACGGTTTTCCATTCTTGAAAATCACACGCAACACAACGTGTGGAACACTGCTTCAAAATTTCTTAACTAAGTGACAATTCAGTGACATTTCGTTTCCCTCTTGCCAGACCGCCACAGCAACTAAACAATAAATGAATCACTAGGTCGGCTGCAACCTTCATATATGCACGTATCAATTAGTTTCCATTTTAGTATATTGCGCGTTGACTAACATATTAGAATTTCCTACTTATCTCTGGAATGCGTGACGTCGTATCCTTTGTAGTTGTCTTCACGGTATAGCCGCGACAATGCTCGTGCTTGATGCAATTTTAAATTTTACGTTAATCTTAGTGAAAACAGATAAAAATTTGATTTTGAAAATTTCACTTGTACCCTATATTAGAATACAGTTTTTATATTTAAAACAATGCAAAATACTAACATTTTAGACTGATTTATAATATACCTATACAACATTTCCGAAAATATGTATTCATATTTTTTACCCATAATTAAAACTCCCTGCTTGAAATATTTTCTCCTTGGGTATACTAAAACGCACAAAACAATCCACTTCGTGATCAAAATTCATTATGATCGATGACAAAAATTTACGAATTCTGAAGTTTACTTTGAGTAAATTAACTAGATTTTTGTCAGAAATATATTTTCTGTGGGTAGGCATTGTTAGTTGGAAAAAGAACTTTTAGTGATAATAAATAACAAAATAACCAAGAACCGTAACCTGTAATACTGTCAAATGTTATCAAATGACTAGCGAAGTTCAAACCACGTTTCATGTAAGCCAACATCCGATGTTAATATTTCTAGTAAAACTCGTTGAAATAGCGCAAACATTATTATTTTTAATTAATATTAATCATTCAAATAATCCTGTAATTATTATATACATATAATATATTCTACATAATAAAATTATAAATTTAGTAATATAGAAGGAAATTATTTTCGTTGTTATGAAATTAGAAATACAGACGGCATTATTTTTCGTTTATGACGAAAGTAGATTGTTTCCTGCGTTCTACTATAACATGGTATAAGAATAAAACGCTTCAGTTAAAACATAGGGCCTAGAATAATTATAATACGTTCAGTTTGGAGTCTCCACCCATTCGGTAGTTGAAGCTAAAATGCACTATGCAGCGCCACTTTCCAGTGGGTTAAATAAGCAGAATTGGAGAATGTAAGGTTCATGGTGCCAATTGATTATTATGAATTAAAGCATGTATTTTATTTCTGATTTTTGTAAGATATTTGCAAAAGACAAATCTATGCTTCTATAGAAATACTTTCTCGATAAAGTTCATACTTTGTTGTTTGTTTTACGTTAGAATTCAGTCATTTTAGCACATTTTTACATTAGAATTTCTCTTAAGTGGGGAAAGTTATTGAAAATCTAATTCTATAGAAGCATAGAACCAACTTTCCTTTTATTACAGACAAATTTTCGTCAAGAAATATCCTGCAGTAAGGGCACAATCAATTGGCAGCACAACCCCTGCGCGTCTTCACAAATCCGACCGTATGAACAGCCTTAAGGCTGTCTCATGTAACTGTAAATAATGACCTATTATCTTTGCTGAATTTATAACAACTGTTATACATAGGTACACGTACGCACAAAACCTTTTTTTCCATTATTTACAACAAAGTATAGTCAGTTATAAGAAAGCACTCAATTATTTAAAACAACTAATTATAACATAAAAAAGGAACAGCACTGTTTCCTGGACCCCAGCTAATAGGCAGACATTCAGCCGGCGTTTAACGCGATAACCCAATGCAATGCTCTCTATTTTGACGATGCTTCATTGCTATATTAACCATAGCTCATAGACGATTACCTTAAGAAATATTTTTTTTTAAATATATTTCGCTATTGACTGAATAGCCTTGTCACATTAATCGTATACAATAGAAAAGCAATTGTCATTGCAAGTAATCAAAGAAACTGCCAAATATGAGAGATAGTATTTGACATGGTAGTAAAGGTTAGTTGGTTGCAGGGTGTATACTAACTCACAATTTTGAAATTCCCTGACTTTTCCAGGTTTTCCACGGTTTTTCAATTAAAATTCCGGAAGAATTTTCTGTTGCTTTTCAAAGTATAAACATAATTTCAAATTAACACAAACATTTTTATTTATTTATTAAGAAAATATATAATTAAAAAGAAAACAATAAATTCTATACCGGCTTACGTAACAATTAACAACTAAAAACAAAATTCTAATCTTTGTGCTTGTTGTAGTATTTTGAGTAGGAGGAGGGTACTACTTATTATTATGAACAACTAGTAACTTTTTAAATAAATAATAACTACATTTCATTAAAAAAAAACTATAACAATAATAATACAGAATATACATTTTTAAGATTGATTTTCATATAACATAACGTTCGTTTACATGTTGGCGCTGACCGCTGCAATTTATTCTTTGCCTCTGGCTCTTTCAATTTTAAGCTTTGTCTTTTCCTACTCTTTTCTTTTTCCTCTGCTGCAGTTTGCAGCAAATTCTTTTTTTGCAGCTCTTCATTATATTTAGCGTTCGCGTTTCTGAAATAATGTATCATTTTTTTATCAATGTCTACACCTTCTATTACTTTCTCCATCATTGCATCATATACGATCCTTTGTCCAATTAAAGACTGTTCAAGTAAATTTTCAGTTAAACACTGTCTGTTCACAGAGAATCCCCTCTCAACAGCAGCGTTCCCGTGTGACAATGTCATAACAAGCTTGACAAATTGAATGATCTCCTCTGGGGCACTTTCTTGTTGGCATAAGCTAAAATATAATTTGTCCAGTCTGCCAGTATTTTTTTTCAACAGTATTATTACTTCGGTAAGTTTTACTAAACGCTTTAATCTCGTCGGTAACTAGCTTCAGTCTGACAAATTTATCGAAATATTTTGAGATTGTATCAGCTGCCACTGTTGATAGTCTTTTATAATAAACTAAATTTTCCAGTGCCAGATCTAATCTTCTAATGGCCACATTTTTCTAATATAACCACGGGATCTAAACAAGATATTCCCCTTACGATTTTATAACGTAGTGGTGACTTGCCCAACATTTCTTTTGCAAATAGTACTAAGGAATTTACGCATCCTTTTTTAAATACCAAAATATCAGCTTCCTTCCTTGTCAATTTTTCTCAGTTCCAATTTTATTGCAAATCCTAGATTGACATCTCTTAAAACTTTATGATTTGATAGATCATCCACTTTCATTTTCAACAAATCGTTCATACTACGATTTTTGTCCATAACTTCTGTTTTAATAAATCTTCCTAAAATTGTGTTCTGCTTGAAATTTTCTTAAAAAAGTTGGGCTTTTTTAAAAAAGCCCAACTTACATGCTATAATTTTATCATCTAAACATTTCACAATTTCATAGCTTCCACATTTCGGTTACTTCTTTTCGAGTTTAGCGTGTTCTATGAAATTTTTTAAATGAGGTAACATGTCTAAATCTCTCTCTGCAACTTGAGCATTTTCCAGCCATCGCACAGCGCAAAATTTAATGGGAAATTGACATGAGCCAGTATAGCGAATGAAATCAGCTTGTCTGGCTGGTGCGTTTTTAAATAAGTTTTAAAGAGCTCGCAGAAATTTTATTACAACAGTTTGAGACTGATTACTTCTCATGGCGCATTTAAATGAATTGTGGACCGTATACAATCCACAACTTCTCAATTCTAGAATGGATGGACCATCAGGGGTTTCTAGCTCCATTTTAAGGTCATTGAGAAGTTTGATGTTCACATGTGGACCATCCATAGAGAGTTGAAGTAAATTTTGCATATTGAAGTCTTTTAAGGCGTTTTTCAAAGCTTCTAGAAGATCTGCAGCAGTCGTATGGCCCAGAAAGGATGATGTTAAATATTTCGTCGATGTTTCGATCAAGTTCTTTGTCGTCTGTTTTAATTAATTTTCTCTGACTTATTTTATAAATGAAGCAAATTCCCTGACTTTTCCCTGTTTCCAGAATTAGAATGTAAGTCCCTGACTTTTCCAGGTTTTGCCTGTTTTCCAGAAAGTATACACCCTGTGGTTGGGTTGTTAGTTTACTTCAGAGATAGGATGGCTATTTAAACATGTTAAGTGTAATCCATAAGACCAGTACATCAAAAAGCAGAAATGGCTAAGCTGTGTCAATAATTCCTTACAGTTATAATAATAATGCATACCTTAATACCACCAACAACTTTACGCCAATTACGGAGGATTTCGACGACCATGAGTTATTACTTCGTCAGTGCCTGTGGTGCTACTTAAGTTTAAGTACCTCTCCGCATTCACCCAAGAAATATCATCGTCAGACATATATTTTAGACGAAATTTAAAAGGAAGATTATTCAGGAAGGAAGAAACAATGGTAAAAGATCTGATAAAGAAGTGGATACTTATGGGTGAGGATAATGCTTGTAAGAGGTTGACTTCTAAGATTTCATGGAATGTCAAATATTTAAAAAGCTTAATACTACATGAAATGGAAGCTTTTTTATTTACTACCTACATTATTGAAGAAACTGAATTTCCGCGCGTACTACAATTTAAGAGTCCTTGACGATACCATCGATATGTTGACACTCAATTAAAGATTAGAATAATTTTTTTGTATAAATCGCGGTATTGTAGTCACTCACTCTTTCCTGTCTGAATACCTAGTAAACAAAAATATAATGAAAAAGTAAACATACCTAATAATGTATTTTGGTCCTCTGTTGTATTTTTTGCGTCATCTATTGACCAATACGTTTTCTTGATGTCGTTATCGTTGTTACTGGTATCATTATCAACGCAAAGTACGGTCAATTGTTTTTGTTTTGTCAATTTCATGCCCGAAAGTAAAGCGTCCATGTCTCTCTGACAATGTTCACCGGCCTCCTTGATAATTATGTAATCCTCTTTGTCCGATACTATCGAGCCCACAAAACATTCAAATGTTCCTTCGGCTACTTTATCGTGACGTTTGGTGTAAGTATACAGAAGATCGTTCTCCTTCCAGTGGCCTAGGCACCTGTACTCACGTTCTTCATAAACTTCTAATGTATCACAGTTAAATACCTTATAGTACATTAAATCTGGCGTCATGCAGTCCGATGAAAGGTTACTGCAGAATGACTTTGTTTCAGGTATCATACCCTTGAATATACCTGATATTGGACATTTTATTTGCGAAACTGGAACTGTCCCTAGAATAAACGAACAAAAAATTAAATTTAATTCCAAAAATATATTATCAAAATTATATTGACAGCAATGGCATCGAAGATCTTATTCCATTACTTGTTAAAATTTCTTCACACTCGTAACTAAATCTTACAAAGCGATTTTTCTCGAACGCGTGCATACATAACCGAAAATCTCGACGAAGAATCTTGTCAACTGGTATGGCGATAAATAAATTTATAAATCGTTTTCCGACGTTGGAATATAGAGCAACGATAATTAAATTTGTTCTTTGCAACGTCAGCATTTTGTCGTATAGTGTATTTTAGTTTGCACCAGATGTTAATAGAAAACAATATTTTCTCAAGGTGGATTCCACGAGCATACGCAAGTCACTGTATTTACAGTGAACACAATTTTGTAAATCATTTTTTACAAAATTGTAAATTCATAATGATTCACCGTATTTCATGAAATGTTACAGTCTACTAGCACTTTAAGTGATCAGAATTAAATGCTTTCTCCCTTTCATAAGCAGTTGCAGAGTCAGCAATACGTGGTTTATGTATCTCCGACGACACACGTTTTACTACACATGTTTTACTACGCATGTTTTCATTTTCCACGATCATAATATATTGCAAGCTTTTCATCGGAATTAAATACCTTCGAATTCTGGCGCAGGCAAATATATTTTCCACCATCCAAACACATGTAATTAATAAAAGTGAACAAGAGATAGGCCCGCTACACATAGCAGTTGCGATTTAACTAAAATACTTTCGGCGCAAAAGCACACCCTTGAACATCGCCTACGTTTGCCGCGATAAATGCAACTACTTATATTAAACATATTGTAACTTGTAAACATGGTTGCTGAAGTCAAGGAGAGAGAAGCCATCTGCGTCGCGTTGATGAATCGTAATTGGAAGAATTCGTATATGTAATATGTAAATACATTAAAACATTACATAAATAATATACAGCTAATTACGTATTATTAAATTACTGCTATTACTGTGTCCAATTTGGAATGGCATTATTCATTTAAATCCCCGCTGATTACATATTTTCTGAACTATTACAGAGATGTATAAATAAAAAATAAACTAATCCCAAGTTTACTAAATATGATTAACTGAAAAATACATCTTGTTCCGGTTCAAATTTCAAGATTTATAACAAAAAGAAACGTAGAAACAACGAAAATTAGTAATAGGTAATAGTAGCAGAAGTTAACACGACATTGTTTTTACCTTTTTACGAAAAGTTTGACAGTCTTTCAACATTTCTCCATCAATGTTTTTTAACAGTGATTATGTTTTCCATGGCTGCCCCGATTTTTACCGCATCATGAATATGATTTTAAAATAAGTTTGAATGTAAGAATACACGATTGTCTGAAAATGGTTCCAGTTGTATGCAATCAAAGTGACCGCTTTCAAACACGAGTTGTGTGATGACTGGTGACGACTGCCAAAATCAGAAGAAGAGTTGAACATTTGAAAAACTGGTTCCTTATTCTTTAGATATTAATTGAAAACGTTTGGTGAGAAACAAGCACAATTAACCTATAAAACTAATCATGAATGGCCTTTATGGTACATACTTCAAGTCAATACCTTGGCGCGTAATTCAAAATGTTCGACTATTTTCTGAACAGATGTCGTATGTTAAAGCAAAAGCAGAAATAAATCAATTACATCCAATAAGAACAGATATACGGTGGAGCGTCTAAATCATTACGAACTGTGTTGATGATGTTTTATGTATAAATAGGTATATAATCTTGAAGAGCAAAACATTAAAGCCGCAATGACAAATATTTATTATATCTATTTGTACTTACGTGATTGAGTGATCCATTTCTCTGGCATATTACTGGGATCACATAAATGTTCCGTCTTGTGTTTACCAGCACTACCGCCCATTTGAAATTCGAAAACGTTGTCGTTTCTTTGCTGAATCCACAGGCAATTATAGAATTTTTCATTACTAGAAAGAATAAGAATTAATTATTTATGAAAAAATACACAAAAAGTAAATTATATAATAATTTTTAAAATGTTATTAAATCAATGATTACCAACGCGTCCTGCTATAAACAATGTATTTCTCGTTACTTATTCTATAGAGGCATTTCAAATCGTACATGATGAACTCAGTCTGGTCTTTATACAAGAATTTATTGTCCACAACATTCACGTGTTCCCATTCACTCTGTAACCAATCCGGAAATCTGCAAAGGAAACAGAAAAAAAAGAAGCATATTAACTTAAAACATCCGTTTTAATTGTTACCTGCAATCTGCCGCTTCTACTTCATCCGACCACTTGCTGTCTTCTTTATACTGGATAGGTGTTAATGACAAAGTTTCGTAACCCATTGTGGCACTTTGCAATTCTACATCGCACGTACTGTCTTTGCTCAATGCTATGTGAATGATGCCCGTAGCCATATTCTGCTTATATAACTACAAAAAGAAGAAAAAGAAAACTAAAATAAAACAATATAATGTATCTAAATATACAGTGTATTTCAGAATCTTTCTTTGTAATTCCTTAATTCAGTTCATAATCATTTTCTAATGTAATACACTTAACAAATACATAATTATGGTAAGCATGTATAGTATAGCTAAATATGACTGGATGAACAAATTTTAGACACAAAAAATACTACAATACAATGAATATAATATACGAGGTGTAGCTATAAAATAACGAGCTGCAAAACATTTTATTTTGAATGTATACATTTTTAGTTATTATTAGGTCTGGCGAATAAGGCGGATGGTCTAACACTGGGATATTATACTTGACCAGAAACATCTTGAAAGACAATGCAGAATACGCCGGCGCGTTGTCTTGCATGGCTTGTTCTTCCACAATTCGGGTTATTTTTTCATATTCTTTCACGGACTTGAGCAAAAACCTCAAGGTAGTAATGTTAATCAATAGTTTGACCTTCTGGAAACCAATGAAGGTACACAATCCCATGACTATCAAAAAAAAAACAATCATCATCGCTTTGAATCTTGAATTGCTCTTTCGAGCTTTCTTAGCTGTCGGTGAAGTTGGGCTCTTCCAGTGCATGGATTGGCGCTTAATTTCAGGATCATAAGTGCAAAACCAAGATTCCGTCACATGTTATTGCTCTTTCCAAGAAGTTCGGGTCATTTTCAATGGCATTCAAAATGTTAGTACAAACATTTTCGCGAGCTTCTTTTGGTTCAATCGTGAAAAGTTTAGGCACCATTTACACACACACTTTTGCATGTTAAAATTGTTATGTAAAATTTAATCTAGGAAATGAAGATATAAAAATTGGCTTTCATTACAAAAGGTGAAGGAGAGTTCTTCTTTGGTAGATTTTTACAGTTCGGTGTCCTAATTAATATTCTGAGTCTGCGACATTGACCGACCGCCATATTGCAAAAATGGTACCAAAAAGCAGTTCTTCGAGAATATCTTCTCCTTAGCGCCACCTAGGTTAAAAATAGCTATTACAAAAATTATAGAGCGTAAAATTTCCTGCAACTTATGTAATAAACATTTTCCAATTAGATGAATAGTTCACGAGTAACAGGGGAGTCAAGTTCAGCAATTTTCTACAATTCGCAAAATCGATACATTTTTTCTCGAAATTTCTGTAAATACCGATTACTTAATACGTATTACCCATTTCCTTTAGGTCTACTTAACGAACAGGGAATACGCAAGATGACAAAATCTTCATTCTACAAAGACTTTACGCCTGTGCCAAAAGATACCAAATCCGGAATTTGCAGTTGCATGTCATAGATGGTGGATAATATCTGCTACATATTCATATTCATATTCATATTCATATTCATTTATTTGTGCCATGTATAATGTTATACTTACACAAGTCAAAAAACAATAATAATAATAAGAATAATTAATGTTAAGAATTTAGACATTAACAAACATTCAGCTACGGTACATCATTACACGTTAAAAATTCCTCCATGCTATAAAAAGCCCTACCAAGGAGAAAGTCTTTTAATATGTTTTTAAAACTTCTTAGAGGCTGAGACCTCAGATGAGGTGACACCTTGTTAAAAATCTTAACCGCCCAATAACCCGGACCACTTCGACATCTTTCCGGGCGCCAACAGCCAGTAGCTAGGTCCCCACTATGTCTGGTGCTATACGAATGCAAGTCACTGTGTGCGGGGTACTCGTTCATGTGATTCTTTACGTAGACAAGATTCTCAAGAATGAACACAGAGGGCAAGGTCAAAATCCCCTGATCCACAAAAGCCTGCCGACAGTCAGCTCGGTATGACAGACCCGAAATTATTCTGACTGCCCTTCTTTGTATGCGGAATACTCTCACAGCTCCAGCAGAATGACCCCAAAGCAAAACAGCATACATAATATGTGAATGGCACAGGGCAAAATAGGCACTCCTCAGCACAGACCCAGACACATTACCCGCCAAACCCCTCAGAAGGAAAGCACCCGAACTGAGCCTACCGCACAGTGCCTCGGTGTGAGCCACCCAGCGGAGACCCGGGTCCAGATGCACCCCGAGGAAAACCACACTCTTTTCATTTCTCCCCTCCGGGACATCCCTCGTCGAAAAAATCATTTTTTGTGTTTTATTGTTGTTAAGAAATAGCTTATTCGATTTAAACCCTTGCCCAGCCAAAGACTGTGCCCTCTCCACACTCTCCCGAGCCTCAAAATAGCCCCTATCCACCCTGGAAATAGTGGTGTCATCGGCGAAGAGCGTAAAGTGGGACTCTCGATCACACGCTGGAAGGTCATTGATGTAGACCAGAAAAAGCAGTGGCCCCAGAACGGAGCCCTGGGGTACCCCCATGTCCAATCCCCGCCTCTCAGACAACACCCCTCCAACCCTTACTTGCTGATACCTGTCTTACAGATAACTTCCTATAATGGAAACACTTCCATCGTCAAATCCATACTTTCCCAGCTTTTGCAAGAGAATACCATGCGAAACACAGTCAAAAGCCTTACTCAGGTCACAAAAAACACTCGTCAGACACTCTCCATCCTCAAACGCCTGATAAGCAACACTGACAAGGTCCACCACACCAAGCGCCGTATTTAAACCCTTCCTAAACCCAAACTGACGGTATGAAAATATGTGGTTCAATTCGAAGAAATCTGTAATTTGTTTCGCTAGACATTTCTCAAATATTTTTGAAAAAATGGAAATTAAAGCTATAGGACGATAGTTACTGATGTCATGATAATCACCCTTCTTAAAAATAGGGATGACTATTGTGTTCTTTAGCTTCGATGGAAAGACACTTTATTCCAAACACAGATTCACTAATTTAGTCAGCGGGCTTATAATTAAATTTTTGACACGTTTTATTAAGTCAGTAGTTAAACCGAAAGTGTCCCTACTTTTTTTTATTTTTCAAGGAGGCAATTGTATCTCGCATCTCGTTCAATGTTACTGGGCGAAAATGAAAGTGCAACGAGGGATCAATGCTCATATCTGGCGAGACAGGATCTGCCCCAGATGGATCCATCCCGCTTATTATATCATGTGGGGCATTTGCGAAATAGTCATTGAAATTGTTTGGTTGTATATCACAGCATCCTGTGACATTCTTCCTCTCTATTCCTCTCTGCTCATTAATAATATCCCACATACATTTTATTGGATTAGTAGAATTTCTTATCCGATTGTCATTAACCTTCACTTTTGAATTTCTAATTGCGTGTTTATAGTTTACTTTATGAGACCCAATCAGAGTCCTCAGGCCAGGATTGGGCCGTCTCCTATAGAGTTCACTGAGAAATCGCAATGTCTCACGCATGTTCCGTAATTCATCATTGAACCAGCTTATTGTTCTGTTCTGGTTGCTTCTCTTATAATATCTTTTTTCAGGAAAAGAATCCCCATATGCACTTAAGATCCGTTGCAGAAATAAAGAAAACTTACTATCTGCAGAAATATCAGTCCTATCAATAAAACTCCACTCAACCATCTCAACACGGGAGAAAAACTCCAACTTACCCATTTCCGTAATCGGTCAACAAACAACACTAAGTCCATTATTATTTACAATTTTCTCTGGGACCGGAAGATCAATTACTTGTGCCAGGTGGTCAGACAGTGCCGTATCACACTGGTGCACACTGCAACCAACATCATCGAAGTTGACAAAAATGTTGTCAAGGCAACTGTTCCCTCTTGTAGCCACCTCCACCATCTGTTTAAACCCAAATGACTGGAGTAGGTCACAGACCCTAAGGCACTCACTATCATCAGTACCAAAGTGAACATTAAAATCGCCCACAATGACCACCCCCTCACCGCACCCCAAGACTATCAAGGCGCTATGCATGGCATCCAGAAAGATGCCGAACCCGCCCGAGGGGGACCTATAAACAGACAAAACATTAAGTTTAATTTTTTTTATGTATACACCACATAGCTCTACAGACATCTCCGTAGTCAGGGCTCCTATGTCATGTAAAACCTTAAAATTACATTGCAAGTCCAATAAAATTGCTGAACCTCCACCCTTGTGATGGACTCTACACGATGCGGCAGCCAATTGGAAGCCCTGAAGATGAAGGGAGGACATCTCCAGTTCTTTAAGCCCATGTTCAGTAATACACAGTATATTTACACTCTTATCAATTATGAAAGCTTCCAGTTCACTGACTTTGTTTTTTATATATCTAATGTTATGATGAAAAAGTCTTATGCGACCATTATTATCTACATGTCTCACTCGAAGGCGTTTTGTGTGTTTCAAACAAACTATACTCGGTTAGGTTTGTTTTCTCTCGGGGTTCCGTTTCTAGACATCTAATATTTTGATGGAAGATACGGAGGAGAGCTACGTCACGTGTTGATTTTTGCGTAGATGCCTGAAAAAACGATTAACGCAGACTCCCACGGGCCAAGTTTCCGGTTTAGTCAAGTCCTCCAAGTATTTAGCAGGTGCAGACACTTTAAAGGACGAATAAATGTCGGGAAATTTACTATGTAGTTGTTCACACTGTACATCACTTATATTAATTGATTTTAGGAAGTTTATTATATCATCCGGTTTCATATTTGGAGCCAAACGGTAAACATGCAAATAACAAAATTTACCCACTCCTTTTACGGTAGAGCTTTCTTTGTTGCTACCTACTATTACATTAAGTTTTTTAGATTTTTTCGTCTTCATGACGGTTGTTCATTTTTCACTGGACTGCGATTTATTATTATTGAAAGTAGTATCTTCTTTAGGAGCAATTTTTGCGTTTGTTCCGTGTACAGACTCCACCGTCGGTCTTAGATCGACGATATTTTCTTGCAACGTGTCCCTGCTTTTTACGGTATTAGCAAAAGAAACAGAACCAGTTTTTATTCGATCCGACGACACCGGAGTTTTATTATTTTTACTTCCATTGATATTCATATGACAATTTTTGTTTGTTAATAAACCAATCAGCTCTATGTTGCTTTCCTTAAGAATTTGAACTTCATTCTTTAGTTCATTAATGAGCACTTGTAGTCCATTTGTTTCTTTTCGAACAATGGATGTAATTAATTCCTTGAGATCATCAATTTTCAAACTAACTTCAGGATACTCATCCTTGTTAGTATTCGCTCTAGTTGCAGGAGGCATGATGCATACTTGTATACACAATCACTTTAATCGTTTATCACAATTTTACACACTACACACCACACAGAAATACGTGTTACTCCTACGAACGTGTCTTCTATTACATAGAGTCGTACAAAAATGCAGAAGATATAGGTCTTCTTGTCCTCCTAACAGCGCTGGCGAGATCTCATCCAAACGTTTACCTTCGCAAACCAGGCAGAGGAAATATTGTTGAAAAAATTTACTCTTTTCGAAGTCTACAGTATAGAGAAATAGGACAACATATTGTTCTTGTATGCGTTTAGCGGTTGTGACACACTTCTGCTCTTTTCAACTTAGAAAAAATTGGGTTTATAAAAACACTGGAAGAGAACAAATATTTAAGCCGAAATATGAAAGTTTTCAAAGAGCGAAACGCAACAGACCCCGAAGTTATTGTTGCTGCGGGGGAAGTTTTTTTATCGCTTTTACGGCGTTACCAAAGAAAACACCATTACATTGGGTTCCCTACGTTATCAAAAGAACTGTGACGAAAAGTAAATTCGAACTTCCTACATTACCCTCTACTAGAGAAGCATCAAGGCAACATTCCCTTCGGACTTACCACTAAGTTCAGGCTTAGTATGATATACACGAGAGTCCAGAGCTTTGGGGATGGGAAAGAAGCAAAATTGGGCTTACTCCTGTGATAAGAACGAAAGATTCGGTACAAGAAGAGGTGCGGTCGAGTCTATGGATGTAGGAAAACAAGCTTAAAGTGTTCTGTTCATTGCACATGCTGCAATTGAGACGCGTGTGAAACAGCGCACATATTTTTGCGGGCTCTGAAGAAGAAGAAGAAGAAGAAGAAGAAGAAGAAGAAGAAGGCGATTATGAAGATGAAAACTTGGAAGAGGAAGAAAGAATTTTGCAAGAAAATATTGATAGCAGTGAGCCTGGACCATCTAAGGCCTCGGGCATCGAAACGGAAGAAAAGACATCAGTAAATAACGAATCGTGGATTAGGCCTACTGGGGATACCCAAAAAAAAGACGCCTCTCACTCTACCTCATGTTGGTGCGGAAATGAATAAAAAACGGTAGTACGTATTAAGTAATCGCTATTTACTGAAATTTAGAGAAAACTTTAGCGATTTTGCGATTTATAGAAATTTGCTGAACTTGAATCCGCTGTAACTTCTTCTTTTAATAAAAGATATGTTTTAGTAGCGCTTTTTCCAAGTGTCATCTGAAATTTCACGACGACCCGTTGCTCTATTATTACCATTATCATTTTCCGGCAAAACAAAACATCAGCTCTTATACAAACAAGGGCCACGGCCATAGTAATTTGTTTACACAGATATACGGGAAGCACCGCACTCGATAGAGAAGGCTTCAAGCATAGAAATAGAGTGGGGAGAACGCGCTTCGACGACTACGCATCCTCTTTTAGCGGGGTTCAGTAGTGGCAGCCATTTTTATGATTGTATTGTCAAACGCGGTAACCTGATGGAAGTGTCATTTTATTTCGACGAGTGTTTCGTATTCTGTTATCGATTTGTGTTGTTTTTAAAGACTTTAAAGCATGTCTTGTTCGGTCCCAGGCTGCTCTAATACCCGAAGGTTTAAACCTGAAGGTGTTTCATTTCATACGTAAGTAACATGATAAAACAATGTATTATTCGTTTTAGCAAGTTTAAAATATTATTTAACAAAAATACGCTTGTAGTTTTCCCCGGAGTGAACTACTGCAAAAATGGTTAGATGCATTGGGTAAAGCTTGTGATTTTACTTGGTCGAAGAGCAAGGTGGTTTGTTTTAAACATTTCAAGGAAGAGGATTTTATTGTTAGAGGTGGCAAAAGAACATTAAAAATGATTATGATGATAGTGCCTGGTTTTTGTAGCCTTACTGAAGTGTTTGCAAATATTGTCACATACATGGCGGGTTTTGTGAGGCGAACTTTAAAATGTTCAACATGTTTAGAAACTTGCATTGCAAGAATAGTGAAAGATGATTCTGCATATAAGTTGTTGTTTAAGAAAAACAGGGGTATTAACTTCCTATTAACAAATTCAATAATACCACTTTTAATTATACCGTTTTAGGTGGCTTATACATTCCTTCGAAGAGTGTTTCCGACATTTGTGCCACGACTGAAGTGGAAATTAGAAAAATGGTCGCCTTGAATAATAACAACCTACCGAAAGACACAGGATTCATAACTGTGTTTACAATAGCTGTAGCACAAAAATATTACGCAAAAATATATATAATGTTCCCTGAACTTGAAGAACATTTTAGAGAGATTCCTATTCGTGAGGAACATCAGGGATATATTCTAATACAAGCAATTGTTAGAGCCTATACAAAAATTCGCTTTTTCAATTTGGCGAAAAAATATACCACTTCAATCCAAGGAACGAAAATTCCCCATGAATTAACGAAATTGGTTCTATTTAATCAGCAGTAGCAAATTGCTCCAAATTTCTACTTAGAATTCCACCAGTTATATATTTCAGTGTAAATAAAATACTACAATAGTAACTTTGTTCCACTATTTTAGCCTAGTATGAATTGCACGATATGAACAAATTTTGTTAGTTTGTTTTGCCAAAAAACAAAAGATCAAATTTCCCGCAATTTCCAACCATAAAAATGGCGGCTTTCAATTCTACCAGCAACGCACATACTTGAAACGCATTCGCTCTACTCTATTTCTATGGCTTCAAGCTACACAGCTGTCGGTCGTTTGCATTTGGCGCATGCGGGCTTCTTCTGTGGAAGCATCAGACTCGTTATTTTATAGCCACACCTTGTATTTTGGCTGTACCAAGATCGTTCATCTCAGTAAAATGTAATGGATGTATTTAACCGATATATAAATTGCCATTTAGATATTTTCAAGTGATAAATTTTAACTTGAAGATGTTTATTTTTGTACCACCAAGATGGCGTCCGAGTATTAATATTAATGTATAAATTAAATTGGAAACTAGTTTCAGCGCAAAATACAATTTTGTCTCAATTTTAGTAACATTTAATTGTGCCAAAATCTGTGAAACTTTAGTGTTTTATGTTAGGGATTAAAGTATAGATATATTACTAAAATTCTATTCTATGAGGTTAACAAACACACACAGCATTACGTGAAATCACCAGATTTTTTCACGTAATGCCATGAGCGTGTTTAGTTTATAGAGTAAACGCTTTTTAAACCCATTTGATTAACGACTTTCATTTATTCTCATACTTGGGTATCCCGCATCTTCTGACGGATACTCTATTTATTCTACCATATTTTTCTAGACAAACATACCGAACAATAATTATTTTATGGGTATATTATAACGATGACATTAACATCACTTACTGCACAGCGATATGTTGGTTTCATCCGGGTATCTTCCAAAGCAAGATATTTTTGTCCATTGGCGCCTTCCCATTGTCCAATACAAGAAAGGTCAAAATCTAACAATTGAAAATATTCTCTTAATTCAATAATCACTAGTAGATATAGAAGTTTTCACACCATAATTTCTACCTTGACATCTATGAAAATCTAATTTCATAACAGATCCTGATTCGCAAGTGTTCAACGTAGCATTGTCAAACATACAGTTCGATGTATTTGGATTTACAGAATTATAGGAAACTGTATAATTTTCACCAATAGGGCAAAATTCTTTCAATAATGGATACACAAATTCAGCAATTTCTAATAGAAAAAAAGATTAGGCATTACTTAGATATACTCTGTAGGTTTTAGCAAAAATCAATATACTTACTGAAAAGTATGATTTCGTCGACGTTTTTGGCGTTATCCGTAGGGCAGGACAAAATTGCATCGGTTTCTCTGGCGTAACATTGAGTGAAATTGGTGGAACGAACTTGAAGGACGTTTCTCGATTTCAAATTTAATGTTAAACACCTTAAGCACGGATTATCATCATTGCTAAAAAAAACAAAATTGTTATAACATAATGCAGAACTTCGAGTATTTGTTCTGCTAAGCTCAAGTACGCTAATCAAGATTAATATAGTTATCTAATGCAATTATTTCGTATGTAAAGTATTTAGTAGGTTTGTTACTTCACCTCAACGCTGTTAGAGGTACATGTCTTTATACTTAATATAGTAGAATGCTATTTTTCAGTATCTAGCCTATACTTCTAAATAATGGATGGGCCATCTACTGGTTTGTTTTTAAATCATAGGGTATGGCAACACTGGATAGACTAATTTTTTAAATTTTGACAGTTCGTCATTTTAATATTCCGCGGTGCAAAACAATCATGCTTTCGCTTGAGCAGCGTTTCGAAATATAGAAAACTCATTTTCAAAGTCAGTGTTGTGTAGCCGAAACCGTGCGAATTTTGAATAGAAATATGGGTCGTGATAAAGCGCCAAGCGGAACCGCTGTAGTGATTTTGGTAAATAATAATAATAATAATAATAATTTATTCAGTCCAACAGTAACAAACCAATTACAGAACAAAGAATTAAACGTACATTAATAAAATACAAATCAATTATATTCTTATTTGTAATATAAAAAAATTACAACTATATACATATATTTATTTAGAGAGTTGCAGAATTATGTATTACTTGTTGAATTGGTAACAAAAAATATATCATCATAATGTAAGTTTGCAGCACGACACATGGTGACCAGTGGCGATCCCCGAAGAAGATTAGTCCTCGAAAAGGGCAACCAAAACGTGGAGGAGGAGCGAGAGGAAATTCTGGGAGTGTAGAAATTCAAACATGATAGGAGATGCGGGCAATCAATTGTGTAATTACACAGCTTCCATATGAAGCGAGCACCATGAAGCGCTCAGCGATCCCGCAGTCATTGGAGGTCATGTACCTGCAGCAAGAGATTGTAATCCATGCCACGTTCCGGATAAGTTCCCATATCCTTGAAAGATAAGTATTTCAGGAATCGCCGCTGCACTCTCTCAATGGCTAGTTGTAGATATATGTACTGAGGTGGCCATACTTCTGATGCATATTCCAGCTTACTGACGACAAAACTGAAATACAAAGCCTTCAGAAGCAGTGGATTTTTAAAAAACTTACAACTGCGCAAAACAAAGCCCAAAGCCTTTGAAGCCGAATTGCAAATGAAATATATATGCCTGGAAAAGTTCAAATGTGTGTCAAAGGATACGCCAAGGTCCTTTATGCTGTCCACCCGCCTAAGCCGGTTGTCCTCAAACGAATAGGTAGATGGTATATTATTATTTTTGCGAGAGTAAGACATATAACAACATTTACTTACATGTAGTTTCAAATTGAAGTTGGAACACCAAGTCGATATACGATTCAAGTTTTCTTGAAGACGAAGTACATCGTTCCAAGTTCGTATAGAGCAGTAGATCTTTATATCATCCGCATATGCGAGTACATTGCATGTTATTAATTTAAGCAAATCGTTGGTATATAGAGCAAATAACAGAGGTCCCAAGTTAGAGCCCTGTGGCACACCGGATGAGGGAGTAAACTCAAATGACCTAAATCCATTGTAAAAGACATAATTGCGCCTATTTGTCAAATATGAATGCAGAAGTTTGAGCAGGGACGGGCTGAATCCAATTGCTGCGAGCTTTTCCAGAAGGATACCATGATCTATCGTGTCAAACGCGCGACTAAAGTCAGTGTAAATCACGTCTAATTAGCCATTAGCATCCAGTTCATGAGAGACAGCCTGAGTTATAGTGAGTAGGTTCGTAACTGTAAACCGTCCACGAATGAAACCATGTTGACATTCAGAAATCAAAAGATTTTGTATTGAAAGCTATGCAGGAATAAATTACATTTTCAAAAACTTTTGCAAAGTTGGGTAGAATGGATATTGGCCTGTAGCTCTCAACTCTAGTTCTGTCATCTTTTTTAAAGATTGGGCTTATTCTTGCTCTTTGCCAGCGCCAAGGAAAAGTAGCTGTTCTTATTGAAGTATTCATTATTATAGCCAGAGGCTCAGCCAAAGCAAGTCTGGCATTATGAACAAATATACTTGGGATTTGGTCATCGCCAGATGTATAATCTTGATTGAAAGACGACATTATTCGTATTAGCTCGTCTTCTGTAACACTGGATAATGTAAATGGAACTTGATTTGGTTGAGAATCATCAAATGAGAGCTATGCTGATATACGGATGAAAACATATTAGCAAAGGCGTTAACTATATCTTGTGGTAAGTCAATTTGTTGGTTGTTATGATATAGTATGTTCGGTATACGTGAAGTGCCACGCCTACTATGTATATACTTAAATACTTCCTTAGGATTTTTTAAGATTGACGATTCCACCCCATCCATGTATGATTTATAAGAGTCCGCAATCAACAATTTACATAGACCCCTTAATCTCTTAAAAGTAAAGAAAGTTCATGAGACAGGCTTGCAATTGGACGACAGAAGTGGTCCCCGAGTTCGGTCAGTACGCACCCCCGAGAATATTGAGGCTGTAGCCCGTAGTGTGGGACAGAATCCATCGACCACAACTCATCGCCGATCGCAGCAACTGGCCATCAGTCGCACCAGCCTGAGGAGAATACTGCACAAAGACCTCAGATTATTCGCCTACAAGGTCCAGATGACTCAGGAGTTGAAAGCAAATGACCATGTGCGTCGATATTAGTTCGCTGTGTGGGCCATAGGCCTGCTCAATAATGACATCGATTTTTGTCGAAAAATCATCTTTTCAGACGAAGCATATTTCCATCTCGGGGGCTATGTAAGCAAGCAGAACTGCCAGATTTGGGATTCGGAACAGCCACACGTAATCGTAGAGAGGCCAATGCATGCACGAAGAATGACAGTTTGGTGTGGATTTTAGAGTGGTGGCATAATGGGCCCATTTTTCTTTGAAAATGCTGCTGGAAACGCCGTTACTGTTAATTGCGACCGTTACAGAGCCATGTTAACTAACTTTAGCCCCAAATCGACGCTATGAATATGGACAACCTTTGGTTCCAACAAGATAGCGCCACGTGCTATACAAGCAGACTGACAATAGATTTCTTGCGCGTAAAATTTGACAACCGAACAATCAGTCGTTTTGGAGATGTTAATTGGCTTAGACGGAGCTGCGATTTGACGTCATTGGACTTTTTTCTATGGGGTGCCGTTAAGGATCGATGTTATGCGGATAATCCAGAGACAATTGCAGCTTTGAAACATAACAGTGCGACTGTTATTGGCGAAATAACTGGCGAAATTATCGAAAAAGTTCTTCAAAACTGAAAACTGCAGAGGAAGCCACATGAACGAAATAGTTTTTCATTGTGAAATCGGAGACTCCAATTTTTGCAATAAAAAAAAAATCCAAAGAACATTGACTCATTTTATAGTGCTTTTAAAAACAAACTTTTAAATGGCCCCCATATGGTTATTTTTATGTTTCAAAACTGCTTGGCAATAGAAAATATTTATATTATACCGCGTACTTAACACTATTTGTAGTAAAACATCCTCTCTCTGTTTTTATAAATGCGATATATCAAATATTATCAGATTCTAACTGTTTTTAGTAAATATAGTTAATGCTGTTCGTTATACACAACTATATCAAAATCTGCTGATAACATAAAACTGAACGTCGACTCTACACATAATCATTAAATCAAAATAAAACATTAAGAACCCGTATATTAAAATAGTGAATGCGCATTTCTACAAGTGCGTTATCATCATCAGGGATCAGAGCAGAATCGTATTTAAATCATTTTTAAAGCAAGTTACGTGTGGCTGTTTCTATATTCACGGACTAGGCGTAAAACAAAATAATAGCTAATTGAAAACACTGTGGCATCATGAATCTGTTCTAATAATATTCATGTGGTTTCTCGACAAAATTGTTTGCAGCAAATGTTATAAGTACAATTTAAAACAATTTTCACTTTAAATATTTTGAACGTAGTCATGTTCTCCTCTCTAAATTTTATTTAATTATGTCAAATTTATCTTTATCAATCACTTATAAATATCCTATAAAGATATGGATTTCATAAAAGCAAAAGTTCACCAGAAGTTTGTCTTAATGCAGAAATTTCGCTTTATTTTGTATATAACCGTTATAAGTAGTATTTAATTCGGTGTTTCCCAAGCCCATCTCTTGTAGATATTTAGGATTGGGGGTTATTAAAACATTGGATTTTCTTAACTTTGAATACTAACTGAATAAGTTATTCTTTTCTAATATATTATAGAAAACTGTTCTTTTATGATTTTAATTTGTGGTATTAAACTTGCATCTACATTAAAATTGGATTTTTCTATAATATTCAAAGATTCAGTTGCTTCTCCAACACAACTTTCCAGTAAATTTTGTTCTGTAGCAGGTAAATTTATTAAATACACATTTCTTTTTTAATTTTCGACAAACTATCACAAAGTGAAGTAGATTGTAAGGTTTCTCTAACTTTTTCATCCTCAAAGATACAGTTTTCATTCTTTCAAGTTATGAAATATTTTAAGAGAGTATACTACACGCAGTATTACTTTGTAAATCATCAAAAACTGAAATTGAGTCCGTACTTAACTTTTTTCTTAATATTTGTTTTAATATCCTCAAAATTATTCATTTTTTCTTGATTTCTTCTCGTCTTTTCAGAGTTTTTCTTTTTGGGACAAGTGTTTTTGTCATATAGGAAGATTGTCGAGTGAAAAGCATGACAAGATGGTTTATAGATTTGTCGTATTGCACGTAAAACTGTCCCATACTTTCAACTTACTTAAGTGTTTCTCGCAGATAAGAGAATTCTTTGTAATTTTTTAAGCCAATCCTTTATCCTCTCTTGTTGTTTGGAAACAGAACACATTTGAAACCTTTTCGTGAGAACTTTTATAGTTGCTTTTACAGTCGGGGACACAGCATTTATTCGGCATATTGTCTATTCACCCAGCGGATAATTTCATTAATACTTCAATACTTATTATATATAGATATAAACGGTGTCCCAACAGGAACTTGGGAATTTAAATATCACAGTATTTTCAAATAATGTAACATATTAATGTAATACTTGACATACAGCGGACCGATTTTCATGTGGCCGGTTAGAAGTACCGCCCTCGAGATGCGCACGAAATTCATAGGTCGGGCATTCAGTGTTTTACATCGTTTTAAGCGATAAACACCCTTACTTGACGCACGTACAAATTCTTCCACCGGCCACATGAAAATCGGTCTGCTGTACGTCATCTAGAAACTTGTAAGTGTCATCATGCAACGTTTCACGACTGAAGAACGTATCCAAATTATCCAAATTTATTATGAAAATGCTCGTTCTGTTATGAACACAATTCGTCGACTACGCGTTGTTTTTCATCAGAATCATGTTCCTAGCGATACAGCAATTAGGAATTTAATTGCAAAATTTGAAATAACTGGTTCTGTTCTCGATGTAAAGACACCGCTACGACATCGTAATGTTCGGTCAGTTGGAAATATCGTTAGGGTAAATCAATGAGTAACAGAAAGTCCAAAAACTTCAATTCGTCGCCGGTCACAGCAATTGGTCATCTCAAGATCATCTCTGCAACGAATTTTAACCAAAGACCTACGGCTACAAGCATACAAGATGCAGTTAACACAAGAATTGAAGCCCAGGGACCATCAACACCGCCGTATCTTTGCAAATTGGACAAACAGAACTTGAAAATGACTTTGAAAAGCGAATCATATTCAGTGACGAAGCCCATTTTCACATAGGGGGTTACGTAAATAAAAAAAACTGCCGCATTTGGGGGCTCCAAAATCCTCGAGAGATTATTGAAAAACCCATGCACCCACTACGTGTCACCGTATGGTGTGGTTTCTCGACCAACGGCGTTCTTGGACCTCACTTTTTTGAAAATGAGAATGGAGAAGCAGTAACTGTCAACGGGGAGCGGTATCAACAGATGTTGAATAATTTTCTATGGCCTCGTTTGGAAGATATGGACCTCAACAATCTTTTTTTTCAACAAGATGGGGCCACTTGCCACACTGCCAGGGAAACTCTAAATTTACTGCAGGAGAAATTGCCTGGTCGTGTGATTTCTCATAATGGTGACGTGGATTGGCCTGCAAGATCCTGCGACTTAACACCGCTGGACTTTTTCCTTTGGGGGTTCCTTAAGGATCAAGTATACACAAATAATCCACAGACAATTGATGAATTAAAAAATAACATTCGTGCGGCTATTGCCGAAATTAACTTACATATGTGTGATAAAGTCATCGAAAATTTTAAGAAAAGAATCACTATGTGCAGACGGAGTCGCGGTGGACATTTATCCGATATCTTGTTCCACATATTATTTTAAGGTTTCCACTTTATGTTTATGTTAATATCGTTGAATTTCTAAACACTACGCATGTTATTTGGACTTGAAATCCCTAAGTTCCCGTTAGGACACCCTATACATATTGCTGTGGTTACAACAATGCATAAATATTTTTAATGAATGCTGAGAATGCATTAAAAATTATTATATCTTTACCTATATGTCTATTCCCTAACAGCATTTCATTTATTCCTGTGAGTTCTAGCAGTGATCTTTCTTCTTTTACTCTGGTATGTCTCTTATTTAGTTTATATTTGGATAAGGTTAATAATAAAAAAATAAAGTTTAAATTTCATAAAAATATTTATAATTCTCTTTTAGAATAACGGTAACAAAAACATTGTTATCATGTGGCTATATCAAGTATTTTTCTTTCACAATACAAAAACATATAATTTTCTTTTTATACTGATATGAAAAAAAATATCTTGCTATTTTATTTTTAATATAACAATATTTATTGATACCAAAATAATAATCTTTCCCATACGAAGCTAATTTTTATTTCAACAAAGACATACATTCACACATAGTGCCTTTGATGATCTACAACTTCGCAACAGGAATGTCTTAAAAATGACCTATACCAATCGCCAAATGCAAATATTCACACATAGTACATTTAACGGCTTGGCGCTTGCCCATCAAGAACATCCCTGTGTATTCGTATTTATCTATTTGAATATTTTGATTATGACTGACTAAAATAATCGTTAAGATACCTAATGATTCACTGAAAGCAAACATTTCCACATAGTACTTCCAGTGCCCACAACACCATTAACTATCTTCCCACTATTACAAAAAAATTAATTCAATTTAACAAGACAATATTCATTTAAATTAATGATGCTCAACCCCTTGCTAAAAGCAAATATTCTCACATAGTACTTTTAGAGTACGTCTTACACCATCAATTATTTAAATTTGAATATTCATTTCAAAAACTTACTTAAGTTCATCATACAATTTGTCAAATTCCATTTTATTTATGTCCTCCATTTTGAAAAAATCTTATAATACATATAAAAATGAAATTAATGAATATAAAAATTTACTAACAATAATAAAACTAAAATTTAACTTGAATACAAAAACAAAAACTTAATACATTGCAAAACTAATAATGAATTTGTAGTAGTGTATAAAACCCCATACTCTTATCCTTTTTACTATTGCAAAACATCTCAAAAATTTGTACGTCTAACAAGTTCAAAGGACAGGATTCATCTCCCTCTCCATACATTTTCGCGGCGTTTTATAAATTAAAACAAATGATAGCTAATTATTTACAGCGCCGCGTCTCTTCAACTAACATTTATGTTGGTATCGTCTGGTTCATTTTTGCTTCCCTTAAGTTTTCTCAATCATATAAACACATATCCCTCATTTGACAGTTTATGCATTTACAAACGTCGCCACTCAAAATTGTCTATTGGAAACTCACGCACACTTGCTATTCTTCGCCTTCTGTGGGTATGTTCTTCCTTTTCCTTAATACCATACTTCATTATACTTATATACGAATGTATTGCCTCTCTCATTGTTAGATATATATTTCTTTTTCCCATTGATTAAAGTTATTCTTATCTTTTTTTTGTAGATACCTTTGTTGGATGCAATCGGGAACACGTTTTGTACAACTGGAATTTTCTTCATGAAAACTGCATTATAAAGAGTACTCGCATCCACCGCGCTACTTTCAAGTTCCGCCCAATCCCTCTCTGCTTCTAGTATGTCGATTTGCAGACAACTACAAACAATATTAATGTTATTTCTCCTTTGCAGGTTTTTGAAAAACTACACATGATGAGCTCTGCTATCCCTAAAGCCCTTGTGTCTATGCATACAAAACTTCTTAAATGTATTTTGATCTCTGCATTCATTAACACACAAAACTTATCAATGTGTCGTCTCGAATAAAGAGTACTTTTCCATATATATCCTTTTAATGATTTTAGATATAAGAATCAGGTATTTACTAAACATTTAAATATGATCATAAAACTCTCTCATGAATTGAGATTATTGTACATGTCTGAGATTACATTTTATACATCTGAACTTGTGTTTTCGTCTCGGGCATGCCGAATGTGGCCTTGCTCATACAATTTAATGGCATTCAAATGATTCACTCTTTTTATTGTTCCGTCTTTTAACATAACTCTCTCTCTATTATTTACATTTAGTACATTTTTATTTTTGAACAGTGGTCCATTTCTTAAAATGTTTAGTGCCAACCTAACGCTTTGTGAGAAATTTGGCTCTGTTCCTCCATATTCAAACCTTGTTCTTGTCTTTTCTATAAAAATATAGAATGCATTGTAATCCTTTTAACTTATTGCCAAAATCTTAAAAATAAGATTTTAAACTAAAAATTGATGTTCTTATTTTTTATAACTAAACTATTTAATAAATTTTATAATTTTAAAAATATAAAGATCACGGCAATATGTTAATTAGTTAACTATTACACTCCACATTCCCACTCCACTCCCATACACATTCGGGCAAAAGTTACTGCGTTTTTAATCGTCTCCTCCTAATAGTAGAAATTTTGGTATACTCCCATGTCTGCACACTGAAACCATTGAAAGACAGAAAAGGCATTCACTACGTACGTTACTTGAAAGGACAAACATTCCCGTGTACAACCACCATATTTTCAAG
This sequence comes from Amphimallon solstitiale, assembly GCA_963170755.1. Taxonomy (NCBI): domain Eukaryota; kingdom Metazoa; phylum Arthropoda; class Insecta; order Coleoptera; family Scarabaeidae; genus Amphimallon; species Amphimallon solstitiale. Next base: position 56,173,016 of record OY720684.1, read on the forward strand.
AATATTTTTTGGTGTTTTTCCCTCAGTTTGTAAAGAATTTTATAACAGTTCTGTATTCAATTTTATTCATGTTGATAAATTAATCATTCACGCAACACAAAGTGACAGTTTATAGAAATATATCTGCTGCAGTTGTTTTGATAATTGGCATATAAGTGACGAAGCTATATTTGAAGAACACAACGTAATAAACAAAAAGAATCTTCCAACTGTCCAGACTTGGAATATATGTAAAGGCCCTTCATAACTGCTGTGTTGTTATTTTGGTGATGAAAGTTCGTGTTTTGTTCGTGAAGTATTCACAATTGAGCAGGCAAAACAGTAATTTAAAAATAGTATTTTAAAAAATGTGGGTGGAAGATATTACCCTCAATTTGATAAACAATTTGTACGTTTCATTGCCAAGAAACAGATTATTAGATCGCGAAATGGATTTAAAAACTATTACAAAATAATACATTACATATACAATTCAAAATTAAGTCATACATAAAAATAACTTATAAGTATATGTAATATTTTCCATACCAGATTTATTTTTTTATTTGACGTGAGTACGATTACCTAACCTAATTGGCTTTAAGAAAGAGAGCAAATCAAATTTCATGAATAACAAAATATATATCTAATCCACGATTATAATTTGACGTAATTTTTATTTGAAAAGAATACGACTTGTATAGGATTCGAATTCACACAACCTTCCGATCCAGCGTCACCAAAAGAAGCGGGGAAAAATAGATATTGAATGCTATTTGGAGTGGATGGATCATTTATTAACATGTAACCAGATTGAGGCAAAAGCACTATATAGTGAATTTATTTATCACCTTAATGGGAGGTAAAGACATGTTTGAAACCGGATGCTGTCACATCCAAGAGTTATGAGGAGTTGAAGGAAGTGTGGATGACAAGTTTAGCCCTAAAGAAGTCAGTAATTGTCGAAATTTTCAAGTTTATGCAGGAAGAAAGAGCATTCTGAATGTATTAGTAAATTAAAAAATCAGACTGATGTGTATGAATCTGGATCATTCTTGCAAGAAATGAAGACGACTTTCCATTAGACTTTTTAATGGTATACTGTCAAATTGATTGTTAAGGACGATGCTAAATTTGCTTTAACATTGTTATAGTGTTTTGGATATCCATTCTATTTGACATAATAAAAGCCATGCCAATCCATTTTTTAGTTGTATCGTAAATCACTAATTAGTTAGTTCGTACAATTTTCCAAAAAATGAATATATATTCGCTTCCAGTTCCTTTTTGTGCCCAAAGAATCATATTATTATATATTTTAGCGATATAGCCTAAAAAGACCATTCGAAGTAAACTTTCTAAAAAGACTCGAATGGAAGAATGGTATGCTGGGTATTAGCAGGCGGGACCAGATCTGGTACACATGCGGCTCGAAGACCGCAGCTGCACTAGAGCAGGAATCTACTCTGCTAGTCAGAGCAAATACTGTGCACTGGGGAGATATGCATCTGTGTTTCAGGCAGAGGTGTATGCTATACTCGAATGTGCTATACAGGATGTCCCAGAAATAAACAGACGGAGTAGCCCGTATGTAAAGTCCGAACAGAAACAGACCCAAATATACCGCAATAACGATGAAATTAAAAATTTAATTTTCTATGTTGTTTTTTAGATAAAAAAAAATTACATTACGGGCCTGGCATAGAATGTATGTTTATAAATACACGTAAGAATGCTCATTTGTAAATAGAAACGAAGACGCATGCATAGAAAAATACGCTTTTATTTGTATAAAACGGGAGAAAAACGTTAAATCGTACTCATTCATATAAAACATATTTTTTGCCAGATGAGCGACCCACTTTATTGCAGACAATAAAAGCTTGTTTTTATTTTTAAAATAGGAAGGTTGTTGCTCTTTAATGTGTTTGTAGTCGGAAACAGCTTATTATTATTATTTTAGAATATTCAATAAATCGTAGTTTTTCTAGATTACAGTAAATATCAAGAATGTAATTAGTTTTTTCTAGCAGGTATCTATTCCTCCTCCTTTTTTTTTAACACAAGTAATATGGTGGCCCTGAAAAGGACCGATTGTGAAAGTGAAGCAGGTGGATATTTAGCCCAGGGTCGGCGTAAGGCCAATTGAATTCTTTATTATTTTTTTTCTGCCGTCTGCGCACGAATAAGGACTTGATATTTTGAGGGTACGTTTTTACACAATCTAGCTTCCGATTTCTGCTACGCCGTCTTTTTATTTCTGGGACATCCTGTAGAAAACAATAGGAATAACGTCAGTCACCGGCGGATTCTTATATTATCTGACAGTCAAGCGGCACTAAAGGCAATATCAAGCCAAGAGGTGTCGTCTAGACTCATACGTTTAATCTACATTTCAGTATAGTTTGAAAACATGTTATTAAATGAAAAAATAAAACGTTCTTGCCTTTGAAACAAATCATATCACTCAATTCTCAATTGTATTTAATGTTAAATTATTTTAACAGATTTCGACGATATTTTTGAAAATTTCACACAAACAAGGACGAAATGTAATTCTAGTTGATTTAATTTAAAAAAAAATCTTTTTTACCTATTTCAAGGTTACTCATCAATTCATTTTTAAAAACAATAAGATACTTACCTCAATGTAAACACGAAATTGTTACCAGACCTTTTCGAACAGTTTCCCCATAACGGTGTTCCAATGTATGATATATTTATGGTACTATATTCTACGTTGCCGATGGTATTTACACTTTTCTGCATGACAAATTCGCCTGTGTACTCCGGCGGAAAGAAACATGTTGCTTCTGTTCGTCTACCTGTTGTGGAAGGAGAAGAGAAAGAATAAGATTAGTTCATTATGACATATGGTTTACGTGCGTAGTTTACGAAAGGAACAATGCTCGTAATTTAATATTTCTGTTGTCGGTGTATGACCGTGACACATAATTTCTTTCCTCGAGGAAGTGTATTGTATTTAAATTCGTTCGTATTTAGTTCCGTGTTTATTTATACTAAGTGTTCGGAATCTACAATTAGGCTTATTGTATTGAGCGAGTACCTCTCGGCAGAATTTATTATGTAATGTGTTTTAGTAAGTGTTCAGTAAATCCAATTTAAAAAATAATTAAGTTTCTCTTTAAGAAAATCGTACCACGTGGATGGCTGCGAGCTACTGATGTGATACGCAGTGTGCAAATGAAATATGCCTATTGTTATATATAAGCCAGTCGACGAACTGTTCTCACATGTCTTCGACTAGGTTTTACCTCTTAAAAATGTGAACAAGGCCTCGAAAAAATTTGTTTAAAATTGACGTGGCATCGATGTTTTATCCGTAAGGAGGATGTTTAAACAAAGCCAAAAAATCCGCCGACGTTAGATTTACGATAACAGTCTCACGAAAAGTCGCTTCCGGATCATGAACCGCCAGAATGATCAATCAATTTCAGTTCACAATGACGGTTATCCGAAAACGTCAGAATTGACAGACAGAATTGTGTCAGTCATGCAATATAATCTGATACTATCGTGTTTTATTTTACACTGATAAATACTCTGAAATGAAAATATCATATACTGGAAATATCAAAGACGAACATCTAGACTGATAGTGTGCACCAGTTATCAAGTTTGAACGTCAGTAAGCCAACAGATTTGGGTCAATTTACGGATGAAAAGTTCGACGAAATGTGAATTGGTCAGAAGAAAATTATAAAAACGGAATGGATATTCCCGTCTTTGTATGAATAAATTTACGAAACTCAATAACATTTGTCAAACAGTTACACGGATCCGATCGAGCAGAACATATCTCTGATGAAATGAAGTGAAGAAATACTGAGTTCAAGTGTGATTTTCGATTGAAATATGATACCTATTGTTATTATCAATTATTATAATTTAATATGTTTAATGCCGCCGACACGTGGATAAATATCTCTCATCTGTTTTTCTGTGTTATTATAAATTATCAATAAAATTGAAATTATAACTAAGCGTTTAAAGGGTACAACATACTGATTAAAATTAACCAATCAGGAGCAGCATTTTCGATTTCTTTTAAAAAAAATATTATTTATTATTTTATTAATAACCTGCAGTTTTAAACTCATATTTTGTTAGACTTGAACATATTAGGTTGTTGATTTTTAAAATCACGAGGACCAATTTGAATGGGTACCATTACATTAGTCTGACATTTCGTTCTCGTAATAAATTTGAAGTTTACTTGAACGAATAAACGTCAATGAACTGCTGTCGCGATGAAAGTTTGCAAGAAGGTTTGAAGTTTTGCCACTATTAACGTAAAACTACACAAAAAGTATTACAAATAATTATCATAAAAGGGCAAAGGATCATGTATAAAAGTCTTCTACAAAGTCAACTTCATGTCACTCTATTTGATAAAACAGTTTTGTTCTCTACCTATCGTCTATTTATTATTTTTACGACCATTATAACATAATATACATACAGAAAATATACTACGGAATACAGATTAACGATTATGGCCATTATAAACCAGCCCTTTCAGTTGACAGTAAAACGAGCGAGCAATTATGCAACGCAATCTATATAAAAAATGAGGTGTAGCCACCACACGACTTTCTTATACGTGTGTGCGTTTCAAATTATACAAACGTTGTTCTAAATTAAGATTTAAATACTTTTATCTTCTGAAAAAATAAACAAAATCCTACTGTACTACTTCTATTCTCTTAATAAATCTCTATAGAAATCATACTTAGCGAAATATTCGAAAGAAAGTGATACTCGCTAAGTGTAAAAGTGTTACTTCTGGTCTGAATTTTGAAATTTCTTTTGTACAAAAAATATTTCAAATATAGCTTTAAATATATTTGTGCTCTTGATAAATATATGTAGAATGCATAATTTACGAGATGTTTGCAAAACTCGCTATTCGATAAGAGTAAAAGTGTTACTTCCGGTCCGAATTTTGAAATTTTTTTTATACAAATGATATTGAAAATTAAGTTCTAAATACTTTTATACTCGTAATGTACGCGTCTCAAAAGCATGACTTGCGAAATATTTGCAAAAAACTGTTTTTCGATAAGAGTAAAAGACCTACTTCCGGTAGGAGTTTCAAAAAACTTTCGTAATCAAATTTTTCTCAAATTTAATTCTGAGTATACATGAATTCTTTATAAATTTGTTTAAACTTAGTAGTTGACGAAATATTGGCGAAATTACATTTTTTCACTGAAGTAAACTTCTACTTCCGGTCTGCCGAATTTACTGAGAATCTAATCAGATCTCAAGAGGGAAATTACACACGTAAATACAAAATTTGTAATTGATTACTACAGCGGTTTGACCGCTATCGTGGTCACACACAGACAGGCAGACAGACTGATGAAACCGCCGCCTCGAATTGTGCATTGATTGTGGAATTTTTGAGCATCTGCTATAAATATGTTCATTTTATTTATTTAAGATTTTGCATTAATCTAATGAATATTATTTTTTATTTTCCAATATGTTGTAGTAACTTGTTATTATTAATAATTAAAGCTGACAGCAACTTAAATTCTTTTTTTTTTCGTTTAAATTTAGAATCTATTAATAATAAGGGTTAATAAGTTATAAAATACTAAGTGTGGATAGGGAAAACATGGTATCATTAAAAAGCTTATAAAAAATACTGTACTTTAGAAGAAAAATATGCAGGGTTTTCTATTTAAAAAAAAAAGCGTAAATGTTAATTTTGCGTTTGTTATTCCCGCAAATTCATTTCTTTAAAAATAAATAAATTGATTATAGATTATTAAACTTGACGAAAGTGGAAAATTTCTTGCCTATACAGATCTCCAAAATTCTTTCAGTTTTCGTCTCGGAGTCTCCACAAAGTTGGACATGTTGAGACACAAAATTGCGAATAAAGCTACAACGGTAAGAGATACCCCTACACATGTTTATATCCATGTCCTTCTTTTTAAGAGTAGCATCTAAATATGCCAAAATATATGGGGTGTTCCATTTAAAAAAACACAAGTTTGTATCGTCACTCACTTACGCAACACTCTGTATAGTTGAAAATAACCTCGCATGGTCTGGACAGCCTGTATATTATATAATACATAATCTAGTTACATTATAAGTGCCAAAGTTATTTTAACGGTCGTGTATATAAAGCTAGCTAGACTGGATTCGAGACTCCTATAATGTAGTTTAATGTCTGTCTTGCATGAATAGAGAGGGCTGATATAAGAAATTCCACGACGAGGCCGCCTTTAATATGAGTTTCTTTGTAAGAAAAATAAGACTGGACGGAAGAAAGAACGAAAAAAACTACCTGCCTTCCTGTAGTTTGTTGTATATACAAATTCTGTATGTGGTACAGAAATAATACAGCTACTTATGTACATACATAAAATGAACGACATAAGTATCTGGTTTTAAATTTAGATGGTATTTATAAGTAACGCATACTTTTAAGGCATTTTATTTCATGCTTTGTATAAAACGTCAGGTAAACATTAAACGTTTAAAACAGTACATACACATTTAATGCTTGTAAAGAGTAAATATTTGACATTCCATTTCAAAACCGGATGTCAAATATAATGCATTTCCTTACAAAAAAAAAAGTCCCAATAAAGTTTAGAATTTCAACAGAACTGAAAAGAATGGTGGAGGGGAAAAGAATGTCTACGGCTGTCTTACCATGAAATATTCACGTTTTCATGTAGGAATGTAATTATTTTCAAAATCTAATTATTATTTTTATATATAAAAAAAAATGATTCATACTTTAAAACAGGATGATGACAAATTCCTCTATAACAAAACCGCTAACCATTTCTCATGGAAGTTTATTTGATACAGGATGAGTTAAAACATTCTTTGATAAAACAGTCGTCTTGATACAAAACATTTTAATTTAAAAAAACGGAATGGACCAAGCAAAAGAATTTACGAAGTTGCTTTTGCCATGAAATGACAAATTAATGATTACGCTGAGGAACAGAAAAAAAACTTTTCTTTGTCTCAGAAAGATATCATATATCCACATCACGCAAGGTTTCCGACAGACAGACATTTATAATTTTGACATTTTAATACTTTCTACATTCCTATCTTCACAATATTAACATTCTAAACCACTTAGAATGTAAGAAATGACGATTTTCTGCTCTAGTTCATATGTGGAGCATCCCTTTTGATGGTTCAACAATAATCACTGGCCAACAAGGTTTTTACCCTAAGTTAGTAACTAATGAAATTGAACAGCATATATAAAGTAAAAATGATTCGAAAAGCGGCAGTATTGGCTTAGGTCTGGTTACAGAGAAAATGCAGGTCGAGACTTGTTGCAGACGTGACTTGACTCGTTCCCTCAAGAATGTTCAAGTTTGCAGTGTTATGCTTTAATCTGGTTGGTTGATAGGAGTTAGGGAGGGGATAAGCAGATACATACTATATAAGAGATACATCTTTGACTGAAATACCACTAGCGCTAGCACAGCATAAAGCCGTGAATGAGAATTTTTAATAACGAAATTAAAAATTGAGATAATTTAGTTCCATCTTTAAAGACACAGTCATGCCTCGTTCGTATAGAAGTAATCCAAATAACTTTTGTTACGTATGTGGTAAATTTACCCCACTAGGCCAGAGTGAAAAGTTAAGTCTGAACATTTGCCGGGCCTATGAACTTTATTTCGATATGACCGTCAAAAATCAGGACAAACAGTGGGTTCCACATGTAATATGTACTACATGCAGCAGATATTTGCGAGATTGGTTATGTGGACAACGACATTCTTTACCGTTCGCCATTCCTATGCGATGGAAAGAACAAAAGAATCATCTTGAAGATTGCTATTTTTGCCTTAACAAAACTGCAGGACTTAACACCCGTAAGAAAAGAAAATATAATTATGTGGAAACTGAGTCAGCTCAGAAACCTCGACCCCACGATGAACAGCATCCTGTTCCACGACCGCCAATTCACAAAGAAAGCGAGGAGAGTACAATAGCTACCGATAGCGACACTAGCTTTGAAGGTAATGAAAAATCAAGTGACCCTGATTTTATTCCATCTACATCAAACTAACCACATTTAATTACTCAGTTTGAATTAAATGACTTGGTGCGGGATTTGAATTTATCAAAATCGCAAGCAGAACTTCTTGGGTCGCGACTACAGCAATGGAATCTCTTAGCAAAGGACACAAGAATAAGTATTTTTCGCAGCAGACATGAAAATATTGTTGATTTTTATAGTATGGCCGGTAATCTGGTCTACTGCAATAATATTTATAAACTTTCTGAAGCTTTTGGAATACATCATGATCCCAGTTCTTGGAGATTATTCATAGACTCATCAAAGACCAGCCTAAAAGCAGTTTTGTTGCATAATGGAAACCATTATCCTGCTATTCCGATAGGTTATGCTGTTTCTATGAAAGAAACTTACGAAAATCTGAAAATTTTATTAGAAAAGATAAAGTACAAAGACTATTCCTGGAATATTTGTGCAGATTTTATAGTAATTGCAATTATTTGGGGTATGCAATCTGGTTACACTAAATACTGTTGCTTCTTATGTCTTTGGGACAGTCGTGACAGGGAAAAACATTACCATAAGCAAGAGTGGCCACTACGACAACAGTTTATACCAGGAAAAGACAATGTACAACATCAGTCTCTAGTAGAAAAAGAAAAGATCATAATACCACCTCTCCACGTGAAACTTGGGCTCATGAACAATTTTGTAAAGGCAGTGGACCGCGAAGGTGACGGTTTTAGATACCTTCGTGAAAAGTTTCCAAAAATAACAGAAGGAAAACTGAAAGAAGGTATTTTTGTTGGACCTCAGATACGAGAAATAGTAAATGATGAAATCTTTGAAACCAAATTAACAGCGAAGGAAAAAACAGCTTGGCGCTCCATGGTACAAGTTTTCACGAATTTCTTGGGAAACAAAAAAGCTGACAACTATAAAACTTTAGTAATGGATATGATACAAGCATTTCACGCTGCTGGCTGTAATATGTCCCTTAAAGTGCACATTCTACATTCTCACTTGGATTTTTTTCCGGAAAATATGGGCGACGTTAGCGATGAACACGGTGAGCGCTTCCACCAAGACATCATGGGAATGGAAAAACGGTATCAGGGGAAATGGAATCCTATTATGTTAGCAGATTACTGTTGGACGTTAAGAAGAGATGCTGTAGATGTTGTTTATAAGAGACAGAGCAATATTACTTTACATTTCTAATTATAATAATTTGAAATATACATTAAATTATGATCTAATCTAAAAAACCTTTTCATTGTAATACAATAAAAAATCGAGCTAACTTTACGTTCTACCTTTTATTAAAATAAATGTTTATATGTTTTCTATTGAAATTCGTATAAATTATTTGATGGCAAAATCAAAAGTTGAAATTTGTTGGCCAGTGAATCGGCCAGTATATTAGGATTTCATTTGCCTTGATACATCTTTTCCATTGCTGAAATCTGATGAAAGTGTTCCCCATACTCATCGTCTACTTCGCCAAGATTTTTCAGAAAAAAATCTAAGTTCAAGTGTAGGAAGGACATTACAACCCAAATTTTTATAAGATGTTATAAGAACTTCGACAATATCACGGTAATTTTCCGCCTTTCAATTTCCTAAAAAACTGTGAGTTACATTTTTGAATGTTTGCTAAGCTGCTTTCTCCATTGGATTTAATAGTCCCCAAACTTTTCATTATGTATTAATGAGCGTATTTGTGGGTCATAAATAGTTCTTTAATTGTTGCATCACTAATTTTAAGAAACTTCGGTTTTAACTACATGAAACCAGTATTGTCCAAGGCTTTGACAAAATTCTTCATTTATCCTAGTTTCATATATAACGGAGGTAGATACAGATTTTTAGGATTACACAAGGCGTCCTGTTTCACATTTCTCTGTTCAGGAGTGAATGATTCACCTTTAGGTCATTCTTTTCGAAAGTAGTGTGTTTTTGTCCCTACTATCCTATTCACATAAAAAAAAACAAGAGTACTTAGTATAACCAAGCTGCAGATAAAAAATAAGTGCAATTCAAATCGCCACAAATATTCCATTCGTACACTGCATTTATATTTTCCAATATAAATTTTAAATTTTCATATAAGGGAACACAGGCACTGAATTGCCGTTATGCAGAAGCACAGCATTTAAACTAACTTTAGCGGAATCAATGAACAAGTGCCATTCTGTTATGTTCAATATCCAATATCTCCATAAGAGAAGAAATGTCATTACGAATCAGTAAGCCATTTCTTCATAAAAAATAGTCTTTATATTGAGAATGACGATTACGATATCTACATATCTTTGTATCTTTTGCAGAAGATTCCATCCTTTTACCCGGGAACCAAGCATTTCAGACTATCTTTTGGATAATTTTGAATCTCGTATCAGATCGTAAAGATCTTGAGTCAATAAATGAGGCTCAACTAAAGAGCTTTGTTCAAAGTTCTATCACCAAAATCTGATTCTTTTTCTTCTTTACTTCTATCAAAATCCTTCATCTAATATCACATGCTCTGGTATGAAATTCTAATATGGGAATGGTACGTGGGTTCCCTCCAAATCATACGGATAGCCAGAGGACGTAGAGTGTGCCATTTTTCTATACAGTGAGGAGCCTAGAACACGATAAACAACAGATATGTGGGGCCCAAAATACACCCAAAATAAAGTTCATAACACTTTTTCGTTAATGGAGTAAGGTTTCGCCCTTGTGATTTGAGCGTCACTTCACCACATACATAACAAAAGTTGTTAGGATGATTTAAACAAACTCTAAGTATTTTGTAACTAATTAACGACTAATTAAATGAAATAAATGTGTAAATTGTAATACAGAATAATTCAGACACACGATGCACTCTCAATGACGGGTTTAATGGACCACTGCTCTCTTGTAACTGACATCGATCTGATGAATCTCTGCTTTCACGTTTGTACATGTCTATACACGTCTGGACCTGCACAACAGGAGCTTTTATTTGATAGTGGACATATGGACGAAAAAACGTTTTAAAATATTTCGAAAAATTAAAATACCAAAAAACTCTGAGTGATAGAGAAATTCCGACTACATATTTGAAAACACGATAAAGGAATGAGGTGTGGTCACCACACGACTTTCTTATACATATGATCGTTTCAAATTTAAAAAAAGTTGTTCTAAATTAACTTTCATCTTCTTAAAAAAATAAACCTATAAGTATAATACTTCAGGTCCGAATTTTGAGATTCTTTTGTATACAAACATTATTCAAAATCCTATTCTAAGCGCTTCTCTTAATAAATATCTATAGAATGCATTCTTTGCGTAATATTTGCAAAAAAATGTTACTCAATAACAGCAAAAGTGTTGCTTCTGGTCCGAATTTTTGAAATTTATTTTATACAAAAATTATTCCAACAGTCCTAAATACTTTTGTACTCTTGATAAATCTATATAGAATGCATAATTTACGAGATATTTACAACAATTCGCTATTCAATAAGAGTAAAAGTCTTACTTCCGGTCTGAATTTTGAAATTTTTTTACACCAAAAGTATTAAAAATCAAGCTTGAAATATTTTTATACTCTTAATGTATCTGACCAGAAAACATTACTTGCGAGATATTCGCAAAAAAGAGTGTACTACTTCCGGAAGGAATTTGAAAAAACTTTTTTAATAAAATTTTTCTCAAATTCACTTTTGAGTACATTTGAATTCTTTATATTTATTTGTTTAAACTTAGTAGTCGACGAAATATTGGAAAAATTCGATTCCATCACTGTAAAGTAAACTACTACTTCCGGTCCGCCGATTTTACTGAAAATCTAATCAGATCTGAAGAGGTAAATATAAAATTTGGAATTGATAGCTATAGCCGTTTGACCGCTATCGTGGTCACACACAGGCACACTGACACACAGACACGTACACACACAGAGAGAGACATTTTTAAAAAACACTTTTTCGGTATCAGGGGACTTCAAAACGTGGACATCTGCAAAAATCTCGAGGTTGAACATTTTCATCATCACAATACTTCCTTATACTCGTATAAGAAAACTGATTAAGTACATAGCACACACTTTAAATTCTTACAATTAGAAATGACGAAATATTGCATTGTCTCTTATAAACAACTAAACACTGTCCCGCCTTAGCGTCCATTTCCGAACAAAAGTCCAAATCAGAATGCAATAATAAAAACTTCTATATACGCTCATTCCGTGTTGAGGGCTAAATACGCAGCTGTGTTGTGTAGATTAGTAAAAATCTTGTAATAGGATTTTTACTAATCTTAACTATTTTTACACTCTTGTTTGAAAAATTTAGAATTTCAGCATTTGCAGTAAATTTCTCGCTTGTTATTTAGTATGGGAATACAAACTAATCTCAAATTTGTCAAAATATTATATCGAAAAAAAGAAGGTTCTTCTTTGATATGATCTAGTTATTTAATAATTTGAAAACAAATACATTCTCATATGAACGAATATACTGCATTCTGAAACAAGCAGGCGCAGCCACAGGAGTTTCTCAATACCAATAGTCCGGAATAGCAGCGCCCATAGTATTATATCTTCTTTTGGTTCTTAAATGCAGCCTTTCCTAGTTACTTTAAAATATATGTTTTCTAATCATGTTTTCGTTATTTTTAATATCACCTAATATAATTCAAATTATAAATCAGACGCAATATTCATTTTTAGTCAACAAAACCATTCTGATGATTTTCCCTATAATGTCTGTCATCCTGATGGTCTTCCGTGTGTTGCTTCTACGTACAAGGATATTCTTCCTTATTTCTTGGCTACACCGTACTGATGATAACCAACGAGCTTGAAACATGTGTCTACAATTGTACAAAAGCGGAATTTTCAGTTGTTTTCTCTTGTAATACTATACTGATAGCTATTTAAAGCAATCACGTTGTTTGTCCATATATACCTATTATTATACTGGGGTGTCTCTAAAAGGTGCGGAAAAAACGCTACCACACATTTCTGAGGGCAAAATATGACGATCTAACCCAACTTACCTCAGTCCAAAAGTGGATGCTTTCGGAGATACAGAGTGTCAAAAGTTCAATTTGGTTTTAGTTTTTTATAAATAATTTCTGTAATAATTGGTATATTGTCACAATACTTGGGTAGGGGGGGTTTCGTGGGGTAAAAAATTTAAATCTGCTCTCATTTTCATTGCAAAATGTAGAGGGCGCCACCTGCGGCATATTGTATCCATTTAAAACGTAATAACTTTTTTGAGACACACTGTATTTAACTTTTAAATAAAAATTCTTATTCTTCAATGTTTTTTACCTAGAAAAGGTATACCTGGTAGGAGTTGATTGGAGCAGCCGTTTATGAGTAATCTGGATATAAAAAATTCATTCCGTATATGGACACATATGCTTCTGTAATTTGGGTGTTATTCTTGTGGCAATTCAATGCAATGGTGCATCCACTTTTGGACTGAGGTAAGTTGGGTTAGATCGCCCTCAGAAATGTGTGGTAGCGTTTTTTCCGCACCTTTTAGAGACACCCTGTATAAATATATCAAATATCTGTTAAACTTGTATATTCTATATATACAATAATTAATCAATACTCCTTTATAATAATAAGTTAGTGCATAATTATCAGGCGTTTTCTTTGTTAATAAAGTTTACAATATTTTATAAATATATTAATAAAAATATTCTTCAATTTTTATTTAGGTTATAAAAATGCGTGTTAATCATACCCATTCGTCATATTATGCTTTACCATGTCGAGAAAGAATGGAAAACAGCGCAGATATTTCGTGATCTCAACGAACTGTTTGGCGAAGAAAGAGTCAGCGAAAGTCGATGCAGGGAATGGATGCCCGTTCCAAGTATGGCTACACTAGCTTGGAAGATAAGCCAGGAAGAGGTCGTACATCGGATTTCGGCGACCAGGCACTTGGCAGCTATGGAAGAGGACGAAAGCTTGACACTCAAATGCTGGCCGAAAACTTCAATGTGAACCCTCTAGCCATCGTTCGTCATCTCAAAAAGCTCAGAATGGTATGGAACTTGGCTGGATGGGTCCCCTACGATCTCACCGACAACAATAAAGCCAAACGTGTCCGAATTTTCAATAATTTGCTGCAACGAAACGAGCAAGCTTCGTTTCTGAAGAAGCTTTTCACTGGGGATGAACCATGGTTTCTCTTCCTCAAAAGAAAGAAGGCCTGCGTTTCGCAAAGAATTTCACCAAAAGAAATAACGAAAAACGTGCACTGTAAGAAGGCAATCTGGAGTGTTCGGTGGGACAAAAACGGTCTCATCCATTGGGAAATCATCTTAAATGGGACTTGTTATGATGTGGCAGATTCCAGACAAAAACGGTAAGCGGCAATTCAACATCAACAGTGATGTCTACCTGGCACAACACGACTGCCTACACGATGCAATAGACCCACCCGCCATATGTCAGCGCCTATGAACTACCACGTCAATCGATCGCTGAAAAACTGGCAGGCGAATAAAGTTTATGCCGATTTCGTCAAAGCATGGACTGCCTCCAAGAACCGTGGCATCTTTGCCCGAGGAATCGACCGTCTTCCAAAAAAATGGGTAGCAGTTACTAAAGTTGATGGTGACAAATAAATAAACTGCAATTTTCAAAACTATATAATTCAAATTGGAGCAATCTCAAATTTCTGGTTCATCAGTGAATAATTTTAAATTAACAAGAACAAAGTCGAAGTAATTTCTTATGCTTAAAAGTGTTTTATAATGTGATACATGCTTATTAGAATGAGTTAGGAATATATATACATAATTTATTCACAAGCACTTTAAAGACAAATAAAACAAACATTATTATAGATTAAAAAATATAATCAATATTTGTAATTTAAAAGAGGCAAGTACCTCTAATCATTATTTTCTTAAACAATCGAACTTAATCAAAACAGTTTATTTAGTTTCAAAAGATAATTAACAATTCTATTATTATTATAAATTATGAAATAACCGTTATTATATTGTAGTAAATTCTCCATCTAATCTGTCCAATTATTTGTGATTAAGTTTAATTTATTTCGAACCAGTTTATAAATGATGTTAAAAACAATCTACTTTTAACTTGTTTTTCAATGTCTAATATGAATTTTATCTAGTCATATTATTTTATAATCAATGACATAACTGTTAAAAACATATAAACTTTATTGAGCTCTCTGAGGATCAGATTTCTAAAGCAATAAGCAAACTTCATGACAGTTACAGCACTTGCCATAATCAGGTTCCATCATTTCTCATCAAGGACTGTTCTCCTGCTTTTTTGTATCCGTTGGTCAGGATTTTCAACCTAGCATTGAAGAGCTCTTCCTTTCCAAGGATTTGGAAGTTCGCTCGCATTGTGCCAATATTCAAATCGCATGATTGCTCTGATATAAAAAATTACCGGCCAGTGGCGATATTGTCCAATTTCTCTAAGGTTTTTGAGCGGTGTCTCTACGCAGCAGTTTCTCCTGGCATCAATACATATCTTTCTCCGTCTCAGCATGGTTTCGTTGCAAGGCGTTCCACTGTCTCTAACCTGTGCCAATTTGTGCAAATTTTGTCTCAGGCTCTAAATTCTCGTGAACAAGTGGACGTCTTGTACACGGACCTTTCAAAAGTGTTTAATCGCATAGACCACTCCATCATTCCTTCCAAACTAAGCTCGTTCGGCTTCAGTGCGCGCCTGGTCTCGTTTTTCATGTCATACCTCTCTAACAGGCGCCAACTTGTGTTTTACAATGGTTTCGCCTCAGATGAATACATTGCTACCTCGGGTGTCCCCCAGGGGTCTATTCTGGGTCCATTAATTTTCAATGTTTTTATTAATGACATCACTGACGGCTTAATGTCCCAGAGTTTACTCTATGCTGGTGATCTAAAATTGTTTCGTGAGATCTCGACTTCGGATGATTGCAGTTCACTTCAGTTTGACCTTGAGAGTATAGCTCGCTGGTGCTCTTTGAACAACTTACCTCTTAATATTGGCAAGTGTAAGGCGATTACTTTCACTCGAGCTTCTTCTCCCTTGATTTTTGATTATAGCCTGAATCAGGTGCAGCTCGCTCGTGTTGATCTGATTAAGAACTTGGGTGTTATTTTTGATTCAAAGCTAACATTTGCTCAACATGTTGAGTATATCACTAGAAATGCCAGGAAAATGCTTGGTTTCATTGTTCGCAACTGTGGTACCTTTTCTAATATTGTAGCCTTGAAATCCCTTTACTACTCCCTTGTGAGATCGCGCTTGGAATATGCGTCGATCATCTGGAGCCCATACTATGCTACCTACAAGCGTGAATTGGAGTTGATTCAGCGGCGGTTTGCCAAGTTCTTATGGTTTCGTCTGTATGGTCACTATCCGGAACGTAGCACTGATCACGATATTCTTTTATCACGTATTACTTTGACCTCTCTTAATTTCAGACGAACTATCGCCAGTCTAATATTTCTAGTTAAGCTTTGCCGGAACTATATTGACTCTCCCGCATTACTATCGATGCTTAATTTTCGTATTCCGCATTTCGGTGTTCGGAACAGCA
This sequence comes from Amphimallon solstitiale, assembly GCA_963170755.1. Taxonomy (NCBI): domain Eukaryota; kingdom Metazoa; phylum Arthropoda; class Insecta; order Coleoptera; family Scarabaeidae; genus Amphimallon; species Amphimallon solstitiale. The sequence goes on from OY720684.1 coordinate 56,189,600, forward strand.
GCACCTTCTATTTACCGTTTGCACGCACAAATGCATTATTAAATTCCCCTGTTTACGTGATGTGTTCTCACTTTGATAGCATTTCGTCGCAGTGTGATTTGTTTCATTCTACTATTGGTGGAGTTAAGGGTGTTGCGGTGCGAACATTCAATAACTTTGCTTAGCACTGATTGTAGTCAGTCACTATTCTTTCTATTTTCATATTTTTATGTTTTTCATTTTTCAGCTACTTCTTCACTGTTTAATTTTTAAGCACTCATTATATATTTATCTTGCAAATTGTCCTGTAATTGGAATATGTATGTTCTGTTGGGCAATAAAGTGAATTATTATTATTATTAAACAATCTTTTCCAATAAGTTACAGTTTAGATAATATAATAATATAATGTCTGTAATTGCATTCAGTATAAGGATTTTTAAGTTTAAGAATTTCCACCCCTGCTTGAATTCCAATTATTTGTCTAATTTTACATTAGAATCCCATAAGGGCAGATTAAAGATTTTTTAGCAGTGATTAAAAAAATTATAGGCATAAACTATTCAACTTTAAACTAATATGATAGTCGAAGTTACAGGTTATTAATGCGATTTCAATATATTGGCAATATTATACAGTGTCCCCATAAAGTCTCGATCCATTTGATGAAAAACGTAGTGATATATCTGTTGCAGGTATTTAAAAATTTAACTTTTCAAGAGAGAATAGCCCTAGTGAGTGCCCGATTGCGAGGATTAACTTATGAAGAATGTCGCGAAGAGTTTATAAGGAAGTTTAGAACACCAGGTCCCACACGAGCCAATATTAGACGACTTCAATAAATTTCGACGTACAGGACTAAAACCTTAGAGCATGACTTATATGGAACCCAAAGATATATTTGGAAGACGTTGCGAAACCAGAAAAAAGGAGGTAGCAGAACATATACAAATACCAGCTATTAAAACTGAACAATGGCATGAATATTTTAGTCACCTATATAAAATTCAAGAGGATAGTTTGGAAAATATCGAACAAAGACATCATAACAAGACCCCGGTATATCTTACTAGAGAAATAATACAAGAATCCATAAAAAAGCTAAAATGACGAAAATCTTCGGGTCCGGATAGTATATATAATGAATTACTTAAGTACGGTGGCGATTGCTTGGAAGAGGCTCTGCATGAGCTGCTGTCGAACGTGCTGGCCACTAAAAAGGTACCGGAGGACTGGAAAAATAGTTACACGATTCCGTTACACAAAAAAGGGGAGAAGAAGACATAGGACAATTACCACGGAATTACTCTGTTGAATACAATCCTTAAATTGTTTACATCCGTAATTAGAAAGCTATTGCAAGAAACAATACAAATATCAGAGGAGCAACAGGGGTTCAGAAAGAATCGTAGTACAACAGATGCCATTTTCATCATACGCCAATTGGTAGAAAAATCAGTTCGAATATAACAACCCGCTATTTATGTGCTTCGTGGATTTCAGCAATGCTTTCGACCGTGTGAGACGAAACGACGTCTTAAAAATTTTACATGAATATAACTTACCACAAACCCTTGTAGAATTGGTCACTAATATTAACACTAACACGTCGACTAGAATCAGAACATCTGATGGAATTACGGAACCAATCAAAATAAACATTGGCATACGACAAGGGGATTCGTTGAGCCCCTTCTTATTCAATTTAATTTTTTGGAAAGACTTTTGCATCAATTCAACATTACCAGCAAAAAATATAATATGAACATCTCCAAAGACAAAACTAAGTGCATGGTAATATGTAAGCAGCCAGTTCATTGTAAACTAGAAATAGACGGATCCGTCGTTCAACAGGTGAGCTTCAGGTATCTTGGTGTCGAGGTAACGAGTCAAAGAGACCTGCGGGCGGAGGTTCAACAACAGGCAATGAAGGCGACACAAGTAACCGCGTATCTAAACACAATGGGCTGGCGGAACAAATACCTTACTAAGGAAAGTAAAGTACGAGTATACAAAGCAATGGTTCGCCCAGTATTAACATACTCCACGGAGACAAGAGCAGATACCAAGAAAACTAAACAAAAAATTAGAAAAGTAGAAATGAAGATTCTCAGAAAAATAGCGAATTTCACGTTACCAGATAGACAGACGAGTAAATCCATAAGAGAAGGATGCGGAGTGCAGGATGTGGTGAAGTGGAGTAAGCGAAGAAGGAAGGAATGGAATGACCATGTCGAGAGAATGCAAACCAACAGACTAGCATATATGCAAACATGAGAGATCAAAAGGAAAGAGACAACAAGGACGACCTCCCAAGAGATGGGGACAAGTTTGGTTTTCCTCATCCGCTGAATAGAAACAGGCCAGGCAAACAGGGGATGACCCTAGCTAAAAGAAGAAGAAGTAGAAGAAGAAGAAGACGTACAGGAAGCGTTAATGATGAGTTACGTTCAGGAAGACCATCCGTTTTTGCAAATGTAGTTCAGAATATTCAGGACGCCATTGACACCTTCGTCATCAACTCGACAGCTGAGTCGATAACTTGAAGTTCCAAAATCCACAGTTTGGAACATTTTACGTTTCACGTTAAAGTAACGTGCATAAAATATACAGATACTGCATCATCTGGACGCCGAAGATTATGCAGCTCGTTGGACAATGTGTTATGATTTGTTGAAAGCAGCAAACAGAGAAAATTTAATGCTGCACATTTTATTCAGCGATGAAACGACGTTTCACATTTGCGGTAAAGTAAATAAACATAACTGTCGAATATGGGCAGACGAAACACCCAATGCAGCATATGAATGGTAGAGAGATTCGCCAAAGGACCTAAACATATGGACCTTTTATGTTTTCCGTACAGACGGTTTGTGGTTACCTCGATATGTTGCAACAGTTTTTGGAGCCGCAATTAATCGAGGACGGCACTATTGACACCGTGATATTTCAGCAAGATAGGGCACCGCCTCATTTTGCACGAATCGTCTGCGATTACTTAGATGGCATCTTTGTAAGGAGATGGATCGGCAGGAGATCGCCACTACTTCCCTTGATTTCTTCGCGTGGGGTTTTATAAAATCTCGGGTTTATAAAACACCGGTTCGAGACCTTCAGGACTTACGGAACCACATTATAGCAGCGGTAGAAGAAATTACACCAGATATGCTGCAGAACGTTTTTCGGTTGTGGAGCGTTGGGAAAAGTGCTTCAAAATGGAAGGCGGTCATGTCGAGGTTTCAAGTTGCCGATTTAATAACATAAAAATGTCTAAATCGCAGTACGTAAGTCAATTATAGACCTCCATTAGTTAAATTCTTTCTTTATATTACTTTCTTATACGTAGTATAAGGAAGTATTGTGATGATGAAAATTTTCGACCTCGAGATTTTTGCAGATGTCCACGTTTTGAAGTCCCCTGATACCAAAAAAGTGGTTTTTAAAAAATTTCTGTGTCTGTCTGACACTGTGTGTCTGTGTGTGACCACGATAGCGGTCAAATCGCTATAGCTATCTATTCCAAATTTTGCATTTAGTAGTATAATCTCCCCCTTGAGAACTGATTAGATTTTCAGCAAATCGGCAGACCGGAAGTAGTAGTTTACTTCAGTGAAAAAATCGAATTTTACCAATATTTTGTCAACTACTAAGTTTAGACAAATTTATCAAGAATTCATATGTACTTAAAATTGAAATTGTGAATAATTTTATTAAAAAAGTTTTTCGAAATTCCTACCGGAAGTAGGTCTTTTACTCTTATCGAAAATCAGTTTTTTGCAAATACTTTGCAAGTCATGCTTTTTAGACAGGTACGTTACGAGTATAAAAGTATTTAGAACATAATTTTCAATACCTTTTGTATAATAAAAAATCAAAATTCGGACCGGAACTAACACTTTTACTCTTACCGAATAACGATTTTTTGCAAATATGTCGTAAATTATGCATTCTATATATATTTATGAAGAGTACCAAAGTATTTAGAGTTAGATTTGGAATATTTTTTGTATAAATGAAATTTCAAAATTCGAACCGGAAGTAACACTTTCAGACGTATAAGGAAGTCGTGTGGTGGCCACACCTCATTTTTTACATTTCAATAATTAACTTTTGTAGATGTGATGATTCATAAACATTTTAGTGTTATATTAAGCAGTACTTAGATATGCAAATATGAGTTTTATGTTTTATGACAGTCCTATGTATTTTACTTTTTTATAAAATTACTGCACCCTCTGTTACGATTTTCGAAGTTAGAATAAGTGACACTAAATTTGTTTTGCCTGTGTTTCCGTTGTACTTTCTTTATATTTATTCCGTTAATATAGCTGTTTCCGTTGATTTCCTATTAAATGTTGTAAAGGTGAATTTGAACGTATACTTAGACGTTTCCTTACAATAGCTTATAATTATATTATTTAGAGATTTGCACTCGAAAGAAAATGGAACTTCCTTTACGATTTTCAATGCTGGAATATTTTAAATACATACATATCTGGTGATATAAATTCTCCATGTATTCAGGAAGGAGAACAAGTATTCACTGCCAATCACATTATTTTATATGGTATTACAAAAAAGAAGAGCATAATATTGATATATGTCGTTTGTGCTTAAAAGCAAGTGCTTTACAAGCCAATCCATATGTTATTAAAGGGTCGCTTAATATAAATAAGGAATAAGATAGTATGTAACAAAAATGCATTCCAGGTAATAGTGATCAATGTAAGCATAATATCAGCTACCTTAATTTTATGTAATGAGTATGTAAACGTATTTTGATTTCTTTATTGAGCTATTCTGGTTCACTGCTTTATTTATCGAGTTTATATAGATAAACTAGATATCGTGTGCCAATGGTCAACTCAAGAACAGAGAAACCTATAACCTGTTACATACTTTGTTATTTATTGTTCATATGATAAAGGAAGTAGTAGTTACTTCAGTAAAAAAATCAACATTTACCAATATTTCGTCAATTACTAAGTTTAAACAAATTTATAATGAATTCAAAAGTACTCAAAAGTGAATTTGAAAAAATTTTTATTGAAAAAGTTTTTCGACACTCCTATCATAAACAGGTCTTGTACTCCTATCAAAAATTAGTTTTTTGAAAGTATCTCACAAGTCATGCTTTCTAGGCAGATACATTATGAGTATACAAGTATTTAAAGATTGATTTTTAATACTTTTTGTACGGAAACATTTTCATAATTCGGACCGGACGTACCACTTTTGCTCTTACCAAATAGCGATTTTTTCCAAATATCTCGTAAATTATGCATTCCATATATTTTTATCAAGAGTATGAAAGTACGAGTATTTAGAGCAACATTTGTAATAATTTTTGTATATAAGAAATTTCAAAATTGGGATGGGTAGTAACACTTTTACTCTTATCGAGTGGCACTCTTTGCAAATATCTCGCAAAGTATGCCATCTATAGAGATTTATTTACAGTAGGATTTTGAATAATTTCAAATTCTCAAAATTCCGACCTGAAGTAACGTAAGTTTACTCACAGATTTATTTTTTTCAGAAGACGAAAAGTTTTAAACTTAATTTAAAGCAACTTTGTATAATTTGAAACGCACATACGGATAAGACAGTCGTGTGGTGGCCAGACCTCATCTTTTTATACAAATTTCACTTTCAACAAAGGTGTATTGAACGGTCAAATGTATTTGCCTTGGTATATCATGGCTTAGGTGAGATGGCTAATAATATTTCGGCTTTGTTTAAATTATATAACCAGGCGAATACAGTGTTACATATATGTATGAGCTATTTAGGTAATACCTATAAAATTCATAAATTAAGCTTCAGCTTTAATATATTTCATAAACTAAATCTATGCCAAAAATAAGAAAATTGTGCGGATGTTTATCTTTACTTATTATTTTAATATAAATTTCACTTTCAACAAATGCGTAAGGCGCAGTCGACTGTATTTGCCTTAGTATAATCATGCCTTATATGAGATGGTTAATAATACTTGGGCTTTGTATAATTTATATATGCAAGACAAGACAAGTTTGACTGAGATAAAGATAATAATTTACTACTTTTGTCTAAACACAAACATTATGATAGTGTAATCGGTACTTCTACAAATAAATATCGCTTTATTTTTAATATAAAATAAAATAATGAGGTGTGGCCAACATACGACATTCTTATACGTATGAGTGTTTCAAAGTATACAACAGTTGTTCTAAATTAAGTTCTAAATACTTTTATCTCCTTAAAAAAATAAACCTTTGAGTAAGTGTGTTACCTCAAGTCTAAATTATAAGCGTTTTTGTATACAAAATTTATTCAAAATCCTATTCTAATACTTCTATTCTCTTAATAAATCTCTACAGAATGCATACTTTGGGAGATATTCGACAAAAGTGCTACTCGCTAAGAGTAACTTGTTACTTACGGTCCGAATTTTGAAATTTCATTTATACAAAAAAATATTCCAGATTCAGCTGTAAATACTTTATATCTTCTTAAATATTTATAGAATGCAAAATTTACAACATATTTGCAAAAAATCACTATTCGATAGGAGCAAAAGTATTACTTCCGGTCCGAATTTTTAAATTTTCTTTATACAAGGTAACTGAAAAACTGATTTTCGATGAGAGTGAAAGAGCTAATTCCGGTAGAAATTACGACAAACTTTTTAATAAAATTCTTCTCAAACATACTTTTGAGTACTTTTCAGTTCTTTATAAATTTGTTTAAACTTAGTAGTTGACGAAATATTAGTAAAATTCGATTTTTTCATTAACGTAAACTACTATTGCCGGTCTGCCGATTTTACTGAAAGTCTAATCAGATCTCAAGAGGGAGATTATACTCGTAAATATAAAGTTTGGAATTGATAGCTATAGCCGTTTGATCGCTATCATTGTCAGAGAGAGAGAGAGAAATTTTAAAATAATGAGGTGTGGACATCACACGACACTCTTGTACGTACGAGCGTATCAGATTAAACACAAGTCGTTCTAAATTGTTTTAAATACTTTTATCTTAGAAAAATAAACCTGCAAGTAAGGTGTTACTTCAGGTCCAAATTTTAAGAATTTTTTTATGCAAAAATTATTCAAAATCGTATTCTAAGTACTTCTATTCCCTTAATAAATCTCTATAGAATGCATACTTTGCATGATATTCGAAAAAAAGTGCTACTCGCTAAGAGTAAAAGTGTTACTTCCGGTCTGAATTTTGAAGTGTCATTTATACAAAAAATATTCTGAATCCAACTCTAAATACTTTTGTACTCTTGATAAATATATATAGAAAGCATAACTTACTACATATTTGCAAAACATCGCTATCTGTTAAAAGTAAAAGTGGAACTTCCTGTGCGAATTTTAGATTTTTTTTTACAAAATTTATTGAAAATTAAGTTGTAAACACTTTTATACTGGTAATGTACCTGCCTAGTAAGCATGACTTGCGAAATACTCGCAAAAAACGGATTTTCGATAAGAGTAAAAAACATTTTAATAAAATTCTTCTCAAATTTAATTTTGATTACGTATGAATTCTTTATAATTTTTTTAAACTTAGTAGTTGACGAAATATTAGCAAAATTCGATTTTCACTGGAGTAAACTACTATTTCCGGTCTGCCGATTTAACTCAAAATCTAATCAGATCTCAAGAGGGAGATTATACTCGTAAATACCAAATTTGGAATTGATGGCTATAGCTGTTTGACCGCTATCGTGGTCATACATATACACATACACATTGACAGACAGACAGACAGAGAGAGAGACATTTTTTAAAAACCTCTTTTTCGGTATTCAGGGACTTCAAAACGTAGACCTCTACAAAAATCTGGAGGTTGAAAATTTTCGGCACCACAATACTTCTTTATACTACGCATGTGAAAGTAAAAGAGCAACACATTATGTAACTATTATTAATAACTAAAGGGCGGAATATATGCACGTCAATTCAGTTAAAATATGCGCATATATATGCATCGTTTTTCTCTGAAATATGCAACAATATGCATTTATTTGTCAAAATATGCAATTATATGCCTTGAATATAACATGGAAAAATGGAAATAAAGAAACGCCGACTCTTACAAAAATTATTTATTTTAAGTAAAATTAAAAGAAAAACATAATAGGTACAATTTTCAACCTGAAATAGTATAAAATGCATTTATAACGATATATTTTTCAAAATTTTCCAATAAAAATGTTTGCCTTCTGTCTGTAAAAATATGTTTGTACAAAGAAAAAGTTCTTTCAACATCTACCGATGTGATCTGGCAATATTTTAATTTGGGTAGTAAGTTATAAGGCCAAGGTATTACTTCGTTGGATGGTTTACTATCAAAAATATTTTTGACTTCCATTAAATACTTAAAGCCTTCATTCTTTCCCACAATAACTTCGAGTTTCCTTCTTACTTGATTTCCTACATCACCGGGAACTTTTTTGCATTTGTCGGAAAAAGTTTCAACAATATTAATTGATTCTCTTAAACTTATATTCCTACTTTCTAACGAAGTTATTATATCTGGTACAAAACTAATATTAACCTTAATAAAAACAAGTTCCTTAGCTAAATTTACATTTTTGAATAATGCTTGACTTTGCACTACACACTGCGAATTGTCTTCTAAATCTAAAACTATGTCTTTAATGGCTTCAAAATGGTCTGCGTAGAATATCGCGGCCTTAATCCATGTTCCCCATCGAGTAATTACGGGCTCTGGAGGTAAACAAACTCCTGGCAATTTCTCTCTATAGATCTGCACTCTTAGAGGTGCTTTCAAAAACACTTTCTTTACATTTGAAATTAATTTGTTCACCAAGGGATATGCTGTTCTAATAATTTCTGCAACTCTGTTTATCCCGTGTAAAAGACAAGCGACATGTACCATATTGGGATAAAATATTTTTAAGTTTTGGCCTACTTTAACCATATACGGCGCTGCGTCAGACAAAAACACTAAAAACTTTTCTACTGGAACTGGATTTGGTAAAAAAAAATTTGATAGAGACTGCTGAATAAATCGAGTTACGGTCTCATTATTTGTTTTGTCTAACTGTTTAGAAGATATTAAATATGGTTTCCCTGGCTCATTTTCTTGAAGCCCTCCAATCATAAGATGTGCGATATATCGACCACATGAGTCTGTGCTTTCATCAACAATAATATAAAAATGTTCATCGCCCAGTGTAACTTTAATTTCTCCCATTACGGTTTCGTATACTGTTTGCACAATCTTCTTTCTAAGTGTGGATTCGTCAGGGATGTTTTGATTACAATATTTTTGCAAAAAATCTCTGAATTGTGTATTTTGCAGTTTCTTCAAAGGTATATTTGCTGCGACTAAAGCTTTGCATAAGTCTTGATGAAACACCTCCTTTTCACTCTTTGGTTTGACATTTTGAAATGCGGTTTGCACACACTGCTGAACAGGCACTGATTTATTTTTCTGCAACTTAGCTTTATGCATAGCTGTTTTCAAGTGTTAATCAATTTGGAACTTCTTTTCACAAACAATGATTTTGGCACAAACTTTGCAAAACACTTTATCCCCACTAAACTCCAACTCAGGAAAATTTTTAATCCACGAAGCGGCTTTCGGCATTTTAGGCGTTTGAAATAAAATATTTTCGAAATCACTCTTTTCACACTGGAATCTATCGACAAACTAAACTATACAATATAAATATAAAAGAATAGACCACATCTGCTCTCCATTAGGCAAGCTGATTACTTGGAAATTCCTAAACACCCAATAAATGCCGGCAATAAACCATATAATAATAAAAACTATCCAATATAAATATAAAAGAATAGACCACATCTGCTCTCCATTAGGCAAGCTGATTACTTGGAAATTCCTAAACACCCAATAAATGCCGGCAATAAACCATATAATAATAAAAACTATACAATATAAATATAAAAGAATAGACCACATCTGCTCTCCATTAGGCAAGCTGATTACTTGGAAATTCCTAAACAGGGTCGCACTTAATCTTTTCATAAAACGAAAAACATAAAAATATGCACACAAATTTTATTTTTGCCGAAATATGCAATTTTTTGTGAAATTTGTTAAAATATGCAAAATATGCAAATATATGCACTTTGCATATATTCCGCCCTTTATTAATAACCTTGTCTTTATATTATGTTGCAATGTCTTTATTTTTACATTATGGGCATAACAGATAATTACATTTTTTTAGAACAACTTCACACCTCTTGTGTACTGTTCTCAGCTTTGCTAAACTTGTATTCCTTTCTACACATCAATTACCATCTGGAATCTCAATAGATCAGCTATCACTTCTTTCGGTATTCGTGGATAGGAATATTTCAAAACAATTCGATATAAAACTTCTTTGAAATTAAGGGAAATAACAGGTAGGTTCTCTTCTTTATTGACTTCTTATATGGTTTTTGAAATAGGTGTTTTCTGTTTTATGTTTTAAAACAGCTTCAGTAGGTTACAGGCCACTTCACATCCATATACTTGGATTTTCTTCAGATAGAGGTTCAAAGTTTACATGCATAATATTGAATTTCTACACTTTTGTACATATCAAGGTATTTATGCACTATCTGTTTTCTATATTTATTCTTGAAAAAGATTTAAATTCAAAAGCGCACTTTTTCGTACCTTTCTTATGTATATAAGGTTATTCTAAAGTAAGTTCCCAGTTTGAAATGGCCGTAAGGTTGGCAAATTTTAAATATGTATAAAAATAAAAGCATTAATTTGTTCATAAAGAAACGGGATTTTTAACAAGAGAACCTAGAAAGAAGTTCAATATGATAACCAAGGTAAGTATTAGTCGTTCTTCTATGTTATAATAGAGACTTCTTTTACGATATCAATTTTGTTTCTATACTTACTGTATCAATTTTATTTGTCATACACAAGGCTTTTGTCTTTACGAGTTCGTATTGGCTTCAGTCAGTGTTATTATGAGTGCAATAGACAATATCAACGCATTGAGAAAATTTCGTACGTTCCATGGTTTGAGTAATGGAGCCTGTTCTGTAAAATCATTTCGTAAACTTGTGAGCAAATTGAAGCAACTGCTTCAGTTACTGCTGAAAAACGATTGGGTAGACCGGAATGAGTTAATAACGCCGTGAATGCAGCTGTAGTTTTACAAGAAGTGAGGGAAGTTCGTGAAAATTCGGAATATAATGTTTGTAGTGTTAATAAAGTTGCAAAGCGTTTGCAAACGAGTTACTCTACAGTGTGGGGAATTATGAGAAGACAGATTCGGCTCTATCCTTATAAAATAAAAATGTTACTTGAACTCTAAGAACGAGAGAAGTTGATTCGTGTAACTTTCGTTTAACAAATATTATCAAAAATTCAAAATAACAGTGAATGGTTGGACAAAATCTTGTGGACAGATGAGGCACATTTTGAGTTAAATGGAGATGTAACCACACAATTGCAGGATACGGTCGAATAGTAATCTAAATACGATTGTTAATCAGGATTACATGATGTCAAGATTACTGTCTGGTGTGGTTTCATGTGTAATTTTATAATAGGACCATATTTCTATAAAGAAATGGAAAATGGACAAATGCAACCAATAACAGTAAACGGACAGCGACATTTTCGAATGTCGAACATTATTTATATGCAACACGAAGCTTCACCTTACATACACAATACCGTAAAGACACTATTAAGTAACACATTTGGTGATCGAGTAATTAGTAGGCATTTTTCAAACAGTTGATCTGCTAGGTCACTAGATATAAAACCGGCTGACTACTGGTTATGGCGTTACCTCAGAGAAAGGATATTTCTTAAAAGACCGACTACTCGTGAGGAATGCCGTTTGAATCATAGAAGAATGACTAATACTTATTGAACACCCCCGTCATATTTAACTTTTTCCTATGCCTTCTTGTTACAATAAAATCCCGTTCCTTCATGAGGAAATTAGTGCTTTTATTTTTGTACATATTGAAAATTTGCCAACCTTATGACCATTTCAAACTGGGAACTTTAGAATAACTATATATATAAAAATATTTCTCCCTTGATATACTTTCTTTTCTGTCCACCAATAATACAGTATTTATTTCTTGCATAATGGATTTAAAAATTAAATGCAAATATTGTAATATTGATTGCCGACTGTTAAGTGATGTCCATAAACATTTTGATTTTTATAAGATTTCTCTATTGTATAGCCATTGTCTTTCTATATTAACGTTTATTTTTTTTTAATTCTTGTTAAATTATATTAAAATACTTATCCTAAATACAATAATATACAAACTTAATACTAAATAAGAATTTTTCGTCAACATTTAATTATAACATTGTTTATTTTTGTTTTTGAATTCAATTTAATCATTTTAACGATGTTCATTTCTCATACACACAAGACTCTCCTCCCCCTTACACACTTCTCTGCTTGATTCTATTTAAAACTTTATATAAATGTTTAGACACTGTTATTTTATTACATATTTATCTCTAAATTTGTTTGTATATGAATATTTTAATATTATCTGATGATGACAACATTATCAGACCAAGTGTGATGGTTCATATGTGTCTGCTAAGTTCTTAATCATGTTCGCTTTAAACCCAAGATTAAGTTACAAATGTGTCGTATATATATATTTTTTTAGAGTATTTATCCGATATGTTTTAAATACGTAAGTGTATACATCCATAAGTATATATACGAGGTAGCGCCATAAATTCTCGGCCTGACATGCTTATACAGGTTCAAACGTGTTCAAACTCCGTCACATCATGCATGCACGTACGCGATTTGTACACTATAAATATGATGGTGCGAAGCCTAGTAGTTTTTAGTAACCAGCCAACCAACGAGACTAGTGCACGAAAATGTCTGAAGTAACGAAAATTGAGTACCGCGCGGTCATTAAGCAAGCAATAAATTGAGATATACACACCGTGTACTCAAACAAAAGATTGGTCAAAAATAGATATAGAAACATTTAATGACAATATTATATTTCCATTAACTAATTTTGCAGTGAAATATCAGCCAGTACACGTCTAAATCAATTGCGCCAAGTGCAAACTTAAAATGCCTGCGAAATTCGAAGAATGCTGCTAGGCTTTTCAATTTTTATCGATAGTTATTAAATATTATTAAAAATAATATAATAAAAAAAACCTTGTTCAATATATTATTTTATTTTAATATTATCATCTATTAATATCGAAATCCCACATATTCACAAGTACTAACCGCACTCAAGAAAGACGTGAAAAAATGAGGTGTGGGCATCACACATCTTTCTTATACGTATGTGCGTTCCGAAATATGTATACAGAAGTTGTTAACTTTAAATTGTGTATTCCTTAATAAAATAAACCTGAGTAAATGTGTTACTTCCGGTCCAAATTCTGAAAATTTTTTATATAGAAATTATACCAAATCCAGCTCAAATTATTTTTATTTTCTTAATAAATCTCTATAGAAACATTATTTGAGAAATATTTGCAAAAAACTGCTATTCGATAAGAGTAAAAGTATAACTTCCGGTCTTAATTTTGGAATTCTTTATATATAAAAGTTGTTCAAACTCGAACTCTAAATACTTTTGGGCTCATAGATCTGTATAGAATGCAAAATTTGCGAGATACTTGCAAAAAACTGCTTTTTGGTAAGAGTAGAAATATTACTTCCGGTTTTAAAATTTCATTTAAACAAATATTTTTCCAAATCGAACTCTAATTACTTTCGTACTTATTATAAATCTGTATAAAGTGCTTAATTCGCAAAAAACTGCTATTCGATAAGTGTAAAAGTGCTAGATGCGGTCCGAATTTTGAATTTTTTTTATATACCAAAATTGTTCCAACACGAGGTCTAAATACGTTTCTGTTTCAGATAAATCTGTATAGAATGCATAATTTGCGAGATATTTGCAAAAAAACAGTTTTTCCATAAGACAAAATGATCTACTTCTAGGAATTTCGAAAAACTTTTTTCATAAAATCTTCCTAAAATTCTCTTTTTAATACATTTGTATTCTTTAAAAATTTGTCTAAACTTAGCAATTGACGATATATTTGTAAATTTTGATTTTTTTACTGAAGTAAAGTACTACTTCCGGTCTACCAATTTTATTGAAAACCTAATCAAATCTCAAGAGGAAGATTATACTTATAAAGTTTGGTATTGGCCGTTTGATCGCTATCGTGGTCACACACACTGACACACACACACGCTGACACACTCTTTTTTCTTTATATTATTCATAATAATATAAGGAAAAAAATTCTTGTTCAATATATTATTTTAATTTAATATTATCATCAGTATTAATATCGAAACACAGATATTTCACAATTAAGCATTTTACCGAAAAATATATCTTTGTTGTTTGATAATACAATATATTTGAGACTAAAGGTGTTTTCCTCTAATATATGTTGCTTCCGTTGGTTTCCAGTAGTAAATCGAAAAAAAAAGACATTTAAAATGTTTTAAAAATGTGTTTTGAACATGTGTAAGAATAGCTGCTTTAGAGAAAATGTTTTAACAAACGATCCTCTCTATTGTAATTTTTTAGGTAAGCATTACCCAGATAACAGCACTATGGGCAATTTTCAAATGTGTAAAGTACATTCATTTTTTCATTTTACATTAAACTTAATACAAATTGTAATAACTATAGTTACAGTTCATATTAAATTTAGTGTTAATTAAATCTCATTTGCAACATTAACACTGGCTCTACATAATTTTAAGCTAAAATCCTAAATATTTGTATGGATTTCTTCGTATGAATAGATTTATCAATGAAGTATATTCAAACTCTTATTTAATATGCACAGCAATATCAATAATTATGTCATATAAGTAAATATGTGTCTGATTTCTAGAACATACATTTTTTGGAGAAACAATCTAAATTATATTAATATTTCATCGTAATCTTTATAAAAGAACAAAATCTATTTTATTATATTTTATTTATAAAAAGTAGAAATTGAAATGTAGTAAGGTATTGAAATAAAAAGAAAATATTGGTTACATAGTTAGAATATCATTGTTTAGGTAAATTAACAAATATATATGTCAAAAGAATAAAACGCTCATTATTTACGTATTTGTAATGAAAAATAAAACACAGCAAATAATAATAAAGTAATAATAATGACTGCTACAGAATTATATTAATGTCAACAAAATGTCAATTTTGACATTTGATGTAAAACACGTCAAACATACGTTGATTATTATGTTATTACCGCTGTGTGACGTATTCTAGTTAAGTAAGTTTTGTAGCTTGGTTGTTTAGTCGTTATAGCTAACAATGTCACGTAGCCTCTGGTCTACCCTGGTGCCTCCTGTCCTTGGTTATTTTTACTCAATTTGAAAGCGAAAGTGGGACATCAATAATCAGGGGATCTAACTATACTGTCGCTTCTCATTCAACGTTATTCTGTGATACTAGATTGCAGATTAGTACTGGATGAACCCCCCTACTAACTCTGGAGGACTTCGAAACTTCGTCTAATTTCAAAGATTTGATTTAAGCAATTAGAGACTAGTCTCCATCAACAACTTTGCGAAGTCTTTGAAATAGTGATTTATTCACATGTTTATCCTAGCATTAAAATTCTGTATGATTATCCGATATGGTCATATGGAAAACAGATCGAGCCAAGCACCTTTACTCTTTCAAACTTGAGGTAATTTATTACTGACATGTCGAAGGTATTTGACAGCATTGACCATGAAAACCTGATGAAGAAGTTTAACCTTCTTGGCTCCAGTACTGCACTCACTTCATCTTTTACATCATATTTAAAAAATATGATAACAGTATCTATTCTATAGCGGATACAAGTCTTTCATTTTATTTATAATAATGTAAGTTTATACTAAAAGCATTGATGAAAAAATAATCATTAAGAAGTTTGCTAGAATTTGATAGATGTAATAGTAATTATTACATTGGATTACATTTTGAATTATATAATTATAATTGCTCTAACGATATGTTTTTAAATTAAAATTAGAATTACATTACAACTGAATTAGAATTTCTAACGATCCTGCTTACATAACCTGTATTCTAATCTATTTACGTGATATAGAAAATATTTCTTACACAAACGAATATGTCTTAAATCTTTAATTTAGTTACAAAATTACTACATAGTACATATACTTTTGCTAGTAATTGTATACGTATGATTAATAAAGATGTTAAATTTCACTTTATTGAATCACGCCAATTCCTTGCATAAATTTTGCATTGTGCTAATGTTTTAATGACGCATTTCTCCCCACTAACATCAGAAATCATAATTATCACATGACTGATACATCTATTATTTCTAAGTTGTAATAATGTATACATATATACCTACATACATATGTCAATGACTAGTAGGGAAATTTGCTGTACACAATCACTTCCATAGTATAAACACTTGAGGTATTATTTCAAATAACTATTTTTAATTTAATAATATTGGTTTAAGTCATCGCGAATTCTATTTTATCGAAACTAAAGGAATAAGGTAAATTCTAGTCAGCATTATGGAAAATATACTGTTCTCTATTTCCATGGAGTGTTTTAAAAATTACGCACTAAAAGGAAATCTCGTTATTGTTTCTTTGTAGAATATAATCACAATAGCTAAATCGAGGGTGCTTGCATCAGCTGATCGAAATTTGCATTTTATAGATGTGCCAAAGTATGTCTATTAAATATATACATATATGTGTATATATATATAATATGAAATAATTACTACTTTAATAAAAGTAGAATTTTGGGCTGGATAGTTGATTCAAAACACAATTGTTGGCTAAATAACGTTTCGGAAATATATTTATTCCTTCATCAGATCTACAAAATACTTAAATTAGGGACAACTGTTAAGTTAACTATAAATTATCTTACAATTGCCACACTAGGACATAAAATATATGGGTTTGACCAAAGATTATAAACCTACAAAGGATTGCTCATTCCCTATGCTGTAACGTTAGCATATCCCCCCTCACGGCGCGCACTGCGGTGACGTCACAACTGGACCATGCTCTTCAAATCGTAACGTTTCCAGTGTTTTTAGTACATAGGCGTGTGTTGCACGTGCCAAATTAATGAGATTGTTTTGCTTTATTTTATGATTTAAATCTATATTTCGCGATTGACTTTGTGTTTTTATTGTGTTAGTAATAAAACCACTCTTTATTAAAATTTTCAATTAATTTAATTTTATTGATAGGTAGTGAAAACCACGTGAAAACATAAGCGCTATGCCGGGTCGTAGATGCGCCGTATTTGGTTGCAACAATAGCAGAGTTGTAACCAAAGCAAAAAATGAAAGTGTCATTTACCATGAATTTCCTCGCGCAAATAATTTGGTCTCCACAACTATAAAAAAAGAATGGATTCGACGATGCCAAAGAGCCGATAAATTCAATCCCAACACAAGCCAAATTTGTTCTGTGCACTTTACGTCTAATGATTACGAAAGGGATTTACAGAATGAACTATTAGGTAAATATAAAAAAAATACATATTAAGAATGGCATTACAGATTACTTAATTTAGGATTACCAGTAAGAAGAAAACTGAAGAAGACAGCAGTCCCAACAGTAAATTTACCTCTTGAAAAGAAAGAAAAAAATCAGACACAACAAATACAAAGAAGCGAAAGACTTTTAAAGAGACAGAAGCAAAAAGAAGTTGAGGATATTTTGAAAACTAGTATACCATCTGATATTAACCCCCAGGCTTCAACTTCACAGGTTTGTGATGAGCATCTCTCTCAAGAAATAATGTCAAGAACATCTGAAGAAAAGCGTTCACATGAAATAAAATATGACTATAATGAATTACTGACAAAATATAATGAACTTGAAAAGCAACATAAGCTATTGAAGAACAGCAGTGGGAAAAAAATAAAATTATTGAATGACCAATTACGCCATTACAAAAGTAAATGTCAACAACTGTGCCAAAATAAGAAAGAAGAAACAGACGCTGTAAAAAAAATGTTTACCAAAAATCAAATGAACATGTTATTAAATAGGAGGAAACGAGTCAACTGGACTTCCGAAGAAGCTGCATCAGCTTTTACTCTACGGTATTATAGTAAGAAGGCATATCTGTATGTTAAAGATAAACTTCACTTTCCCCTTCCTGGTTTATCTTCTCTCAGAAGATGGGCAAGTAAATTGAAGATTACTAATGGAATTTTAACAAGCGTTTTGGAATTTATGCAATTAGCAGGAGAATCCATGAATGATTTTGAAAAAACAGTAGTGTTATGTTTTGATGAAGTAAAAGTACAAAATATCGTAGAATATGACGTTGGAAATGATAGAATTTTGGGTCCACATAATTATATGCAGTGTATTATGGCACGGGGCTTGTTTTCAAATTGGAAACAGCCTATTTTTCTTGATTTTGATCAGAGAATGACTTCGAATATTTTATTCTCTATTATAGACAAATTGTCTGAAAAGGGTTTTAAAGTGGTAGCAATAGTTAGTGACTGCGGCAGTACAAATGTTGGTTTATGGAAAGACTTAGGAATAGACATTAACAACACATCTTTCAAACATCCCGCTACCAACAGAGATATATTTGTCTTTGCAGATATTCCACATCTCCTGAAATTAATTAGAAATTGGTTACTGGATACCGGCTTTCAATTAAAAGATGGAAGTTTGATAAATAAGAATCCATTGGAGGAACTATTGAAAGTGACAGACACAGAACTCAATGTCTGTTACAAAATTTCAAAAAAACACTTGGAATGCAATGGACCTCAAAGACAGAATGTTCGTTTGGCTGCGGAATTGTTATCAGAAACGACTGCAAAAGCTCTTGCTCGTTATAAACCAGGTAATGATCCTCTTCTTGCTGTAAATGTAGCTACTTTCATTAGCGATATAAACCAATGGTTTGACATATTTAATAGTTACGCACCTCGTAATAAATTAGCGTCCAAAAATGCTTTTGGAATCAATTTAGAAAGTCAGGTAGCACATTTGGACAAAATTATCGATTTAATAGAAAATATGAAACCCATTGGTAAAACAAGTATACAGACATTTCAAAAAGGAATAATTATATCTACAAAATCATTAAAAGGTCTTTTTAATTCAATGAAAGAAGAATTTAATGCTGCCTATATATGCACACACAGACTAAACCAGGACTGTTTAGAAAACTTTTTTTTCCAACTAAGAAGTAGAGGAGGAGCAGATGATCATCCATCGCCGTTAAATGCACTGTACAGAATTCGTATGATTATTTTAGGGAAGAACCCTGGCATTCTTAGTAGCCATGTGAATACTGAAGAGGCGGAGCCTCAGGAATATTTATCAGCAAAAGTCTTTGAACAAGCTGAGATAGCATTAAATCCTTCAGATAATAATTTAGTCGAAATTAACTTATCTATATCCTCTTCTTCTTCAACTTCTTCCAACGATTCAAGTAATTTAGAGACTGCCAACGATGCTCTAGAGTATATTGCTGGATATATCGCAAAGAAATTCAAAGATAAATATCCTGATCTGGGCGATTATACACACCAATTATTACTCACGGAACATCAGTATAATTTACCCTCATGGGTTGAACACTTATCGTATGGAGGCTTAATTAAACCTAAGAGGTCATGGCTCCAAAAAGTAAAAAAAATGAATAAATATTTTCTCAAGTACCATGGACCTCAACTTGAGAAAAAACACTCGGTTACCAAACAGCTGAGTAACTTTATTTATCAGAAGGAAAACATCCCTTTAGATTTAGTTCAAAATTTTATAAAACTTAGAACAATTATTAAAATAAATTATGAAAATATTAAGCAAGAAGAAAAAAAAATCAAAAACAGAAAAAGAAAAATTGTGGCTTCTGAAAGAAAGACCGCAAAGAAATTTAAAAAAATTGTCTCTTAAGTTTAGTTAAAATTTAAATAAAAATTTAGTTTTTATTTTATCCATTTTTTTACCAGTACCCAAGATTTACTGAAAATACTGATTAATTATTTTAATAATCTACTATTTATTTTAAATATTGCAATGCTATGAAATCTGTGAAAAGCGTAAGACATTATATTTCAACTATTTCGTAGGTCCGGTGACTACGTCACTGCCGAGTATGACCGATCACGTCCGAAGCTGATTGAGCAATCCTTTGTAGGTTTATAATCTTTGGGTTTGACGAACATTAAAAATTTAACATAATATGAGAGTGACTTATAAGTATAAACGTCAAGATGACATATACAAAATTGTAAACAAAAAAATCTTTTTTATTACAAAGCGCACATCAGGTTTCAAACCTCAGATATATCACACTGTTAAATTTATATGTGTCTTATTTAAAAAACAATATTTTATATACCTATAATATTTGAAAAAACTAAAAGTGGTAATCATGTATATGAAAAACATGACAATTAGTGAATTTTAATTTTATTCAAAATTTTGTCATTAACAAATTTTAGTAAACCTGAATAAATGTTGCTAAAATTTTGGGAGTCTGATCTAGAGTTAATATTTGGTGTAAAAACATTAATACAAAGAGTTTCCAGAAATAATCTCTTAGTCAAATTAGATTCTTTATACAAGATGTTAGTTCGATCAAATAGTATGGAATGACCAGTAGTATATACATGTGATGCTAATTTACATGCATTAGGTTTATTTCGGGCATCACTTTTATGTTGTGTATTACGTTCTCTAATTCTT
This sequence comes from Amphimallon solstitiale, assembly GCA_963170755.1. Lineage (NCBI taxonomy): Eukaryota > Metazoa > Arthropoda > Insecta > Coleoptera > Scarabaeidae > Amphimallon > Amphimallon solstitiale. The sequence continues at coordinate 56,210,313 of OY720684.1, forward strand.
TGTTTAGTTTGACCTATGTAGAATTTTTTACAATCATTACATACTAAACCGTAAACCACATTACTATTATATGTCAAATCTAATTTATCTTTAAGTGGTGTAAATAATTTTGAGACAGAATTAGCTGATGTGTATGCTATGGATACTTTTTCCTTAAATAAATCCCTAATATGGTTAGTAAGGCCTGGTATATAAGATATTTTTTTATATTTTAGAGGCTCAATGTTATCATTATTTAGTTGAACTGAAGGGTTTTCAATGACTAGATTTATTATACGATTATTAACATAACTAATGTTAGATGTGGAAAAAAGAAATTGATTTACTAAAGCCATAGGAAAATTATTTTTTATCAATATGTTTCTCAAAATTACTAAATCATCATGTTGAAAATCAGGATGTGTAATGTTTAATATTCTACTTTTTAGACTCTTAATAAGATTAATTTTATATTTTTTTGGACAATTAGAATGGTAGTTCAATAGACGGTTTGAATTTGTTAGTTTTCTATACCACCTTAATTTTATGACACTGTTATTGTGTGTGATCAGGGAGTCTAAGAAAGAGATAGAGTTATTATTTTCTTTTTCAATTGTAAAGCGCAAATGGTCATTGTAAGAATTGAAAGCGTTTAACAGATGTTCAACCTCATAGATAGGTACTAAAGCAATGATATCATCTACGTAGTGGTAAATAAAATTGATATTAACATTTGAAGTTGTTATTACATAATCAATCATAGTATTCATAATGATATCGGCTATACTAGGTGACAAAGGGGACCCCATTGGTGTACCAAAAGTCTGCACAAAATGACGTCCATTAAAAGTGAAATGCACACTATCAAATAACCACTCCAACAATTCAATGAAATCATCACATGGAATGTTAGTGTGATCCCTGATAAGTGACCAATTATCTCTAATAATGTCAATTGTCAAATTTGTATATATATATATATATATATGTTCTCTTTCAGGTTTCCGCGGGTAGTAGTATGTGTTGTCACTGGATTCCGGGTTATCTTCCGCGTTTCCACTGCTTGGTCTTTGGAAAGACCGATGCTGGTTTCTTGACGACGTTTCGGCAAAATCACAATTGCCATCTTCAGGTCTGCGATAACTGTCTGCTTCTGCTTCGTGTTATTCGTAAACTGACGTTTTCGGGATTCGGATGGTGGTTATATAGTCCGTTAGCGTTTCGGTTGGTTGCCCTTGGACGAGTGTGTGCATGGTTCCGTGTCGTTGGGCTAGTGTTTGGAGTGTGTCGGCTGGTTTGCGATGTAGATGTTTTAGTTTGATGTTTTTTGATGGTATCTGTTCTTGTTAGTGCTGGTTTCCATGCTGTTGGTAACCTCTGGGTATCATCTCGTGAATTCAGATTGTTCGGATGTTTTTCAATTTCGATGGCTTCCCTGATGATTCTGGTTTTAGTATGTTCGATGTTCGCTAATAGCTTGGTGTTACTGAAGTCTATCGTGTGGGATGTTTCTTTTACATGTTGAGCCAGGGATGAAGTTTTCTCGTCTTTTCTTACGGAATTTTTGTGTTCGTCTCTTCTTGCGTTTACCCTTCTGTTCGTTTGTCCAATGTAGGTTTTTTCACAGTTGAGGCACGGTATTTCATAAACTCCTTGGTTTTCTAAAGGTATTTTTGTTTTAGGGTTTCGAAGGACTGTACTGATTTTTCTGTCTGCTTTGAATGTTGTTTCAATGTTGTGTCTTCGTAGGATTTTGGATATTCTATCGGTGGTGCCTTTCACATATGGTAAGTAGGTTTTGGCAGTTGGTGTTTCTTTTTCTTCTTGTGGTGTTGTGGTGTTCTTCACAGTTTCCTGTAAAACACAATCACTGTCATGGCTTTTTAGAATGTCCGATTTTATTAACTTTTGAAGCACCCCTGTATATACACATATCTTGTGAAGCCAATAGTATGTTTTATTTAAAATGCTTCTCGAACTGTTTTTTACACAAACCTGTACACACTCAAGAGCGAGAAAGGTAATTTAATGTTAAACATAGTTCATGTTAAAGTATTTAAAGAAACAATGAGCTGAAAGAGCACAACATTTTCATCGAGACAGTTTACAATACTATTTTGATGTGATAGTGGAAAAGCACGTCACCCTTTTCGAAGTCTACTCTCGTTAAGAAAAAAGCACAAAATAATAATAAAAGTAAAAAGCCCAAGTTTTAAATTTAAGCCCTATTGAAGCGCCTTTCCTGTAAAAAACGCTTTTTAGAATGTCCACTTTTATAAACTTTTGAAGCACCTCTGTATATACATATATTTTGTTAGGCCAATAGGATATTTTATTTAAAATTCTTCTCGAACTGTTTTTGACATAAATCGGTACACACTCAAGAGCGAGAAAGGTAATTTAATGTTAAACATACGTCGTGTTAAAGTATGCACGAAATAATAATAAAAGTAAAAAGCCCAAGTTTTAAATTGAAGCCCTATTGAAACGCCTTTCCTGTAAAAAGCGATCACTGGCATGACGCTTTTTAGAATGTTCATTTTTATAAACTTTTTAAGCACCCCTACAAATATTTTGTTAAGCCAATAGTATATTTTATTTAAAATTCTTCTCGAACTGTTTTTTACACAAACTGGTACACACTCAAGAGCGGGGAAGGTAACTTAATGTTAAACATAAGTCATGTTAAAGTATCGAAAGAAACAGTGAGCTCAATGAGCGCAACATTTTCATTGAGACGGTGTACAATACGATTCTGTTGTTTTTTTGACATTTTGACTTTGGAATCGTGATCGGCGACCCCCAAAACCCTCGTATCTAAAATTTCACATTCATACGTCAATTTTCAAAAAAATCTTCCGCCATTTTGTTTTTTTTTGACATTTTGACTTTGGAATCGTGATCGGCGACCCCCAAAACTCCCGTATCTAAAATTTAACATTCATACGTCAATTTTCAAAAAATTCTTCCGCCATTTTGTTTTTTTTTGACATTTTGATATTGGATTTGTGATCGGCGACCTAAGACACCACCGTATCTAAAATTTCACATTTATACGTCATTTTTCAAAAAATCCCTCGGCCATTTTGTCTTTTTTTGGCATTTCGACTTTGAATACGTGGTCAATGACACCACAAAAACTCCCAAGTGCCGAATTTTACTTTAATCAGAAGAGAGAAATTAATTTCAGCTAGCTCCGCCCACTCTGCATGTATGCGTAATCGTTTAAATAAAATTGTTCATAAGGGCACATCGTTGTTAAAAGCAATCCTTTTCCCCATTCAGGAAACGGGGCATACGTGTTCTGGAATTAAAGTGTTTTAATTCAAATCATTATTAATGTATTAATCTACAGCTCCTGTATAGATGAAAATATTAAATCAAGCGGGACCGTTATGTATTGTGTGAAGATGCAGAACATTCGCCGGACCGTAATATATTGATCGCCAGTGCACATGAGAATCTGATTATATTTTTCGCCCGTCCGGAATGCATTGATATCAGTTCACGTTGAATCGGCCATTTTTCTCACCAAATCCATCTGCAAACGAATTTGAAAGTGCTCGTGCCCTTAATTGCGTGCGACTGTCGACTCGAAATAAGCATGTAAAAGATCCCGAGAAGCCCGTTCTTTAAGACCCCGGGTCTTGTTGGACCCTCGCCACCTTCAAAATTTCGTATTTCACGCTTAAATATGAATCTGTGGACACAACTCAGTTTGATGTCAGTTTGACGTTTCTAGAGATTTTTATCGCTTGTCACGGGAATGGTCAAAACGTAAGCCATTTTTCTGTTACAAAATGGAATGCACGCTCCTCTTCAACGCACTATATCTCTGCACACGCTCCACTAAAAAGGAAAATCTCTCCGTCCACCGGAAATTCAATGTCGCTCGTAAGCCCACCCCAAAACACAGCCTTTAATTCCCCATATCCAGAGAGGAGTTTTCTGCAAAGATTTGTCGACTTTTGTCTATTTTGATAGAAAATGCTCGGTTAAGCTCTTTCAACTCGGGCGATTAACAACAGAGGTCTGTGCGCTATTATACAGCTTGAGCGCGCGGGGTATGATCACCCGATGCTAGTCGATATTCTTCGGACGTATATTCGGCAAATGATCTCCGCTAGCTGTGTTCGCCAGATATAGATATATAGATTTATTTTTCCAGAGTTGTTATTTCGTTATATTTACTGGAGAGAATCTCTAATTTTAATTTCTATTTCAAGGGTCGTTTTTATGTTATTTTATGGTATTCCTGTTATACTTATTTATAGTTTTTTTTTTACCATGAAATTTCTATTTATTTATTTTTCTCTAGACATCTTAGTTTATTCTGCAGATGTTTCAGGCGGGTTGTTTTTATTTCATTCTAAAACCCAGTTGTACTGCTATAACTTTGTACACAACTACATTATTATTTAATTTCATTAGGATAATCATAATTACGTTATAAGTATTACAATCTTCGCGTTATTATCGACTTAGTTATCTAAGCAATCGTCATCACTTAAAGAGAAAATTTAATTTGTTCTTTTTGTCAATCTGCAAAAAAATAATCAGATCACTATGAGTTCGAATATGAGCAGGCAATGCTAGTATGTTGTGCCGTTACTCTAATATGTATTATCGGACCACGTTTAGATGCGAGTTTACGTATACCATCGGGTGATCATACCTCGCGCGCTCTTGCTGTATATTATTATAATTATAATGGCTTTTATTGTATATAATATAAAAATATTGAAAAATCGAATTGTAAATTTACTATCTACTCCATTCAAAGTTAATATTCACATTAAAACTAAATTCATTAACCAGGAAAAACATTAACGATAACATCACACAAATATAAGCACAGAAATAACACTTTTACTTTCTTATACGTAGTATAAAGTAGAGTTTACACTATCTGAGAAATCATACTATTTCTCTTTAGAGATATCATACAATTTTTCATAAGACTTAAAAATGTAGCTATATTAATTAATATGTAATTGTATGTGTTCACACTGTGCAAGTGAATACGTTTCTCGGTTCGAGTTTGAAAAATAGAACTGACATTTAATTAAACACAACTTAACCTATAATTTCTGACGTGTTGTTAAAAGTAGATCTGATTTGAAATAATTATTGTAAAATATAATTTAAAACATGGACGACAATCAAGAAGTTTTGATTGGCATTGCGTTATGTGTATTACTGCTAATAAAGCAAAGAAGACGTAATAACGCATTGAAAACTAAAAAAACCCAACACAGACGTTTGTGGACTCGCAAGTGGCTCCAGCGGAGAAACCTGGGCAGAGGAGTTTCGAATATGGTTTTCCAAGAACTGAAAATTGAGGATCCACGTAGTTTTAGAAACTTTTGTCGAATGACTTCAAATACATTTGACTTTCTCTTGAAAAAAGTTGAACCTCTTATTAAACGTGAAGATACCGTTCTCCGCGAAAGCATTGCATCAAAATCACGGTAAAATTGAGAAGTGTAGGCATTAATTTTGTTTTCTACTGTTTTCCCAATAATTGGATCACTTGTTGAGCTTTCCTCCACTTTTCGTTTTTTCTTTAATGAACTTGTAGTTGGTGCTGATAGTGAAGTAGATTCTAAGTCACTCAGGCTATCCACAACAGAGGAATTTGTGTGATCGCCATGAACATCAAGAAATGAATCGTCCTGAGAATCTAGCTGTGATTCATTAACTGTATATTGGTCAATTTCCTGCGTTTGAGACTGAGACAATGAATTTATAGAACTTTGCGATTTTCGTGGTTTTATGTAAGCAGTTAAAAAGAGAAGTTTCTCATACCACCACACAGACGGTTCGTACCCATCGTCAGTCCCCGCTCCCGATTTTCCACTGGCAAGCACCTTATTGTGTTCGTGTGAAAATTGTGATCGTAAGTTATTTATTTTTTTCTTCACGTCCTCAACTTCGATTTTTTCATTCAAAGTTTTCAGCTGTTGAGTGATTTTTAATAATGCGTCGTTTCTAGCATGCTTATTAGAATAAAATTTATTCCTTGTATCAAACAAGCATGGATATGTTTCATACATTGTTATTAATTCGAGTGTCAGATCAGTGGTCCAATCAACCTGAGAAGGGATCAAATTACAAAGATTCTATCAATTAAACATTAACGTTGTTTACTACTCACCTTATTGCTCATTGTACTTCTTTCGTGTACGTACAATCACAAAATATTTTAGGTTAAGTCGAAGTGTCAATCGTGTCAAACCTGTGGTGTCGGTAAATTAGCGCATGGAGTTTATCCACATATACGTAATATTTTCGCGTAAGCTTTGTCAGATGAAATAGGAACCGTCCTAAATCCTATGACTGACTATGTTTTGGTATGTTTTGGTGATAGTTCTATAATCGTAATAAATTTTATGCGAAATCGCACAGTGTAAACAAAACAAAAGCAACTTATGACAAATCTAATGTTATCTAGTACGAGAAAACAGATAGTGTAAACTCTACTTAAGGAAGTATTGTGATGATGAAAATTTTCGACCTCGAGATTTTTGCAGATGTCCACGTTTAGAAGTCCCATGATACCGAAAAAGTGGTTTTTAAAAAAATGTCTTGTGTGTGTATGTGTGTGTGTGTGACCACGATAGCGGTCAAACCGCTACAGGTATCAATTCAAAATTTTGTATTTACGAATATAATCTCCCTCTTGAGATCTGATTAGTTTTTCAGTAAAATCGGTAGACCGGAAGTAGCAGTTTACTTCAGTCAAAAAATCGAATTTTGCCAATATTTCGACAACTACTAAGTTTAAACAAATTTATAAAGAATTCATATGTACATAAAATTTATTTAAAAAGTTTTTGGAAATCCCTACCGGAAGTAGGTCTTTTACTCCTATCGGAAATCAGTTTTTTGCGAATATTTCGCAAGTCATGCTTTTTAGACAGGTACGTTACGAATATAAAAGTATTTAAAACATAATTTTCAATATCTTTTGTATAAAAAATATTTCAAAATTCAGACCGGAAGTACCACTTTTACTCATATCGAATAGCGACTTTTTGCAAATATGTCGTAAATTATGCATTCTATATATATTTATCATGAGTACGAAAGTATTTATTGCTATATTTGCAATATTTTTTGTATAAATTTAATTTCAAAATTCGGACCGGAAGTCACACTTTTACTCTTAGGGAGTAGCACTTTTTTCGAATAGCTTGCAAAGTATGCATTCTATAACGATTTATTAAGAGAATGGAAGTACTTCGAATAGGATTTTGAATAATTTTTGTGAAAAAAATTCTTAAAATTGTATAGTTCGAAAGGTTCACTCGTATAAGAAAGTCGTGTGGTGCCACACCTCATTTTTTAAATTACATTACCATAAGTGTTCAAAATGACGACCCTGTACCATCCGACAATACTCAAGACGATTATAAAACTCATTTCTCACATTCTGAATAGTTTGAGCTGATATTAATCCAATTTCGTGTCGAATTCTGGGCTAAAATTAAGTTATTCTAATTTATAAAAGAGAAGTAACACTTACTTTAATGTGTTACTGACAAATTATTATATTCTGACAGCTGCAACTAATGTTTTTTTTTGTTTTAGGCATCGGTAACTAAATTTATTTTGCCAATATAGTGAATTTTTAATATTTGAAATTCAAGACTCCTTTTCTCAATTTTTTTCAAATATAACATTATAAAAATTTTATACCGCTGGATAGAGAATTGAAAGTACTATCGAACTCAATTTAAAAAATTATAGGTTGTCATTTAAAAAAAAGTCGGTGACGTCATAACATGAAAAACAAATGAAGTAGGAAACTGCAAATGCGATGAAAATATTGCCTTTAGTTAAAATCGCTATACCCCTTAGAAATTTTATTAAAAAAATGAATATTAATATATATCTATATATAAATAAATAAAATTAATTCTTGGTCGTTTATAATAAAATATATATCTTTCTCTTGGTGTTAGCGACCTTAAATAACTCAATAATACATAGTTTTAAACGTTTCGACAATTTTTTATTGCCTTCATCAGTAAAACTGTAAAGAAAAATACAAATTTTAATTAAATACAGGAACGGTCACATCTAAGCTTTTGAAACTTACCTATAAAATTTATTGTTTTATGTTATTGTATATTCATAATACCTGACAAGGTATTTTCAATACCATAAAATATACTTCTTATTAATTTTGTAAATGTTATAGCATTTAGAAATAAAATTAAATCAATCTTTTTTTTTTTTGAAAAACTGTCAAAAATCAATTTTAGAAATAAATGTCATTTTGAAATTTTGTCCAAACGCACACTATAAATATATTACATATATTAGTATGTTTACGTTATAAAATATGAAAATAGATTTTTGATAAACCATCAATTTCATTCCTATCATTAACTGTATTGCTGTTTCGTTTTATTTCAATCATCTCAAGAAAATTTCTTACTTTGGCATTGTTCTCGGTTTTAAGAATTTCAACATTTTCAAAATTGAAATTGTGTTTCATCTTATCTTTATGTTTCTTGAGTGATGTAGGATTTTTTGCATACTTATGTCCTTTTATTCTTTCCTCAAGGTATTGTTGAGTTTGACCAATATATATTTTATTACAATCATTACATGGAATGCTATATACAACATGTGTTCGTTTTAATTTTGGAATAGGATCTTTTAAACGTGTGTATAGATAACTTAAATTATTATTACTACGATATGCCATATAATTTAAAATTGGCATATCCTATTCCAAAATTAAAACGAACACATGTTGTATATAGCATTCCATGTAATGATTGTAATAAAATATATATTGGTCAAACTCAACAATACCTTGAGGAAAGAATAAAAGGACATAAGTATGCAAAAAATCCTACATCACTCAAGAAACATAAAGATAAGATGAAACACAATTTCAATTTTGAAAATGTTGAAATTCTTAAAACCGAGAACAATGCCAAAGTAAGAAATTTTCTTGAGATGATTGAAATAAAACGAAACAGCAATACAGTTAATGATAGGAATGAAATTGATGGTTTATCAAAAATCTATTTTCATATTTTATAACGTAAACATACTAATATATGTAATATATTTATAGTGTGCGTTTGGACAAAATTTCAAAATGACATTTATTTCTAAAATTGATTTTTGACAGTTTTTCAAAAAAAGATTGATTTAATTTTATTTCTAAATGCTATAACATTTACAAAATTAATAAGAAGTATATTTTATGGTATTGAAAATACCTTGTCAGGTATTATGAATATACAATAACATAAAACAATAAATTTTATAGGTAAGTTTCAAAAGCTTAGATGTGACCGTTCCTGTATTTAATTAAAATTTGTATTTTTCTTTACAGTTTTACTGATGTAGGCAATAAAAAATTGTCGAAACGTTTAAAACTATGTATTATTGAGTTATTGAAGGTCGCTAACACCAAGAGAAAGATATATATTTTATCTATATATATATATACCTATATAAAGAATAAGAGAAAATATATCGGGTTATTCCGTTGTAGTGCAACCGCACACACGTGTTTCAGACTCGTTGGTCATCGTCAGTACAGTGTAGCCAAGGAAGACCATCGGGAAGGTAGACCACCAATTGCAGCCTGAAACACGTGTCTGCGGTTACACTTCAACGGAATAACACGATACACGATATTCTCCCTCCTATTTTTATTATGTATCCGTAATATTTCCTTTACTGATTTATCATTCCTGAGTTGGACGACACGCGCGTTAACAATATCTACTCGCAGCGATGTCGGTTGTTGTCACCTAGAACTGAGGATCTTCTGACAAACCTCAAATGAAAGTTACTGCCATTACAGAAAAAATAAGTATGTAGCAGCAAGTATGGATGAGGGAGAGGGAGAGGGAGAGGGAGAGGGAGAGGGAGAGGGAGAGGGAGAGGGAGAGGGAGAGGGAGAGGGAGAGGGAGAGAGAGAGACTTTTTTGAAAACCACTTTTTCGATATCAGGGGACTTCAAAATCTCGAGGTCGAAAATTTTCATCATCACAATACTTCCTTATACTACGATATGAAGAATAAATATGCGCAATAATAATCAAAATAACTTTTGTTTAAAACATTTCTTCTAACTTTTCGAACTAAAAAGTGACAGTTGATACTTTTGTTACACCCCGCATCTTTGTTTCATATATGCTGCAGAAGCAAATAAAAAAACATTACTCTCTCCATCTCTTGTATTTTGCAAGGCAGGTAGGTACCTAAAATTCAATTTATTTTAAGATATTCTTTGTTGATATTAAATGGAAGGAATTCGGATAAAACATCAAAAAACTATACGTAATAATGATGAAATTCATGCTTCACTGGAGCGTGAAAAATAGGCAAAAACTGGATAACATGCACAGTTACTTAATCACGGAGCAACTTCCTCCATACATGTCTTTTCTTAATATATTTATATAAAACAATTGCTATATACAGGGCTTGTTTTAAATATAATGTACGTCATCAGCATCTTCATTATTGTGATACATACCATTATTGTAAATCTTTCAAGCCCTACGATATCAAATTCGATAAAAATACGGGTTTACCAACAATGTTTCCTTTTCTTATACCTATATAAGGTGGAACAAGTTCAACACTATTTTATATGTAGATTACTTGAAAACTATTTTGACGATAATATGTAAACTTTTCATACCCAATTCACCAATAAAATTTTGGTCTAACATACCTTGTATCAGCTATCGTTCACGGGCCAGCATGGGAAAATAAAAAAACATAGTTTTTTACAGATCCCAACAAAAGAAGAGGTAGTCCAAGTTTTTAAGGCATTGTGAACAGCACGCTCGTGCACTGGTAAGATCGAAACAGTTGTTTGTACGTTGTTGTTCGCAATGCCAGCTTGGTGTAGATGTGCATTCATACCATTTATTCAAATACGAATTAATTCGTGTATGTTTACTTGAGTGAAAACAAGAGGTTTGTAGTTCGATAAGGAGTTCATGGTATGTTAAATGTAACTTAATTAACCGATTTGGATCAATCTTAAAAAGGATGTGCCTCGAGGGTACCGCTCAACTTCACCATACTAGCATACTTTGTATCAGCTTATTGTTCACGGGTCAGCATTCGAAAATAAAAAGTATAGTTTTTAACAGAACAAAACAAATTAGTAGTTTATGGTATGTTAAATGCAACTTCATTAACCGATTTGGATCAATCTTATAAACAATGGGCCTCGAGGATACTGTTTAACTTCACCATTGCAGGCTATACTAAATACCAGTCACCACTTACTGCGTAGCTGCATAGACAAATGTTCTAAGAGTAAATTCCTGGAATTAATTTGACATTTGTAGCCATGTTTGATGTTTAGTTTATTCAAGGTTACAAGTATTTGGGTGTGTTTAAATAATGTGTAACCATGTTTTCAGTGTTGGAGTGTTGCTTATGGCGAGTTTATTATGAATAAAGCAAAACCAGAAGTGCTTCGAAGATTCTAAATAGAGCTGGTATAAGTGTATTATATCTGAGGGGATTGATCCAAATTAGTGTTGATGAATTGAAGAATGATATCAACTCCACACCCCGTGGATTACAAACTGGCCTCTCGACCAAATACGCCCCTCGTATTTACGGATTCCACGGGCAGATCATTGAATCAGATTCCTTTGCAAACATTAAGCGCGGTCGCATAGTAACCGTTAAAAAGAGTCCTTACATTTTAAAGCGTCAACGGTTTGTTGCTGACTTTCGCACTGTGTTTTGAAATACTATTTTATGAAGCGAATTTTATAGCTGTAGAGAAAGTATAGTCTTGTACTCGCGCATAATAGCTATTATTCTCGAGGATGAAAATTCATCCTTGTGAATAATAGCTATCACTTATACGCTTGTTGAATAATGTGATTTTATAATAAATGCTAACATTCACCTTACTTTTTGATCAAACCTCGTATGTGTGCATCATATGCATATATAAAAATCTATAATTTACTACTGCTACATATATTTTTTATTCTTTGCACGATATAATAATGTAAACATGCATACACAACATAAATCTATCTTGCTTATTAAATTTGCACATAATATATATATATATATATATATATATATATATATATATATATAATATAATTAGATTTTTCTTTGTCGTATATTCAATAATATAATATATGTTTTTCTTCATATGCCGCTATTCCCAAGAAAAACATATATTATATTATATATTATATTATACAGGGTTATGATAAAGTAACGCACAAAATTCATAAAACGTACAATGTTCATTTTTGCAAAAAATGCAAAAACACCTCAAACAGTTTATTTTATTCCGCGTCTTTTAACATAAGTCAAAAAAATAAAACTTCAAATTTGTCAAAGTTATGACGTCATCAATATTTTTTTTAAATATGAAGCTTGGTTTTTTTTTACTTTATTTGATAAAGCTTGTTTTTCTGCATTATAAAGAAATAATTGAAGTAGTAATTTTTTGAAATTCGAAAGCATTTTTCTCCCAAAAATTGTTATGTAAGGTACCAAACTTTTTATACCGTTGCATGCACAATGGAATACCTAACGACAAGGGGTAATAAATGTGGCGGGTTACCATTTGAAAAAACTAATGACGTCACGCCCGCGCGCAACCAGATGATGACAGAATTAAATTCACGATGTTATAAAGTGCACGGGATAAAAACAAAATCGACCTGTTTCAGGGTTTTTCCATCAAACCGAAGATAACAGAAATATTAATTTTGTTCCAGACTTTATCTACACCCTGTATATATATATGATGAAGAATTTTATGGGGCAATCCCGCTGAAAATGCAACTGCAGACACGTGTTTCATAAAATTCTTCATCATATATTATATCCTAAGATCCGCATTCATTTTCTCTTCCATATATATATGTATGTAGTTTTGTGTACAGTATGGCACGCATGCATAATTTGATGAGGAATACCTCAGTGAAAGATTACGTAAATAATGCACTTAAAAGCATACGAAGATTGAATAATATTTTCCGATCTAACAGTTAATTTAATTTTGAAATTCTTCAATTATGTTTTTTTCTGCCCAGCGTAATTATAATTATAAATAATAACAAGTCATTTTTTTAACGTAATGCCATTTTATTTATTGCATTTTGTTTTTCTATTAATGTATATTTACTAATTTATAATCACTGTCTATTGTGTTCATTTCCTTTGGTATTTGGCAATTCCACTTTATTACGTAATTATTATATTTAAAAATTATTCGTCTTCCTGTTTTTGGCTAAAAAATAAACATATGCAAATGTATCTATCTATACTTACATATATTAAACCAGTTTCATTTTTGAGTACTAAAAAACTATCAGAAGAAATCTGCAACCTACGTCGTCTTCGTTTAAGAATATCTTAAGTATTATTTCATTCTAATACACCTGCTTGCGACAATGTACAAGGACATATCGATAAATTCCAGATAGAAAAAATGTATAAATAATAACTTAATATAGGTACCGGGTATTCTAGCGAAGGGATAAAGTCCACCATTAGTCTAATAACGTCGATGACGTTTAAAAAAAATACCTTATCTAAACATACATCTAAAAAAGCAGACCAACTTGTACAGAAATTTCTGTATAAATTGATAAACCTCCAGATCAAAATTGGCAAGTTTTCAGAGATTTCAATAATGTTTATACCTTTAATGAAAACTTGCCCTGGAGGTTTATCAATTTCCACAGAATTTTCTGTGCTTATCCGAATAATGCAAGTGACGTGTAGGCAAGTAACTTAGTTTGTATATGTCAGTTACTTTTTTAAAAGAATATAACACTTACCTGCCAGAAATTGGTCTGCTTTTCTTTACATGGGCATTTTTGGTGGGACTTCTTAACTTTTTGTTAGTTAATCTCTATACACATATACAGTAGTACCCCGTTATCCGCTGACTCCGTATCCGCGGTTTCAGTCATCCGCGATTTACCTATGATGAGCAGAAAACGCGTTATATCAATAAATATAAAAGTTATAGGAGCATTTGTCGATATATCGTCGTATATATGAGTCATCCCCTGAATTCGGCGCTCTCTTATGATAAGTTAAACAAGTTGGAACGTGCTTAAGGTGCCACTCGCTTTTACTTGTACATATAAACGCACCTGTTAACTATGAGTTTAGTACTATTCGAATTGTCGGTCAAGACAGTGCTTGTAATAGTTTTTAAATAAAACAAGCAAATTTGAAAATCATTTTAAAATGGCTTCTAAACCAAAAAGAAAACGTGAAATGCTCACTATTAGTGAAAAAATAAAAATCATTAATATGATTGAAATAGAAAAAAAATCTATTGCAACTGTTGCTAAAATATACAATAAAAACGAATCTTCGATACGAGAAGTGTTAAAAAACAAAGATAAGATTCGAGCTAGTTTTTCTAGTGCACCCCAAACTGCAAAAGTTGCAACCACAATACGTAATAAAGTGTTACTTAAGGTAGAAAATGCCTTAAATTTATGGGTGGAAGATATAACAAGAAAACAATATCCTATCGATGGCAAAGTGCTACAACAAAAGGCGTTGGTTTTATATGAAGATATGCAGACCCAAGATTATACTGAAGAGGAAGGAAAATCATTCCCAGCAAGTAGGGGGTGGCTGCATAGATTTAAAACTCGGTTTAATCTAAAAAAATATAAAAATGACAGGGGAATCTGCGTCGGCTGATCATGTAGCTGCTGCCCTGTTTCCAGAAAAATTTAAACAAATTATTGCAGAAAAGAATTATCATCCTAAGCAAGTTTTTAACTGCGATGAGACTGGTCTTATGTGGAAAAAAATGCCTCAACGGACTTATATTCATAAGACTGCAAAGAGTGCACCAGGCTTTAAAGCAATTAAGGATAGACTTACCTTAATATTTTGTACAAATGCAGCTGGTCATATGATTAAACCCGGACTTGTTTACCGATCACAGAGTCCACGTGCTCTTAAATACAAAGATACAGCTTGCCTGCCTGTGTTTTGGCAATCAAATCGATAGGCGTGCGTTACGGCTGTTCTATTTACACAATGCTTTCATCAATGCTTTATTGCGGAAGTGAAAAGATATTTGGAAAAGGAAGAATTACCATTTAAAGTGGTGCTGATACTAGACAATGCTCCTGGGCATCCTGTGTCACTAGGCACAGAAGATAAAAATGTTGAAGTGCATTTTTTACCACCTAATACGACCTCATTGCTTCAACCCCTTGATCAAGGTGTCATAAGATGCTTTAAAGCCATATATATTCGACAGGTTTTCGAAATGCTGCATACAATGGCTAACGAATGCTTTGATATCGGGCTCATGGAATGCTGGAAGTCATTTACAATTGCTGACGCAATTCTATTTATCAAAGGAGCGATGGAGGAATTAAAGTCAGAAACGATAATAGCATGTTGGAAAAATCTGTGGAATGACATCGTTCTTAGTTCTGAAGACACACATGATATTAATTCATATCTAACAACGATATTTAACATAGCGCAGAAAATAGACGGAGAAAGATTTAACGATATAACCCAAGAGGAACTCAGTGATTACATAAACGAAGAGGATCAAGTATTCACCAACGAGGAATTGGAAGACCTTGTGAAATCTTCTCCAGAAGCGAGTGACGATGAGGATGAGGGTCAACAAGAACCGCCAGCATGGACGCTTGAAAAGTTTTCAGCGATATTTCGAACTGCTCAAACATTAAAAGAACAGATAGTAGAATATGATCCAATAATGGAACGCAGTATTAAAATTACTCGCACTATAACAGAAGCCTTGAAACCTTTGGAGGATTTGTTTATTCAAATGAAAAGACAAAAACGACAACTACCAATAACAATGTACTTTGAAAAAGTCGACAAAACCATCGATAATGCACAGCCATCAACATCGTTTGCTTCGGATCTAAGTAAACAATCGACTGCTAACTTGGACTTGGAGGAAGATGAATGAATAAGTAGCTCACGATGATAAAGTTTTTCTTGTTGTATATTTTCTTGTTGTGTATGTAAATATGTACTACATATATGTACATATGTATGAACTTATATATTTATTAAACTTAAATTCTTTTTGTGCCACAGCACAAGAATATTTATTTATTGTTTATTTATTTTAAATAAATATTATATAACTTATTTTTTCTTGTTTAATTGTTTTAACTTTGCTTCATATTTCATATTGTACTCGAAAATAAAGCGTTCGCTACTATACGCGGTTTTCAGTATCCGCGGAACACCACAGAATCAAACCCCCACGGATATGGGGGTACTACTGTATACATAAAGTACAAACAGCTATATAACTAAAAACAAATAATATACCTAAGTATATCTTATAATTATATAAGTGCCTTTATATAAATATACGTTTTTTTTTGGCGGGAGTGAGTTCGAAAATTCGATGACCGTTAATTATCGGCGATATATTGGAATGTTTCCCTACTTCCTGACACCACAGCTTGCCCATCTTTCATTGAATGAAAACACACTTTTCCAGCAAGATGGGGCAACAAGCCACAAGAAAGAATTTCAATGGAAGCTGTGAAGGCTTTGTTATCAGGCTGCGTCATTTCTCGCAAGAGAGATATCATTTGGCCTCCTCGATCTCCCGATTTATCGACTCGCGACTACTTCTTATGGGAGTACCTAAAAACCAAATATGTTTGAGAGCTATCCATCCTGAACTATCCAAGCTCTCTAACAACGCATTGGATAGCATGCAAAATTTCCAGCTCCGATTACACGAAAACATAAATTTCCATGGAGTACATTTGGCAAATGTAGTGTTTAAATTTTTTGTTATTATTGTACGCCAGATGGCTATTCTTGGACTTTATATTATACATGGTCAATTAGTAAAAAAAAAACATTCTTTAAGAAATAATTAAAATTTAAATCATCCCGTTTCATTGCCGGACCCTGTATAGTCAACATTGTGGTGTGTTGCTATAATACTTTTTAAATAAATGTTTAGGTATGATACGTATATAAATACAATTAATGTAAAAGAGTTTTGTAATTGATGCTACCAAACGTCTTTTTTTTGTTACATCAAATGATAAAGAAAGGTATGTACGTGATTCTACTATTCAAACATGTGAAGATTTAATTAAGGAATACAAAGTAGTATCGTATCTCTATCTGGCACAGGAACTGTTAAATTGAAGCAATTCAATATGTACAGAGTGTGTAAAAACATGTGTGCGCGCTGCATCATGCACATCATATGAAGTAACACTAAAGACTTATCTATCACTGTAATTAGATATTAAGGCTGCGTTTAAAAAAAATATTTTAGCGGGAGAGAAATGTGCCAAAAATAGCTTTTTACATCAAGTTTTTCGGGCGTTAAATAACAAAACATGAACATTCATGCTTTGAGCACAAGAAAAAATGGATAAATCTAAAAATAGCAACGTTGAATGTAATTAGCACCTCACTGGATATTTATATTTGAAAGATAGCAGCTACGCATAATTATGTAATTATTTAAGATAAGTAATGATTATTATAATTAATGTATGCTATTTACAGATATAGCGTTACAGGTTACCACCGATAGTACAGATGACGCTAATATATTGACGTTGTTAGAGTGACTTTATAAGTCAGTCTAGATGTTTTTTTACTTTCTTGTGTAGCATAAGGAAGTAGTGCGATGATGAAAATGTTCGTCTCGAGATTTTTGCAGATGTTCATGTTTTAAATTTCTCTGATACCAAAAAAAATGGGCTTTAAAAAATCTTTCTCTCTCTCTCTCTCTCTCTCTCTCTCTCTCTCTCTCTCTCTCTCTCTCTCTCTCTCTCTCTCTCTCTCCCCGAATGTGTATGTGTGACCATGATGGAGGCCAAACGGTAAAATATATCAATACCAAACTTTATATTTAGGAATATAATCTTGCTGGGGCCTTTACAGGTGACTCTGCCAAATGTTTCCTTCATTAAACTGACTTTCTAAAGTTTCAAGAAGTGCCATCATAAAAGTCCATGACAAATATGTTCTGTGTGACGAAAGTCGTCATGGTAGAAAATCACAATCAACATGAAACGTGTTCTTCCAGAATTATTGGTGACTCAATTACTTTGTCTCTCTTTTGTTCGCCAAAGTCTGAATGGTGTCATACTTTTAATTTTTGAAAAAAAACCATTACTAACAATGCGGTTCCTACGGGACAAAGCTCCAGCATACTTCAGCAAAAACGACAAAAGTATACATAATAAAATAACGAACTTAATTTAATAGTAACATATAATGTAGTATTGTTTTTGCAGGGAAGACGTCTGTATTAATGCTAAAGTAACTAGAATTCACTAAATGAATAGAATAAATGCTTATTGAGAAACTTCTTTACATTAATATTGAACAATAAAAATTAATGTTCTTTTCAGATCTGGTGGTAGTTTGTTAAATATGCGAAGACCCAAATTATCTAGTAATTTGTAAGGCAAATTGTGACCTGTGTTGAAGACTTCTTTCATGGATGTTGATTTTTTGTCAAATTGATATTTATTCTGAACAGAGCAGGTTAGTTCCAGAAAGAAAATACAAAGAAGACTGGAAATATTCGCTATGTCATGAGACTCTCGCACAAGTGCTCCACTATTTCAAAATTCGGAATTCCTAGTCAATTTGTTGTTATTTGTCGACTATTGACTAGTTTCCACATAGCTCTTGCTTTATTCTCTGCAGACTTGATGACATTATCATTAAAGTTTTGTTTTTTATTACTAATGATTTGTTGAGTTTTTGGGCTTCGTTTGGCAGCTAAGTAAACAAATTTTGCAAAACATATAAATCCGGTAAGAATACGCTTACGTTTAATTGTATTTCTTATGTTTTGGTAATCTTATATAATAATAACACACCCTAAAAATAATTTAATATTTAGAGCTTAGAGAGAATATCTATGGTACAATCTTCATTAAACACATTAGTTCAATTTCACATCTAATATTAATTAATTTTATTGTCACTAAAGTATCATAATGTTAATGACATTTGTTACACTAAATCATTTAATTTAATTAGGTACACTTTGACAGTATAATTCTATCAAATAAAGAATCCTAATACAGTGGCGCAAACGAGATTTTATGTATAATTTGATACATACATTAAAAACTGCTCAATTGTAATCTGTTGGCGGAACTTGTATATATGCAGATGTGAATAATATATGGCGCCTTTTATTTCTAATGATGGCTTATTAGTCTTGTGACTTCCTACTGTTATGCTAATTGCTCTAGTATGATCATTTTTCGATATCACTGTAAAATCTATGATTTTTATCATTTTTCTACATCCAAAGTTAGTATCTTTGTCTATTTTTTATAAATATCGTTCCTTGGATGCTTAGTGACTCAGCTATACGATTTTGTTGAGTAATTGTTTTTGGAAATCTTATAGCGTATTGCAGGTGAATGAACGTGTTTTTATAGATACATAATAATTTTTCAAAAACTTAACTCACTAACAAATTGATAGGCAAAACATATTGAAAACAACTAAGCCGTGCATTGTAATAAAAAAATTCATCATTCAAATTCGAAATATCTAGCCCAAAAATAAAGAAAGAAAAGGTGCACTATAGTACTAACTTTAATTTTAAAAACATCCTAGGTTTACACCACTTATTAATGTAATAATATAATAATAAAAAAAAAC
Organism: Amphimallon solstitiale; assembly: GCA_963170755.1. Lineage (NCBI taxonomy): Eukaryota > Metazoa > Arthropoda > Insecta > Coleoptera > Scarabaeidae > Amphimallon > Amphimallon solstitiale. Next base: position 56,229,978 of record OY720684.1, read on the forward strand.
GCATTTCAATCTTTTAGCTACTAGAGGGTATTTTTTTAAATAAGATTCCCCGCATTTAATTTGTGCAAAATTCATACAAATACATTCATGAAATTACGATAATCAAAATTAGTTTTCATCTTCTATGCAAATTAAATCAAAAACATCCCGTTAAATGTAATTATAAATAAACAATAGAATAATTCACAGTAATTAACCATGAGAAAAAAATACGTGCTACAAATAGATGAAGAATTTAACAGGTCTGTTAAATTAAAAATGTTTTTAAACTCATACTATTCCTGTAAGCTAAGTTATAAATAATATCCTGTTTTGTAGAAATGTTCGTTTATTTGGAAACCAATTTCCTATTCGAAGCCGCTCTTGGTTCTTAAATTAAGACGGGAGCATCAAAAAGAAAAAAAAACATTGAGTTACAATTCATCCGTGTGCTGGAGGTAATTTACGGAGTTTTTAATAATTTAAATACAGGTAAATGTACGAACGTTCTGTCATGCTCCAAAGAAGTTGAATAACATACAAAATAATAATGAATTTAATTATTGATATACATATATATGTACTTCCGTGTTTTCTTTTGTTTATATATATTAATAACAGAGAGTAATATAAAATAGTACATGTAAATATAAAATTTATAAATACTGACCTTGTAAAATAAATATAAAAAGAATAAATGTAAGAAATTCTTGCGCTCCTACGGTAGAAAACATTTCTTTTTCTTATGTGGTGTCTCCTTTTGTTACTAACAATTTTGTTGAAAACAACGATATATAAAAATCAAATTATGTACAATCGGCGAATGTTTTAAATAAAATATAACATTTTTATTTAATATATGTTGTTATAGCATCATGTCATAACATGTTCTAAATGTTTTCGACACACGAAACACAGAATCACATGTAGAAGATATAGTTCTACCGGCTTCTTACACGCACACAATACCTCGCCGAGCAACTGTCTTAATGAAGACTGTATTCGTATTCGTATCTTGCTATATTACAGGAGAGGCATCAAGCTTGCGCGCATGAGCAATCATTGCTATACCATTAAGAAGAATTCCAGGTGTTTATTATGCTTGCTACATGAAATTTTTGAAAGATTTACACATCTTTTACCTAGGTGTAACTCACAAGTACTTGGAATCCTTATTTATAAGTATATTTAAAGCGTTTACAGGCAACGATACATTTTATTAAAAAATTGTTTCTCTTCATTTAAACCGCCAATTTTTCTGTTATTTTTATAATCTGAAACTAGATTGTTGAAAAGAAATACGTTTACCTGAGTTTTATGTATCTAACAAACGTGAAGAATGAAAATTACGTACTACCGACAAATTTGTAAAAGGTTAACGTCTTCATTATGTAGCTAATATAAACTTTAAATTTTAGTTCTTTGGAACAATTGCGATAAAGTTTTCAAAAAATAATAAATTTTAATGTGGTATGGAGAAAATGTGGGGGTTTCAAGCCTAAGCAATTAATTTTAATTTGTACTTTCTTTTTACTTGGGAAAAGAAATTGAGTGAACGTTTTTTATATAATAATTATCTTTCTTAATTATTCTCTTTTATAAGCACTAGAAGGACGTATGTATTGTGATGTTTTGAAGTTCCCTGATAACGAAAAATACTTTTTTTTTGTAAAATCGGTAAACCGGAAGACTACTTCCGGTCTAAGTTTACTTGGATAAATAAAATCAAATATCTAGGTAATAACAAAATCAACTATTAAGGTTAAACAAATTTCACTCAAAAGTGAATTTCCAAAAAAATAAAAGGGTTTTCAAAATGCCTACGAGAAGTGGGTCCTTTATATGACTCGCGAGATTTTGAGATATTTCTACACTTTTTTCAATAGGATTAAAAGATCCATTTTCGGTAGGAATTTCAAAAAGCCTTTTTGAAGAAAATGTTCTCAAATTGACTTTTTAGTACTTCTGTATTCTTTAGGGATTTGTTAAAATTTGAATTTTTCACTCAAGTAAACAACTGGCAACTTCTGGTAACTTCTGACCTACCGATTTCACTGAAAATCTCGTCAGATCTCAATATTGTAAATATAAAGTTTGGGACTTGTAGCTCTAGCCGTTTAGCCACTCTCGTGGTCAGAGAGAGAGGGAGAGAGACATTTTTCGGAAACCATTTTTTCCGTGTCAGGCGACTTCAAAACGCGGATATCTGCAAAACTTTAAAGGTAAGAAAGTAAAAGCCGATGGCTTAATTTTCTTATTTAGATTATAAACTAAAAGAATACATTAAAATGTGATAAATATAGACCGGACGTACTAGGCCGAAATTACGACGGACAAGAGAAATAATGTATAACATCACGCAGTTACTGAATAGCACTACTCATATGGTGCACTGCAACATCTGTTTTTGTCGTGAAAACGCCCAGCAAAAAAGACGATTTTACTCTTAAATTCCTTTCTTCATGAGCGTAGGTAGAAGCGTGAGAAGTTTTTAAAATTTATTCTATTTACCTTATATTTCGTAAGATAAATAAAGTACGGGAAGTTAGTTTCGTTCTTTCATTGTTTTGACTATTAATTACATACTTCGTTATTTTTGTAATAGTTCCTGTTTAATACCGTTTCATTGAATCTACTTTTCCCAATTATCTTGTCGTAAGTGTGCACTTGATTTCGTTAAGTTTCAATAACATACGCATACATTTTTAGTTATCATTTATTTAAATCTAGAACATTGTTTAATTTACTTTTCCAGATATGATGTGGAAGAACGTCGAGAATGGCATCGTGAAACAATGGCGAGTTGGATAAAGGGTTACACTGATTGTATGTCCATTGTCAGTGATTCCGAAATTTATTTCAGTCTGTAAAATATCGTTACAGAATGCCCAAAGAGGCCACGTACAAGATCACTTAGCATCGCTAAAACATACACAGAAATTGAACCTGTTGGAAGCTGACAATTTTAACGAAGAACTGTGTGAAACTTTAATGGCTATCCCATTAAATAAACTTGCCAATCCCACTTTCAAAACATTTCTTCAAAAATATACTGGTCGAAATGTTCCTGATGAATCCACCTTACCCAAATATTGTGTTCCTAAGTGCTTCACGAAAACAGCAGAATGCATTAGAAGACATTTTTCAAATCAGTACCTATGGGCAAGTGCCGACGAAAGCGTCGATATATTAGGACGCTGTGTGGTATATGCTGTAGCTGGTGCACTGAGAGAAATAAAATGTTCAGTCAACCAATTTCTAGTTGACTCAATAGTTTTCGGTGTTGAGTCAACTAGAAATTGGTTGACAGAACATTTATTTCTCTCAGTGTGTACTACATCCAACTATTCCATATAACGCATATGTAATAGCATCTAAAGTTATAAATACGGTTGATGCGGAAACACTTGCTAAAACCATTGACGAGGATTTGCACATTATGCTTCATTCAGACGACAGGTACAGAGAAAAAAATACTTTTATTTGTTAGTGACAGTGCCGCATACGAGGTGTGATCAATATATAACCGTTATTTTCAAATTTCGTGAGTTACGTATGTTTGATTTTCGCATTTTTGTTTCTGTTATGTTGGTACACATGTCTGTTATGTATGTTGGCAATATCAGCCATTTTGGATTGTCAGTTTGTTTTTGACAGATAAAAAGGTTAGTCGTGTTTTGGTGTGCTCTTCGATTTTTTACTATTCGAAAAAATGGATCAAAGAAATTGTATTAAGTTTTGTGTAAAAAATGAAATTAAATGCGCAAGGACATTTGAAATGTTGACTGTGGCGTTTGGCGAGTCTACTATGAGCAGAACACAAGTTCAATTGTGGTATAACCGGTTTAAGGAAGGCCGAGAAGATGTCAATGACGATGCTCGTCCGGGTCGCCCGAGCACGTCAACAACCGATGAAAACATTGAAGCAGTGAAGAAAATGATTTTGGATAATCGTCGAATCACTATCAGAGAGGTTGCTGATGATGTTGGCATATCGTTCGGCTCATATCAAGCAATTTTTACGGATGTTTTAGGCATGAAACGTGCGGCAGCGAAGATTGTTCCGAAATTGCTAAATTTTGAGCAAAAACAACGTCGCATGGACATCGCTCAGGAGCTGTTGAACATCGTCAACGACGATCCAGATTTCCTCAAAAAGGTCATAACTGGTGACGAATCATGGGTGTATGGCTATGACATTGAAACCAAAGCCCAATCATCCCAATGGAAGCGTCCAGAAGAGCCAAGATCGAATAAAGCACGTCAAGTTCGGTCAAATGTTAAGGTTTTGCTCACTGTTTTCTTCGACTGCAATGGCGTGGTGCATCATGAATTCTTGCCACAAGGTCGTACGGTCAATAAGGAATACTACCTTGAAGTTATGCGCTGTTTGCGAGAAGCAATTCGTCAGAAACGCACAGAATTGTGGAAAAAACAATCATGGATTTTGCACCATGATAACGCACCAGCTCACACATCGATACTTGTGCGTGAGTTTTTGGCCAAAAACAAAACCGTTATCATGCCTCAACCACCGTATTCACCGGACTTGGCCCCCGCTGACTTTTTCCTCTTCCCAAAACTGAAGACACCGATGAAAGGAAAGCGTTTTGCTACGATTGAGGAGATAAAAGAAAAATCGAAAAAGGAGCTGTTGGCGATACCAAAAAGCGCGTTTCAGAAGTGTTTCGAGGATTTGAAAAAACGCTGGCATAAGTGTATTATATCTGAGGGGGATTACTTTGAAGGGGACAAGATTGTTATTGATGAATAAATAAATACTTTTTGAAAAAATTGAAAATAACGGTTATATATTGATCACACCTCGTATATGTTAAAAACAGGAAACATATCCTTATATGCTGCATATTACTTGTGTAGCACATGCTCTCCACAGAATCTGTGAATATATCAGAGACACCTATCCGGAAGTTGATAGACTTGTATCCCGCTTTTAAAAAGGTTTTCAGAAAAGCATTGGGAGTAGCTCTTTACAGGGAAAAACTTCCATCTTTGTCACTGCCTCCCTCGCCAGTAATAACTATATGGGGAACATGGTTTTATGCAGAAAATTTCGATAGTTTACAAAATTTCGTTACATGTTTAAATGACGATGCTCGAAGTATTTCTGAGTGCAAGAAACTAATACAAATCCCAAATTTAAAAAATCAGTTGTACGTCCTTCAGGAATACTTTGGAAATTTGCTTAAACTAATCACATATTTTGCAAATCGAAATCTCAAATTAAAATATGGATTAACCACATTAGATGTGGCTATTAATAATTTCAAAAAGTATTCCAAGTGATTTCGGATGTGGCCTTCGGCAAAAGTTAGACGCAGTTTTTAATAGAAATCCAGATTTAAAAACATTGCGGCAATTGTGTATGGTGACAATGACACAAAATCTAACTGCTAAATACGCTGAAATAAAAGAATATTTCCAGTATGCACCTATAACCTGTTGCGATGTAGAAAGGAGGTTTTTTATCTACAAGGATGTACTACATTCAAAGAGAACAAATCTTACAGAAGAGAAGCTTGAGAAAGTATTGCTAGTAAATATTAATACTCCTTTACTCGACTTGAAGTACAAAATGAACAAATAATAACGTATTTTGTATTTTATAGATCACCACCCACATGTTAACCAAGTATATAAATAAAATTGAAAACCTTTAAAAATACAAAATTTCAATAGCGCGCCTATGGGCGATGAGTCATCGGCCGCTCGTGTCCGGTCTATAGTGATAAACAACGTGAGTTTTGAATTTGGGTTGTGAAATGGATAAATTTTAAAGTGTCTAAATTGCCTAGGCCAGCGATTCTTAACCTTTTGTGAATCAAGGACACCTGCTTTAAATATCTACAAATCACGGACCCTCATACAACTGATATAACAAAGGAATTTAAAATATATAATGTATAACGTAGAAATTAGGTATATTATGTATATAACAACACAAAAAAATTAACAATATTTTTACTAAAATAAAATATTTATTGAAATTTTATATTCAGTAGTTAAAAAGGAAACATTTAACACTTATTAATGAGAAGGCTGATGTTGTATGTTGCTGACAAGCTTATTACTTATGTTTGGTGCAATATTAGATAATGGAATTCTCAGTTCTGATCCCACATTCTTCAAACGACAAAACTTAACCATCTTACTTCCGTGTGCAATAGCAATTGATGATGTTCACTGTCCATAGGCTTGCACAACTGTTCATGAAGTCTTGAATTTAATAATCTAGCCTTATAAAATTAACAATTTTTACAGCTTCATTCAAGGCTTCTTTCAATGTATTCGGTATATATACATAAAGAAATCACTAGACGACTAAAATACTAGTGTGATTAGTAAGTGGCTGAAAATGTGTAAACATATTCTTCATCAAAAATTACCCTTCCTATTTGGAAACAGATAAAGTAATTATTTCTATAAAAAAGTAAAGAAAATTAAATTTTCTGAGACTAAACTATTAAATGTACTATTAAACAAAGTTAATCCTATAATAAATAATATATATTCAAAATAGTTGTCAGTAATTTTACTTTAACACCTTACATTTGCATTTTGCAAAACATTATAATTTAGCTTAGCATATTCTTAAAATAAATATTTATTGTTTGTGCGGCGGGCCCCCTGAAAGATCTTTGCGGACACCAGGGGATCCGCAAAGTAACTATCCCCTTTCAACAATAACCGATTCATTTATGCTTTATATATTGTTTAAAAATCACTCTGTATAACCAAAATAAATTTTAATTTAAGTTTTAGAAAGAAAGTAGACAAAAAAATCAAATTAATTAGGACTATTAACATGATCAGGATTAAGTAATAATTATTTTGTGTTAGTAAATTGTACCAAATTGGTGTAGTTATAGACACTATTGCGCACATATATGCAATTTCACAGCAATTACTCTTATGAAAGTTAAATTATATAGTTTGTGCCAATCAACAAAAAACCCTTATCTACTACCGGTTTAATTTAAATTTAAAACATATTTGCAGGTATACAATCGTATTTGAAAGTAGAATTTCGCTTAAAATAAGAATTAGTAAAAATGCATTTATTAAAATTGAAACGTTTTATTTTATATAACAGTAATAATTAGAATATCCTGCACGTACACCATTAAGTATATTACGTTCTAGCAGATTTCTTCACTTTATCATAAACTTCTGGGAATGCCAATTTGCAATCTAGTTTCTCTCTCAGCTTGTCGTACAATGTATGATCAAACATGTTTCTAAATTCCTCCCTAGTCATATAAGTGTCGGCATATAACATTTGGTACCTGAAAGAAATAACGTTTCTAACAACGGGACTTGTAAATTTATAACAAATACTGTTCAAAATAATTAAAGGGTCATGTACTTTTTACTCTTTATATTTTATTTTTTTAGGTATTTAGCTGCAGTATACCGTGTCTTCAAATACTTTCCTGGTTAGAGACGGTCATGCTTTTTTTTTAATGGTTAGTGACAGTGCACTTAATCAGACACAAACGAATAATTTTGATAGTTTGGTTGTGTCATGTAAATAATAATAGGTGTCTATAATTTAAATTTAAGTATGACAACCGTCAGAATTTGAAGTTTTCAAAAGCTTCGCATGTGCACCAACACTGATTACTTAATTACTTAAAAAGCAGCCTACTTTAATGAGGTAGGATTTTTAAGGGTTTATCAAGTTTTTCTTAGATGATATGACAATTATTGATGTTAGGAATAATAAATGCAATGCGGTTTAATGCAGCAGCGTTATAACATCTTTAATAATAATAATAATAATAATAATAATAATAATAATAATAGTAATAATAGTCTTTATTTGTCCAACAGCAAAGATGTCAATTACAAGACTACAATTTACACTTGATAGTATTTCCTATACAAAGCAACAATCTAACAGAGAAAAAAAAATAAATAACCCACAATAATGCAAAATTTATTGCAAAATTAAATCCCTAGCATGGAGATGTTAAGTTATAGAACACATCAAGCTAATATACGAAGGAAAACACACGAACAACTAGAATAGAAAAGCTAATATTCGAAATCTGATACATACAAATAGTAGTGGTTCATATTGTAGTAATAATAATAATAATAATAATAACAATAGTAATAATGAACAAAAATCTTAAGACAATAGATCGAGAACAGTAAATATTTAATAATTAATACATAGCCCATGCAATTAAATTACAAATTAAAATGAACAGTATTACAGATATTTGCAGAGCAAATAAAATACAAGGCAAGAAGTTCAAAAAAAAGAACAATTGAGTTGAATCGAGTGATGTTTTTGATTAAAAGGTAAGTGAAAAGGATCAGGGCATAGTTGGTTGGCGTTCCTAGCCGTATGAGTGAGAGGTGCCTTAGCACAAACATTTGACCTAGCTCGAGCCACCACAAAAGTATCACTCGAACGCGTAACATATCTGGGAACCAAAAAATCCACAGCGGAGAGTAGGTTGGGGACATCACTTCTATTACTAACAGGTCCAATCAGAAAATTGGCACTTGCGATTTCTCTACGTTCCAAGAGGGAAGGAACGTCATGTTCCAATAGTAGACTCTCATAGTCAACGCCTCTAGGAGGATACGTTTCGCAAGCCCTGCACGAGAGGTACTTCAAAAATCTCTTCTGTACACTCTCAATTAGTAGGTTTTGGTAAACGTAACAGGGATACCAGATTATAGATGCATACTCAAGTGTGGGTAGCACCAGTGAGTAAAACAGTGTCTTCAATGTATCCGGATTCATGAACTCTCGACACGACCTGACAACAAAGCTGAGTGCACGTGAGGCCGAGTTGCATATCGAATATTTATAATCAGAAAATTGCAAACGTTGATCAAATAACACTCCAAGATCTTTTATTTGTGTTTGCCTGGGAACTATTTTGTTCCGCTGGCACCAGTTAATAACACGTAGATTGCTCTGTAGGGCTTCACAATCGCAGACTGACGAGATCCTTGAAAAAATCTTTAAATCATCAGCATAAGCTAGACGCGACAGCTGAGAATAGAGAGTAGATCGTTAATGTAAACGTTGAAGAAGAGTGGGCCAAGGTTTGATCCCTGTGGGTCACTTGAAAAGTCTGTGAAAGTGTTTGAATGAAATTCACTATAGTAAACATAATTGGAACGATTGTCCAGGTAAGAGGCAATCAGATTAATGACAGGTGAAGTAAGAGCCAGGGAACTCAGCTTTGAAAGAAGTATTGAGTGATCAATAGTATCGTACGCCTTGGCGAAGTGTGTGTACAAAACATCAACCTGTTCTCGAGAGTTGATACCAAAACTGATAAATTGTGTTATTTCGACCAAGTTGGAGACTGTTGATCTACCCGATGTAAACCCATGTTGCTGTGGAGAAATGTGTGACCTTATATAGGCATAGACCTTAGTATAGAGTAAATGTTCAAATACCTTGGAACTACCTAACAATATAATAATTGGTCTGTAGTCCGAGATATCATGTTTATTACCCTTCCTAAAAATAGGATTAATTTTACTTATTTCCAGATTTCGGTAAAGGCTGATGTCTGGAGAGAAAGGATAAAAATCATAGACAAAGTCAATTCATCATGACCTGAGGTAAAGTGAGGTATAAAGGGGTTTCAAAGCAGTCAGAGTTTCATTTGTCGAAAAGGCCTCCATAACGAAGCTGCTAGAGCAAACATGGACATCTGATAAGACAAAAATAGAACGAAGTTGATACACTTCAGAAAATGTTTTAGCTAAAACTTCTACAATTTCTTCCGGAGCAGTAAGCTTCTCCTCACCATGTCTTAACGTTCCGGAAATTCATGACTTTCCCGGTCTTTGACCAACAAAGTGCCACAACGCCTTGGGGTTTTTAAATATGTATTAATAAGAATATCATTTTATTGTCCAACGGCCAAGACCATTTACATGACATTATGCCTATTGTACAATAATAACAAACAAACAAACAAACAAAAAAGTACACGTTAGCCAATAGTAAGTAACAAAAAAAAACAGAGAAATTCATATACCGTAGTCGACATATTTTAATTTCTGATACGAAAGTAGAAAGAGGAAAAGAGCGCGACGAAATGAACTAAAGATAAACATAAGCGAGGTTGCCAACACAGTACACTCGCGTGAAGGTCCCCCGACATCGACACTGCGTTGCTCTCCCACCACTGATAGCAAGCAGGCATCGCTGCATATTATAAGGTCATATTCTGCATGCGATAGAAGTGTAAACCGAAATTAAAATTTGACGACTACGGTATACATATCTATCTACATGAGCAAATAAAAAGAGGAAACAATGAAAAAGTGAAATATCCAGTATTTATATCTAAATTAACAAAAATGGAACCGGATAATGCCTACTGAAGTTAGGCAAGTTCTGGAATGGTCACTTCTATAGATCGTCCCGGCCGTGGGTCATCTTCAAGTGACTCCCTACCTTGCTTAAAGCGATTGTGCCACTTAAAAACTAAGGTTTTTAAGTGACAAAATTTTGTTAATTGCGCCTGTACACGGATCTTGGTGAAACATGTTATATAACTAACTAATTTAAATAACATATTATATAACATTTAAATCAAAATAACATACTTGAAATAACGTTCCACTAATTTTTATTTGTACTATCTTTCGATACGTGTTTCGGTATGTTCATACAATTTTCGAAGCTAAACAGTTTAGCGCATATAACGTTAGTAACTGACTGATAATATATTTTAAGAAATTTGAAAACATATCGTATTGTAACGTTTTCGGGTTCCAATAAACAACTCGTGCAATTATTTATTTAAAACAGTCTGTATATTTATATACTTAAAATTATATAACAATATAAAAATATAAAAACTAACGTAACACACTTAAACTACTACAATTTAGTTATCACCGGTATTTATTTACTACTACTAATATGTCCGTATTTATGTAACAGTTCTATTTATATAAGACGGCACTACTATATTTATTTATTTGGCTACCACTATTTATTTCCACTGTTCCCACGAGACCACTTCTTTATCCCGAACTACTCCGCGACTACTTTTCCGCAATGAATGAATCCCGGTGACCCAGTCGCCTTATATACACATGCATGAAATGTTCTCGAACAGTACCAGTAAATTCGGCAATATACCAGTGGAAATCTAGACCTTTACGTCGCACATCTGTGAGATGACTCACTGCATTTACGATATTTACCAGCCGAGAGAGATGATTTACGGCGGTGTGTAAATAAGAGCGTTTTTATACGTTGCCCGGTCTGCCTTTTTCTTGCGTGTGACAATTTCGTTTTTATCGCGCCGAGAGATCTGATTCTTTTATTTAATGTAAACACATTTGGCTACATTGCCCCCTTCTTAAAAACTGCGTTTCGTCCCGAAACACACTATTCCATGTTCTTGTCGCTGGCGGATGACGAAATCCACACCGGGACCCACGGGTGCACCCAGCCGTCTTGTGGCAATGGCAATCCACCGTCCCAGGCAGCACAACGGGCTGATTGGGCCGACAGCCGCACACGACCATTTTCATACCAGCACGCCGAAACATCACCTCCAGCATGTTTCCTGCGATTTTCCACTCCAAACGGTCTAATCCGCAGCCCAGTTTCGGAATTGCCAGCCTCCTTACATTTCCCATAAATTGGCTCTCTAGGTTTTCCGGTAATTTGTCCCGCATCCGCCACTTCACCGCTGTCACGTCCATGGTATGGGCAATTGGTTGAAACACACCATCTCTGGCTCACTATGGGGTGTTAGTCTCATGCGATAAACGACGTCATCTATTTGCTATAGTATTTCGTATGGTCCCTCCCAGTATTGTTGGAGCTTTGGGGACAGGCCTCGGCGACGTTGAGGACCATATAACCAAACAAGGTCTCCTTCTCCGTAACCACCTCTCTCGGCTTGCACGTGGTAACGATTCTTCGTCCTGTCGCTGGCATCCTGAGTGTGATGGCGTACTCGCAAGTGAGCATCCTCCAACCTTCGTCTGGATCCGCTGACGTAGTCTTCTCCATTTGGGTTCTCCACAACACACTTAAGTAGATCAATATCTACCTTCAGAGAGTCCCATTGAGCCCAGTAGGATTCCAGTCCCTGTGAGCGAGGAGCCACTTCTTGCCAAGCCGGTCCGCGACCAATTCCCTTCCAAACCATCAATGAACCAAGGTCTTCATCAGCTTCTTGACCAATCCGCAAATTGTCAGGATGCCCAGATCGTCAACCACGATTGTTCCGAATGTGTTGGCCGATTTTTCTTCTAGGCGGTTGCTATGCCTGCAGCCTCCTGGACGTGGTCTTCTTGCAACAGCATCAGCGTTTTGGTGTTGCACAGATGCAATTCGCGCTATTTATTTTGAGGCTCTACGATACTGGATCGACGATTGCCTCTTCTCATCGACCCGTTTCATTTTTCGCTGCTCCGCTATTGTTTTCTTGGGCTTCTTCGCGCATTTACTATGCGCATGGCCCATTTCCATCTCCATTTCCATTTCCATTTCCAATTCCAGCATCGGAGCGTTCTTCTCTTTGGTTGCACCTGATTCACCAATCGTCGGACTACCTGTTCCAGGTGTGCATGCCCATACTTCATCTCAAGACACTTGATTAGTTGAGGATAGTCTTGACACTCTTTTGGAAGTAAGGTCTGCAGAACATCACTGGCCTCTCCTCTGAACGGCACAATCAGAGCAGTAGCTTTCTTCGGGGACGTCCACCCATGTGCTCCTGCAGCGGCTTCGAATTGATTCCGGTACGACATCCATGACGTCTTTCCATCGAAGGTGGGAGGTTTTACCTTTACCTTCGCTGTTCGGGCAATCTCCAGGCTTCCGCTTGAGATATCATGGGGACCGCAGTCGTTCATCGCTGGCAACTGAAGCTGAACCCCAAACTCGTCCCCCATTCCGAACACGCGCTCCTCAACTTTCTGTTCCACGACTTCGATGGCCCCAGAAAATTCCTGTCTCCCATTCGATGAATTCTTTTGAATGTCTTCCTTAAAAGTAGTCTCGCGTTGTTTTGCAATTTCACCTTTCAAAGCTTTTGAATTATTTGCAATTTCATCTCTTAGAGTCTTGAAATGTTCTTTTATAGTCTTCATATCAGTCTCGAATTGTTTTGCAACTGCATCTCTTAGAGTCTCGATTATTAAGCTTAAATCAGGCTGTACTTGAAACAAATATTTCTCGGGATCCTCACCTTCATTTATTAAAAGGTCACGAAGCCGGTCCTGGAGAATTGTTTTTTTTCCAGACGCATCTGCGTCCCTTTCCTCCAATTCTGTCCTCAACTCGGAGACCTTTAATTCTTCCAAACGTTTGGTAGCCATTTATTTATTTATTTATTTATTTATTTATTTGCACTTGTGTTTACCCCACACCTGACACCAATTGTAACCTTTTCGGGTTCCAATAAACAACTCGTGCAATTATTTATTTAAAACAGTCTGTATATTTATATACTTAAAATTATATAACAATATAAAAATATAAAAACTAACGTAACACACTTAAACTACTACAATTTAGTTATCACAGGTATTTATTTACTACTACTAATATGTCCGTATTTATGTAACAGTTCTATTTATATAAGACGGCACTACTATATTTATTTATTTGGCTACCACTATTTATTTCCACTGTTCCCACGAGACCACTTCTTTATCCCGAACTACTCCGCGATTACTTTTCCGCAATGAATGAATCCCGTAATGAATGAATCCCGGTGACCCAGTCGCCTTATATACACATGCATGAAATGTTCTCGAACAGTACCAGTAAATTCGGCAATATACCAGTGGAAATCTAGACCTTTACGTCGCACATCTGTGAGATGACTCACTGCATTTACGATATTTACCAGCCGAGAGAGATGATTTATGGCGGTGTGTAAATAAGAGCGTTTTTATACGTTGCCCGGTCTGCCTTTTTTTGCGTGTGACAATTTCGTTTTTATCGCGCCGAGAGATCTGATTCTTTTATTTAATGTAAACACATTTCGTTACAGTATCGTTTGTTATTACAAAAACGTGCGGTCAGAATTAATTATAGCCTTTCACATAGATATTGAAATCATTAATTTTTAAAATTTCAAATTCCAACTATGTTCACTCTATATACAGTATGTGTCAATTTTCATTAGCCATAGGCGATCAATTCATGCAATACGTGAGACAACGTGGCACCCCTACTTTCCTCTCCAATGCCAGCGCGACCGATACATGCTCGAAAATACAAGTTAGCAGTAACTATTGGACCACTGACTGGGGTGTTTGTAATGCGTTCAGAAATAATATTTACTAGTTGCAAGGATTTGTTTTTCTTTTTCCATTCAGTAAATGCAGAGAATAAGGTAAGGTAAATAAAAAAGGATTCTGAAAATAATAATAAACTACTATATCAGGACATCGCGGCGGCCATTTGATGTTTCCCGTTCCAGTAATAAGACGGCTTTTATTGCGGACTAGATCGCAACGTGTTCGCAGCTAAACATTGAATGCAAAATCTGGTGGGGAGAAGTGGGAAGATCGGAGAAAATTGTTGTGATGTCGATTGTTGCCGGGATTGGTGACGGACAGTAGGGGTGCCACGTTGCCACGTATTACTTGTATACGTATAAATCGCACGTAAACATTGAATCCCTATACCTAATGAAAATTGACACATACGGTATATAGCTGTATGCTATATTCATGACAGTAAAATTAAGTATTCAACCTAACGTTCATCATACTTGTAATGCTAATCATATCTGACAAAATTGTATAAGACATAACAAAAGCATTGATTAATCAAATCTTAACAAAAAAATTAATGCTGTAGGTGATTACTTTCTGGTAATCCATATTAAGTAATGATACAAATATAAACTTTTTTATTATGTTTTTTATCACTTTTGTTTTTACACTGCCCATAACTAGTTTCAATATTTTGCATAATGATTAAAGATGCTTTTGTAGAGATGTCTTGGTTCTTCCCAGTCCTTCCTTGCCTCCTCTACTATTTTTTCGGCTGCGACAGAAATGATACCGGTCTTGATATTTACGTAATTTGGCACTGATGCTTACGTAATTAGGCACTGGTTGTTAAACTAAATATCCTGCCAAGATTTTCTATGTTTGCTTCGAAGTTTGTGATGAAGTTTGTTCAGATTTCGCATACCAGCTGATTTCAAAAAATTGATGCTGTTAATCGTTACTTTATGGTAATCCATATTCACTAAATAAAACAAAGAAGAACTGGAACGCTATGTAGGTGACAAAACACCGTTTGAAAATGACTGACCAGAATTAAACCATTAACGGACAGTGGTAAAAAAAAAACATAGTAAAAAAGTGTTTTATTTGTATCATTAGTTTAGTAATCTTAACAAGTTCATATCGACTGAAAAATGTAATTTATAAAGGAAAATTTAAGTGATCCTTAGACTATGAGCAGTGTAAAATATTATTTGTACGTTTATACATACATACCCTTTAACATCTGTCACAAACTTTTCTATAGCTCGAGTGCTATTTCGGGGATTAAAACTAGTTACTTTTGGAACACCATACAAACCAATATCTACGTACATTATATTGGTGTTAGTTGAAGGATGTAACATGCCTGGATTATTTGGTAACAAGAAGGGACACAACCAAATTGGATAAACCTAAAAAAAAATTTATAGTTTCACATTTTGTTAGAATTAAGTAAAATTTCTATCGTAAAATATTGGAGGAATTGTCAACAGTAGTTGTTTTAGTACCTTCAATTCCTTATATCTATAAAAAAAACGCGTTCACAATGTTATATATGAATAATGTTTTTGAAATGGACAGTACTCAGCAGTGAGTATAAGAGCAGAAATGGTGGATTTCATCGAACTCATGAGATTTTAGAGTTACAATAAAGCCTTCACATTAAACAATTGGGTTTTGATTATCCCAGAACAAGCTGACAGGATCAAAAATTTTAATCATTGCTTGATAACTCTCTTAAAAACAATAAAAAAATTGAATAATTTAGAAAACATTGGTAATTAGTCCGCACCAATTTTACGGGGATTGATGAACCTGTAAAAACAAAACAAATTTAATGATGCAGTGGTGGATAAAAAAATCGGTTGCTACTTTACATTTTACAATCGGAGATAACAAACAAGGGTTTGCTATTACGATATACAAAGAAAACTCCGAAACATAGCTTGGATATTTGAAAAGATAGAAACTCCAACAACGCTAAAGCAGATTTATCTATTCGTATGCCTAAAAATACTCCTCAAAAATAGTAGAATTCTTTCGCTAATATGATTTAAAACAACTCTGACAGCAATACTTTATCAAGTATTGCTTGCAAGCTTGAATTTCCATCATGACAACGTTCCTCTACCTCACATGACTCAAAGATTGAGGCACTAGCCTCCGCATAGTTTGAACTATCTAAACAACTCTAGCAACAAAGTATTAAGCTGATTATCTTCAAATTAACTATCATGGTACATTTTAAACAAGTAAGAATAGCGAAAACAAAATTTAAGTTGACGACTATCTTACATTAAATTCTCTTTCAAATATCTCCACGCTATCCTTCAATTTTACTATCGGTACCAACATATCTTGGATGACATGATTATTCTCGTATAACTTCTTGATGGCTTCACCTTGTGTTAACTTCAAGAGGGAAACCTTTGGTGGTACGATCCATCCTAAGAACAACCTAAACAAAATATTATTGCCAAATGGAATTATATCCTGAAAATATTATAAAATTAAAACACAACAAAAGTAAATATTTTCTTAAGAAAAACTCTAATTTAATATTACATACTATGAACTCTTGAACAATATGAAAGAAACTCAAAATTATTTACTATATTCCTTTAAATTTACTTTTTCTAATTTGTCCATCGTTTCCCAAAGACTTTCCAACCACTCAAAGTTTCTATATAAACAATAAGAATAATACCAATGAAAATCAGAAATAGTCATTCGAATATTTTTCCCAAGTTGAAAAAAAATTAAATTTGATTTCTAATTCTTTCACTTTGTCTCGAAGTAATTCAGTGCATGAAGTGTAAAACCTACTTGTAATTCCCAAAATATTGATCTCGTATGTCTATGATAATAATCTCTAAGTGGTATATATTCTGTTCTACCTTTCCTTTCTTTTAATACAGTTTCAACATGTTTGAAAAACCAAGGCTTATACCATCTGCTTATAGTGTTAATCTACAAAATATTACGAGAAGTACTTCCCACATACCTATATTAGAGAGTAAAATATTTACCTTATCTTCCTCTCCATCATCTGTCATAACACCTGTCATTAACACAGCTTCATGTTTGCTGTACATAAGGGCCTCGACAAAATCATTTTTTGTATCATTACTGGCTTTAATAAATTCAGTATGAATCTGATCATTCTTCAACGGCGTATAATTTAATTTCACATAACTTCTTGCTGGTATAAGTTGAATTTCAACAGCTGTTAAAATGCCTAGCGTACCATATGACCAAGGTACAGAATAATACAAATCTGAGTTTTCGTCTTTTGAACAGTTGGTCACGCTACCATCTGACAATACCAATTCGTAAGATACGCAAGTGTGCTGAAATAGACCATATTTGTGGGAACTTGATTCTATACCTGTTCCCATAACTAAACCGCCAACTGTTAAATCGTCAAGTTCTGGTACAACCGGTATCGTCCATCCTAATTGGTTTATAGTTTTTGTTAGTTGGCCCATCGTAACTAATGGCTCTACTCTGATTGTCTATAAAGAAAAAACATCCAACACCAGTCTGCAAAACCTCAATTTTCGTCCAAATTTCCAAGGACATGTATAATTTTCGCTTTTAATATTGACTTTAAGTTCTAGTCCTATTACAGCAGTTAACAAGTTTCCCTATTTCCCCAATTTTTTACTTGAGGGTTTGAGTTATACATGTCAGCTCTATAGAGTTAAACAAAAACTAGTGATCATATCACATCATACAGCAAGCTGAATCCAAGTTGTCAAACCCCGTAGAATAAAGTACTTTTCCATAGAATTGAGGCATGCTTTAACATAACAACCATAGCAAACATATTTGGGAAGCAGGATTCTATAGGCTTATTGCACTGGTTTATGCATCTTTGGCTATTCCAATTACATTATATCATGTATGACATGCATGTGATATATCACGTAGACATTCAAACCATATTTTGTGTCGACATGTGACAAACAAACCGTATTTT
The DNA here is from genome assembly GCA_963170755.1 of Amphimallon solstitiale. NCBI lineage: Eukaryota > Metazoa > Arthropoda > Insecta > Coleoptera > Scarabaeidae > Amphimallon > Amphimallon solstitiale. Next base: position 56,248,204 of record OY720684.1, read on the forward strand.
ATCACATGCTTTTTGACATAAAACGAACTTATTAGCTGTTGTTTTAGTAGAACTTTAAAAAAACGATGATTGAGGAAAAAATGGAAAGTTGGTGATTGTGACTGTGGAAGTAGAAAACGAAAAAAAGAAGTCAGGTATGATACCGTTAGGTTATTTTGTTGAAATTTACTGAGTATTTGAAATGGTTGATATTTTTTAAGGTATTCAAACCATGACCTACACATTGATAATTTTAACTTAAAATGGAAACACAAAGAAAAAACACATTTTGGATGTGAATCAATCACCCAGGAAAATATATTTGCAATGTGAAAAATATATATGCTCAAACAGAAGATAAAATTTCACAGGATAATAAATTGGCTAATTTATTAACTGTAAACAATCCTAAACAAAAAAGAACCCGATGGCAAATCTCATATGTTTTTGTGGTATACCACGTACGTTAAATTTTATACTTACAGGTTACCTACCGACTTTAACGTTTCTTGATGTTTTAGATAATCATCAAAGGCATTAAATACCAAAAATGTCAAAAAATATTTATGGCCACTTATAGTATTGGCCCGACCAGACTTCGCAGAATTTGTACAACACAGATGAGTGGGAAAACAATTATAGAAAAAAGAGAAGCTGAAAAACGTTATTTAACATTTAAATATAAACTAGCAGAGGTAAATAACCTCATTAGCTATTTATAATGAAAGGAAAGTAGCTATGGACTTAGTAAGTCGAGAAGAATTTACTTGGATCAGAATACAATATTAAGATACTTTGTGCAGGTATTTCACTGAGAGTGTTGAAGAAAGTTTAAAAGTAAACTTTAAATTGTTTTCAAGAGTATTTAGTCTTCATTTTAATATTGGTTTTGGGAGCCCCGAGTGTACTCCTTTTGCGTAAGAACACTAAACCAAATAGCTAACACAAAAAGTGACAGCGGAAAAAATAGAACTCAAATCAAAACTAAAAGTTCATAAAACTCGTGCCGCTCATTTCCACAAGCTAGTGAAAGAAACACCTCCAAAGACTGCATCATCCTGTTTTGATATGCAACAGGTGCAGGTACTTCCAAAATCCCAATTCAACAATTGCCTCTTTATTTTTTTGCCTAATTGCCTGTCAATCGCTAACTTTTATTCGTGGATGGAGCACCAGGCGGGAAGAGGAACTGTTAAAACATGATATGCTCTTTTAATTTTTTAACAGTCAACGGAATATCCAGGAGATAGAAAATTTACTTTTCTGCCGATAGATGTCCCGCCCAAAACAAAAAGAATATTGGTGTGCATACATTAATGTATTGGCTTCATGAGTTCGCTCCGAAAACAATAAAATCTATAGAAATTATATTTATTGTCAGGGGACATTCGTTTCTTCCCACGAACAAAATTTCTGAACAAGCGGAGAAGGTATTCAGACGACATAGCGCTATCAAAACTCCTGAGAAATATTGGAACTTGTATTCCAAACAGACGAAGTACTTGGCAAAGATTGGCATTTGGTCAACATTCAAAATTCTGTAACTTGCTTGAAGAAAGTAGTTGGAATAAGTTTAAGTGAAAGGATGAAAATCAAAAGAGAAATAAGGTTCTAATAATATCCTTATGAAAACGAAAGTCCTCTACCGCAATGTTGACAACAATAAAATTCGAGACTTTATTAAAACCTCGAAAAAGCCTAGAGCATAGTGACCAACCCATACTGCCATTAGGACATGTGGTGAAAAAGAAAAAGATAGACAGCTTGCGTAATCTAGTCGTCTCATTGGGTGGTGAGAAGTGGATGGATGATCCTGATTTAAAATGGTTGTTGCCCATAGTATCTGAGAATAGTGGCGGTCATACAATAATGGTTCCCAAAAAAAAAAAAATTGTCAACGAGAGACAATCAAAAAATATTTTGTCAATAAAAGATAACCAAAAGACACTGCCCAACAGTTTTTTTTCAGTTTCTACTATCTAATTTCAATTTTTCTAGTGTAACAACTTACTCTAATAATAATTAAGTAATTTTTAACAATTTTATTTACAATTTTAAATATTTTAACCTTTTCTGAGTTGTAATTAATCGCTTCTACTGCAATTTTACAATAATTGACAAAGCGCATTTTGTAAGTCTGTTCCATATTCGTATATAACGTAATACAAACAAGTATAAATAAATATTCTTTTCCAATAAGAACTGAAATATTCCAACTGTTGTTAATAGAGTGATAGTTTCACCAAGTCAATGTGCACAATACTATTAATTTACACCGTGTAACTGTTAGTCGCTGTTTTCTTCTATAGCAGCGGTTCTTAGTCTTTGTGAATTAAGGACCTCTTTTTTAAATATCTATAAATCACGGACCCCCATATCATCTTATTATGTATCTATAGGAACACAAAAAATTGCCAATATTTTTACTAAAATAAAATATTTATTGATGTTTTACATTTAGTAGTTAATAGATTTTAGATTTATAATGAGAAGGCTAATGTACAAGGTAGGCGCTATAAATTCTCAGCCTGATATACAAAAAAGAAACTTGGAACAATATAAGAATTTTTATTTTTCAATATAATCTCTCCTAACTACTATACATTTATTACAACGATTAATTAATAATTCGATACCCTTGTAAAAATAATCTGAAGTTTTTCCGTCAAAATGTTCTATAACAGCTGCTTATAACTCACTGTCATCCTTAAATCTACGTCCCCAAAGACCTTTTTTAAAATTAGAAAACAAAAAAAATCACAAGGAGCCATATCTGGACTATACGGTGGATGTTCCAATTCTTAAAAGCCGCATTGTCTTGCAATAATCGCACACCTTTTGTCAATTTTCCACGACCTTTTGCACGAATACTGTCCCTTAATTTATGCAATAAAGACGCATAATAAGTGCCGTTCAAACTCGTATTGCGCTCTTTAAAGTCAATTAGCAAAATGCCCTCACAATCCCAGAATATTGTGGCCATCACCTTTGTCGTTGATTGAACGATTTTGCCTTTCTGGGACGAGGTTCATCCATTCCATGGACTCCCTTCTCGATAGAGGATCGTAAAACAGAACCATTGTTTCATCCCCTGTGACAATGGACTCCAAAATCGGTTTTGAGTCGTCTCCACACATGTTTAAAAACGATTGCGCACATTCGACCCGATGTTCACATTGGAGAGCAGAAAGAAGTCGCGGTACCCATCTAGCACTAATTTTATTTATACCCAAATGGTCATGGAGAATTCGGCAAACACTTGTTTCGGAAATGTTTGTTATCACTGCTAATTTTTTCACTTTCAAATGGCGATCTTCTAGCACTAAGTGTTCAATAATTGAAATTTGTTGAGGATCCCTTCAGTTGGTCGACCCGACGATCAGCATCTTCCAGGGATTCTTGACCCAAACGCAAATATTTTGCCCACTTTTTTACAGTTGAATACGAATGAGATGAACGCCGTCTAAACATTGTTTAATATGATAAGGTGTATGCCCTTCTTTTGTTAACCGTGCGATACTCAATTTTCGTTACTTCAGACATTTTCGTGCGCTAGTAACGTTGGTTGGCTGGTTACTAAAAACTGCTATGCTTCGAACCGTCATATTTATAGTGTACACCTCGCGTATGTGCATGCATGAAGTGACGGAGTTTAAACATGTCCAGTTTTAATTAATGTTGGAATACAAATTACGCTAGTTAAACCTACGGAAAAACCTCGGTGGAATTTTAAAAATGCTGACTGGAATGAATTTAGGAGACAAGTTGATTCGAATCTTCGATGGATACCACCTTTACCTAAAAATTATATTAGGTTTTTGGGTGTCATTAAAGGGGCGGCGAAGAGAACTATTCTAAGAGGTTTTCGTAAGGAATACATTCCATGCTGGTCTGAAAGATCAAATGAATTATACAGAAATTTCAATGAAAATCCTAATCCAGAAATTGCTGATGAATTATTAACTTTATTAAATCAAGAAAGACTTAATGGTCGCGTCATATGGAAGACATGAATTTCATACATTCTAGTCGTAGCAGTTGGAATCTATTAAGAAAACTAGGAGCGGCAACCCAAACTAGTACTTTAGAATCAAAAATCAGCGCTAATACCATAGCTTCAAGATTAGTGGACGTCTCAAATATGATAAAGTTAAATAAATTAGAAATCAAAAATATGAAGAAATTATTGCGTAAGAAAAGAAAATCTATTAATACAAAAAATGATGATCTTACAAAACCCTTTTCTATGGAGGAATTGGATATAGTGATAAAATTATTAAAGATTCGTAAGGCTGCTGGTTTTGATGGAATTTATCCTGAATTTATTAAATATCTCGGTCCTTTAGGACGTAATTGGCTCTTATGTTTCTATAATAATATTTTAAATAATGGTATTGTTCCTACTGAATTTAACAAGGCAAAAGTTGTAGCTGTTTTGAAGGCAGGAAAGCCAGCAGATGTTGCTTCTAGTTATAGACCAATTTCATTATTATCAGTATGTTACAAGAGAAATTATTATATCACAGAATTTCTTCAATTATGGAAAATATCTTTCCCATAGAGCAAGCTGGTTTTAGACCAAATCGTAATTGCTGTGATCAAATTTTAGCTTTAACTAATTATATAGAGAATGGTTTTCAAAAGAATTTGAAAACAGGAATTAGTTTCATTGATTTAACAGCTGCTTATGATACAGTTTGGTTAGATGGATTATTTTTAAAATTATATAATGTCTTGCCTAATGGTAATTTAATTAAACTTATGGAAAATATGTTTACAAATCGTAAATTTAGAGTTTTTATCAATGGAGAAGGTAGTAAATTTAAAATATTATATAATGGGTTACCTCAAGGATCGGTATTATCCCCTCTTCTCTTTAATCTACATACAAGTGATTTACCAGATACGACTTCTAGATAATTCATCTACGCTAATGACATGGCAATTGCATATCAACACAATAATTTCAATCAAATGGAAGTTAATTTAAACAAAGATCTATTGATTCTGAGTGATTATTTTAGAAAATCGAGGTTATGTCCTAACCCATCTAAGTCAGAAGTTTCTTGTTTCCATCTTAAGAATAACGAAAAACATAAAAAAACTTGTAGTATCTTTTAATGGTACCGTTCTAAGACATAATTTTAATCCAACATACCTAGGAGTTACTCTGGATACATCGTTAACATATAAACAACATATTGATAAATTGCGTATGTAGATTAAAACAAGAAATAATATCTTACAGAAGTTGGCTAGTCCAAATTGGGGAGCTCATGCAGACATTTTACGTACGTCCGCTCTTGCATTGGTGTTTTCTGCTGCTGAATATTGTAGTGCAGTTTGGATGAATAGCGTACATGTTGCTAAAATAGATATTCAGTTAAATTGTACACTTCGAATTATTACGGGCACAGTAAAATCTACTCCACTTCCTTGGCTCAACGCCCTGGCTAACATTTATCCTCATCATTTAAGAAGAAAATTGGCTTTAATACGGTGTTGGGATAAATATCAAAATTTTCCTAATTTATATTTAATTACTCAAGATATTCAGAACTTACCATCTTATAGATTGAAATTACGTAGTCCAATTTGGAAGGAAGATTTCTCAATTCAACAATTTTCGATTAATGACCTCTGGAAATCTATTTGGTTAGAATGTGAAGTGTTTAATAAACAATTAATAGATGATCCTTTGATTGAAGTGCCTGGCTTTACACAACCAAGAAAAATTTGGTGTAAGTTGAATCGTCTTAGGCCGAGTCATGGAAGGTGCAATAATATGTTATTCAAGTGGAATGTGATTGCGAGTCCAGCGTGTGATAACGGAGCTGAGATTGAAACAGTTAAACATATTGTTGAAGAATGTCCTCTAGCTAAGTTTGAATTTGGATGCACAGATTTACATAATTTAACTCCAGAGGCTGTTGCTTGGATCTTAACAACTAAAGACCTTTGTTTTGTGGCACTGTGATGTACGTTTTTTATTCTGCAGGTTTTTTCCTACATCCTAGACCAAATGATGCAGTGTTTTAAAGGGTCCCTGCAGTTATGGCCCTTTTAAATATATTTCTACTTTTGTTATATAATTTATATATGTTTCTTTTTTTGTACCTGTCATGTAGTTTCATACGAATATATATATATAACACGTTTGAACCTGTATAAGCCTGTCATGCCGAGAATTTATGCCACCTACCTCGTATGTTGCTGACAAGCTTACTTTGGTGCAATATTAGATAATAGAATTCTCAGTTCTGACTCCATATTCTTCGACGGCATCTAATATATTTTTTACTGTGACTTACATATATATCTATACGTAAAACGTATATGCATATATGCATGTGTTTGAGATACACACATACATTAAGTGCTATTGTCGACAATCGAACGCACAGACACCGGTGTTTCGACCTATGAGGTCTCATCAGTGTGCGTGGAGATTCTCGACAATAGCTTCAAGACTTAAATCGCTGCTTATGTCATTTTAGCGTGTTAAATGCAGTGAGAGTATCACAGCGACATCTAACACCCAAAAGATGACACAGAACACGTTTTACGTATAGATATATATGTAAGTCACAGTAATTATTTACTGCTTGATGTTAGTTTTAACATCCATGTGTTCACACTTTTCATTTTCGTTTTAATATATTTTTAATGTATACAAGAGATGAAAAAGATATGTAGTGGGGATTGGCTAGAAATTTGGAAGAATCATTTGATTAAACAGCAGTTTCATTGCGCTATCTGTCGATGTTTCTATCAAACTATTTTCTTCTAATGAAGTTAGTCGTTCAAGTTCATAAATATTTATTGTAAAAGGATCTCTTACCAAATTATTGTGTGCATCTGGTACAGGAAAATAATTACGAAAGCTGCGCCGAAGATCTTCCATATGTTGTGTGACAGTTAGTAAATTTTCATTAGACAGGTTTTTCTCAGTAGTTGCAAGAAAACATTTGAGATTTAGAAATGAATCGTAACCTTGATTAGATAGACTTTATCCTCGACTTCAAAAATTGTTATATGTACTCTTTGAAGGCTTAAATTGAGATTGTTTAAATGAGAAAAGATACCTGGCAAGTATGCTAGTTTACATAACCAGGAAAAATTATGAAGACGTTCACTTAACGAATGTGCAGGGAAGTGTTCTCATTTCTCAACTCAAAAAATCGAGACATAACTTTTCCCCGAGATAACCATCTCACTTCCATGTGCAACAGCAATTGATGATGTTCACTGTCCATGGCCTTGCCCAACTGTTCAAAAGTCTTGAATTTAATGATCAAACCTTGACAAAATTAAAGAATTTTACAGCTTCATTCAAGGTTTCTTTTAATATATCCAATACATTTTCCGAAATTGCGCGCGTTCCTTCAGTACTAATTCCTATGCATTTTAACCAATCATTGGATGTAATGAATTCATTGACCTTGTCTTGACTTCATCAGATATAGTATGTATATGTAACAAGGCGCACATAAATAGCAAATCTTCCAACATAGTCGTTTCATGTTCGCATCTTACTTAGCACAGTATATGAGAATTGTTGACTTTCGTCTAGATGAAGACTAAAAGAGCAACTTTCTCAAATTCTTCTTTAATATTTGCGGACATATAGTCAATTCACTTCTTAACAGTATTATATGACAAGCCTATCAAAGTTAGATCAGTAGCAGCTTTTTCATTTACCATTATAGATACCATCTTCTTTGCAGCAGGAAATATCAGTTCCTATGGTGTTTCCCGTTTTCACTATCAACAGACCTACTTCAAATGATGCTATCACTGAATTTTCATTATTGAAACCACTTGCAGCTTTTCTTATATATTTTTTACTGGCTCGCAGTTCAGTTTTTAGAAACATGCTCCATATGCTTGGTTTCAAAATGTCTTCGTAATTTTGAGGGTTTCATAGCCTCATTAGACAAAACCTCGTCACATAAAATGCATTGGTGCTGTTGTGCATGAGCTTGTTCTATACATGTGAAACCTACTAATAACCCACTATTATATTTGCGATATTTCTGTTATGTATTATTAGTTTTAGAACAAGAAGGAACTCCCTCACTATCACTATCTTTCTTCTTCTTTTAGCTAGGGTCATCCCCTGTTTGCCTGGCCTATTTCTATTCAACGGATGAAGAAAACCAACTTTGTCCCCATCTCTTGGGAGGTCGTCCTTGTTGCCTCTTTCCTTTTGGTCTCTCAGGTTTGCATAGATACGCTAGTCTGTTGGTTTGCATTCTCTCGACATGGTCATTCCATTCCTTTCTTCTGCGCTTACTCCACTTCTTCTGTTATGGATCTACTCGTCTGTCTATCTCGTAACGTGACATTCGCTATTTTTCTGAGAATCTTCATTTCTACTGTTCTAATTTTTTGTTTAGTTTTCTTGGTATCTGCTCTTGTCTCCGTGGAGTATGTTAGTACTGGGCGAACCATAGCTTTGTATACTCGTACTTTACTTTCCTTAGTAAGGTATTTGTTCCGCCAGACCATTGTGTTTAGATACCCGGTTACTTGTGCCGCCTTCATTGCCTGTTGTTGAACCTCCGCCCGCAGATCTCTTTGACTTGTTACCTCTCACTATTTTTGCGTTTGATATTAAGCCAACGATCCGTTACATGTGATATATAAATCTTAACTGAAGACATTAAGGGTGTAATCTGAATTTATAAAATGCGCGCACCTTCATATAGCAACTCGTGGCGACTTCTCAAGACATGTAGCTGCAAATGACGACGACGATTAGTAGGCAAAATATAAAGCCATGGTTTGGCATCACCCTTCCTATTTACTCATTTTTTATTGTAGGTATTCAACTTTACTAAATCTTTTATTAGTTAGGTATATAGGAATATAAAAATTTCACTAGATTACTAGAATACTAGATTGATTAGATAAAAAAAAACTAACAGTAACTAAAACATTTATAGATAATTAGTAAATGGCTGAAAATGTGTAAACATTATTCCTCGTCAAAAATTAAACTTTCTATTTATATCAAAAAGTAAAGAAAATTAAATTTACTTTACTAAACTATTAAATGTACTACTAAACAAAGATAATTCTATAATAAATAATATATTTTTAAAATTAGTTATTTTACACATTACCTTTCCATTTTGCAAACCATTGTAATTTAGCTTAGCATATTCTTATATATTTCTAGTTTGTGCGGCGGAACCCCTGAAAGATCTTTGCAGACCCCAGAGGGTTCGCGGACTACATGTTAAGAACCGCTGTTCTATAGTATTTATTAATAGTCCTCTTATAAGAAAACATTAGTTTCTCACTACAGCATGTATAACTGTCATGTTTTATATTTAAGTTACTATTGACATTATACTTTTATCACAAATTTTTTGTGCTTTATAGAGAGACACCATATTGATTTAACTGGGATCATACATACTTTAGCATGATCGCAGTTAATTAATTAAAAAGAAGCACTAAAAATTATCTCACAGGTTAAATTATAAAAGTTTTGGAATGTATAAGATGTACAACTTTTTTTAACTAAATTACTTACTTGTTTATGAGTATCTATTTCTAGTATATCAATAAGGTTTACTTCTATTTTATAGAATGTATTTTTATACAAAGGTCTTCTAAATGAGGTAGTTTGCCATCCGGGTCTAGCAGTACACATATTCGTTTTTTTGCCATTTCTCATCCAAACTTTCACCTTAAGATAAATACACGAAAATATATTAATATATACTATAAGTTAAATTATAAACTCACCTGGTTTTGAACGTGTTTCACTTTAGACCCGTGCTGTTTCGGTGCGCTATTCAGTTTAAAAACAATATAGTTTCTAAAATAGAACCAAATATCGTAAAAGAAGGAGATAGGTAGTAGAAAAAAGCAAACGAAAACCCATCTGTAGTTAATTAAAATATATTCTACTAATCCTTCGGGTTTATGAGACATTGTTTGTTTAAAATCACACAACTGTTGCGTGTGTATATAAATTGGCAACGATTTTATCACAGCTCAGTTCAACATATCGCAGTCAATGTCAAATATGTACTCAAATTGTTTCTAATGAGACATGTCTCTATCGAAATATACATATATATAAACATAAGAGCATCCATCTATCAAATACTTTATAAGATAACGAGATAATAATAAATGTTCACCAGCTGTTAAAATAATATGTATAGATAAAGTAATTTAATGATTAATTAGATTAGCAAAGATTTAATTGAACGATTTATATTATTGCAATAGCTTATATTAGTAGTACTTCCTATTTAAAATAACTTGACAAATATTACAATTATTATTCTTTCTTAAATCCGGGATAAATACCGGGTGTCCCAGAGGAGCGGGTACCTAATAATTGCAGATAGCAAAAGGTTTTTATTACAAAAATTGTAGTTAATCGTAAGCTCTATGATTTATTTTCATTTTCATTTCGATCGCAATGAATCAACACAGACAACACAAATTGAAGTTTTTTCTTAAATGAGATGCTATATCACTTTTATAAATTTTATGCATTGCTAATTCACGAATTTTCAAGTTTCTCGCGTAATATATTCTAAAAATTTATTGAAATTTACATATTTCTAATTGGAAAATATAAGCAACTTTTTTCGACTACTTTAAGATATCCTATGTGCAATTCAGTTCATGGCAACACATATATTTAAAAGAAAGTGGCATTTTTAAATAATAAATTTTTAGTACTTGTGAGTGGCATCTTTTGAATTTTTCTAAAAGCTTTTAACTTTAGTGAATGGTATACCATGTGCTTGCAGGCGACCTGCGTATAGGGCTTACTGTAAGATAAAACGACGATACCGAGAGTTTGTATGAGTTAGTACGAGAAAGCAATATACAAACTGCAGTACAGCTGCGCTATCTATCCTAGTTGCGCTGCTTAAACGAAGAGTCAGCCTAGCCCGTTCTAGCCTCAGCGACAACACTACACTCGACCAAGGAGCAGTTTGTATATTGCTTTTTCGTACTAACTCATACAAACTCTCGGTGTCGTCGTTTTATCTCACAGTAAGCCCTATACGCAGGTCGTCGGTAAGCACACTGTATATGTAATTCTAAGGAAATGCATTGAAATGTGGAAATAAACATTAGATTTACGTACTGAAATGATATCTCTACTATTTGAGTCCATAATTGGTTCTCCATCATTAATAGTTATTTTATAGCAATTTATCAAAAGTTGTATAATTTTTAATGAAAAGTAACCATATCTCAAAAATAATTCGAAATCTACAAAAACAAATAGATTTGAGTTTAATTTTTATGATAGCTCCTACAGGGCTATCATAAAATGTTAAACATGTACGAGGTGTGTCTCAGAATTAATGAGAATGATTAGTTTTCAAGAGTATTATCGAATGTATCTACAAATTAATATTGTTCCCTTCAAAGTATGTCCCTTGCGAATGCACACAGCGTCTTTAGTGAGTTTTCCATGCTTGGTAACAGTTCTGGATGTCTTGTTTCGTTAGGCTGTTTAATCACATGGAGCCATGTTTGGAATGTAGGGCGGGTGTGGGAGTACTAGAATATTTTTCTCTGCTAAAAATTCTCCAACCGACAATGAGCTGTGACTGGGGGCATTATCGTGATGCAGGATCCATGAGCTGGCAATGTCAGGCCGCACACACAGAACTCTTTGCCGAAAACGTTCAAGGACGTTGCGATAAAGAGTTTGATTCACTGTCTGGCCCGACGGTACGAATTCTTTGTGGACAATTCCACGCGAATCAAAATTGATGATAAGCATCGACTTGATTCAGGATTTGCTCATGCGAGCTTTCTTCGGCCGCGGTTATGCAGGTGTGTGCCACTCAGCGCTTTGTTTCTAGATCATATCCAAATACCCATGACTTATCACCTGTTATCACTCTGTGCACGAAGTTGGGTTGGGTTGTTAAGCGATCTCGCAATTGTTGACTAATGGAGAAGCGATTTTCCTTTTGTTCATCAGACAAGTTCTTGGGCACCAGCTTTGCACAAATTTTCCGCATGCCTAGTTCATTTGTCACAATTCGATAAACAGTGTCCTTTCTCATGCCGACCTCATGTGCCATAAACCTGAGTATCAACCGTCTGCTAACGCAGACCGCACATTTGCCACGCTTTCATCGGTTTTTGACGTGGACGGCAGTCCGGAACAATGGTAATCTTCGACGGTGTTGCGGCAATCTTTGAAAGCCTTGTACTATCTGAAAACTTCTGCTGACGACAACGTAACATCTCCATCTGTTGTTCTTACCATTTGTAGTGTCTCTGAAGCAGTTCCCTTTTTTAACGCAAAATTTAATTCCATATCGCTGATCGATATTTGCCTGCATTTTACATGTAACGTGGTATTGGAACTTAACAGTAAATACGTGGGGCTCATGCCACTAACACTAGACTTAGTAGTCGACTCAGGTCGGTTGCAGTCGTTGTCATATTTAGCGTAAACAATTCATTCTCATTACTTCTGAGACATACCTCGTATAGTATTCCATTTAAAAGAATATAAATTTGTGTTGGTTCGTCCTTGTCGAACACTCTGTATAGATGAAAATATTTTCAAATTGTAAAGCTGATGATTAGATGCTAATAATGTACTTTACGGTTTCGTTGAGACACCCGGTATATATTAGCAATACAAGGGTAGTCTGAAATGTTCTAGTAATGTAACTGCGCATGCGTTAAAAGATGCCTGTGAAAATTTCAGCCATTTTGGACGCTCAGTGGTTGTTTGACACTCTTTTGTGTCAGTCGAAGTCAGCGTTTTTGCAAAAATGTAAAAAATCGAATATCGTGCCGTGATAAATTCTTGCATTCAGAAGGCAATACGCCTACACAAATTAAAACTGAGTTCAACGCTGTTTACGGGGACTCAGTCCCATCATTTGTCACAGTGAAAAGATTGGCAGCTGAATTTAAACATGGTCGTACCAGCTTGACTGATGATAAGCATTTCGGATGGGCAAAAACTGCGACTACCACCGATAACATCGAAAATGTTCACCAAATGGTTCTGGACGACTATCCAGTCAAGGTTAGAGAGATATCAGAGGCTAGGCGCATATTGTAGGAGCACGTTTGTCATATACTGAATGAAAATTTGGACATGCGTTAGCTATCCGCGTTTTGGGTGACGCATTTGCTCACTTTGGACCAAAAACGTATTCTAATGAACAATTCCAAGGCTGGTTTAAACGAAACGAGTCAGATTTTATGCTTCGATTCATAATTGTATATGAAGCTTGTATTCACCACTACACTCCAGAGACGTTGAAACAGTCAAGACAGTGTACTGCAAAGGATAAATCTGCTTCAAAAAAGGCGAAGACGGTTCTATCGGCCGGGAAGGTAATGGCGACTGTTTTTTTGGATAGTCACGGGATTGTATCCACCGACTATCTCGAAAAAGATAAAACAATAACGGAAATGTATTACGCATTATGACTTGTTAAGCTAAGGGCAGAAGTTGCAAAAAACGACCGCATTTGAAGAAGATACAAGTTCTGTTCCACCAAGACAACGCACCTACTCACACTTCGGCGGTCGCCAGAGCCAAAATTCACTAATTACACGTCAAATTGATTGAACACCCACCGTATTCCCCAGATCTGACCCCCAGCGACTCCAGCTTAAAAATTCGCTTGGAGAACAGAGATTTTTATCGAACGAAAAGATCATCGCGTATGTAAACGCCTATTTTGCAGAGCAAAACGCCAACTACTATTTGGAAGGGTTAAAGAGATTAGAGCATCGTTGGAAGTGTATAGACGTAAAAGGAGACTATGTTGAAAAATAAAAGTACATTTGACAAAAGATTTCTTGTTTCTATGTTAGGACAAACTCTCTAGACTTAGTCCACATGAATGCGTTTTTATAAATATGCACTTAATTCGATGTAATTTTTTTATTTTAAACTGTTAGTTGAGTGGACCAGTTAAATATATCAGAAACAAATGAATTAAGAAACAAATTACAGAAAAAATAAAAATTAAAGAAATAAACAATGGTAGTATATCTAAAAGTGAAGAGTCGTAAAACGTGTACAAGACTTACAGAAATAGAGTAACAAACTTAATAAGAAGTGAAGAAAATATTCAGAAATGTTATTGGATAAGAATGAAAGCAACTCTATATAGGTGTGGAGAAATTTAAGTGATGGTTGTAATACTAATTTTTTATTAAGCACTTTTAAGTTGGTATTATTTAATTATAAAAATTATCCAGGAGTAAAATTCGAACTCGACCCTCTATTTTGCTAGGCAGGTACCCCTGCCACCGAGCTACTGAGTGGCAAGAAATTTTAATAAAGACGTCTCTTAACAACTGTTACTTAAAATGATTTAGTACAACTTACAGATTGGAAACTATACACGTCCGGTGACCTGGCGACAAGAGCCCCAAACCAGCGATTGAGAGGTAGTGATTTCTAATCTCATCCGTAGATACATTTTACTTTCTTATACGTAGTATAAGGAAGTATTGTGATGATGAAAATTTTCGACCCGAGATTTTTGCAGATGTCCACGTTCTGAAGTCCTCTGATACCGAAGAAGTGGTTTTTAAAAAATGTCTGTGTGTCTGTCTCTCTCTGTGTGTGTCTGTCTGTGACCACGATAGCTCTCAATTCCAAATTTAGTATTTACATGTATAATCTCCCTCTTGAGATCTGATTAGTTTTTCAGTAAAATCGGTAGACCGGAAGTAGCAGTATACTTCAGCGAAAAAATAGAATTTTGCCAATATTTCGTCAACTACTAAGTTTAAACAAATTATAAAGAATTCATATGTACTTAAAATTAAGGTTGAGACAAATTGTCTTAAAAAAGTTTTTCGAAATTCCAACCGGAAGTAGGTCTTTTACTCTTATCGATAATCAGTTTTTTGCGAATATCTCGCAAGCCATGCCTTTTAGACAAGTACGTTACGAGTATAAAAGTATTTAAAACACAATTTTCAATATCTTTTGTATAAAAAAAATTTTAAAATTCAGACCGGAAGTACCACTTTTACTCTTATCGAATAGCGATTTTTTGCAAATATGTCGTAAGTTATGCATTCTATATATATTTATCAAGAGTACAAAAGTATTTAGAACTGGATTTGCAATATTTTTTGTATACATGAAATTTCAAAATTCGGCTCGGAAGTAGCACTTTTACTCCTAGCGAGTAGCACTTTTTTTACGAATATCTTGCAAAGTATGCATTCTATAGCGATTTATTAAGAGAATAGAAGTACTTACAATAAGATTTTGAATAATTTTTGTATAAAAAAATTCTTAAAATTCTATAATTTGAAACGCTCATACGTATAAGAAAGTCGTGTGGTGGCCACACCTCATTTTTACTTTCTTATACGTAGTATAAGGAAGTATTGTGATGATGAAAATTTTCGACCCCGAGATTTTTGCAGATGTCCACGTTTTGAAGTCCCCTGATACCGAAAAAGTGGTTTTTAAAAAATGTCTGTGTGTCTGTCTCTGTGTGTCTCTGTGTGTGTGTGTGACCACGATAGCGGTCAAACCGCTGTAGATATCAATTCCAAATTTTGTATTTACGTGTCTAATCTCCCTCTTGAGATCTGATTAGTTTTTCAGCAAAATCGGTAGACCGGAAGTAGCAGTTTACTTCAGCGAAAAAATCGAATTTTGCCAATATTTCGTCAACTACTAAGTTTAAACAAATTTATAAAGAATTCATATATACTTAGAATTAAAATTGAGAAAAGTTTATTTAAAAAGTTTTTCGAAATTCCTACCGGAAGTAGGTCTTTTACTCTTATCGAAAATCAGTTTTTTGCGAATAACTCGCAAGTCATGCTTTCCAGGCAGGTACATTACCAGTATAAAAGTATTTAAAATGTACTTTTAAATATCTTTTGTATAAAAAAATTTCAAAATTCAGACCGGAAGTACCACTTTTACTCTTATCGAATAGCGATTTTTTGCAAATATGTCGTAAATTATGCATTCTATATATATTTATGAAGAGTACAAAAGTATTTAGAGTTAGATTTGGAATATTTTTTGTATAAATGAAATTTCAAAATTCGGACCGGAAGTAACACTTTCATACGTATAAGAAAGTCGTGTGGTGGCCACACCTCATTTTTTATAATTAAATTTGCCTAAATAAATGATCAGTGATGAGCAGAAAATTTTGAAAATCACACAAGAAACTAATTTTAAACTTATTTAAAATTTAGTTTAAAAGTAAGGTTTTTGGATAAAAACAAACTTAATATTAAATTGATTATATTGCCGAATAAAGAAATTATGAATAATGAGGTGTGGCCACCACACGACTTTCTAATACGTATGAGCGTTTCAAATTATAGAATTCTAAGATTTTTTTTATACATTAAGATATTATAAAAAATGAGGTGTGGCCACCACACGACTTTCTTATACGTATGAGCGTTTCAAATTATAGAATTTTAAGCATTTTTTTACAAAAATTATTCAAAATTCTATTCTAAGTACTTCTATTCTCTTAATAAATCTCTATAGAATGCATACTTTGCAAGATATTATCAAAAAAGTGCTACTCGCTAAGAGTAAAAGTGCTACTTCCGGTCCGAATTTTGAAATTTCATATATACAAAAAAAATAGCAAATTCAGTTTTAAATACTTTTATACTCTTGATAAATATATATAGAATGCATAACTTACGACATATTTGCAAAAAATCGCTATTCGATAAGAGTAAAAGTGGCACTTCCGGTCAGAATTTTGAAATTTTTTTTATACAAAAGATATTGAAAATTATGTTTTAAATACTTTTATACCCGTAACGTACCTGTCTAAAGAGCATGACTTGCGAAATATTCGCAAAAAACTGATTTTCGATAAGAGTAAAAGACCTACTTCCGGTAGGAATTTCGAAAAACTTTTTAATTAAAATTATTCTCAATTTTAAATTTAAGTACATATGAATTC
Organism: Amphimallon solstitiale; assembly: GCA_963170755.1. Taxonomy (NCBI): domain Eukaryota; kingdom Metazoa; phylum Arthropoda; class Insecta; order Coleoptera; family Scarabaeidae; genus Amphimallon; species Amphimallon solstitiale. The sequence goes on from OY720684.1 coordinate 56,265,135, forward strand.
TTTATAAATTTGTATAAACTTAGTAGTTGACGAAATATTGGCAAAATTCGATTTTTTCGCCGAAGTAAACTGCTACTTCCGGTCTACCGATTTTACTGAAAAACTAATCAGATCTCAAGAGGGAGATTATACACGTAAATACAAAATTTGGAATTGATATCTACAGCGGTTTGACGGCTATCGTGGTCACACACAGACAGACAGACACACAGACACACAGAAATACACACACACAGAGAGAGAGAGAGAGACAGACACACAGAGACATTTTTTAAAAAATGAGGTGTGGCCACCACACGATTTTCTTATACGTATGAGCGTTTCAAATTATAGAATTTTAAGAATTTCTTTTACAAAAATTATTCAAAATCCTATTATAAGTACTTCTATTCTCTTAATAGATCTCTATAGAATGCATACTTTGCAAGATATTATCAAAAAAGTGCTACTCGCTAAGAGTAAAAGTGCTACTTCCGGTCCGAATTTTGAAATTTCATATATACAAAAAAAATTGCAAATCCAGTTTTAAATACTTTTATACTCTTGATAAATATATATAGAATGCATAACTTACGACATATTTGCAAAAAATCGCTATTCGATAAGAGTAAAAGTGGCACTTCCGGTCAGAATTTTGAAATTTTTTTTTATACAAAAGATATTGAAAATTATGTTTTAAATACTTTTTTACCCGTAACGTACTTGTCTAAAAAGCATGACTTGCGAAATATTCGCAAAAAACTGATTTTCGATTAGAGTAAAAGACCTACTTCCGGTAGGAATTTCGAAAAACTTTTTAAATAAACTTATTCTCAATTTTAATTTTAAGTACATATGAATTCTTTATAAATTTGTATAAACTTAGTAGTTGACGAAATATTGGCAAAATTCGATTTTTTCGCTGAAGTAAACTGCTACTTCCGGTCTACCGATTTTACTGAAAAACTAATCAGATCTCAAGAGGGAGATTATACACGTAAATACAAAATTTGGAATTGATATCTACAGCGGTTTGACCGCTATCGTGGTCAAACACACACACACAGACACACAGACACACACACACACACACACAGAGAGAGAGAGAGACACACAGACATTTTTTAAAAACCACTTTTTCGGTATCAGGGGACTTCAAAACGTGGACATCTGCAAAAATCTCGAGGTCGAAAATTTTCATCATCACAATACTTCTTTATACTACGTATAAGAAAGTAAAAAATGAGGTGTGGCCACCACACGACTTTCTTATACGTATGAGCGTTTTAAATTATAGAATTTTAAAAAATTTTTTATACAAAAATTATTCAAAATCCTATTCTAAGTACTTCTATTCTCTTAATAAATCTCTATAGAATGCGTACTTTGCAAGATATTCGAAAAAAAGTGCTACTCGCTAAGAGTAAAAGTGCTACTTCCGATCCGAATTTTGAAATTTCATGTATACAAAAAATATTGCAAATATAACTCTAAATACTTTTGTACTCTTAATAAATATATATAGAATGCATAATTTACGACATATTTGCCAAAAATCGCTATTCGGTAAGAGTAAAAGTGTTACTTCCGGTCCGAATTTTGAATTTTTTTTTATACAAAAGATATTGAAAACTATGTTTTAAATACTTTTATACACGTAACGTACTTGTCTAAAAAGCTTGACTTGCGAAATATTCGCAAAAAACCGATTTTCGATAAGAGTAAAAGACCTACTTCCGATAGGAATTTCGAAAAACTTTTTAAATAAAATTGTTCACAATTTTAATTTTAAGTACATATGAATTCTTTATAAATTTGTATAAACTTAGTATTTGACGAAATATTGGCAAAATTCGATTTTTTCACTAAAGTAAACTGCTACTTCCGGTCTACCGATTTAACTGAAAAACTAATCAGATCTCAAGAGGGAGATTATACACGTAAATACAAAATTTGGAATTGATATCTCCAGCGGTTTGACCGCTATCGTGGTCACACACAGACAGACAGACAGACAGCAGACAGACAGACAGACACACACAGAGACATTTTTTAAAAACTACTTTTTTGGTATCAGGGGACCTCAAAACGTGGACATCTGCAAAAATCTAGAGGTCGAAAATTTTCATCATCACAATACTTCCTTATACTACGTATAAGAAAGTAAAAAATGAGGTGTGGCCACCACACGACTTTCTTATACGTATGAAAGGGGTTACTTCCGGTCCGAATTTTGAAATTTCATTTATACAAAAAATATTCCAAATCCAACTCTAAATACTTTTGTACTCTTCATAAATATATATAGAATGCATAATTTACGACATATTTGCAAAAAATTGCTATTCGATAAGAGTAAAAGTGGTACTTCCGGTCTGAATTTTGAAATTTTTTTTATACAAAAGATATTTAAAAGTATGTTCTAAATACTTTTATACTCGTAATGTACCTGCCTAGAAAGCATGACTTGCGAGATATTCGCAAAAAATTGATTTTCGATAAGAGTAAAAGACCTACTTCCGGTAGGAATTTCGAAAAACTTTGCAAATAAAATTATTCTCAATTTTAATTTTAAGTACGTATGAATTCTTTATAAATTTGTTTAAACTTAGTAGTGGACGAAATATTGGCAAAATTCGATTTTTTCGCTGAAGTAAACTGCTACTTCCGGTCTACCGACTTTACTGAAAAACTAATCAGATCTCAAGAGGGAGATTATACACGTTAATACAAAATTTGGAATTGATATCTACAGCGGTTTGACCGCTATCGTGGTCACACACACACACACACACACACACACAGCCAGACAGACACACACAGAGACACAGAGACATTTTTTAAAAACCACTTTTTCGGTATCAGGGGACTTCAAAACGTGGAGATCTGCAAAAACCTCGATGTCGAAAATTTTCATCTTCACGATACTTCCTTATACTACGTATAAGAAAGTAAAATTGCTTTAAAAATATTATTGGCAGTAGAATTTGAAAAACTCTCCATAAATGACTCTAAAAGGGTATAATTTCATTAAAAAAATACGGGACGCGTTACAAGGTATATCATTACTAGTGGAATTTTGCTGGATGTATGCATGGTTAATTCTAATAGATTTTTAAGGCCCTACGGACCTTACCTTGATACATGGCTGGCAGTTCTATGTCTCAATGTAAAACCAACCGTGTACATGCGAAGTCTGGAGATTTTTCTGTGGTGTACAGTTTACAAACTGGCTCGAGAAATTTCAAGTTCTGATATTTTGCACGCGCAGGCAAGTTTGAACGTGTGCAGTAGCCACCACCTTTTTCAGTTTGCGTCAAGATCTCAGTTGCATGCTAAGTTTCTCTGCTGAAGGCCCAAAAACACGTGTGTGGTATTGTGATTTGGACATAGGAGACTTCAGAAATTCGCACGAGTTTATAACCGAATTTATTGATTTATATTGGGATAATTCATGTTTATGGAAAATCAAAATCAAACATTATTCTAATCGAATTAAGAAAAATGCGACATATGATGTTTTGTGTAAAAAACTAAAAGAAAAAGATGCCAATGCAACCAAAGATTTAGTTATTAAGAAAATTAATTTTTTGAGAAGTTGCTTCCGGAAGAAAATAAAGAAAGTGAGAGCCTCAGAAACATCAGGTAAATCCTCACTTATTTTTACTTTCTTATACGTAGTATTGTGATGATGAAAATTTTCGACCTCGAGATTTTTGCAGATGTCCACGTTTTGAGGTCCCCTGATACCAAAAAAGTGGTTTTTAAAAAATGTCTGTGTGTCTGTGTGTGTGTGTGTGTGTGTGTGTGTGTCTGTGTGTGTGTGTGTGTGTGTGTGTGTGACCACGATAGCAGTCAAACCGCTGTAGATATCAATTCCAACTTTTGTATTTACGAATATAATCTCCCTCTTGAGAACTGATTAGATTTTGAGCAAAATCGCCAGACCGGAAGTAGTAGTTTACTTCAGTGAAAAAATCGAATTTTGCAAATATTTCGTCAATTACTAAGTTTAAACAAATTTATAAAGGATTCAAATGTACTCAAAATTAAATTTGAGAAAAATTGTGTTAATAAAGTTTTTCGAAATTCCTACCGGAAGTAGGTCTTTTACTCTTATCGAAAATCAGTTTTTTGCGAATATCTCGCAAGTCATGCTTTCTAGGCAGGTACATTACGAGTATAAAAGTATTTAGAATGTACTTTTAAACATCTTTTGTATAAAAAAAATTTCAAAATTCAGACCGGAAGTACTACTTTTACTCTTATCGAATAGCGATTTTTTGCAAATATGTCGTAAATTATGCATTCTATATATATTTATGAAGAGTACAAAAGTATTTAGAGTTGGATTTGGAATATTTTTTGTATAAATGAAATTTCAAAATTCGGACCGGAAGTAACACTTTCATACGTATAAGAAAGTCGTGTGGTGGCCACACCTCATTTTTTGGACTTGTGTTCAAGTTCAACTAGAATAGGATTTTATACAGGGTTCTAAGCTTTTCTATAATGTAGAATAATATTGGAAGTGTGCGAATAATTATATTACTCTGTGTTAATTTTTGTTAACCTACTTTATGGCATTTTGACCAGTTACTTTTTTTTGATGGATCAAGAAATCCCACCATCAGATTATAATGACTCAATATTAGTAAATAGTTTTTATTCACTATAGTTATTATTCTATATATTCGTAACTATTTACTACGATTGCTGCCATTTACAAAATTATCTTGCCACGAAACCTTACCTGGGCCGTTAAAATATGTAAGATAGTTCTGCCGAACATTTTTCGATACTTCTACGTAATTCCTAGTTGAACCTCTTTGTAACTTATGAAATACTCCTGAGTCTGGTTTAAGACCAGGAATTACTTCACCATTTAGCACATCTTCATCGTTCAAGGTAATGAGTAGGGTGTAAAAATTTGAACAATTTCTACTTAAAAATATGTGTAGAACACAGCAAGCAAAATTAAAAGAGGGGAATTTGGATTGCAGCTAGGTGAAACTACGGATAATAATAACGATGCTCATTTGATGTGCTATGTACGGTTTATAGATGGTAATAACATTAAAGAAGACCTTCTGTTTTGTAAAAATATCACTGCGGGAAAGCTTAGGACCTGTTTGAGATTCTTGATACATTCATATCTGAAAATAATTTGATAAGTGGGTTGGTGTCTGTACTGATTTCCATGCCTGGCTGCTATGGAAGATTACAGGCACGTATTCGAAGCAAATCATCAAATACACTGTGGACCCATTGCCTTATTCATAGAGAAGCGTTTGCGTTAAAGCATCTGAATTCTGCACTGAATCAAGTGTTAGAATGTATAGTGAATGCAGTAAATTTTATAAAATCTCTTCTATTGAAAGCAAGGTTTTTTAAAAAGCTGTGTGAGGATATGGGCGCCGATTTTTATTGTTCTATAGCAGTGCACGATGGCTTTCTCGTGGTAATGTTTTGTCACGTACCTGCGGCAAGAAATTTTATTTTCCTTAAAAGGTGGTAGGATACAGTAAAGCTGACGATTTTGCTGATGCCGATTTTTTAATAAAACTGGCATATTTATGCGACGTTTTTGATAAGCTGAATTCCTTTAATCTCTCTCTGCAGGGAAAAAGAATGCACCTTTTGAAGACAACGGAAAAAGTATCAGCTTTTATAAAAAAAAAAAACTCAAACTCTGGTGAAGAAAATTGAATGAAGATCCAGGCAAAGATTGTTTTTTAATATTGCAGCATTTTTAAAGGTCAAATGAATTTGATCTTTCTCAAGATATAAAAAACATGTTTGAAAGGCACTTAACACAGCTAATTATCTGGTTTGAGAAATACTTTCAAAATAAAAATTTTAATAGGTTTGCATGGATTCAAGATCCATTTAACACTCCGGCTGAATTTACTTCTCCGGAAGAAGAGAATTTCATCGACTTATCTTGCGACAACAGGTGGTGGCGAAATTTTGCAGTATGGAATTGACAGAATTTTGGATTTCACTAAAAGATGAATATCCCCTTCTAGGTAATAAGGGTCTGCGGATTTTAATTCCATTTTCGACGTCGTATTTGTGCGAAGCTGGGGTTTTCGGCGGTCGCTGTGATAAAAATCAAGTATAGAGCAAAAATCAACGTGGAGAAGGAAATGAGAGTGACCGTGTCCAGTTGAGTTCCACGACTTGAGAAAATGTGCTGTGATTTGCAGGCGCATCCATCACATTAATTATTAGTTAAATACCAATAAAGGAAAAAAATTTTAAACAATGAAGATAAACGAGTTTTATTTATTTATATTTTTTACTTACGATTAGTCATACTTTTACTTAGGGTAGGGCGGCATGAGAAATTTTTAACTGAAAAAGGGTGCCGCAACTAGGAAAATTTTGGGAACCACTGCACTAGAGGAAGAGACGCATTATTAGGGGTATCATTTATTTTTCCCGCGAGTGTACATAGTTTTCTAAGCGTACGCATACGCGAAATTGAACAAGCGGTATATTTATGTATCGTCGACACTAGTGGGATGATGCGTTATATGACTTATGACTATGACCTAATGAATAATTCATAGCAGTACCAAAATCTCGACCACCTTCTTTTTATTATTTATAACATAACTAAAATCAAAATATTTCAATTTGTATATTCATAAATAAAGAATAAACTGGAATGTACACAAAAACGTTAATAAAGCTAATATGCGATAGCGAATAATCTAATACAATTATAATCAAGGTGAAAAAAAAAATAAGACGCGCTATAATCCGGTGTAATACGCATAAAAAAAAGAAATTACTTCCTCCTGTGTAGCAAGCGGACAATTTCTTGTTTATAGTACGATTGGATATGAACGTAATAGATCTAGGTACTAGAAAATGTGGGATGATGCACTCAAAGAGCAAGCGTAGTAGCTATTGATCGTCAGCTAGCCCTGTAACTGGCGTTTACTGGTTCACCATAGAGGTGGGGTTCTCTCGTATTCTCTGCATTCACCACTTGTATATTAGACTTCCAGTTGCATCAACTGAACTCAAGTAGATCGCACGAGAGTGTATGGCTTCCAAGTCCTACAATTTTAGTAACTGTGTTTGTGTGACAAACTACTAGACCTCATGATCGGTTCATTTTGGAATCTCTGCCGAGCTTGTCCTTCAATGCCCGTTGATAAGGTAAATTAACGTGACCTCCATTAAAAAAAAACGTCGGGACAGAAAGATATAGCATATGCCCCTCGCTCAAACACACACGATCAATTATCGAACATTAACAGTTCTCATATTAAACTTTCATTTTCCTTTTTCTTACTCTTCACTTACAGTTGCACTCAGAATATAGGAGCACATACAGATGGCATGAATACACAGGTCCTCGTCAAGAAGTTATACGAAGACCACCGACCACTCAACCTAATGTACAAGCAAATTCCGGTAAGTCCATTTCCATTTAACGTAACGATTATTAAAGAACATAAATAGAGTGAGAATAAATAAGAAAAAAGAAAACCCACGGTTTCTCGTTTCCCTACTGAATCCATTTTTCCAGACGAAAAACCTAGTGATGTGCAAAACACAACCAGGATCGATGAAGAATCACATGAATGTAAGTCAATAAAAAGAGTGATGAAAAATGGACGTATCATTAGTTATATAATGTCTCCAGTGCCTAAATTGGAACCAGCAATGCCAAGACGTAAGAAACATCCGGATTTGGCCTATCGACATCATGAGTTCCTTGTTTCAGATGGTTCAAACAACACTGATATCGCTAACTATACGGGAAACGATAGAGCCAGGGTAAATAATTGATATTAATGCACGCAATATATATCTATATATATGTGTATATATATATATACATCTTTCTATCAAAGTCAGGCCAACTAGGATTTCATACAATTCTGAACCATCTATTTCTAGTAACCGTAGACAAAAAATTCTTACATAGGCGGACCTAAATGACATATGGTACACATGGAAATCATGATATACAACACTTTTTCTTTATAATAAAGTTTTTGTATATCGTCTCAAAAATACGGCAATCTCAAGCCATTGGCTTTTGGTAGCAACTCAGTCCAGTATATACGCAAACATGTAATAGTACCGCTTGTCCTGAACCAGAGCGGTGTTGCCGTAAACACATCAGAAGGGTGATTTAAACTTGCGAGTGTAATGTGGTTTACATTTTGTGCCTCGTACAAAGCAAGACAGAGTAAGAAGCGGTATGGAAAATGATTATAGGTTGGGAATTATAATGGAACTTTAAATGAGTTATTTCTTTTTGTATTCTACTACAGTTCATGTTTAGTTCTATTTTATGAATTAATGAAACCTATTTGAATACTAAAGTTATTAGTTTCGATCATAAGGCATCTCACAAAAATTGATAGAAACAGTTTCTGACTGATTAATTTATTAATATCGAAATGATTAGCCCCGAAAGCTCAGATAAAAGTTATGCATTTGTAATGCTTGCGTTTAATAGTTTTCTTTTTCAAGCAAAGAAGTTTTTTAATTCAAACAAATTAATTAACAAATTAAAATATGATGTACATTAGGACTGAATTGCTTGAATAATGTATGTGTATGCAGACTTAATGCCGAGCGTCAACTATCGCGCAGTGTTCCAATTCCAAAAATTATGATGAAAATATAAAATCTGTATCAATTTGTTTTAAATTTGATGACTAAGGATTTCTGATGTCTCTTATTACGAATCTAAGAACACAAAGCTGATACAATATTGCGGAAAAGAAATGTTATAAATTTATTTTACAATAGGTAGTGATAATAATGGATAAACTGCAGTTAACAAATACCGAAAAAATGAACAGAATAATTACAAAAGTAGTATATTTTCAATAATCGCAAACTTTAGTAATACTATTAGGGCTGAAATGAAACGCATAAAACGTGTATAAAAAATATATTTATAGGAGAAATACTTATATAAATAAAGTACATTGTTAGAAATATTTATTTGTAATAAAAGTTAAGTAAATTAAAGTTTTGTATATACGAAAGAAAATATTTTCTTAGACAAAGACAAATATTTTTTTGTTTTCGTTTTTTTAAATTAAGAAAATTTTTTTTAATTAAGAAAAAAACACATGCATATAAGAAAATTGGTATTAAAGTAAGTAAAATGATTTTCTTGCGTGAGAAATAGATTTATTCAATTTAAGAAAATGGTAAAATTGGTTTAAGTAAATAAGTTACTTCAGTAGTATAAGTTGGTTATCACTTTAAAAAAATGGTTTTCTTGGATTGAATATGGGATTTATTTCCTAACAGGAATTATTTATTTGCGCCAATTCAATTACACATTTGAACTAAGTAACTTGGCGATTTGTTGTAGGAACGTACTTTCTTGATAGAAGTATGTATAATATTTATTTAATATAAAAGAATATTTACTTACACGGATTCAATATACTAACCTAAATTAAGAATTTAAAATTATTTTTTGGACTATTGAGCCACTTTGAATACAAAAGAAGTTTACACCGTTTTGTTGATTTTATATTGTATTTATTGTCTTCCTATGAATTCTAAATTATATTTTATGAAATTTTCAAATTAGTATTTGGAGATTTACAAATTAATTTTATATCCAGAGGGAGACAATACAATATGAAATCATCAAAACGTTGAAAACTTCTTTTGTCTTTACTCCAGTTAAATAAATTTCACAAGATAAAAAATAAATTTAATTCTACTGAAAAGGCTAAAATAAATAAAAAAAAAATAATGAGGTGTGGCCACCACACGACTTTCTTATACGTATGAAAGTGTTACTTCCGGTCCGAATTTTGAAATTTCATTTATACAAAAAATATTCCAAATCCAACTCTAAATACTTTTGTACTCTTCATAAATATATATAGAATGCATAATTTACGACATATTTGCAAAAAATCGCTGTTCGATAAGAGTAAAAGTGATACTTCCGGTCTGAATTTTGAAATTTTTTTTACACAAAAGATATTTAAAAGTATATTCTAAATACTTTTGTACTCGTAATGTACCTGCCTAGAAAGCATGACTTGCGAGATATTCGCAAAAAACTGATTTTCGATAAGAGTAAAAGACCTACTTCCGGTAGGAATTTCGAAAAACTTTATTAAAAGAATTTTTCTCAAATTTAATTTTGAGTATATTTGAATTCTTTATAAATTTGTTTAAACTTAGTAATTGACGAAATATTTGCAAAATTCGATTTTTTCACTGAAGTGAACTACTACTTCCGGTCTGCCGATTTTGCTCAAAATCTAATCAGTTCTCAAGAGGGAGATTATATTCGTAAATACGAAATTCGGAATTGATATCTATAGCGGTTTGACCGCTATCGTCGTCACACACAGACAGACAGACACACACAGACACACAGACATTTTTTAAAAACCACTTTTTTGGTATCAGAGGACCTCAAAACGTGGACATCTGCAAAAATCTCGAGGTCGAAAATTTTCATCATCACAATACTTCCTTATACTACGTATAAGAAAGTAAAAACAGACATATTTTGTTGCAGCATTTTTCTTATTTGCAACAGTCTTGTTCCTATGGAGCATTTCTGCAAAAGGTATAGTTTTACAGTCCTACAGAGTGAGGTAGATATTTTCAGTGGTTGTTTGTACTACCATGTTGTTTAAATTTACGGTAGTGTTTAGGTAAAATAAAAATTAGGCTATGAAATAATAGTATAGTCAAATAGTTGCATAATATATTTATTTTATTATCAGACTTTTCTAATAAATATGAATATGATATATGCTAATAAAATTAAACTAAAAATACTACTAAGGATAGCTGCCTTGGTTTTAAACAGATAAAATATTGTAATATCCTAACTTAAAAACTAACAAAATATATGTATATAATACTAGCCTATGTATTTGCTAAGATTTTCCATACAAGGAATTCACAATGTCTAAAACAATACCAATAAGAAACTATTAATCTGAACAATAACATTATTAAGGTTGAGTTGATTTTAAGATTACATAAATTAGTATGTTAAACTTTAACAAATATAAATATAAAAAGTACAACTTCCTCAATCTTCCTCTAATACCTTAAGTAAGTGCATAATTTATGGATAGTGTTTATCATATTCTCTTTTTATTTTAAAGATAGATTATTGAATAAGAGTCCATACATGTTCACTTTGGACAGGATATTTAGCATCGTAAACATGAAAAATTTTGAACAACGTGTTAAAAGCCAATCGTTTTATATATTTACTTGTAGATACTTTCACGATAAAAAAATGTTAATATTATTATAGTTGTAAAACATTTGGTTATAAATTATAATTACGTACAAAATTATTACAATTTGCTTTCGTTTTGTCCGAATATTAGTAGATAAGGATTTCAAAAATGAGTACTGCAGCTTAACATTAGTATACTATACTTGTAATTTGTATATCTGATGGGAAATTGTAACACTAGGTTTAGCAGACACTGCCATTTTTTTTTATTACAAATCATAGCTACTAGTTATGTTCGAAGTATGTATGACCTTCTTCAATAAAGTTGCAAATCTAAACAATAACAAATACACTTGGTGTACCACTGTGCAAAACAATACGCCCTTTTCTGGTGTCTAGAGTCGAGCTGGTCGAACGTAATTATTTATGAATAGCGAATATTTTCGCCTTAAATAACTTAAAAACAACCCTTCTGAAAAATAATAGAAAGATATCCACACTGTAAGTCAAAATTGGTTACAGTATAGAAACAATAACAAATACACTTGTGTACAATTATGCCAAACAATACTACTTTTTCTGAAGTCGAGCTACTCTAACGTAATTATTTATGAATGGCGAATATAAAAAACATTCTTGTTTTAATAGATATAAAGGAATTGTCATGTCGTACTTTAGATAAGTAGTTTTATGATCTTTTCTTGCAACTGAATTTACAAAAAAAAACGGTCGCCAATGTTTTTTTCTGACCTTTTTAAATGTATGACTCCCTGCGAGGAGAGCCATAAATCTTAAAGGGTTCTTTTCAAGCTATAATTATTCCTAAACTCTGTGTTAAATTAATGTAGAAGTATTTTCCGGACGTCGTAAAAATTATAATAATACTGTGTAGGCTATTGATTCATATATTACATAATAATGCATTATTTTTTGAAATGAAAGAACAAATAGATAATTACAAAAATTATTTCAAAAACGTTTCTGTAGAAGGTATAGAAAATCTCATTCATCTAAACCTTATATTTAATCTTGCCAGTAATTTTTATTCATAGGTACTGAAATAATTTTAAAAAGTTATTGGAATTCTTTTCTTTGAACGATAATTATTGTTTAAGAAGTACATATTGCAATAACTAGTGCCAAAAAACTTATCTATATACAATTCGAATATTGTGTAAGAAAGTTAGAAGTAGGTCAGGTTCTTTTCTCCGTATTTCTTCCAACAGAAATATTCTAAGTGTGACTGTAAATTATGCGATGGAAGGCTTCTCATTTTTTGCCGAATGAGAGTTTTCACATTAGGCCATAATTTCTTTATACGTTGGGTGTTAGCCCGAGTGTGCGGGTTCACTTAATTCAGTTTGATAGTTTACTGTATGACGAATAAAACCCCTTTGATTTAAAATACTATATACATTCGTCCGAATGTATCGTCGATCCAGGTTGTATTTCTCTTGCAATAATTGGTAGCAATTAAGCACCTATTTTCCGTCAACTCTAGCCCCATGATTTTGATGATTATCTATTTCGGCGTCACTTTCTTCAGAAGCAGGAGGTCTATCACCTTGTAGCATTCGCCCTCGATGGTATTTCCTTCTAGCAGAAAAATATGCTATATCATCAGGCGTACCAATTAGTGGGCCTCGTCATTTTACTGATACAATTTTGGTGCACACTTGTCGATACATATAGTACCAATCATTTATGGTGTGTTCTGTTCTGCTTGTCAAACTAGTGGCGGTTGCGAAAGGCACTTCCATAATAAACATATAGACAAACTCTAGGATTTTGCACAAAGTCCGGTTGCAATTAAAGCTACTATTTAAGCTTGTGTTCGGACGCATCTTGTCGTTTGACATCTTTTTCAGGAACGGCGAAACTTTGCAAGATATTCGAAAAAAAGTGCTACTTCCTAAGAGTAAAAGTGTTACTTCCGGTCCGAATTTTGAAATTTCATGTATACAAAAAATATTGCAAATCCAACTCTAAATACTTTTGTACCTACTCTTGATAAAGATATATAGAACGCATAATTTACGACATATTTGCAAATAATCGCTATTCGGTAAGAGTAAAAGTGGTACTTCCGGTCCGAATTTTGACATCTTTTTTATAGAAAAGGTGTTGAAAATTAAGTTCTAAATACTTCTATACCCGTAACGTACCTGTCTAAAAAGCATGACTTCTGAAATGTTTACAAAAAACTTAAACAAATTTATAAATAATTCATATGTACTTAAAATTAAAATTGAGAACAATTTTATTTAAAAAGTTTTTCGAAATTCCTACCGTTGTTAATCGCAAGTTAGTAAATGCAAGAAGTAGACGCCTTTCTTCTAGTATATACTTTTTGAGTACGATATAGGAAAAAAATGAGGCGTGGCCACCACGTATGAGCGTTTTAAACTATACAATTTTAAAAAACTTTTATACAGAAGTTACTCAGAATCCTATTCTGAGTACTTCCAATGTCTTAATAAATCTCTATAGAACGAATATTTTGCAAGATATTCGAAAAAAAGTGCTACTCCCTAAGACAATGTGTTACTTCCGGGCCGAATTTTGAAATTTCATATATACAAAGAATATTGCAAATCCAGCTCTAAATACTTTTGTACTCTTGATAAATATATATAGAATGCATAATTTACCATATTTGCAAAAAATCGCTATTCGGTAGAGTAAAAGTGGTACTTCCGGTCCTAATTTTTAAATTTTTTTTTTATACAAAAGGTATTGAAAATTAAGTTCTAAATACTTTTGTTCTTGTAACGTACCTGTCTAAAAAGCATAACTTGCGAAAGATTCGCAAAAAACTGATTTTCGATAAAAGTAAAAGACCTATTTTCGGAAGGAATTAAAAAAAACCTTTTTAATAAAATTTTTCTCAAATGTAATTTTGAGAACATTTAAATTCTTTATAAATTCGTTTAAACTTAGTAATTGATCAACTATTGGCAAAATTTAATTTTTTCGCTGAAATAAACTACTACTTCCGGTCTACCGATTTTGCTGAAAAACTAGTCAGATTTCAAGACGGAGACTATACACGTAAATACAAATTTTGGAATTGATATCTGCAGCAGTTTGACCACTATTGTGGTCACACACACACACACAGAGAGAGAGAGAGAGAGAGAGAGAGAGAGAGAGAGAGAAATTGTGTCTGGATGAAAATTATTGAAGGGACCTTTATCCACAGTTCTTTATAAAATATATTATTAAAATTGTTGGTTGTTTTTATTTACCTAATAACGATTTTATAAATTGATTTCAATAAATAATAATTAATAAGTAAGTTTACTGGCTTTCAAATTAAAAAAATGACAATTTCACTGACAGTTTATAACCTATTTGCAAATATAATCTCAAGATTCACATTTACAAAGTTCAAAATACTTAAAAAGTTGATTGCTTGATTTTGAAGTGTAGGCGATTTTTCTGCACACAATTGCACATCGGGTCTAAAATTTGCTGAAGAGTAAATGTTTCTAATGAACAGACAATTACATATGTATGTATTAACGAATTTATTAAAATAGGTCCAAAATCTCAAGATAATCATGTAGAGATATGTAAAGTTTTTCTAAATTGTCCAGGCAATATTAAGAAAGACATTATTGTATTATCAAATCATTAAATGTCAAATAATGTCATTTTGCACAATAAAAACATGATTCATGTTTTAATCTCCTTTTGTAGTTAAAAATATTGTTTAATTAAAATAAAAAGCTTTCCTTTAAAAACTGTTTTAAAAGATTTTATATTAAAAATTTCAGTGATTTGTAGGTATTTAATAATGACATTTTCGATAAAAACATTCTTCACCGCGCAACAAATACCGCGTGCATGTGAATAAATTAAAAAAAAGAACGTAAATGCCCGGTGTTTTAACCGCACGACAAACTTCTCTATTTCTAAATACTCGTATGTTCCAAATATACACTATACCACACAATGGCAAACGGCGGCAATCATATGGTGTAAAAGTGAGGGTAGCAGGTAGTAGATAACAATCACGATGCATATAGACCTTTATGTTAGAAAACAAGCATTGTTGCCAGGCTTAATTGGCTCAGAATTGTGAATACCCAACTATATACAGTATATTACCACAACGACTTCAAGCGGCATAACCTAGAACTAAACAAACGGTTATTCCTACAAAGCTGAACCATCATAAATGTCCATTTTTTTCGTAACCGGCAAGTACTAAACAAAGACAAGCCTGCTGGGTGACCGCGAAATTGAAGGTCACTTCAAATTGTATTGGTATGTTTACTTTACGACTTGACCTAGAGAAGTTATATTGGGAAAACGATCCTGAACCATATATATGGCTCAGGTTTGTTTTCCTGGCTCAAGATTGTGCATTCATCTTGCTATAGTTGGCCTGACTTTGTATGAAAGATCTATATATATATATACATATATATATATATGTATATAATATATTATTTGACACCAGAAAAATCACGCTCATTTTTTAAAAACCAATACTTAGATAGTACAAACAAACGAAAAGACTATTCAAATCTTTTTGTTAGTTTTATTTCTTTTTTCTTATAGACACGCAAATCCTTATACTAGTCACAGATTTTCAACAAGGATATGCTTCGCGTATTATTCAATTGTAGTTGCTTGGTAATACAAGACATCCATTTGAATTAAATTCATTGAATCCCTTTTATTCCCGTATGACCGTCAAAATTACATTTTACCTAATTAATAACTGATTATAATAACAGATCACATATATTGTTTGCAATTTTTGTTAATAATTAAAAATATTACGTTGAGAATAAATTAACCGTTTCTAAAAAAATTCTAGCATCACCAGTTTTTTTCTGAAAAAGAAAACAAATTGACTTTTAAAATAATTCAAATTTCGAAAACTATTATCAAATTTTATTTTGCGATTTTCTTGACCCAAATTGGCTTTTTCAGTGTTCAAAAGACTTTTTATATTTCAATATTACACACTCCTTATTCACGATTATATGCTATAAGCAACTATCAAATTCTATGGCATCTTCTTTTCAGAATATCATCGAAAATTTCAGAAAAATCTATGTGACAACCACCACTGTAAACTTTATTCTATGTTTAACGTAAATCTAAGAACTTTTCAATTTTGAGTAACTGGGGTTCCACGTGAACCACACGTTTCACCATTCTTCTATAAATCTCTTAATGATATACTATTCATTACCGAAAAGTTAGAATACTTTTTCCATTACTTTTTCAAACCTTCATCATGAAGAAAGCAAATTTTGTTCTTCCTATACCTAATCATCAGTGACCACCACCACAGTAAACTTTATTCTTTGCTTAAAATAAATCTAAGGCCTTTTCAATTTTAAGTAATTGGGGTTTCACATGAACCACAAGTTTCACCATTCTTTTATAAATCGCTTACTTTATGACATCCTACTGATTACCGAAAAGTTAGAATACTTTTTCCATTACTTTTTCAAACCTTTATCATGAATAAAAAAAATTTTGTTCTCCCTATACCTCATCGCCAGTGACCACCACCACAGTAAACTTTATTCTTTGATTAAAATAAATCTAAGGCCTTTTCAATTTTGAGTAATTGGGGTTTCACATGGACCACACGTTTCACCATTCTTTTATAAGTAGCTTACTTTATGACATCCTATTGATTACCGAAAATTAGAATACTTTTTCCATTACTTTTTCAAACCTTCGTCATGAAGAAATCAAATTTTGTCATCAGTTAACCATCAGCTGTATATAAATATACAGCTACAGTATTCTCTGCAGTACTGACTGAATTATACTATTTACCTCTTCAAGGTTTTAACCATTTAGTTGCTATTTTTGCCGTACCTGTATATTCGTTAAAGTTATTGGTACACTCAATACAATTTTTCCAAAGCATTTCAGTACTTGCTATGAATTAAAAAATTCTTTTTAACCTTTTACATGCTTTCATCAGTCTTTTTCTTAATTGAAATACTGGAAAAAAATTATAAAATAAGAAATTAAATACAAGCGATTAAATTTCCCTTTCTACAACAACAACGAGAAAATCTAAATACCTGTCTCTTCGTGACCTAAAACAATAACAAAAGAATGATTCTTTTAAGATTTTATGTATAGATTGTTTTCGAATAATTTCTCAATTATATAAATATCCTATTCAAATATTCATGTGCTTGATAGATAATATGATAGTTTCGTTAGTGTAACTAAAGTCATTATTCCAGTAGGTAAAAGAAAAATCAATATCCATTTTATTGAAATTATGTAGGGAGGCAACAGTCTGAGAAAAGTAGAACAAATATACTTCGCATTTATCCCATATATTATAATTTACATCAAAAACCTAATATTACAAACATCCAGTATGACGTCTAAAGACTTACAGCTTTATGTTCGTCGTTTTTGAAACTTTTCCTTCATTTAATTGTTTTTTTATTATATGTTCCTCGATAACGAACGGACAATTTTTGGGGCCCTATCAATTTCTCTTTATTACATTTGATGCCATATGTTCAAGCAATAAACGTACAAGGAAAACTTCACATGTCAATTAATTCATTTTCTTGTATGCTCATTAAATTATGCATTTTTGGTTCAGTTTTGTCTCAAAATCTTTTAATTTTGTATTAATTAATACAAGGTTGATACTTATACAAGTATACAAGTAAAATAATATATTATAAGAAAAAATAGTATTAAAATAGTGTGTTTTATTTTATTGCATATTTGCTTAAAAAAAGAACTATATGTCAAAAAATGTGAAGTTTAAGTGGTTCACTTAGGTTATGTTTTAGATTTATGTAGAGAGTTTTTATTTAGTTGTAGCATATATTGTTTAATACCAGTAAGTTCAACTAGCAATAATGCGCTAATGCTTAATTTTTTTTCATAATTGTTGACAATTCTTTGCAAAATAAAAAATATAACCTGTATTTTTTACTGTTTCAATATTAAAACACGACCAATAGAAGCAATGCGCATGCGTGGATTATTAATGTTATAAATTTCCTATATAGAAACATTAAAAAAACAATGCACACAGTATGTGTATTGTAGTCTTTACCATTTTTCGAGTGAATGTTGGTCGGGTTTTAGTATAAACTTGCATAGGTTATGGCAATACACAAATGTAGTCTTTACGTAATAATCAAATTGAAATTGAAAAGAGATTCATTATTTTGCAGTGACGTACATATTGTTATTAAATTAAAATTCATAGTACAAGACGATACTTGAGAACCTAATGTTTTTGAAACAAAATTTTAAATACAAACTACATTTTAGGTTAGAAATATCAGTGGTAAATTATGACATCTTATTTATGTAAAGAAAATCACATCGTAATGATGATCTTAGACAATCTTTGATTCGGTGTTTAAAAATGCCCTCATATTATGCCCAATATCTCCTCATCGAGGAATTGCAATTCGCATCAAATGACTGCATACTATGTACCAGGTTGATCTACATAAACTCCTGATTTTAAATGCTCCCCTCACCCCCCACCCGAGAAGAAAATTTCGAACATCTGAGATTATGAAGCGATGCTCCCTTCATTTCTTTTTTAAAGTAGAATCTGCTGATGGTATCCATTGACCACAATTTCACTGCAACTGAAATGGCAAATCCCGAAGAATTGAATACACCAATCCATCCACCTCCTACACCCACTGTGGAATGCATTTCAAAATGATAATGTTTTTGAAACATCAGGTTCGTATGTGACAACCAAAACAAATTAATATGGATATAAAATCGTTAAGTTCTTTTAACATTTCCATTAGGACATTTTTATTGACTAATTTTATATCACCCTGGGTATGTTATATATATATACATGAGTATCAACCACGTTTTTTTAACGTTTTGTTCGGACTATTGATTTTCTATAGACTTACATGGAACAATACTTTCGCCTTTCTCTGCAAAAAAACCTTATAATATAATAGAAAGAAAGTCACAAATATTTCTTAAAAATTGGCCTCTATAAATCTACTGCTTTACAAAATATTTTCTTGTCTCAAAAAAAAACACTAAGCAAACAGTTTGTATTCTCAAACGTGATTACTATAATTATAATATTATTATGTTTTCTATTGCGGGAAATTTAATATGACAAATATACACACGTTCGCGTACGGATTAAAATGAATAGATTAACCTATATGACGTCACGGAAATCAATAACTTCCTCACCGCAAGTTAAGTAATTAATTATGTACCTTAACATTGAAGTATTCTAAAATAATTAATATGACATTGGCATGTGTTATTGGACTCTGTGGGTCTAACATTAAACATTTTTTCAGCATTTTTTCTTGAATTAACTATAGATTAATGTAAAACAAAATAATTCCTTATTTTATACACCAATTTTGTCAATCAGAATGTGACTTATTTGATTCGAAACACTTTGGGCAGCTTTCAGTAAATTTATTTATTCTTGTCATATAAAATGTTACAAGTTCAGAGTTAATGAAATTATCTGGAACGACTTTAACCTTCACCAAACTCACCTGATACGGTTGATACAGCAAAATTTTATAACCTAATAGGTTATCAATTTCTCAAGTGTTTTTAGACAATATGTGACCTAACATTAGTCTTTTATATTAACCATGTCGATTTCTTTTGCGATTTCTAAATAGACTTTAATATTTTTTTAACTCTTTTAGTACCTTTTACAGGATTCATATAATTCCTAACCAATTTAGAAGAAATCTACTCTGCCTCAGTTATTTTTGGACGCATATGATCTCTTTTATCCCTATTATGTTCTTGTTTGTTAGAATTTACATTTTTATACTTCTTCTTCAACGTTCATTTTGCGTGTGTTTGTTCTAGTTCAGTGCACAGATCAATTTGAGTTGAACGAAAATATGTATTTACTTATCCTGGGTTGAAAAACATATAACAATATTTTCAACTTGATTTAATATTCTTCTTTTCCTGTTTTGTGATTATTATATAAATATATTCAATCATATAGGTACCTATATAGATAATACTTTCTGAAGGAGCATTAGTTTAAAAACGAACAAGCAAAATATTTTGATAAAATGATATGCCATCATTTGAGTATCTAATTATATTAACGTTACTAAATGAGTCACAGTTTGTTTGTACTGTCAAATAAAACGGGCAGGTGACGTCACGAAACCTTTAAACAGATCAAATTACATAGGAAATGTTGTATTGCTTTCAACAGATGACCGCAATTTCTGAAATAAAGAGAAGGGTCCAACGATACTCGAACTAAACTGGCATATTTCATCCGGAAATCAGAACAGAAATGCGTGTACTATACACGGAGTGTTATAAAAATAAAGATTACTTATTGATTTTAATATATTTTAATATATAAAAAATTATATGAAAGCAATTAAAAGGGTGTAAGAAAGACATTTTTTTGTTTAAAATAACATATAGCAAGGGAATTACTTAAAAAACTTTGAAATGAATATACCGTGTACCAAGAATAGTAAATAAATTTTTAAAAGAAAATTCGAAAAAAAAATAAAAATTTTAAAATATTTACCAATTCAATTCCGTTTTTTTCTTATTTTGAACTTTGGGTACATCATCCACCATTCTCTAAGACGCCAGTATGTCCAACGTCGTAAATATTGCAATTCTCATGGATGAAACAATTTACTATTTTTCTTGTCCCAGTACGATAATAATAAGTTGATTAATCAAAACTAGGAGCATTTCTTAATATATGTACAAGATTTTTTAAGGTGAAGTTTGCAAGATATGATAAGATAGTTGGAAAAACAAACCCAATGTTCAGTGTATTTAAAAAAAGACTGTTAATATAATTCAGCTTAATTTTTTGAACTTTATTAGTTTTATATTGTTTTGAAAAGAATATTCCTGCAATATTCAACGGTCTTCTTCTAGCTCTACCTAATTTAAATTAAAATTTCCCAACTGAAATTTTTAGTAATATCAATAACTGTTAAAATATTTTTGAAAAATCGACTGAGAATATAATGAGTTAAATACAACGTATAAATTTTTCATATTTCATATTTTACCTTAACATGTGGAGGAACTAGAAATACTCTTTCATGATTAAATACCCCAATACAAAAACCAGGAGAGTTCATTTTAATAAGTATCGAGAAATCCAACAAAAACTATTTCGAAATGTTAACGACATTTTTTGTTATACCAAATGGCATTATATGGAATCCAGCAATTCTTTATGGATTCCCCTGCTTTGATAACGTTGTTCGATTGCTGAAATGTCCTGGTGAAATCTCTCTCTTTGCACAAATTTTATTGGAAGAAATTTCCCAACAACTTTCTCGTTTCTTACTAGCATTCTGTGGTCTCAGAGCCTGCTGTTCTTCCTGTAGTATTTTACTAATTTGTGGTTCTTTAAGGTTCTTTATGGAATATCCTTTGCACTTACTTGGAACAAATTCATTTATTTGAAACCATTCCTGTTCAGTGAAATATTTTTGGGTAACATACTGTTATGTAAATTTACATAATCTATTTTTCTTCAGCACAAAAGGGAAGAGTAAACATTTGGTGCTAAAGTATGTGGACATAAAACCATCACTTTGACAGCTCACGCTCTAAGCATTTTGTGCGCTCATTTACGTGTTCAGCGTACAAGAATTAGCAACAATAACAGCATTCCATCCACAGTCATGCTGATATTTTGACTTCGTATATTGCCAATGCGGATATATAATTTGCTTGCTAATAAAAAAAAATAATGTACAATCGATCAAGAAATATTATAAACTAAACTTTATTTATCAAGACACAAGCATTTATAAGTAAATTATATTTTTATTACAAGCAAATGATGGGAATGTATTACTGTAATTTTTATGGTCATTATGTTAAATACTGAAAATATTGTCTATCAAATTTTATATGTAATGAATGGATGCAATTGATTTACTGATCGACCATTTGCCATTTTAGTAAATTTAACGTTTTACAATTTCTGCCCCAGCTTGATAATAATATAATAAGAATTGTCAAAATAGACATTATAATCCCATAAGAACATGATTTTGCAAATTATCCAGATAAACTAATCAACTTTAATATAATACCATTTGAAAATTACAGATTATCAATGCTATTTCTTCATATTGGCAATATTTTACTAGCATGTGACCATAATCATATGATGATAAAACGATTTTTATTTTGTGAACTAAATATTTAGGTACAACTTAAGCAGTAGAACGAATGAAGGAAGACGTTTCCAAGTTGCCGATTTAATAAAATAATGTTTTTAAATCGTAATGCGTATATCAATTACAACAACCGTTATATGATGGAATATAAACAGCGTTACGAATTTGAAAACGATATATTCCATAAATAGGATTTCATGTCCTATGTAATGATTTTTATAGAAATTATATTTATATAAAATTCTGCAATGTCAGTATGTCAAAAAAACAAATAAAACCTAAGCATTTCTTATTTGATATAATAAAAACGTATGGAAACATGTTCATAAAATAAGGGAGGGTAATTGTCGTCTTATAAATAATCCGTTCTAAAATTAAATACATAGAAATATAATAAGAAACTATAACGAATGTCCTGTAAACTATCTTTTGAAATGTTTTAGGGGAAAAATATATTAATTCTATATAGTGAGGACAATAATAAAACTAATTGATTTATTTATCTTAGATTAATAAATAATGTGTTGAACGTGTTATAACGTTCTGCAGATATAAGCTCCAGTAAGTTCATGGAGTATGCGCAATTTCAGAGAATATATATTTCCTTTTATTTATTAGATTTTTTTTTGGATTTCTAAGTTATGAAAATGCAGTTAGAAATGATGAAATAATCATTTTAAACTAATGAAATATTTTTTCTATCATGTAATAAATGAAATTTACGTATTTTATGGAAATTCAAAACGTGAATCGTCTTCTATTGATTTTTCCAACAGATGTAGTAGCATAATAGTCCTGTGTGGTCATTCACCAAAAGATATATACGTAGGCTCGTACATATATATTTAATTCTTTGAATGTCAAGTAACCTGGATATAAAAATCAATATTGCTTACGTACAAACGACTTCTACATAAATACATGTTCTTTTAATATTTGCTATATAGAGTTGAAATTAGTGAATAATGTTGTTTTTTTATTAATACCTTATGAACAATCTACAGTACATAAACTCAAATCAATATTTAGTTTAAAATTACACATATATACATATTTATAGCAATGCCTAAATTAATCAATTTAATCTGTGCATCTGCAGCGTGTTGCTAAATATACGTTAATAATTAATAAATATGAACAATTTTTTATTTTTATTACAACACTGTTAATGTTCAGAATAAATACTATTTTACATACATAAAAGGCCAAATTGGGTAATATACCTATTCTTTTCGAGTCTTTTCATAAAATCTGTATTTGTTATAATATAAATTACTGAAATGAATAAATACGAAATGATTTAAATTTAAAATACTGTAATATTTCCCAAGATATAATTTTAATAATAAAAGCGTAGAGTTAAATTATATTATTTTTACAAATTATACATTATATACTTTTAGATTTTGGATATTAAAAATGTAATTTTAGTCTCGTTTTATTTAAAATAAAAGAACATAAATTAAGGGACTGCCTAATGTTGTAATAAAATGTTGGGAGTCAAAATGAGGAGATATCTACACAAAATATTACTATTTTTAACACTTTACTTTGTGAATATCAAAGAAGAGTAAAATTCATAAACATATTGCATATTACAAATTATCGCCTGTCTCTGTTGCAAACCACCTCTCTATCATGAAACAATTCTAATATTCATCATTATCACTTATTCTCATTCTTACACAACATTTTTGAAAGTGTAAATACTTGAATAGACATTATTATATATTCGTTCTTTTGAATGATCATTTTCGCACATTTAATGAACACGTGTTAAAAACCTAGATTCATATAGTGCATGCATACCACAAAATCGAGTGTTTTTTACTTTCAATAAGAATAATTTTAAATTTGTTTTACTCCCTTATGATTAGAAGTTTGAGATTGAATTTAAACCTTGGAAAAATATGTGTTATTTAAAGTTAATACGTTTGTCCATATGCCTTGTATTTATACCAGAAGATATATTTTTATTATAAAATTAATATGTTATTAGCATTATTATTATCGTGGACATAAAATAAATGACAACCAGTAATTCCAGCACATATATAATTTATATGCCTAATGTTAGGAAAACATTTCTATTACATATATGAATGTTGGAATGATAAAAGTACACTGCAACCTTGCATTCAGAGTTATAGAGTTTACATTTTAGATAATCGGTATCTCGTCTAAGATGCATATAAAAAAAGAATGTTTAAAAAGAGTAGCTGTGTAATAGAAATGAAGTCATCGGTGCTGAAGAATACCTTCTAAAACCTCCCTGCGTTCCATCTCCCAGCCACTTTACGAACATTTTGAAGCACGGAATGGTATGCACAACATTTCTGATGTCAATGTTCCAAATCCAAACAACGCGCTATATTGGATTTTATCGCGTGCAAATTATATGAAAGTATGAGAGAATTTATTTTGTAAAAAGTAATTTTTCTAAAAATTAAGTACATAGATTGACCTTTTTTTTATATTAGATATGATGTTTCAAATATGTTTTAATGATTCACTCTAATTTAATACAAAAAATACTCCAGAATTACAGAAAATATATTACTGATATCTTTGTATTTGCAATGAATAATTGTTGGTTTTCTTTCTGTTGTAATTAGTTATAAGTAATATATTTTTATATTGGAACTCATTTATTACAAAATTATATTTGATCGTGATCTTATTAACATCATATAATTATGGTAACGCGCCAAACTAATAGTGCATGCATATTATTTTCTATTGATGTATAACATATAAATGTCCTTGTTCACTTATAAAGCTCTTATATGACCGGAGCATATTTGTTTTTAATTGTTTTAAAAGGTGGTTTAAATGGGACATTTATTATGCTGATTACCGTTCCACTATGATAGTTAAATGTAACTAAACGAAACTAAATATAAAAGACAAAAATATCCGGGTAAATAAAATTGTCCCTAACATATTTTTGACATCTTACAAATTATGTTGTACAGGTTCGTTGGATAATGAAGATACTTTGGCGCTCAGTTATGTATATGTAAATGTATAAGATGTTGAAGCGTACGGAGGCGTCTTAAAACATCAACAGCAGAATAAATTTTGTGCAGTTTTCTAATAGTATATTATGCAATGAGCATTTAATGATAGCTATTAAGACACGAGTAAGAAAATTACAATACGAGGCGAAGCCGAGTATTGTAATGAATACGAGTGTCTTAATAGCCATAAAATGCGAGTTGCATACACTATTTTTTCTAGGACCCCATAATCAAACATTATTTTTTGAACATTCCATTTCATAAATTGAGGTTAAAATTTTCCATGCACCTTTGCGAATTTAGCTGGTAGTAAATTGTTCGTGGTTACTAAGGCTTGTTCCATAATTTCTGGTGGACTCAAATTTTACATTTCACTGTCATTATCCCTCATTTTTACCGTTTATATTTTCAAAAAAGCACAGATTTAAGTACTTACTTGTAAATTGCAGAGAAATGTCACATTTATTTAATTTGTATATCTGTCAGATATGCAGTCGCCATATTGAATATTGTTTGAATATTGGAATGTTGCATTCCTATTGGATATAAACTTGTATCGTAATGAAAAATCTGTATTCCTATTGGATATAAACTTGTATCATAATGAAAATCTGTATCGTAATGGACATCATTAAAGTACAGGTTCGGCATATCTAATAATACAATTAAAGTATGGGGGTAGAAAAACATTGTTATTGTTAGGCATATGATTGTAAGCACTAGAAAAAACAGGAAAATCTGTAACCTCACATTATTTTGAAATATTCTAGCGAATATTCCCATAGGGTACTTCGGAAATAACAACTACTGACATATGTACCAGAACGAAGGCTGGGGTTCTATTTTTAACAAATAATTAGATAAAATTTACATGAGATTTATATGTATGAAAGTAATATATTCATGATTCTCTCCACGTTGTGCTTTTCTTCTCCAGTATTGCTGCAATCTCTTTGTTCCAGGATGTCTTGGGTCTACCCCTGTTCCTCCTGTTAGTTATTTTCGCTTCCCATACATTTTTCACTTGTCTGTTGTTGTTCATCCTATTCAGGTATCCAAACTATCTAAGTTGTTGGTCTTCGATCCTATTTAGTATTGGTTCCACTTCAAATTCTTCTCTTATAATTTCGTTCCTAATTCGGTCTCTGCGTGTTACCACTTTTACTTTTCTCAGGTATTTGATATATATTGTCTGTATTCTACTGCTCATGCTAGCTGACGTCACCCAGCTCTCGCTGCCGTATGTTACAATTGGTCGGAATACTGCTTTATATACTGACATCTTTGATTTGCGACTGATATCCGTGTTACTTAAAAACCACCCAGAAAGTGAGAAGTAGACTCTTGCTGCACTGATATTCTTTCATTTACTTCCTGTTCCATGTCTCCATACCTTTCTATTTGGACTTCCAAATACCTAAATAAGTTCACTTGTTCTATTTCTTGTTGTTGAATTCCTATTTTGGTTTCTTCGTTATCCTTGCTGATTACTAGTATTTTAGCTTTATTTCTCCAATTACACAATATTAAATAGTGTTCTTCGTCTTTCTTAAAAATCTCTAATGGCATCTATAATTGGCCAGCCTTCAATTATTCTTATTAATATGAATTTGGTACAAATATTCTTCTTTGGATTTCCTGTAAAGTCCACCTCTGCTACACTGGCGACACCTCTTAATCGCCTATTTATCCTTCGGCGTGGAGGAAACTGCCTCATGAAAATGGAATTCTGATTGTTGGTCTGTGGTTGGCCTAAAATATCCATCATTGACCTATAGCATATCCTTTATAACTCCTTCTCTGAAACTCAAGAGGTCAACTTTGGTTGTATCTCTTTTCTTCTTATATATGTAGTGTAGACACTCCATCTATAAGATGAAAGAACACTTTTCTGTACCATCTTATGGTTTTCCTTGGCGATGGGTAGTATCCCATCATCTGGTCTGATATGCCTATCCCGGATATGTACTTATTGTAAGTGAGAACACACTCTGGTTTTATTATTTGTCTTCCAGTTTAACCAATCGGTGTTTATGCATTGTTGATATCATAGTCACCAATCATTTGTCCTTCCAGTGTGTAACCAACACTTGACCTTTTGTTTTCCATATAGCTTCTCCTCTCTTAATTTTTTCTTGAAATAATTGTTTCGGATTTTCCTTTCTACATTTTCGCAAAGTTTCGGCAAGTTTCGTCTTTCCTTTTGAAGAAATATTTTGCTAGCTTGCTCTTGATCATATTCTACTATAGTGCCTTTTCCATTATGGACAAGTATATTCAAAATAAAACCATCAAATATGGTCAGTTCATACAGTTTTTTGCCATACTTATGCCTCTTGTTCATATATATATACTGCCTAAACTCTCGCCTTCCTCTCCATGTAATCATAGATTCGTCTATAGAAAGTTGTTTCATTGGAGAACCATCCGCTAGATATTTTGCAGAAATTTTTGTAAAATTTACAAATCGCAAAAATCTCAGGATATCGCAAAACATATTCCTGGACATGCTTTTACCAAGCATCGGGTGAAAGTAAAAGAATTTTTTTATTCATTGCTTTAACTAGCGAGGAAAGTGTATAGTTCCAGATAGAAGACAGAGTCCAATAAATTTAGTTATTTCAGATGACGTCACATCTTCTCATTTCCTAGACTTTTTACTTATATTTCCTACAACTGGCACTGAAGTTTTTGCACGACTATTTGTTTCAGTTGCAACTCTATTTATTATATTATCGTCAAAGAATAATCTGAGGTAGATAATAGGTTTGGCATTATTGCCTAAATTCGATATAAAGTATGGTGAACAGAATATGTAACAGATCAATTTCCTTGTCGGTCCAATCCAACTCATTATCAGACACAGACTGCATAGCTAGTGTAGCAGGGGATGTAGAAACTTTTGAGTTTAATTCATCATCTGTAGAAGGGCCTTATTGTTTTATATTATAACATTCTACTGCTGTTCTAATTTTAAATTTTTAATAGTTACGAGTAATTATATTACGTTAGTGAGATGAAGGGCAAATATAATTCTCTAATAAATGAGTTACAATATAAAAATATTACATTACTTGCAACAGAAAAACCAACAATTGTTTGTGGCAAACACAAAGATGCTAGTAATATATTGAATCATTAGAACAGGTATGGAATATCACCTAAGACTAAAAGCAGTTAATCTATGTACACAACTATTTTAAATATTATTTGGAAATCTTATCTTACCTTCTCACCATATAACTTACGCGTGATAAGATTCAATATGGCGGATTGTTTGGATTTGGACCCTTGATATGGAATAATGGTGACGTCAACAGAAGACTGACTCGTTTTGTCATGAAGAAGTTGCACTTGGCAATTGAAGGTATAGGTGTTCTATAAAGCTAATTCTCTCTTCATATATCTATAGCAATAATTAATAAGCATTTTAAGGTCTAACAAGCTCTAATGCGTAGATAAAACGAAAAGTTCACTGTAAGTATAACTAGTAACACATGTTTTTATAAAGACTCAAAATATTATCTTTATTTATGCAATAAAACGTAATATAAATATCTTACCTTACTTAGCTATAAATAATCACTTATTTTATGTCCACATAAATTAATATATATGTAAAAAAATTAATAGCTAGAAAGGAAATACTTAGTTCCCTGAAAAAATATTATAATTATATTATAATATTAGATAAATAGATATGTATTAAATCAAATATTAAAAAATTATAATGATTTCAATTAGTGTTTCATAAATGTTTGGCCCACCTGTCGTGACCCTGTTTGTCTTTTTTATTCGTTGAACAATTGTTATTTAATTTTGAAAGTAAATAACACAAACAATACATTCTTCTACACAAGTATTCGATCATCATGTTTCATTAACTTCTCTTTTATGTTTGAATCGATGTAGTGAAGATATAAAGTAGATTTTTTTTTGTTGTTTATTGGCCCGGGTCGTATACAGAACAACCGTATATCAATATAATGCGGAATTAATTCAAAACAAATATAATTATTTAATTTATAATGTGATCTGGTATCAAATTCGAAATGAACAAAAAGAACTTGATATCAGACACTCTCAGATACATTCGTGTTAATTTAGTTAATATTTTTGCTGTAAGGAGCCTGTAGACTTGCTGTCCTGTACCCCCCTTGCTTGCATGATTATTTTAATTAAGATTTTAAAGTTGTTTGTTAAATACCGATTAATGATATAATTAATTTTATATATGTGTGTATACATATCTCTATACATAAAATATTTATATAGTTTATAAATATATTGGTAATTTTTGTAGAATAAAATTAATTTATAATTTCTAAAATATCTTAATGCATGTGAAATTTGACTGTTAAAATGAATACGTTTCAATGGAACATGTAACATTCTGCATGTTAACGTTAAAATGAATTTGAAAAAATTGAAAAGGTTCCAATTAGACCATATTTTTTGCGTTTACTTTTGGTGTTTGATTCATATATTTCTATATAATCAACGGTGTAAGAAAAATATTATATTAAGAAATACTCATTTCTATTCTAAATAAATAGTCCAGTCAAATTGTGAATCAATCTACATAAAATAGCGTAATTTTCTCGATAGTATAATTTGTTGTAGGGGTGTATTCTGAACATAAATTAAATTATTTAAATACAATGTAACAGTAATTCTTGGAGAGTAAGCGCTCTCACACTATTGTTCTAAGCTTTTGAGGGATTGTGATCAAACACGTCCGTGCACTGATGAGACCAATGTAAGGTCGAAACAGCTGTCTGCACGTTGTTTGTTCGCAATACCGGCTTAAGGTAGATGTGCATTCATACATTTATTCATATACGAAAAAAATTTTTTCGTATATGTATACTTGCGTGAATTATTTAACTTTTTTATTCGAAATATATTTTCTAGCATCGATATTTTCCGAGTTATTTCGTTAGAAATGCCCAAACTTCCCTACTTTCGTCTCTATTTCCCTAACCGTTCACTTTTTTGGAATTTTATCTATTATCAAACTTATAAACCATTTGATTATCTACGTCTTTTGTCTGAATCTTTTTTAACTACTGACAATACTTTGTTAGTTATTGCTTAGTTTATCGATCGTAATGTAGCGGTGGGTGACGTCACAAAAACATTGTCCATTAAAGTCAGATGGCGTTGGTTTTCTAGAGGCGGTGGCCGTAAAATAGCAGTACCGGCATTTGAATTTACAGCCGTCATAGCGGTGGCAAACAGTTGGTGAACTTTTCTTCTGAGACGGTGAACATTTTTTTTTAAGAAAACAACATTTACAAAAGAAAATGAGTGAAGAAAGTGCAACTGTTACGGTTTGGACCACCTAGGAGGATGAAATTTCAATTGATTTTGTAAAACGTAATGAATCCTTATATAATATTAAAACAAAAAATTACAGAAAGGCGCAATTGAAACAAAATCTGGTTCAGGAGGAGAAGCACCGAAGGAGAGGTCTGAACTGCTATAATTCTTGGATAGCAAACCTTCATTACAAAGAAGCTCAGTTACCAATGTTGTTGGAAATTACCCTCAAGAAAGTGAAATCACAGAACATACACGTGCATTGAAGAAGACATATCTCACATTGATAATACAGAAAATAGAACATTCAATCTTGATGAAAATGATAATATCAAAGGAATGTCAGTGAAGATGAATTTGTAAGAGAAAAGAAAAAAAAAATGTCAAACTCTGAAGAACGTCTGCAGCTACTAAAAAGAATAGTTCAGCAAAATGCAACTGCTGCCCAAAATGAACTTGATGAAACCGACTTGTTCCTCAAGTCTATGGCAAAAATTGTAAAACAACATCCTCGGTATGAACAAATTCAATTGAGGATGCAAATTTCATCGTTGGTTGGTAATGCTGAATTAAGAAGTATTTCAAATGCGTTAAGGCAAACCAATGAATCATCAACACCGAGCTCAACACGAAACACTCGCTTTCCAATTATCACGATTTCTCCAATAACTAATGAAATAAGCACCACCAATTATAATGGTTCACAATTTTTACTTGCTCCCAGCATCAAGTCAAAAACGCGCTTTCGTCTTAAATGATGACGGACAAATTTATTTCAATATGTAATAATAATACATTTCAAAATTCTTATTATAATGATATTATTATGTTGTTTGTGCTTCTTATACTTACAAATACACATAACTCTTCTTCTGGCCATATTAGCTTTTGGTGTCTACTATATATATTTGAAGTTAAGTCATATCTTAAGTGATTTGGTACATAATCAAATGACACTGGTGTTAAGCGAAAGTATTGTCTAAATTTTTCTTCGTTGCAGTGTAGATGTCGACGCACTAAAATTTCAAATGCACTCTGTGGTTATGATTTTTAAATATATCTTCCAAACGAGATTTTTCGTCATCCGATGACTCCTCATCTTTCAAATATAGTAATAATGTTATGTCTAGATCGTCCATTTTCCACCGCAATCGGCTCGCTTGACCGTTGCCGCCTTTTCTAAGTTCACATCTCTCGACGGCCGGTTTATTACGTCCGCCGCTTCACATCATATTTCGGCCGCTAGATAGCGGCACCGCTTTCTTAGGAATCCGTAGCTTAACAAGGGACTGATGTCATATTGTGTTGATGGCGTGGAGTTCAACCGAAAATCTAATCAATAACTACCAAAGTGTTGTGAGTAAGTAAGAAAGTTTCAGACAAAATACGTAGACAATCAAATGATTTATAAGATTGATAATAAGTAAGATTCCAAAAAAGTTAACGGTTAGCGAGATAGAGGCGATAAAAAAACGAAAGTAGGGAAGTTTGGGCATTTCTAACGAAATAACACGGAAACAATTGATTCTAGAAAAAAATATTTCGAATAAAAAGGTTAGTTATTCAATTTATAACAGACAAGGTGTCTGTAGTTTTTTGTGTAAACGGAACTGTTCTCGAGATATAGAATTAAACACTTTACTCGCGATAGCGGCGCCACTGACACTCGGGGAACCCCTCAAATCAACAATTATGCTCAGAATTCACCCTTTTAACATATTACACTATCGAGAAAATTACGATATTTTTTGTAGATATCTCTCTTCTGAGCGAAATTTTTACTGGACTATATATATAATATTAAATATACAGTGTTTTTTCCATTTCTTCCTACATAATTATGGATAATTAAGATATATAAGGAATTCGTTGACTATATTTCGTAAGTTCATGTACAGTTGCAGAACACAAAACTAATATCACTAAATAATGTGATTTTTATACATCAATAGGAAATATTCAGCCTTTTGGATTCATTTTCTAATTATTTTTGAATAAGCTTTGATAATGATACGAGGGAAACGAAAAATGTTATATATAATTTTTCTTTTCCACGTTAGTTGCTTCCCCAACTTACTGAATTCATTTTTTGTATTATTCAAATTATATTTAGTAGTTATTGCTTAGACGTGTTTCATATATGCTTTATATACTTTACAGAAACTACAGTAGGGAGGGAGATGTACATTTAATTAAATAAATGTAATATTGAGAAAAATAAGCAATTTTATTGCTAGGAATTTTTTAATTATCGCTAGTCTCAAGTACAATTATTTTTCTAATTTAAATTATACGAATTCTAAGAAATATGTAAAAATTATTACCTAGACTATTGAAGTTTGGAAAACACTGTATCATTAATAGATTTACAAAACTTTTTTTAGGTTATAACGTGTACAAGTAAAGTTGAAGTTAATGTATTTAAAAAAATCTTCCATAATCCTCTGTAAATTTATAATTTGGGAACAGAGAAATTAAGTATGTATATCAAACATACTTAATGGTTGATTTAATTATTCTAAAAACTCATCAAAAACCAAACACCACAAATACACGATGAAAGATGAATTTTTGCGAAACGCGAGCAAAAGCCATGTGAACCTCAAAGATGGTCTCATTGATTGATACCTTGACAATTTTAAATTTATTTGGCATGTCTTTTAAACAAGAAGTAATGAGTAATAAAGAACAAAGTACAGGAAAAGTAGAGAGGACAATACAAACTCGAGATGTATTCATTTTAATTACAGTCTGAAGAAAGAGGTGTCTCACATACGAGACCATCTAGGCGCAGCAAGTCAGAAGGCCCTGCTCAATCCAGCTCCTTGATGAATGGAGAAAGACGAAGGGATTCAGATCCGGATTTGGATAATACGGTAATATTTCATATGTACCTTGAAAACGGTAAGATTCTGTTAGACAAGAAAATGAAATAACTAAAAAAGAAATACAAACGATGGTCGTTTCATTACCTAAGCAAAAAAAAAATATATTTTAAGAATACGTATGTCCAAATTGAACAAGCGTGATATTTAGTAAGATAGAAATATTTGAATAAAAGTTGATTTTTTATTCATCAAAACTAAAAAATCTAAAACAAACAACCCAACCACTATTTTTTTTTATCTGGTACGAAATATTCTTAATTTACTAATCAATTCAAACAATAAACAAAAAATGTTTATCCAGAAATACAGCATCTCCAAAAATCTTCATAATGTGGTTTTCCTTCTGTTACGATATAAGTTTCAAGAACACATTACCTATTATTAAATTTGAATGCGTTTGCAATATCTATTCATTTCGATTAAACATGTACATACTGCTAAAAAATGTAAATATTTTTTAAAACATTTATGCGATATCTGAATAGTTATAGAAATACAAATCTATTAGCATTTTTTTTGTAAAGCCTTGGCCTGCCGAAACAAGATACACCAAGGGACAGGTTAAGTGAATTGCTCCATTGGTGACAATTTCGTGTTATTGAGCTGACACGCATTTTATGTAAATTAAAATGTTAGGTTTGTATTTGCGTTATCTTTGAAATTTGGAATAAATATTATGTTTACTTTTTGAGTTCTATGTTGTATTAAAAGATAAGCTTTACCTTATAAAACATTGTGTATACCGCCTGTGTCAAGAAACATTAGCCATGGCGGATCTGTGTATAAGTATATATGTATGTACGATGTATAGATACCGCGCTGGGACGTATTACATACATACGTATAAAATGATTCGCTATGGCTAATTGTAATTGACACAACCGGTATAAGAAAAGATACTGGCTGTAGATGAGGAATTTAATTTATGGATATCATAGTCTGTACTAATAAGTGTTGGTACAAATTGCTTTCTTAAATTTTTGCATATAAATGATGAGGTCCATGCTCCTCAGTTTCGGCATGACATCCTCCATTATACACTTTTGAACACAAAATTGCTCAAAAAATTCAAGTCTGGAAAGACGTCCACTGGTAATGGGGCACCAAACTAAAACTTTGTCGTCAAGTTTGGCGTTTTCCTTATATTTTACGTTATTTGGACAGTGGGATATTATTAGTATAAAAACCAGCATTTCCTTTAATTTTATAAATTAGCTAAAATAGTTTTCGTCGTCCATTACGATGATTCTTTTATTCGCTAAATGCATCTTGATATTCGGGCCAATTGGTTGGTGCTGTATTTCGGACGCTTCTGTCTTTTACGGTAATTTAGATAATTTCTAGCCAATTATTTAGAAATCGTATTTTTGAAAACACTATCCCTCCTTGAAAATTGCTGACTGAGGTGGTTTACTCTAGGTTGAAACAAAACGTCACTTAGAGTCAGCTGTTGCACGATGAATGGGCGCCTACTTATTTATTTTCGAATATTCAAATTATTACAGCTTTAATACGGCTTGTAAGATATTTTATGGCAGATAATTGCTAAAGTTGAATTGTCAATAAAAAGTCAAGGAATTGAAGTAATGTTTATTTCTAAAGCCAATTTGATATTTTGATATTTTTTAATATTCTTGCGCCAACGAGTTTTGTACGAAAACTTTAGTGACATTATCTATAATATCAAAAGAAGAGAAGGTATGTAGTTCTAATGCCATAATTTTCTATAATTCAGATATGGACGATTAATATTTATGTCATCAATGAATATAGGAAAGTATACTAATTTGTTTTATGATCTTTAGTATTCATGTGATGTACGATATAAAATACGATATTTCCAAATAAATATAAATTTTAAAAAAATAAAATATATAATACTACTGAATACATCTCTATAAGCTTATTAGTAGCCTTTTTAATAAATTTGTATGTAATGAAATGACCATACTGTGTGAAACGAAAATCAACAAGTTAAGAAAATATTTATAAATACATAGCAAACTAAGTAAACTTAATGCTGCAACTATGGGAAACTCTTTTGTGTCTAGTCCGGTTGATTTACACACAAAGTGTTAAAGGAGACACTTCTTGAGACATATAAATGTAATGCAAAAAATAAATATCTCTACATAAAATTATTTATATATAGTACATTGAAAAAATAAAGTCAAAACAAGTTTTTTTTTATAACAATAGAATCTGCTCACAACGATCAATCAAGTAATGAGTAATTATATTTGTAATAACTGAATTTCGTTATATATGAAAACAAAGGAAAATAATATATTTACCATTAAAGGATGAGTAACTTCAACAGCAATTATTGTAGAAAAATTATTTATAACTTGTGTATGTTACTGTGAATAACCGAAATCACGTGGTTCTAACTTACACCGGTGAATAGCAAAGCATGAAGTGGTGAATGTATTCCATTAGAAATAAACTGACAGGCATTTATTAAACAATAAAGAAAGACAAATGCTGATACAAAAATATTAGGGGGCACAAAAAATATTTGGCATATTCTATTTGTTGTAGCATGCAAGACTGTGATGGACATTTTCAGTTGCAAAGTAATCTCATATTTTTGCAGCTACACTTGCCAGTAGTACATATTTTTTTGTAATTGCAACGTTTGTAGCCTTAGCCGAATTGGCAGTAGCCGCTCGCGAAGATATTTCGGTTTATAAAATTTCACCAATAGACGATAACTTCTCTTTACAAAGCGGGAACTAATTTCGAATGAAGAGTTGCTTGAGAGTGCCCTTTTTGTTTACTAATTTATAAAAATCGGAATACTTTACACCATCAGCTCCGGTCAACACGTTTGTCTTCACCAACATCGCTGTCATTTCCATCAACATCACCGTTGCCCGCGTGAGAATGGTGTCTATCTTTTTCAACTTCATTAGTGCATTCCTCCACTAAATTTTCATTTCCAAAAACATTGCTGACAAGTTTTCCAAGCTGTTCCTCTCTTTTATTGTTTCTAATTTTCTCACGAGGAAGAGTCGATCATGCTTTTTCTCTGTTTGGTTTAAACCCAAACATGGTTTCGTATGGAGGCTGCCGAATATTCTCATGGTAACTCGTGTTGTTTTGCAAACTGAACAAAGCACTTTTTTGTATCATAGTCATCCATCCAAGAAGGTAACATATTTCTATATTTTAGTTGGCCCTTTTCACAGAGTCTTGTGTTTGGTGGCAACGGTATAGCTACTCTTTTCTTCTTTAGCAGCAAACACTTAAAATGTTTGAATACTTATCTTGGTTAAAATAAGAAAAATTGTCCTGTCGTTTATTTTTGACTACTAAACTCTTCAAGAATTTGTTCATCACGTTTTACTCCAGTAACCATTGTAATATGGAACTAGAATGACAAAAACCTCTGTGGTGGCTTGATGAAACGGAAAACATCTGATTTGGTGGACATCACGCATACTCATATTTGTTCAGTTACTAATTGAATAACAGTCATCACTACCAATCGGTGTGTATTGACGTACACCAGTGAATGTTAGAATACAAATAATCTTTTAGTTTCTCACATGACATTCACCACTTTCCATCCTTCACAGTAACATATACAAAATACAGACTCTTATTTTTATTAAGAAGTGCATAAAGAAATATGTAAAATATAAATACAGTAGAGTCCGGTTATCCGAGGCTCCGCATTATCCGAGGTATCACTGCTTGTCGTCGTTCCCGGCACGGTTGATGTAGGGAAGTTCCTTCATTACATTATTTAACGTAGGGACTTCCCCTGCTTATCTATCTGGCAGGACCTAGTTATAAATACACCTGCGTTACTATGTTGACTGACATTAAAGAGACGACAATTATTAAAATTTGGAATAAGATTTCTATTAACCAAATGGAACCTGACAGTGTACAAGATGCAGTTGAAGAATCGCTTTTAGGCCTTGCTAACAATCTCGATGTTTCAACTACGAATGAAAATGAAAATGATATAGCAGAATGGATGAACGATGATGACAACAATGAACTAAGTGATGGCGATATTGTAAGCCTTATTAGAACCCAAAAAGGTATTGAAGACGAATTTGGGAATGAAAATGACGACTATGCTGAAAATCTACAAAAATATCTCATAGCGACGGATTTAACGCTATTAAAACAGCTATTTTATACCTCGAACAACAAGATGATACAAGTCCAGGCGATATTTTGGTACTACGACGACTTTAAAACACTGCTGCCAAGAAAAGACAAACACTTATGAGTCAAAAATCCATTACAGATTTCTTTAAACAAGTTAATTCCTTGCAGAAGATGTATTATGTTCAATATGTTACATTGTTCAAAGTAAATGTGTTATTAAATGTTTATTTACAGAAGACTTATTAAGTTGTATTATGTTACATTGTTTTTCAAGATTATACAATATATTGATATTTATTTTGTCTAGTATTTCTAGTTTTATTTAGAATTAATTCATTTATGTTGTAAAGGAATAGGTCAGATATAGAAATTGGAAAACACATTGTTCTCAATCAAACGGCAATCCGTATTATCCGAGTTTTTGCTTATCCGAGGTACCGTCGGTCCACATTAGCTCGGATAATCGAGACTCTACTGTATATAAAATGAATCAACACCCTTAGAAATAGAAATATTATATGTTGAAAAGGGGGCTCCGTCTCGATATATCTAGGCAAACCACACTACGGTTTTTGGTTCTTTGCCCATTTGGAAGTTCCATTATAATACATTTTATTGACGTGGCTCCTCCAAGATATCTCCGAGATCTGGGCCATTTAACAATGTCCTAAGTTTGTAGTTCTTCTCTCATAGCGCTGCTTCTGATTTGATCCTTTTACTATTCTAAGAATCTTCACTTCCATGCTTCTCATTAAGCAATTTTAATTTTTTTGAAATACTTCGGAATAATTGAGAACATTTCCAAAAAGAGGGGAGTTAACTTCACGCACCCTTATGAACCTCCATGTTACAAGCCCCGAAAAAAGATGAAATTTAGAATAAGTCCGATGCCAATATTATATTATTCCTAACAAAAGGAAAATAAGTATGAAAACACTGGACTTGTTTCTGAAAAACGAGATTATCTATATGGGCTTATCTATAAATAAATTCCTTGTACTTGTACTTGTAATTTCTGCCATAAGTAGTATGCGTGACAGTCGGATTCTACTCTACATTAAAAATATGTACAGACAGAAAATGAATTATGTTCCTCCATAAGAATAAAACCGATATTATATGTTCGTCATAAATTACAAAGGGTTAACAATTCATTCAACTATGATTGTTTTACATAATAAAATAGAGATATATGTAGTATGAATTTTAAAAAGCCTAGTTGTGTATAGCAGTCAATTGAAAGTTAATTATGGAATTTTCATTTGCACATTGTTAGAATTATAATTAAGCAGTAGTATGATTACACTATAACATTTATGTATTAATTGAATATTGTGGTACATATGGAACGAGTATTTGCAGCTATTGCCGTTTCTCGCATCCTAAACGCCATTTATTCTTGTAGTTCCAGTCGTCCTCTTGTAGACCTCTCTTTCTCGTTTCACTTTCTATGTTGTTGATCCATTCCTATCGAGGTCTTCCTCGTTTATTCCTTTGTACTGGAATCCAATTCCATAAACACATTCTACGCAAATGTCCGTACTATCTCAGCTGCCTTTCATTAATAACATCTATAATAGTGTCTTTCACTTCCATTCTAGCTCTGATGTCTTCATTTCTGACGTGGTCGTACTTGCGCAACATCTTTTCCAATATGTGATTTCCGCCGAGAATAATCTTTGTTTAATTTTTCTGTCGCTCACCCATATCTCGGACCCGTATGTCATTACTGGTTCTGTTATTGCTTTAATTATATTTATTTTTATTTATGTTTGTCAGGGGTTTATTCCACAGTGCTGGATGTAGTGCTTTTGTCATATTCTTTCCTCTGGCTATTTTCTTCGTCTCTTCCATCTTCGGATATTGTGATCCCCAGGTATTCATACTGGCTAACAGTTTTTGTTGTTCCGCTGCCTAGCTCTATATCCTGTCCTTTTCGTCCAATTACCATATACTGTGTTTTATCCGTATCTACTTATAAGCCCCACTTATTGTATTCCTCTATAAGTTTATTCAACATATATATATCATGTCTTCCTGATCTTCTGCAGTCACTATTTGATAGTCTCTAAAGAGGATCGTGCATATCGGGCTCTTACTCAGCCATGTTCCCATCGGGTTACATTTTCTACTCAAATGTTTTGAAGCCACCTCCAGGTAAATTTTAAAAAGTGTAGGGGAAAGGCAGAAGCCTTGTTTTACTCCCTTCGATGGCATGAATGGTGGAGAGATTTGGTTTCCAGCTTTTATGACAGCTTTATATTCCTTACACAGAGCTTTTATTGCGTTTATGTGCGTTTTATTTATACCAGCTTGTTCTAAAGTAATCCATAGCTTTTAAAGGGGAACGAAATCGAATGCCGCTGTGTTCATCTATTTCCCTTACTTCTTTCTCTATTTTACCTTTGAGGACTCTTACGTATAGCCTTCCCACAGAAGACGTAACGTTTATTGCTCTATAATTCTCGTCGGTTTTACGTCCTTTTTTTGTAAATCGAGTGTATATGAGAAATTTTCCAAAATGTTGGTACGTCTTCCCTCCTTAGGTATTTATTAAATATATCACAGATTGTTTCTAGTGTTCTTGTTGTGGCATGTTTCAGTATCTCGATATGCAGATAGCCTGACCCTGGTGCTTTATTGTTTTTCATATGGAACAAAATTAAATTTATAATAATCATAACCTTAGTTTCAAAAGCTCTATACAGTGTTGTCAAAATACTCCAGTATATGCCAGAAATACGTCAGAAACAATGATACAACCGTAATAAAATTTTAAAAAAGTCATCTAAACAATAACAAGATATGACTTTTTAAAAACAACAAAATTCGAGATACCTCTAATAGAATCCGGTAACATGCTATACAGATCTCCCAGATATATAAAGACGGAGTAGCAGGTATGTAAAGTCCGAACAGAAACAGGCCCAAATATACCGCAATAACGAAGAAATTAAAAATTTAATTTTCTATGTTGTTTTTTAGATAAAAAAATTACATTACGGACCTGACACAGAATGTATGTTTATAAATACACATAAGAATGCTCATTTGTAAATAGAAACGAACACGCATTCATAGAAAAATACGCTTTTATTTGTATAAAACGGGAAAAAACCCGTTAAATCGTAGGTACTGATTCATATAAAACATATTTTTTGCCAGATGGGCGATCCACTTTATTGCAGACAATAAAAGATTGTTTTTATTTTTAAAATAGGAAGGTTCGACGCTCTTTAATGTGTTTGTAGTCGGAAACAGCTGATTATTATTATTTTAGAATATTCAATAAATCGTAGTTTTTCTAGATTACAGGAAATATCAAGAATGTAATTATTTTTTTCTAGCAGGTGTAAAATTAAAGTAATTAATGATTTGATATTTATTATGAAGTATCTATTCCTCCTCCTTTTTTTTAACACAAGTAATATGATGGTCCTGAAAAGGACCGATTGTGAAAGTGAAGCAGGTGGATATTTAGTCCAGGGTCGGCGAAAGGCCAATTGAATTCTTTATTATTTTCTTTCTGCCGTCTGCGCACGAATAAAGATTTGATATTTTGAGGGTACGTTTTTACACAGTCTAGCTTCCGATTTCTGCTACTCCGTCTTTTTATTTCTGGGACAGCCTGTATAGCTTACATCCCGTGAAATAAGTTCCCTTCTGAAATTTTATTTCGAATACGCAATTGGCGACATCAAATATTGTTACCTGTATTGTGATTTATGTTGCCACATGGAAAATCTCTGTTATTCTTGAAAACAAAGCACAACACGTCCATTATATAAATATTAGAGAAAATAAGTAATGCATTGTCTCTAAAAAGTTGTTTATAAGAATCTCTGTAAACCAAATCGAACACGATACTTAGTTACTACTTACTCTCTTTTGCAAGATAAAGATTCCATTAGATTCTGAGGATAATCCCTAATGTATTACACAATATCCCAAACAAGGAATAAAATTCGAATAATAGGACATACTTAAAGTTTTAACATCGCATATTCTTTTAAATTGCTTCAGTGTGAAACATAAGATTCTCATTAATCCAATTTCATGAGAATAGTCAATTGGGACACTCATAGACGGCTTAAATGTATGTTTTTTTTTATAACAAGTTTTGAACTTCTATAAAAGGATGTAATATAGTAAAAGGAAACGCCAGCCGACTGTTACAGACAAGCAGTACATAATTATACAGAGCCTTTAAAACAGTTCATTGATAAATGTATGTAATTTATTGGCAATAAGGTGTAAGTAATTATGTTAAATTAAATTTAATTCAGTTACGTTGACCTTTTAAAGTTTAAGAGCTGTGCTATGATAACATTAATCTAAATAGATGTACTACATACGATACATCGTAGGTATATGAGTTGAAGGTTGATTATCTAGAGAACCCGATAAAAAGAATTATAATATTTTTATTAAACCTGTTAGAGATAGCTATATTATTTTAAAAAAAAAGCAAGCTTTATTAAATAAACATATAAAATATTCCAACAACTGGTATGTAACATACCTGATAGTAATTTTACCGAACAAATTAAAATCCTGATTAAGAAGAAACATGCCAACACCTAATAAGTTACAAAGTGGGGGATAGCCCAAGATCATATATTTACAATTAGAGAAATAACGAGCAAAACGCTGACGAAAAGCAAAGCAACATACTTGGTTTTTATGGACGTGGAACAAGCATTTAACAGAGTACCCAAAGAAAGTATATGAAAAAGCCTAGAGGGAAAAAACCTCAACAATAAATTATTAAAAGCAATCAAATGTCTATATGAGGAAACCAATAGTTATATGATTAAGGATAATCCTGAATCAGATTCATTCAGAACAAAAGAAGGCTTATGTTGAGATCACAAACTGCGCTTTCGCCGATGATGTGATTATTTCAGATAACGCGAAAAAAAATTGAAGCGAATCTAGAAGTATGGAATGATGTTATATTCTTGCTTTCTGGATTGAAATTGCGTTGTCATCTCTATTTCTACTGCCGACGTTTCGTCCATTATCTTAAGGGACGTCTCCATTATCTGAAAGCGATTACCTGAAACAGCCTGTTTCAGGTAATCAGCAGTAGAACCCTGTAGATGTCCCTTAAGATAGTGGACGGAACGTTGGTAGTATACACAGAGACGACGACGACGCGGTTTCAATCCAGAAACCAAAATGGTATCAACAACAACCGTGAAAGCCTACGACTTAGATATGGAACGATGTATTAGAGGAAAAAGGAATGAAATTAAATAAGATGAAAACTAACATAATGAATTTATTGAGCAAAGATAAATAATTTAGTGGGTCCACCTGCTAAGAATGAGAAACAGTAATCCAGTAAAGACTGTATGGCACGAAGGAGCCAAGGTAAAGGAATTAGAGGCATGCCAAGATACACGTGGGACTAAGTAACTGGAAACATTTTGTCAACAAAAGGCAAGATATATAGAAATGGTAGCAATTTGTGTATGAGCAATAAAGAATAAAAGCCCCGATATCCTATGGGGTGAAATGGAATATAATTATGTATATATATATTACATAGTTCTAGATATATATAGATATATAAATTTGAGTGCTTATAAAATTTGTATTATAATTTTTATCACCTGATGAAGCAGTCGAAGAGCGAAACAATTGTAGTGATTTCATTTTGTAAATTCTCTTGCATGTAATTTTATTGAATTGTATATTAAAATTTTTATGAACTAATATTTTCTTCTTTCTTGTTATTATATTAATAACTACACACTTTCAGCAAGGCATCAAATTCTCTAGATATAGACATCCCTCCATTGAACTAGATTGCCATTAATTCATAATTATCGAATATTGAATGCTTTAGAATCTATACAATTATCCATAAATCTTCTATTCAGTGAATATAGTAGTTTTAAGATAGCACAGTAGTAAATAAAATAAATAACCCACACGAGTTTGAGCTAGTTTTTTTTTCTATTCTGTGTTTTTATACATCAAACTTTTAAAGAAATTTCGGCTGTACAATATTCGCCAAAATAAATAGCAAATTCAATTTATCTTTATAATTTAAATCTTCAAAATATGCACCATGACGATGCAAACAACGTTTATGAAAAGTTATTGCTGCAATAATAAAAAATAAATATATTTCTTTGTACTTTTATAATTTTCCACCAATATACTGCATTGCTAAATTTGATTAAAATATTGTGTTCCTCAATATATACCAAATCGAAGAAGTTTAGTTTATAGAAATATACATACGTAAGTGATATATTGAGTGGCACTATTCATTATAAATTATAAAATTTTGTTATGCAGTCAGTATATTTATTGCCTTGAAATGTATAATTAGTTAGACAAATTGATAATTAAATATATCTTAAGCATTTACATTACATAAGTCATAAAATAACATAAATCGTGCAAAATAGCAACAAATATAAAAAAAATCCCATAAGTTATTCATGCACTCTTCCTTTAGAAACTTGGACTCGTGGAATAAAAGCTGTCCTATAAAACTAATGTTTAACAAAACATTTAAAAAATGTAGATCTAATAATCAATTAAAATATGTATTTATAAACATTATTATTTATTATTAAGAATAAATATGAATTTTTTCTTAACTTGCTATATGATTTTGGTAGAATTTCTTTATTAGAAGTTTTAGTGTAGATTAGATCATTTGTTATTCAAATAAAAGCGTGTTGTTCTGTATGATCCGAAAATATAAAATTATACAATTATCTTAGATAATATCAATATCTTCATATATAGCCTGGTATTATAATATTGGTGTGCTATTTATATCTTCTAAAACTAATAAGAAGGTGATTCGATAGACCAAGGTTGTACATACAAAAAATAAAAGTTATTCATTTGTACAATTTGCATTTCTGTCGTTATTAAAATCCATAAATGATCTATATCAAACAACAGCAAAATATTTATTATCAACGGTAATTTTATGAAGGTCATTTACAAGAAATATTTTTGGGCGTCTTCTGATTTAACTTTAATTCATATAAAAGGCAATGAAGTTCTTAATAAAGTAAAAAAATGAAAATATACATACTTTACAGTTTATACGCTCTCTTTAAGAATAATTTTGGGGTATATTAGAAAATATAAGTTATTATAGTTGGTAGTAATATTATATCGTCACATTGAAAATAAATCTCATTTTCATCAATACTTAATATTACAATATCACAGAACTACAGTGTTTTATAAAGGTTGCTGTGATACA
Organism: Amphimallon solstitiale; assembly: GCA_963170755.1. Taxonomy (NCBI): domain Eukaryota; kingdom Metazoa; phylum Arthropoda; class Insecta; order Coleoptera; family Scarabaeidae; genus Amphimallon; species Amphimallon solstitiale. Next base: position 56,310,110 of record OY720684.1, read on the forward strand.
ATAGGGATAAGGTTTGTTTTTGTTTCGCTAAGAACGATTCCAGAACAGTTCACGTCATGCGCAGAATTATGTTAAGTGTTCGGGTTTCCGGAACTGTTCTGGAACAAAAAAACGTCGTGTTTTGGTTTGTGATTGGCAGTTCTGGAACCGTTCTAGAACTGTAGAACTAATTCGGGCTAAAGGCATCGAATCGTTACAGAATCGTTCGGAACCGTTCCGAACGGTGTACTATGACGCATCAGTTCTGCGCAGTAAGGCTAGGTTCACACGGCATTGTACTGCACATTTTTAGCAGTATTCGATTTTAACCGTACATGGTGCGGACTGTTCACATGATATGGCTTTTATTCGTTTAAAAAACGTATAGCCCCAGTTTTCATACAGCGATCTCCATGTAGCAGACCGAATACGTTTTAAGTTTATTCGGTTTGCTTGACAAGTCCGTTGAGTATTCGATAAACGTATAAACGTATATACGTTTTTTTGCAGGACAAGCGACGTGTGAACGGTTCTATACTCAATGTATGCGCCACTACTTATTCGGTAAAATTCATCCTGCACAAAAACGTGCAGTACAATGCCGTGTGAACCTAGCCTAACAGAACTGTGTTAGAAGCGTTCGTAATATTAAACACAAACTAACCTATTAACTACAAGGATGGCCCAATCCCGAATATTTATTTGCGGCATACATCCTCACGATGACGTCACACAGAGACCTAATGGTGATCGGAATATGGAAAGCGGATGTTGTATCACATACTTCTACATTCTTAAACTGGTATTTTTGTGCATGTCTTCATGCATTTGTCTTTTCTGACGGGAAGTAGAATATTATACACTTTCATGAATATGTTTCTGTACAGTTTCATGGATATAAAAGCTTAAATATATATTTCCACCTTGCGCGATTTATCTCCACCATACCATGGAGCCGGTTCGTTATGCTAAGACGGTTTGAGCTAGAATCCTGAAATTTTTAATAGACATAGAACTCAATTAAAACTACTTATTTTTGTTTTTCCATAAGTTTTGGAAATACAAAGCTTACTTGTTTTTTTTTTTAATGGGAACATGGGTTAACTGGAAGTTCGTTAAAAATGTTACTTTTTCCCGAATTAAATGGAATAATAGGTTTGGTGATTCGTTTGATAGAATTTTAGAAAAAAATTTAAACTTAATTAAAATAAAATAAAACACGCAAACCAAGCAGCCTTTGCCCATCCGTCAAAAATTGGAAGAACTTAACAATGGCAGTAGAAATGTCCCATTGCCACTATTGCCTCTATCATTCCCCATTGAAACACCAACAAATGCTTGCAATGAAACTAAAATAAACAAAACTAAACAAAGCAACAAACATTTAATAAAATGTTTCAATTAATATTTAGACAACATGTTTATAATTTATAAACAAAACTTCACTTCAGAATTTAGATTATAAAAGATGTTCAAAGTGTTCTCCATTTACTTCCTGTCAATAATCAAGTCTGTGAATAAATCCGTCTATTGTATTATTTAACCAATTTTGAGGAATATTTCTTATTTCTGTCTGAATACGTAATTTTAATTCGTCCAAAGATTCTGGTTTGTTGTTGTACACACAGCACTTTAAGTATCCCCATAAAAAAAGTCAAGAGGATTTAGATCAGAGAATCGAGCCGACCATTCAATAGTTCCTTGCCTCCCTATTCACCTTTTAGAAAATGAAAATTATTCAAATAATAACGTACTTCACGTCCATAGTGTGGTGGAGCGCTGCCCTGTTGAAACCAAATTTGTGTGTTGTGATTTGGGAAAAGATGTATACTTTGAGGAACAATATTTGCTCCCAATAGTTTTCAGCAGTTAGATTTTCGGCTATGAAAAACGGGCCTATGATATTATGGTCAATAATTCCGGCCCATACATTGACTTTTTGTGGATATTGGATATGTACCGTCGCCATCCAATGAGGATTACTATCAGACCAATATCTACAAATATGTCTATTTACAATACCATTTAACTGGAACGTTGCTTCGTCTGAGAAAACAATCCTTTTAACAAAATTTTCATCGCCGCCAATCATTGTCATCATTCTTTCTCAGAATTCTAATCATCTGTCTAAATCATCCTCGTTGAACTCGTGTACTAGATGAATTGTCTATGGGTGGTACTTTGCTCGTTTTAAAATATTTTGAACAGATCTTCGAGACATATCATGATTTAAAGCCACCTGTAGTACAGACGTTTTAAGGTGCCCGCACACTGAGGCGAGGCGAAGCGAAGCGAAGAGAAGCGCATTTATTACGTCTGATCCCAAGCAGCATCAAAGTGACGGGAACTGAGACTGGAACTTGGACTCGGTAACTGTTACGTAACTGCTACTAAATATTTGACTTAGCAGTAAAATTTACTCCAATTCAGATCTTATTAGTAGCAGTCACGTAACTGTTACTACTAGTAGGTCCTCTATGGTCCCATAACTTCTTAGTAGCTCTTAACGTATTTGGAACCACACGGCTACTAAATAAGATTACTTTAAAGTTATTGGAACTTTAAAGTAGAAAACGATAGTGGCCATAACCATCTTGTATTACTGAAGTGTGACTTTAAAGTTAGCATTCCTTGAAAGTTACGCTCAAAGTTTTTGCTACGTTATCGGAACATGTATTAATTACTTCAAAGTTACGGAAATGTTTAGTAATATTTATAGTAATTTCGACGTTCTTACTACTCCGAGATGTTACTTACAGGTTATTTTCACTTTCCGTATAAATTCAGAGCGACTACATAGTTGCAGTTACTTTTAAAAAATTACTACAAGGTAAGTTTCACTTCATCGACTGTAATAACAAAGGCACTCACCAAGAAGTATCGCTCGTGTCTGTGAAATGAAACTGCGTTCGAATTCATGGCGTCTGAAAACAAAATGCGTCGCAACAGAAAGCCTATAGACATTCGTCGATATTTTATCGAACACTGAGGCTTCCTTCAGCTGAAGGCTCTTAGTTGTCTGTTGTAATGGCGACATTTCCGTACATTATGGCCACAGGAAAAATATAACTATTGCAAAAGCATCAGTGTCATCAGGTCAAACGACTAACAGTGGACAAGCCTGTCAAGCAGAACCAGAAGTAAGAGGATGTGAAATTTGTTGAAAATTTTAAAGATAAAATCTACAATTATTAGAACTATGATGAGTTATTTGTTCCTAAATATGACGTTGATGATGATTATAAAGACGAAATAATAGTATATTCGTCAAAAATTTCATTCTCGCAACAGCTTAGAGAATGGTCTTTATTGCATAGAGTAGGTAATCGACAGTTCAATCATTGATCTACTGCATATGTTAAAGCCGATTAATTGTTTTTCGGTCTGTAAGGCATCTTTAAAGTTGTTAATATTCCATAATTTTAAGATGTACGAATAATGTACCCAACTCTCCTCTGGAGCATTGGCGGGATTGCATCTTAAAGTCCCCCTACGTGAATGATTTGAGTTGTGCGGCCAGTACAATACTTTGTCGTTCTCCCATTTCTCCATTCTTTTCTTTCGTAGCCAGAACTTTGAAAAAAGCTATTTTTACAATAATTCACTACCACTAACGGCAATCATATGTGTTAATTTTAGGTTAAGTTCCACGTGGAACTTTGAAGTGGCACCGGGAACCTTACAGTAGTGTGCTACTTCATGGTAGTCTTAACGAACCTGCACAACTTTAAAGTTACAGGGGCGTGGACCGATTGGTCCCATGTACTACTTTGTAGCAACTATAACTTTAAAGGAAATATTTGTAGTGGCTGCTACTACACGATTACTTTTATCAAGTAGTATTTACTTTAAAGACGCATATTTCAGTAATTACTACTTGTAAGTTCTCTTGCGCAAAATTCGCCATATTTATCGAGCAGAATTGCGACGCCATTGCTGTTCATGGACGTTGAATGACGTCACAATACTGATTAAAAATTAATTTTTCTTGAGAGCTGTACTAAAAGTACCAAATCAATGAATATTTATTGGTTTAGAATGTTCAGGAATAATTTAAAAACAGATACACATGCCTAGATGGACAATTTCGAAATTGTACAGTATATTTTTAAAAAAATTTTTTTTTACAAAACGTATATTTTAAGGGCGCGTTGTTATTTTTCTAAGTACCATCATCATATTTGTCAGAAAACTTGTATTCGCATATAACTTTAATACCCAAGAAGTCCTTTAAAATGATCAACGCGTGTTTTAATATTTCTAATTATTGTGTTACTACTCACACCATCAACGTGTAGTATTACATTCTACCATCAGTTTACAAGTCAGCTTCGACAACGGAATGAGATGAAAATATAGTTGAAGCTTTGCTGAAGGTGTGCGACAGAGAGCGACTGAGAGTGTCAGAAACCTAAGAAGTTCCATTACAGTTGCTGCGACCACCCTGCTACGTCGCCGTTACGTAGCCGTAACGTCCGGGAAACGTCCCGGAAACAGTTCCAGGGACGTCGCTGGAACGTAGCTACTACCGAATAATTATTCCCCATTTTGGTCCCAGACACGTAATAGGACCGTTGTTACCACGTTCCGGCGACTGGTGGCGAAAACTTTAAAGTTCTTGTGATGGTCGCCGTTACGTTCCTACGACTAAAAATGTTGCTTGGGATAGAAATGTACGTAAGCTTCGCTTCGGTACACGACGCCCCAGTGTGCGGGCACCCATTTGATTACGTACATTTTTATCAGGCGTAATAAATACTCTTCTCGTCGCTTCGCTTCGCCTCGCCTCAGTGTGTGGGCACCTTTAGGGTTCTCCGCGATAACTAATAAAATATTAAAATAATTTTCTTCGTTGGTGTATGTTTTTGACCGTCCTAATTTAGGTTGGTTTTTCACACTACCGGTTTGATTAAATCTTTTTAATGTTTTTGTCACTGTTGACTTGCTTATTGGATTCCTATCTGGATGGGAATGATTCATAACTACTAGTTTTTCGCTAATATAACGTCAACTGACAATTAACTGTCAAGAATTTTATGTTTATTTTAATAATGTTTTATTTTTTTTATGAAATTCTGTAAAACGAATCACCAAACCTATTATACCAATTAATTCGGGTAAAAATAACCTCTTTAGCGATGTTCCATTTAACCCATGTTCCCATTAAAAAAAAAAACAAGTAGGCTTTGTATTTCAAAAACTTATCGATCAAAACAAAAATACAAAAAATTAATAAGTAGTTTTAATTGAGTCCTATGTCTATCTAAAAGTTCAGGATTCTAGCTCAAACCGTTTTAGTATAAAATAATCGCAACCCTGTACGTTCAGAATAATTTTCCCAAGAATTACTAAAAATACATTCCTACATTATTTTGCATCCCGTCAGACCAGCGTTATTCATATTGAGTTACGAGGTTTTAACTTAAATTTGAAAATGAACATGCGTAAAATGTTGTAGTAAATCAACTTAACAAAAACAGCAGAAAATATGCAACATTCAATGGTAATAATTTATTAGATATTCTACTAATTTTTCTTTTTCTTCTTCCTAGTAGAATCTGAATAGAAGTTTTTCTTCGTTTTTGAGCTTTTAATCCGATATTTCCTACAAAATTTTAATAGAAAATAAGGGAAGATTGTGTTATTTTTGTTTACGCTTTAGAGATATATTAAAGTTATTCAAAAATCATATTACAACAGGCTTTATTTTATTTATGTTACATTCATATGTATCAATTTGAAACAGGTAATTAAATAAAAAGTTAGTTAGCTTGTTACTTCTTTTTTTTTAATAATATCTAAATCTAGCTTTTATTCAGTCATATAACACTTAAAATATAAGTGATTATAATAAAAACTATTAAAAAAAATTGATATCTGGGCCACAAAAAATATTGATTTAAATAATATTCCAAAATTTAAATACATACAACAATTGGAGAGGCAAATAGTGTTGCCATTGTATCTATTTTATAATAAATAGAGTATTTAAAAAATAACAATTATTTTATTCCTTTATTTTTCTAATTCTGATAATGTCAAAAAGCATTCAAAACATTCTGAAATTAAACATTTTTCGCAGTGATAAAAAATTATTAAAAATTATATTTTTCACAATCAATACTGATATTGTTAATTAACGACATTAAATTATGAAGCCGGAAAGATTCGATTCTCCGAGGTTTGCCGAAGCCTTCGAATTAACCAACTGCTTCACAGAGGAGATAACTACATTTTTAACGTCAAAAATTGTATTAAAAACAAATGTTCAAATTTTACTGGCGGCGAAATTTTATACTTTCACTAATTAAAAATATCAGTGTCGATTGGGGAGAATATAATTTTCAATAACTCAAAACATTCGTTATTAGAGAATATAAATAATTTTATAAGAAAAACAGGCACAATTGCTACAACACAAAATTATTTTTGTCATATTTTACTTTTCAATAAAAACACTGCGAGAAATAATACGTATATAAAACAAAAAAGTAATGTATACTCGTATTACAGAAGAAAAATTAATGACTAATACATTCTCGCAAATATCATCAATATAATTACAAATTCTATAAAAAGGGAGAGTTAGAAATATTTGTAGTACAGCAAAATGATGTTTTTCTTTATAATGTTGACACATCAATTATAATGCAATAAATAATAAATGAAAAACATTTGAAATATATTTACTTCTATATGCCACATGTATTTTCTTTTAAAAGCAGTTAAATTTTATATTTACTCAAACTTTCGTATTAAAAAAATTGAAGATAATCTCTCTTTATTTCTTGTTAAAATTTAGTAGAGTTGACCAGGCATAGACCTTGTTGTATTACTGCTGTTACATTATTCATTTAAGTCCATTCCTGCAATGTAATGTAAACCTGACTTCCCATCGTTAAACATTTGTCGCACAGTCCTAGTTGTGGCAGTATCATTTAACCGACGCGACAGTAGGAATGCATTTCATACTTTCTTTGAATTTTTTAGCGCGCTAACTACATAAGTCAATAGACAGCTAAGATTAATAAAAATTAATTGAATTCTAAAAAGTTATTTTTATAGAATATCACACTTCTTTGAATTCAAAAGAGGCGCGAGGGGTGCGTCTAATACACACTGATATAAAACTTTTGCATTGTAATTGTAAAGTTTTACTGCATACCCTTAAGCAATATACAGCATATATAAAAACATATTGGGGATGGGATATACCGTAGTCGACATATTTTAATTTCTGATACGAAAGTAGAAAGAGGAAAAGAGCGCGACGAAATAAACTAAAGATAAACATAAGCGAGTCTGCCAAGACAGTACACTCGCGTGAGGGTCCCCCGACATCGACACTGCGTTGCTCTCCCACCACTGCTAGCAAGCAGGCATCGCTACATATTATAAGGTCATCTTCTGCGTGCGATAGAAGTGTAAACCGAAATTCAAATTTGACGACTACGGTATATATACTATGCATTCCGGCAACAACGCCCAGGTCGTGGCCATGTAGTGAAGTACGATTATATTTCAGTCGCATACAGTCAGCTGATGGATGTACATGTATTTATCTAAGCATCACACTCTACGTAAATACATATTTACCAAATAATAATTCAAAATACTTCTGCAAGTTTTATTATATTGCGTATACAACGCAATTATGGATGATTATAAAACTGTTCTGGAACGGTATTATGAAAACCAAAACAAATACTTCGTAATTTATAATTCAAATAATAATTTACATTCAAATTAGATTTTTATAAAAAATTAATTTGAATCTTGCATATTTTTTATTTACTTAGTAAATTTATAGAATAATTTACTAAGAATTAATGTTTAATTAGAATTGTGCTTTTATTTTCCTACTGCGTTGTATAAGCAGTGTAATAAAACTCCCAGAAGTATTTTGAATTCTTATTTGGTAAATATGTATTTACGAAGCGTGTGATGTTTAGATAAATATATGTACATCCATCGGCTGACTCTATCCGACTGAAATGCTATATGCTATATCGTACTTCACTACCGGCACGACTGGGCGTTGTTGCCGGTATGCCTAGTATACATATATCCTATCCCCAATATGTTTTTACACATGCTGCATGTATTTTATAAAAGGTAGAAAAGATTTGGTGGAGTTACATGAAAAAGAAACAAAAGGTTTAATAAATAAGTAATAAATTATATAAAATCTATAAATTACCTACAGTTATAATTTCGATAATAAATTTCTTTGTTTGATATGTTCAACAAACTTTTGAAATATGTAAATAAAAACGTTGGCATCTTCCAAAGTCTATCTAATCACTTTATTACTAGTCGTACTCAAAGTCGCGGATCATGTATCAGTAGTGCATCAATAATAATTTTAAAAAGTAAAATAGGCATCAAATAAAATGATATGAACAGGGCCGCGACCAGGGGCTACTTCAGAAAGCAATATCCAAGATTAGTACAGAATACAGACTTCAATTTGCTTGGCCTCAGGGACACACGTCACGTCGCGATGCCACAGATTCAACGCCGAGGAAATCACAATCTATGAACGCCCTGAAACCACAAGTGAATGCCATTATCAATAAGAAACGTACGGATTTCGAAAACAAAGATGGTAGTTATAAATTGTGTGACATTACTAGCGAGATTATGTACCGCAACATTTCTTTTAGCCAGTGAATTAGAACCATTAGTAAACGACAACGCCATACTCGAAGAAGAGAAACTGAAAGAATATAATACAGAATACACGAAGAAATTTAGACCTTTCTCGCAGTATGAATATTCGGAGGGTAAATTTACATCCAAACTAGAGGATAACGATGAAATTGATGAAACCAAAAACGCTTTATTAAATGGAACTGCAAAGGAGGCTTGGTATAAGGAGGTGGTTGAATTACGAAAGAAAGCTGGGGAGTATAAAAATAGGGGATGGGGTAGTGACTTTGCTTCTGATAAACTATCCGATGTTTATAATAAGCAGTTGGAATTATGGGACCAAGTTTCTCGAAGGAGTTCCTTGTCCGCTTTATCGTTAGCATCGACAACACATAGGTAAATCTAGAACTTGTCCTTTCTTTCGATAAAATGCATATATTTAGGGCATACACGAAAGAAGAGAAAGAACAGGAGAATACTAAAAAAAGTTCTCCGACAAAAGCTCAGAGAAATGCCGATAATTCAGCTAAGATGGTTAGGGACATGATACGTCATCATTTGGAAAGAACTACAGGTGGAACAGGTATAATATCAGTATTATTTGTTAAGTCCTCAAAATAAAAATTACAATGTATCCCAAAAATTACTCCATGACATTAGAAGAGTTCCAAATGTTTTAGTGAAGGAGAAGAAGGAAATTCAATTTTTCCGAACTTCTACCAATTAAATACTAACTCCAGTATCATGTTACATCACCTTTGTTAGGCGCAAATACAAAATGCAAAACAGTACTATAAATACTGCTGAATATTGATATTACTATAATAATTGATTAATTCATTGTTAATAATAGCCTTTTCGAAAAAAATAATGTTTTCCTTCTGAGAAATAAGATCAAAAATCAGTATTGCCCATATGGTGCATCCTTAGTTCCAAAGACTCTTCGCAATGAGTCTTAACAAGCATCACGCAGTAGTCTTACATAATTTTATTTTTGGGTGGGATTTGATTCTACTTGGCTTCGATTTTGGGGTAACATATACGAAAACTTTCAATAAAATGATAACCTTCAGGAAATATATCGCGAAAATTAATTTTGGGAACTTTTCAAATGATCTTCATATTGAGAATTTCAAATTTCTAAACTGGAAAAGAGTACGTTTTCTTTTTCAGAATTCGACGGATTGATTTTGTCGCCGACTAGAGAGAAATTAGAACCAACGATTCCCAGGAAAGATGATGATTCAAGAGGATCACAAATCAATAGTCCGAAAAAGAATTCTCCACAAAAAATTGCGCTGCAAAAGAAAAGTTCGCAAAAATCAAAAGCCACTTCAAGAACTGGTAAATGTTTTGTGTTTCTTTGGCACTTTTTAAATATGCTAAAATTATTGGATACTTTTAGTTAGGTCCCAATCTGTAGGTCCAGTAGAAGTAACAGAAAAACGTTCGCCAAAACGTCAATCGCGTTCTGCTACTGTAAAAGAAAAGAAGAGTACTAGTACAAACACATCTTCTACAAGAAGGCCAAGACCTTGTATGTATTAAATATGATATCAAAGAAGTGTGTGCCAAATATCGTGTTTCTGGCTTTTGCACAGTCCTGCTCCATGTTGTTACATTCCATCCCCGAACACCCTGTATAGTTAATTCTCTGCATTGTGTTGTGTTGGCTTGTCTTAGACGGTAGAGTTATGCATTTTTCTTAACATTTCTTCCGATGTTTTAGCATCCTTGAACACTGCCTCTTCCCGATCTAAAAGTAGATCAGTCCCCCCCAAAAATGAAGAAGAGCGATTGGCGAATAAGACAAACAAAAATCAATCTAGTATCGAGTCACAAAACCAACGAATTAAAGATACATCAATTGGAAAAGAAGGTAAGAAAAGAAATTTATGAAACGGAGCCATCTCTGCTCAAAAACTAAAAGTAATGACACAGCTTCTTATATATTGGTTTTCTTTTTGTTCTTTAGCGATTTTTGGCACACACTTTTAAAAGTTAATGTGCAGTCAATGTATAGAAATGTAATGTATATATGGAAAGGTGTATAAAATTATCATACTCAAATAAAAATGTTTTGACTTATTTTATGTAATTTTGACAGCCGACCCCTCGGTGAAAAACGAAAAGAATGAAAAAGAAGAACAACCGGTAACTGAGACCGAAATTACCGATCTTGAGCCAGTTGTTAAATCACCACCAGAACCTACGAGGGTGAAATCACCTGAACAAATAATCATGAGATCACCAGATCCTGTGAATTGGACGGTACCATTAGATACTGGCAAAACCTTTACTGTGACCCAAAATGTTAGAGAAGGTAAGGTTTAGATTATAACATTTAACAGTTTTCAGCTTGTCTCCTGAAATCAGTTAAATGTTCTAATCCAAACCTTACAGAGTTGATTTTATCTTTAATTGACGATAATGTAACACAAAGTTTTAATTTATTATAGAGACTTATTTTATTTATTTTTTGCTACCAGGCGACATCAGTGCACGTCCACAAAGTGAAGTAAAGGCATGGACACCCCCCGAAGTGCCCCCTCCAGTAGCTCAATCAGCACCGCCCGAATACCCGCAACAGAAACAACAAGGCATGTCCATGTCATAACTTCGGACCTGATTTCTGCTTACCATATCCGATTTGGTTGTATTGCTTTAGGTATGGTTTTAGCAGTCAAAGCATGAACTCAGGGCAGTACAGTAACAATTTAACAACAGGCGAGTACTAGCTGGCAATCGATTGCACTTTAAACTTTTAAAGGATAGAATGAATGGCTTGCACGTCGCTTATTGAGTGCTATAAATTTTGCAGTTTATCAATTTTTTTTAACTTCAAATCAACTTTCATACTGTAGAATGTTCATAGATTGCCGTTCAAAATACATTTCGTAGATTAATCTTAAATTTAAAATAATATTAACACTAATTAAGGAAATAAGAAGTAACATACTGTCGCGTCTTATTTCTAACATTTTTAATTGAATACTTTTTCATTTTACATATTTAGCACCTAGGAAGATTTTTTCATTTTATTATCTCTATTCTTTTATTGTTGACAAATGATATATACCGTAAGCGTCATATTTTAATTTCGGTTTACACTTCTATACCATGCAGAAGATGACCTTACAATATGCAGCGTAGCCTCCTTGCTAACAGTGGTGGGAGAGCAACGTAGTGTCGATGTCGGGGGAATCGTTTGTCGAGAGTAGTCTTGGCAGCCTCGCTTATGTTTATCCTTTAGTTTAATTCGTCGCGCTCTTTTCCTCTTGCTACTTTCCTATCAGAAATTAAAATATGACGCTTACGGTATATAAAAATTTCACCTTAAATTATAGGTACATAGAGAAAAATTTGTTTTTCAAATAGAAAACGAAAACAAAATTAAATTTAGGATACCAGCTTAGAAAAGTGAATTTGTTTTTCTCAAATCCAGTAGTTTTTTGCCTTTTTAAAAGCAATTATTTAATAAAAGTTATCTTTTTTCACTTTGCTATCCTAACCTACACAACAAAAATCGTATTTACCCAGTGTTTATCTCAGCACCTGAATAGCATTGGATATACACAAATTCTCAAATCTTCCTCCATGTATGTGAAGGAAAAGCTGTCCCAATTATTGAAATGGTACGCTTTCCAAAGATTGCCTAACTCATCGTGCCCATTACTACCATGGTTGTGGTTATAAATATTAAAAATGAATAGTTTTCCTATTTCGTCTAAAATATCAAATCGAACGTATTATCTACTGATCTACTTCATTGTTTATAGCTAGTGGAGCGTCCGAGCAACGCAAAGATACGACCATTTCATCATCAAAGCCGTCGGAAATAGATCCAATAGGAACATGTGCTGAGGAAGAAGCACTACTCTCCTGTGGTAAACCTGTAAAGGGTATTAGTTGTTTAGATAATCCGATTAATGAATCCTCTAGCACTGCCAAGACTGTTTATTTGATAGTCGAACCAACTATCCGCGACGTTTCGGACGACACACTACTGCCATCTTCCGCATCGAATACAACACGTTCGTTTGCGTATGATGTGCTCGAAAAGGCGCGTAATCGTTTTGACACTTTTTGGAAGAGGAACTCTAAAGATGATACGACATAATCGAATGAAAAATATTATTTAAAACAAAACAAAAAAGAAAAATTATATAAGTGTGCGGTAGTTTATTAAGACGTAAGAAAAAGCCTAATCGTTATTTACTTAGTAAAAGAATCAGCCTTTGGAAATAGTTATATCTATCGAGATAAGGGGGTAGACATAGTAATTTTATAGGGTGCAATTTTATGTAATTTGCTAATTCACTCTAAAATATCGTGTTTATTGCTTTTCGTTAAGATTTTTATTTGTACAAATTGGCCCGATATAAAAACAGGGTTTACGATTCAAAATATCACTAATTCCAAGGGCTAATTATTTATTATTAATGATCTTGATCCATGTTGAATGTTTCAAAAGAAAAAAGAAAAAAAACATACTATTAGTCTGTTGACGCTTTTTTGATTTTATTTAAATTTTTTTTTCCAATTTTTATTAATGGCGTCAATAATTTTAATTTATGAGCTAATAACCTGGCCTTATCATTAACTGCTTATGTTATATGCCATCCATATATTATATATATATACACATATAATATACAAGTAGCAGATGAATTTTCAAATGAAAGAAAAATAGATAAAAAATAAAGAAAGGAAAACCATGTCCCATCCAAAGGCAGCGCCTATATTATATACATATATATTATAATTATACATACATATATATAATTCCACCCAACATTCCAATGCCACCTGGCCTACCTAGGGTTCGCTGCTGAGACTGCACATTAAGAAATAATGAATTTCTTATACCTATATATCTATTGATATTATTAATATATTTTGTCTAGTCAACTTTTGCTTATAATGCCAGTTGTTTGTTAAATTTAGTTTTAACATCAATATGCACCCAAAATTATATGACCTTGCAGTATTAAACAAATACAGTTTTCGTTAATAATTGTTTGTTATTTTCTTCTTCACCCTAGTTATGTTCACCATCAAAAGACAAAGGTAATGTAACGAAATACCTATTGTACATGTTCTTTTGTTAAGGAAATAAAGAATGTATTACAGTTGTTATATTATTTAATATTACTTTTTTTCATTTAGGAATTCTTCGATTATATTGGCATTGGGATGGAAATAAAGGTATTTTTCAAACCTTGTGTGCGTAAGGTGATCACACTGATCACTGATCACCGAGTTTATATTTTAGGCACTATTTCTCAACGAAATAAATATTAATATAATAGATATAGAATGCTCATAAAAGATTGTTTGAATTTGGTGCCTTTTCATTTTAGTAATTTACGTCTTAAAACATTGGTATCCCTACTGTTCACAATACTTCCTCTCGATATAAAAATAATAAATGCAAATATTTTCATATTTTCATATTTTCCCTTCATTTAATTAGTATTATCTACAAGGGCTTCTTTTATTTCTGCAATTTAACTGCCATAATTTTTAATTCGTAAGTAAATGTTCATATAAAAATACGAGAGTAGTCTGATATGTTTTGAGCCTAACATAGAAACAAGTATTTTTTCAATCAAAAGTAGTTTTATTTTTCAGCATAGCCTCCTTTTAAGTCTATACACTTTTTCCGGCGATGCTCGAACCTCTTTAACCCTTCCAAATAGTAGTTGGCGTCTTGCTCCAGAAAATGGGCGTTTACGTATGAGATGATTTCGTTCGATGAAACAGGAAAAAGTCGCTGTGAGCCAGATCTGGTAAATACGGTTGGTGCTCAATCAATTCGAAGTGCAATTAGTGAATTTTGGCTATGGTGACCGCCGAAGAGTGAGTAGGTGCGTTGTCTTGGTGGAACAGAACTTGTTTCTTCTTCAAATGCGGCGGTTTTTTGCAACTTCTGCCCTCAGCTTATCAGATCATGATGATTCCCGTTATTGTTTTACCTTTTTCGAGATAGTCGATGTAGACAATCCAGGGCCTTGGAAAAGTCCATTCAAATACGTTTTTGGTCCAAATGACCAAGCGCGGCACCCAACGCTCGAATAGCCTACGCGTGTCCAATTCTTTATTCAATCTGTCACCCTAACCTTAATTCGACGGTCGTCCAGTACCATTTGGTGAACATTTTCGATGTTATCTGTGATGGTCGCAGTTTTTAGCCGTCTCGAACGCTCATAATCAGTCAAGCTGGTACGACCAAGTTTAAATTCAGCTGCCCATGTTTTCACGGTGGCAAATGAAGGGTATGAGTCCCCGTAAACAAATACTAAACTCAGTTTTAATTTGTATAGGCGTATCATCTTTCAAATGTAAGTATTTAATCACGGCTGCTAATCGTATACAAACATGGATTTTAAGGGACAATGGGATTCCGATGCGATTACCAAAGTCGGTATCAGAATTCAAAGTATATACCAACTATCTATTTAGATTTAAAACACCGTCCCATGCAAAAATTTAAGAGAGTGGTAAAGAAAGTAGTAATGAATACAGAATATTACTCTCTTCATAAGTACTGTGTCATCCATCCACCATTTATGATCACATGGTGTATTTTTTCGACCTTTGGCTTACTTAATAGGTGTCCCTTGTCAAAGGTGTATTTTCAAACAACACTGAAAGTAAGCAATCATGTCATGTCAATTCCAAAGAAAAATCGCACTTCACTTTTATTTGATTTTCGATAAATCCTAGGAAAATCATTAGTAGCAGGCGCGTTGTCCCATAGACAAAGAGAAGTATTACCAATATTTATAAATTCATTGAAAATAAACATTTCAATTAGCGCCAAAAATGCCCTTTGAAAAATATTCAGCATTGTATATAAACTTAACTAAAAAAGTTCTATGAAGCATTTCGCCACTGATTATTATTCTGAAAAAATGTGTATAGCTCCTTTCTGATGAATTGCATGATACTTGCAGTAGCAAATAAAGTGACACAATCACGGAGGAAGTAGTAATTTATCAAAAAACGCATGATTTTATGTCGCATCGCCAGCAAAATGAGTAACACCACATAGAGTGCGAAGAAAATATATGCCAGGTGGAAAATATACACTCTCGTCTTTTGATATAAGAAAAAAACACAAGCTTCCATTTGTAGCTTCTGCCAGATGATCCTCAATTTAGTATAGCAGCGTGTCTTCTTATTTAAGAAAACACTAAGTCAAGATGACATTTTTTAGATTATTTTAGTTAGATTACGAATAATTTAATGTTCAACACATCTCGTCGAGTTTCAAGATTTTTCGACGTTTGCTAAAGCTCATCAAAATAACTTTCAATTCGTGTTGCTTATATTATTAAAACTTCAGTTACAATATACATATCCTATAAATAGCAAAAGTCAGTAGGCATTTCGTTGCATACCTTTCGCAAGTATAGACATATTTGTAAAAATCAGTAAAACATATTCTTTTATTTTAGTATAAACTTGAATTATATCCACAATTCCTTGTTTAGATCTCGTTATTCTTTTCATAAGTTTACTACAGTTTAAAACTGTTTCTGCGAACAATTCTGAAAAATCAGTGATGATGGAGTGTTTTAAGGCCAACTTTAAATTAAATATATACAATATTTCTAGAAGTTTTCAAATATGAACATTTTCAGGTATACATTATAACAATTCACAAAGAGATACAAAGGAATCACCGTCCTCAAAATTTAATTATTCAAGCACAAGCATCCTATGAAACAAAAACCGTGATTCACATCTTAAATGATGATGTTTAATATACCAAAATAAAACTTCAAATCCTTTCAACTAAAAGAAAGAAATTAAAAATGCAAGAAGATAATCTGTCTTTAATTAAAGTATATTAAAAACTTCGAAACGTTCATCAATTCAGGTGTGTATCATAATTGAAAAATTCAAAATGCAATCTATAACAATATAATTAGTTCCTATTCTACAGCATTTATTATTAAGTAATATTTGTATCGTTGCACTTTAAGTGGTCTGACTATTAAACACCCACTAGACCATCTTAAGTTTTATTCAAATTACGAATTGAAGTTGGATCTTTGAGATTATATACATAACTCAAAAAAACCTTTAAAGCAAGGGAATGTTAGAACTTACACACTATTTAAAAAGTCTTCAAATTCAACTATTCGATACATTTTAAAAGCTAACGATGATAACTTTCCCAAATTTGATCAAAATGAAATTAACGTCAGACCATTTAACATGCATTGTTACTAAAAAATTATATTTTAATAATAAGAAATTCCCTATTGAGAAACAGAAAGCATAAAATCTATAGATAATTTAGAAAGAGAGTAATTTGAAAAATATTTTGTAAAAAGAAAATAATAATTCAATCTGATATTTTAAAATGTTTGAGGGGATGGTTAAATGTAAAGAAAAGAATAACTGCTTTACTGTTTTAATTTTTTTTTTGTGACTAACCTATTTTAATGATTTTCCACGATCGAATAAATTCATGAAGTGCGTTATGCCCAAATAATTATTATTATGTGAATTTTTGCGAATAATATTATTAACTATATTGATAGTTATTTGAAAAAGAAATATATAAATATATTTAAAAAAATATGTATAGTAGAATTTAAAACACTCTGTATATGAATATAATACCTGCAGAAATATTTAGCTCTTTAAATGTAACCATTATTAAATACTCTGGGCTTTCTCCTTTCGTAAAAAAATCCATACACATTTATTAAACTTTTAGTATAAAAAAACCCTTATACATATATATGACATATACACATAAATTCATATTTAATGTTCCATTTACTACAGTTTTTGAAACTAAATAAGAGACATTAATATTTAAAATAAAAAATCATAGAACAAATAAGTGAATTACATAGAAAAAAATTTCATATTATTTTTCATTTTATTTATGATTTTATTTTATAAGGCTGTTGTATTATTATGTTAAAATAGTTTAGAATATTATTATAGTTTAAATAAACGTGATTTATTTTTAAATATTTAGAGTTTTATTATAGTTTAATCAACATACATTTCCTTTTGAATCCCAACATTTTTTATTATAAATTCTAAAAGGGCGTAATCGTAAAAGCGTTACGCACTGATTGGTCTCGATATCACAAGACATTGTTGCAAGAGTGATATGTATTTTCGTTATATACTATACTTTACTTGTTAAGAATGATTAACTCTACATAATGAAAGGAGGGAACCTTAAAATCATAGTGATGACTGCTACTTCTGTTCATATAACGTGAAGTGGTGAAATTTAATAATAAGACAGGAATTTTTTACTTGATCCTCCCTTCGGCAATACGCCCTTCGTCATAGCTCAGAAGTAACTATATCTAAACCTAATAAGAAACTAGAAGACACTCCTGAAGACTCTGAAGATGTAGGTCAGACTTTCACAGTGTTTCAGATAGGAGCGAGCCCTAACCTTTTTCCAAACTGGAATTGAATTATTTACTCAGAGATCTGGACCTTTTTAAAGATTCTGCAGAGCTCTTAGGCTCTAGGCTAAAGGAAAATAATTTGTAGGGCCCTGGTACCTTTTCGCATTTCAGAAAGCGAGCAACTTTTCTCAAGATAGTGTATAGTGTATGACGTGACCAAGTGGAGACTCTTTATTGACTCGTCAAAAAGAAGCCTCAAAGCTTCTGCTTCTGTTTAATGGCAGCAAGTACGTTTCAGCGCCATTAGAGCATTCTGTATAAAGGAAAGAATGTTACGAGAATTTAGCCATGATTCTCGCCAAATTGAAATATAATAATATTGGATGGACGATATCCGGTGATCTGAAAGTGCTTGCGTGCTTCTTAGACAACAATCAGGATAAACCAAGTACACTTACTTTTGTGTATTAATAAGGGCAATCACTGAATTAAAAAATGAGGTGTGGCCACCACACGACTTTCTTATACGTATGAGCGTTTCAAACTATACAATTTTAAGAATTTTTTTATACAAAACTTATTCAAAATCCTATTCTAAGTACTTTCATTCTCTTAATAAATCGCTATAGAATGCATACTTTGCAAGATATTCGAAGAAAAGTGCTACTCGCTAAGAATAAAAGTGCTACTTCCGGTCCGAATTTTGATATTTCATGTATACAAAAAATATTGCAAATCCAATTCTAAATACATACTTTTGTACTCTTAATAAATATATATCGAATGGATAATTTACGACATATTTGCAAAAAATCGTTATTCGGTAAGAGTAAAAGTGATACTTCCGGTCCGAATTTTGAAATTTTTTTTATACAAAAGATATTGGAAATTAAGTTCTAAATACTTTTATATTCTTAGCGTACCTGTCTAAAAAGCATGACTTGCAAAATATTGGCAAAAAACTGATTTTTGATAAGAGTAAAAGACCTACTTCCGGTAGTAATTTCGAAAAACTTTTTAAATAAAATGGTTCTCAATTTTAATTTTAAGTACATGTGAATTCTTTATAAATTTGTTTAAACTTAGTAGTTGACGAAATATTTGCAAAATTCGATTTTTTCACTGAAGTAAAGTACTACTTCCGGTCAACCGATTTTACTGAAAAACTGACCAGATCTCAAGAGGCAGATTATACACGTAAATATAAAATTTGGAATTGATATCTACAGCGGTTTGACCGCTATCGTGGTCAGAGAGAGAGAGAGATTTTTTAAAAACCACTTTTTTGGTATCAGGGGACTTCAAAACGTGGACATCTGCAAAAATCTCGAGGTCGAAAATTTTCATCATCACAAGACTTCCTTATACTACGTATAAGAAAGTAAAAGGAGTAACCGTCTAGGAAAGCATTAAAACTTGGAAACAGAAATTTTGTGAGGGAATGTTTGGTTAATCTCAGTACAATCCACTTGCCTTCACTTCACAACAAGCTTGGCTTGATGAAACAATTTGTGAAGGCTTATCAAAAGAAGAAAAGTGCTTTAAATATCTTGGCCACAAGTTTTCAGGACTGCCGGAAACAAAAGTAAAAGAGGGTGTTTTTGTAGGTCCAGCCCTTACGAAACTTTTTTCAAAACGAAGTATTTGAAATTAAAATGGAAATGAGTGGAGAGCTTTTACGGAAGTCGTCAAAAAATTCCTCGGAAACTTTAAGGACTCACACTATAAATGTATTGTGCAAAACAGGTTGACGAAAATCAAAGACGTGGCTTGTGCGATAAGTTTCAAAGGTAATTTCCTAAATTTACATTTCGACTACTTTTCCGAAAATATTGGTGCGTTAGTAAGGAGCGGGAAGAAAGATTTCGCCAAGGCGATGCAGCGTAGATACCAAGGTAGGTGGAACGTCAATAGGTACCTTTACACTAACACTTTATCCTGCGCGACTAGGACGGGGCGTTCCAATCACGCGCGAAAACTTGCAGGTGTAAATGCTATATAATCACTCGGTTTTTGGATGGATGAAACCCTGCATTCTTTCCTCTGTATTATCATGCAGTTAAAACTCGTCTTGAAATAATTATTTTGATTTTCACGCGGTCATTCTGGTGCAGTTTTAATTCATACAGGCGGTAAGTATTTTTTTATAAAAAATATTAAAGGCCAGTTTACAATAAGCGAATTAAATACTTGATTGCAATTAACTATTTGATTGCGATAACTCGGTGAATCTGAGGATTTGATTGGTTCAATTTCATCACGTGATCAAATTTGATTGCAATTAATTCAATGACGCTTCTATAAATCGCCCCTAAATTAACTAAAATCAACTGTATGTGTATGCGTAGTTTTTTATGTCTTTTTATTGTTTTATAGACAAGATGACTGATGCACGATATTGGAGTAAGGAAGTTGTTTCAAATTTCATTGAAATATATAAATCTTACCCTTGTCTTTGGAAGATTAAATCTCGAGATTATACAAACAGAAATTTAAAAAATGCCGCTTACGATAAACTTGTAGAGTTTTGTAAAAAAATAAATCCCGAAGCCAATCGGGATTATGTAGTAAAAAAGATTCAAAGCTTTCGTGGTTCCTTCCGAAAGGAAATGAAAAAGATGGAAGATTCAAAACGCAGTGGAACTGGTTCAGATGAAATTTATACACCAACACTGTGGTACTTTGACTTACTTTTATTTACAATTGACCAGGAGCTACCAACACCAAGTATATCCAACATTGGAGAAACAGAAACTGAAAATTCTGCGACAGAAGAAACACAAGAAAGTGAAATTCTGGAGGAAGATGAAGATGATGGTTCAGAACGCAATAATACACAGGTATTTTTTTATGTGTGCTCATTTATTTCTAAATTAAGCTTTTCCTTTGGTTAACATTTCGTCTTGCCAGTAAACTTTTCCATCAGAATTAAAATATTGAGTATAATTATCTCGATTAGTTTTGGCAGCTATGGTGGAATAATTTTTTTTACAATGTTGTAAATTTACCATTTCAACAGTATTTTTTCGCCAGTCACCAGGCTGCAGTTCATGAGTTGAAGGATTTTCATGATCAAATGATGTTGGGGATGTATATGAAGTATCGCGTCTTCTAAGAAAATTGTGTAGAGCACAAATAGCAAGTACAACGTAGCTTATATTTTCTGGGTAAATCATGTGTATTGCCGTGTGTAGAATTCTGAATCGTGCAGCTATCAGTCCAAATGCATTTTCAGAAACATTTCTTGCTCGCGACAGTCTATAGTTAAATATTCTTTTACTATAAGACAGATCTCTTTGGGGATATGGTTTTAAAAAATTTTCTTTTAAAGAAAATGCTTCGTTGCCCAAAAATACAAAATTCAGATTATTTTCTGATTCACTATTGTTTGGTAAATTCAGCTGGTCTAGAACAATATCAACATTAAATTGTAGATGAATTTTATAAAGGTAGTAACTCACCATTTTCTAATTTATGATAAAATTCTGTGCTTTCAATTACTCCACCATCAGATAATCTTCCATTTTTTCCCGCATCGACAAAAATGAATTCATAATTTGAGTCTACGAGTGCCATTAAAACAATACTATAAAAAATTTTATAGTTATAATATTGAGCTCCTGTATGGGGAGGAGGTACAATCCGTATATGTTTGCCATCAAATGCTCCTCCACAGTTTATAAATTGCCATTTGTTTTTAAATCCAGCTGCAATTTTAAGCCAATCTTGCTTTGTAGATGGAAACTGTAACAATTTTTTTACATTTTTCAGACATCTGCTGAAGTTCGATCTGAAACTCAGTCGGCATCGTGCTCAACATCTCATCAACTTCCAAAACGTTTACCCCCCGAATAAAAGAAGCAGAACATCAAAACAAAATAAGTCTCAGGTGGACTTTATAAACTACTGTAAAAGTCAGCTAGAATTTGCTAATGATTCACTTGATGAATTCGATGCAACGGCAATTGCATGGGCAAAAAAAATGAAAAGGATGAATCCAACCCAGGCCATCTACGCAGATATGCTTATAAACAAAATTATTAATCAAGGTTTATTGAACTAATTAACCGATACGACAACTGTCTACCAGATACCACCATCAGAACAAATTGCACCATCACCATCACCCTTTTCACCCCTTAGCCCATATAGTTCAGTATCATCAAATTCTGCTTCAATTCAACAGGGGCCACAACAATCTGATTTAACATGTTTTTATCAACAGGCAGGTGATACTTTGATAAATTTAAATTCAGTCTAGAATTGTATTAAATGAGAATGATAATATATTTTTTCTTTTTATTATATAGATTATGTTCACGTTTTTAAAATAAATAAAGCCAACTTACATGTAAATATGTTTTCTTTAAAACTTCAAATATAGCTTTACATGTCTCAGGTATAATTTTACACAATGATGGTGATGATATTCCAGTGGAAAATTTCAAATCTTCAAACGAACGACCGGTAGCTAAGTATCTTAATGTTGTTGTCAACCTTTCTTCGGCACTTATGCTTTCACGCATTTTTGTATCTTTTTTGGAAATTATGGGAGAAACCAAATCCAACAAAATACAAAATGAATCACAATCCATTCGCAAATAGTTTCGAAAATCCATAGGAAAATTATCACGCAGCTCATGTAACAACGGCATATGTCCATATTTGTTACGATTTTCCATCCATCCTTTTACCCAACATCTTCTTTTTTGTCGCTTATTTGACATATTTAGGTAGATGGCGGCGCACAAAGCTACTTTTAATTTTCGTTTTTTGATTAGTTTGTCCATTTTAGTAGAAATCGTCCGTAGAACTGTTGAAACCTTCAACACTCCACGAGCCACGTCTGTCACGCGGGAAACTTGACGCTTTTTAATTTACACTAACAGTTTTATCGTCTAGCGTTTCATCGCACAGTTCAAAACTGCGCGATTGGAGCGTTGCAATATTTACGGGAAACTTTTGGAACGCGACACTCTTGACCAGGCGACAACACGCGGTATTGGAACGCCCCGTTCCAGTCGCGCAGGATAGAGTGTAAGTGTAAAGGTACCTAATATGATGGCGAACTATGATGTACAAAGAATACCCGCATGTTGCCAAAAGGCGCTTTCAGGGGAAAATTAAAAGACATAAGGACCTATGAATGCCAGTATAATTTAGCAAATCAGTTCCAATAGTTTGATAAATAATAAATTTGTAAATAATACCTTTTAAGAAGTATTCTGAAAAGAACTACTTTTCGCCAAAGTATGTAAAATACACTTTCTTTCCCATGTATTCAAGCCCATTTTGTGAAAAATCCTTACGTGACAGAGAAAAATGGATGCCATATTAGAAATCAACGAACCATCCGTTTGATTTTATTGTAAATATGGGTTCTTGTGAAGGAAGTCTAATACATATAAGCAAGCTATACTTTTATTATTTCCAAAAAAGGCTCAAATCAAATATTATACAGGGTATACCACGACGAGATTTCATTAGAACAATATAGAAAACTAATAAGAGTTGAGTTTTGAAATTTCGCAAATATTAGTTTCGCCTTAAGCTCTTTCGATTTAAAATAGTTTTGAATTTTTGCTTTTTCCGGTTACACCGGAAATGGATATCAATTTCCTTATTTTAAATGGAATACCCCATTTTTTATGATTGATTCGTATTTCCAACTTAATTTTAAGGGTAGTTTGTCTGATAAACTTTGCCTCTAAAGTTAGCCATTTTTGAAGTATTTCAATTTTTGTAAAGAAATTGACAGCTGCAGACTATTACTCATAACAACATTCCCAATAATTGAATGCATGCACATATTTAAAATTTTAGGTAATCATTTTGGAAAGTATACTGCTTCAAATGCGGTATTATAAACTTTTCAAAATAATACAGGGTGATCAGAAAACCATGTTAAACATTTCATCCAGAAAATATCAATATCTTGTAACTTTTCAATAGCAACCTACATTTTTTTAACTTCATTGGATTGCACGTTCAAAATTAGGGTCAGTATGTATTTACTTCCCTATAACTAAACGTCTTAGTTTCAGAGTTATTTTGGAAATTGTATCAATTCCTATAAAGTTTTATTTTGTATAATCAATTAGGCTATGGAAATTCATGTGAATAAATAAAAACAAGTTGCAATCATATTACCTGTCATCAGTAAGGTATTTACTTGTGCTATTCAGCGTTTTAGTTGTCTTCCGTTTCTGAATACTTGAATAATAATAATAATGTCGCGATCTGGATTTAATAACGAAGATTTTTTAAATCTAATAATAACATATGGTGAATGTAATAGAGTAATCGAGAGGACATGTCGTGTTTATGCAGAGAAATATCCAAATTGGTCAAGACCTACAAAGAGTATCTTACGCAATCTTTTAAAAAATTGCATTTCCTTCGGATCATTCTTGTCCAAAACAACCAAAAGAAAACCTGTTGTTGATAGTGAAAATGTGGAGGTAACAGCACTTGCTTACTTTACAGCACATCTCAGTAATTCTCTAATGGATGCAGAAGCTGAAGTAGGTGCATCCAGAATGAGCATACATCGAATTTTGAAAAAGAACAAGTGGCATGCTTACAAATTTCAACCTGTTCAACATATTAATGAAGCTGATTTTGTAACATGAGCGCAGTATTGTGAGTGGTTTTTAATGAAATCACAAGAAGACGACGATTTCTCAAAAAATCTTATATGGACAGATGAAGCAAAGTTCTGTAGAAATGGAATATCTAATCGACACAATAGTCATTTTTGGTCCGAAGATAATCCTCGAGTTGTTAGGCAACGACGTTCCAAGAGTCTTGGAGTTTTAATGTATTTTGTGCTATTAAACATGACAAAATATTTGCTTTGCATTTTTATCAAGAAAATTTAAATAGTGAGCGGTTTATAGACATCTTAAGAAACGTCATAAATTTAAATTTAAATACACTGCCCGCAGAAGAAGCTCGTAGTGTATAATATGGTTTCAAATGGATGATGCACCAATACATAGTATACCAGAGCTGTTGGAGAAGTATTAGACAACATATTTTATGATAGGTGGATCGGAAATAAAGGACCTTATAGGTTTCCACCGCGATCACCCGATTTAACGCCCCTAGATTATTTTATTTGAGGCTATGTTAAAGATAAAGTATACAGTATACCTCCTACCACCAAAGAAGATATGATGGCCAGAGTGCGAGGCGCGTTCAATAATATAGACGGTACCATGATTCAGCGTGCCACGCGTACGGATATTTTAAAAAGAGTAAGAAAGTGTTTAGAAAGAGGTGGTGATGTGCTTGAAAACTTTATATAAGATTATTAGAAACTATTATTAAGACTACTTCTTCTCGATAATGTGTAGTTTTCAAATAAATAGGATATGAAATACTTGAATGTGTAACGTACATTAACGGATATTAACTATCACAAATATACATATATACATTTATACGTAAACGTATATGGATATATGTACGTTTACGTATAAATGTATATATGTATATTTGTGATAGTTAATATCCGTTAATGTACGTTACACATTCAAGTATTTCATATCCTATTTATTTGTGATATGGCGGTGCCACCTATTGGCCTTATATGCAGAGATACACATTTAGCGTACAGGTTTTGTCTTTAGCACAGTGTGCAAGATGAAACTGTCGTGTTCGGTGTCGCGCTTGGATGGCAGATGTCGCTGAGATATTCTCATAGGCACTTCTGCGATTCAACGGACATAAGACACGGTCTTAGTTGTGGATCATTGCCAACAGCACCACGTACACTGAAGAGGCCTCAAAGGCCGAAACACCGGTGTCTGTGCGTTCACTGTTGGTAATGACACCTAAGTGTATGCTGTGTATCTCAACACGTACATATATCCATATACGTTTACGTATAAATGTATATATGTATATTTGTGATAGTGTAGTTTTCATTTAAATGTTTTAGGACATTATTAAATGATGCCTTGTTTTGTTTTTATTTATTTACATGAGTTTTCATAGCCTAACTGATTATACAAAATAAAACTTTAAAGGAATTGATACATTTTCCAAAATAACTCTGAAACTAACACGTTTAGTTATAGGGAAGTAAATACATACTGCCCCTAATTTTGAATGTGCAATCCAATGAAGTTGAAAAAAATGTAGGTTGCTATTTAAAAATAACAAGATATTGATATTTTCTGGATGAAATGTTTAGCATTGTTTTCTGATCACCCTGTATTATTTTGAAAAGTTTGTAATACCGCATTTGAAGCAGTATACTTTCGAAAATGATTGCCTAAAATTTTAAATATGTGCATGCATTCAATTATTGGAAATGTTGTTATGAGTAATAGTCTGCAGCTGTCAACTACTATATACAGTACCGCGCGATCATTTAAATTCTAAATTAGAGCAGGCTGTGAAATTTAAATTAAGTTGGTATATAAGTACTAATTTACAATTTGAATTGTCAAAGTGACGTTTCAAAATGTTAATTAATCATTAATCGACATTCTGGACAACCTAATAAAAAAAATCCCGCCTGCTATAATTTAGAATTTAAATGATCGCGTGGTATATATATATATACAGCAAAATCTCCCTTGGCCAAACACCTTCGGGACCAACAATTTAGTCCGTTCAAAGGAGTTGTCCGCTCAAGAGAAAACAAAAGCTAAGATCCAAGTCTTTTGTTTTAAATGATTCAAATAACATTTCTTTTACTCCAAATACAATAATTCATAAACTATAAGTAATAATACATTTATTATAAGACTACTTACAAATAAATAAAATACATACATGAAATAATAATAATGGTTATAATAACAAATAAAACTAAATATGTATGTGTGTACATATTGCTGTGACTCTTACAAATTGAGGTTTATATAAAATAATTTAAATTATTCAATCAATGAGTAGGTAAGAATCAAGCATGCATCCTAGTGCTAGGCCTTATGCTAGACTAAGATACAACAAATTTTCTGCTAGATAGTAGGTTAGGCAATTTTACATTTAACTAGCTCAGTTTAGAATGATTAAAGAAAATGTTCTCTCAGGGGCAGAAAATATAAATAAATTCTCCAATCAATTTGAATGCTCTTTAATTATCACCAGGTCAGGTAAAGAAAATAAAATGCAAAAATAAATCTTATCATCTAATTTATTAAAAATAAATATTAAGGAATGAGAAATTTTTAATTACACAAATATATATATTTACAACAAAAAAATTAATATTTCAAAACATCATCTAAAACTACACATATCATAATCAACAAGTCAATATAATAAAGAAATTAAAATAAATGAAAGCATAACGTCGAGAAAATTTTATATTTTAAATGTAAACGTGATTATCATGATTTATATTTGTCATAGATACATGTAAACAATCAACATCTTTAATAAAATAAAATTTTATTGCATATGATGAATTGTACTGGAATATGAATAACCAAAAATTTACACGATTTATTATTTACGAACAAAATATAAACATTAAGGGAATGGCTTTGCCCTAATTAGTCCTGCCTGGCGCCTTTTCTCGCTCCCAACACAGTACCATCAGAAAGCAAATTCACACTGGTAGGTACCCCAAAGTTCCACCCTACGAGTATGTCTTTTTAACTCGTCGGACACAACCCGAACATACACCACAATGTGCTCGCCCCTTAAGGTATATATATAGATTTTAAATTTAATAAAAAAAAATAAAATAAAATAAAAGTCTTTGTGTATTCAATTAATTAACTCAGCCCTGATTAGTTCTGCCTGGCGCCTTTTCTCGCTCCCAACACAGTACCACCAAGACTAATTCGTATTTTAAGGATTCACCAGGACTCCATGCTATGAATTAAATAACTACTTAATCCATTTCACACATCCCTGATGTATTACCCAACACGTTAACATCAAACACACAAGTACTATGAAATATACTTGATATACATACAAGAAAATATATATATTAAAATAAACTTTTACCTCCTTTGAGATTCCAATACAAAAAACCACTCAAAAAAAAATTGGTACAACACTATACACACATTTATAACAAACATTATCAAATCACCTTAATTCTTCATACATCACTTCAAATTCATCCATGATTTAAATATTGATCACTGTTCAATTATTCTGTATATACATAAAACAAAATTATTAGTCACAAATCCTTTAATCTGATAAATAAAGTAGTAAAGAAAATTTTTACACTAAAATAAAATTATTATGCTATTCAACTTAATCATTACAGTCACTAAAATGTTTTATCATAATGCATGGCGTAGTAACCCTATATACAAAACAAAACATTCCAGAAAAATAAATAAAAATAAATAAATTCAAAGTTCGAATTAAAATAAAATTGTCCCGTACATAAATAATTATTTCTAAAATAATTACAAATCTCAATGTAAATTGTGCAGCACGACTATTACGAAAAATATTACAAGTTTTAAATTTTGTTGAAAATTTTATAAGTATCGAAAAATCTCTTTAAAAATATTCTAAGTTCAAATTCATGAATAGACTTTTAAGTTAATATAACATTCAAGAGGAAGAAGAGGTTTTCACCTTCTCCTTTTTCCTCTTTTGAGTGCGGTTTACACCAAGCAACTCTCCCGTTTTCTGATGGGTCCCGGTTTATATCGATAATTTTCTTCACAAAAACGTCCGGATCTGTTCGGTAGATACAATTCCATCTCCAGAACTCCATAGCTGCAGTGCTGCACCACTCAGGAAAGCAGCGTATTAACAATCTTTGAAAATGGTAAACAAACATGTAAATATCAACTTGTTTACACGTTCATGACTCATCCGATGCATCTACCGAAAAATATTGTTTTCGCCGAGCCACACTATCGATCTCTCCCGGTAACAGTATTCTTCGTGCGGGAAACACTTTCTCGTTATTCTTCACGTAACATTTTATGCTTATTTTAATATTATGACTTTTATAAAATTTATACTAACATTCTTTTATTATTTTACTTAAATAAAAAGTAAATTTTGGCAAATTATTGAGATAATGGATATTTATATACACATCATAATAAAAATAAATAAAATAAAAATTAATTAAATTAAATCTTGAAGTGATCTTGATTATGTCTATTTATAATCTACCACCAAACTCAAGGTCACTGCAATATGTAGGTGCATACCTGATAGAGATTTGCAAATTTACAATCAAGAGTTAACTATTTTAAGAAGTCTAATATACTGGTTTATTTTACTTTTCTCTTTACTAATGCATTTTCTAAATACATTTTCAAATTTGCTATGAGCTGTAATGCTCCGGCATCACCATTCCTTTTTGCAAATATTTTTAAGGATTGTATCTTCTTAAGCTTCTCGATATGATTTTATCGGTTCATGGTTAATTTCTGTTTCTGAATCTTTTTCAGATTGGACTGCTGTTTCGACATATTTTGCCATAGTAGTTGGTTCATTGATTAAAATTTCCATTGTATCATCCTCAACAGTTACATTGTCATCCATATTAATGAAATTGTTAGCATCAATATTAAAACCACATTCCCTTATTGCTTTAAGAATTTCTGCTAACAGTGATAGCGGCATCTCATCTTCCACATCATAGCTTTCATTATCGCCGTCATTGCGTTCTAGTGAAATTCCGGATGTACGAAAACAATTCTGTATCGTAGATGAAGAAACCTTATTCCACGCCACGCATCGTGAATAAAATATATAGCATCTAAAAGTCTATGATTTTTGTTAATTGATAAGCGGACTCCACAGTATCAATTTTTGATAAAATGTGCTTTAAAATTGTTGTCCTATAGTGGCTTTTAAAACATTTTATTATTCTCTGGTCCAGGGGTTGAGAGACCGATGTCGTGTTTGGCGGAAGTACAAACCTGAGATCCAGTGGATGAGATGCTGCGTTATCCAGGAATAGTATAATTTTTCTTTTTTGTACACCCATTCTATGATCAAATTCCTGCAACCATTCCTTCACAGGTCATCCACGCTTTCCCATTTTCCAGTCAACTAATAGAAGCCCTGAATCTAAAGTAGCCTAATTTTTCAACAATTTCTTTCGCTTTTGATCTTACCAATGTACCCGATATATGAATTCCTTTATTTCTTGCTTTCAAAAACCACTCATAACACAGTTTACCTATATTGAAACTTTCTGTCTTCAAAAATGTTCGTTTTTGGTTCACACTGGAATTTAAACTCTACTGCAACATTAATCGTTTTTTTTAATAATATCAGATGCTTGAGTTTCCCTATATTAAATCGTTTTGCCAAATCACGTACGAGACACTAAGCGATTCCGTACTAAAAACACTAATAACATTCACTTTTTGTTTACGTGTTAAAATATTTCTTCGTTTATTTGACATTAATACCTCTTGTCACTGCACTACACTGATTAATACTAAATATGTACATACACACTACTGTGCGAACAACTGTAAAGGAATACTCAACAAATGTATAATCACAACGACTCAAATGTAAGCGATAGTGTCACCCTGTCCGTACAGAACAGAGTTTTTATTGAACAATGTTTTATAAAGTACTGTCCGCGTTCATTCAGGGGCGTATCCGGCCAATGGAGTTTAAGTTGTTAATAAATATTATAGGAAGTTCAAGAGACCAAGAAAATTGTCGTCCAAGGGAAACGTCCGTCCAGTGGAGGTGTCCGTTCACAGAGATTATATACATATATATATATATATATATAAATCCAAACTGTAAATTTCTTGGCATTTGCGACCATTTATTGATTTATTACCAATTATTCAAACATTTATGGTAAAATAAAAGTCAATTTTAAAAGACGTTTCGACAATTGTATATTGTCTTCCTCAGTTTTACATATACATAACATATTAAAATTCATTTTGTTTTAATACTGTAAAAAAAAAACACAATTATTTACAAAAAATTTCACTCCAAAACACTTCCCGAAAACTCACCCCACACATGTATTATATCATTATGTTGCTTTATTGTGTACAAAAGAACTTCATTGTTGTACAAATTATATTTACAGACTGTATACTATGTGTCTATTATGATTTTTAGCACCGTATGAATATTTCCTTTTCAAAGGATCAATGTCAAATCAATATTAAACATGCAATTTTTTCCAGAGCGTTATTTCTTTATGTGCTGTTTATTTTTGCGCTTTCTTGTGTTGTATGACTTTATATTAACGTATGAAGGACATCGGAGATACAGGGTACTCTATTCATTTAATTGTGCTATTTTATAATATAGGGAAATAGATCCTAGACAATCCATCGATTTCGTTTCTGTCATTTACAGCATCTTGTGATCTCTTTATCTCTATCATTTCAAGGACATTTCTAGCCTTTGTGTTATTTTCTTTTTTGAGAACTTTTACTTTATTAAAATCGAATGTGTGCCCCATTTTATCTTTGTGTTTTTTTAAAGATGTAGGATTTTTGGCGTATTTGTGCCCTTTTATTCGCTCTTCCAAAAGTTGTTTAGTTTGGCCGATATATTTTTTATTGCAGTCGTTGCAAGGAATGCTGTATACAACATGGGACTTTTGTGATATTGGAATGGGATCTTTTAATCGTGTATATAAGTGGCCAAGATTATTTTTATTAACATATGCTAATTTTAAATTGAGCGGTTTTACTATATTATTTATTTTTTCTGATAGCCCTTTTATATAGGGAACAGGTATATATTTCTTTATTGATTGATCGGATTTTTGTGGGTTTTTTAATGCTCGTGAATTGTTATAAAATTTATGTAATCTTTGCTTTACTATGTTGTTTATAAATGATCTAGGGTAGTTGTTTTGTTCTAGAATGTTTTTGATATTATCCAAAATTTTTGGCCTAAAACAGGGACTAGTTAATCCTATCCCTCTATCGACTAATGCAATCACAACATTTTTTTTGTATGCTATAGGTTGAGCATCATTGTACATACTGTATCTCCCTGATGTGCTGGGTTTTTTGTACCATTTTGTTAGAATCGTGTTTCCTTGTTTGATCAAGGTTAAGTCTAAAAAGTTGATCGAATTATTATTTTCTATTTCACAAGTAAATTTTATTTTTGGATTAAATGAATTGAATTTATCAAGTAGATAATCTATTTTTTCTTCCGGTATTAGAGCAATGCAATCATCTACGTACCTCTTAAAAAAAGTAGGGGTGAAATTTAAACCACTCATTATACACTCTTCGACATGTTCCAACACTAATTAATACCGGAAGAAAAAATAGATTATCTACTTGATAAATTCAATTCATTTAATCCAAAAATAAAATTTACTTGTGAAATAGAAAATAATAATTCGATCAACTTTTTAGACTTAACCTTGATCAAACAAGGAAACACGATTCTAACAAAATGGTACAAAAAACCCAGCACATCAGGGAGATACAGTATGTACAATGATGCTCAACCTATAGCATACAAAAAAAATGTTGTGATTGCATTAGTCGATAGAGGGATAGGATTAACTAGTCCCTGTTTTAGGCCAAAAATTTTGGATAATATCAAAAACATTCTAGAACAAAACAACTACCCTAGATCATTTATAAACAACATAGTAAAGCAAAGATTACATAAATTTTATAACAATTCACGAGCATTAAAAAACCCACAAAAATCCGATCAATCAATAAAGAAATATATACCTGTTCCCTATATAAAAGGGCTATCAGAAAAAATAAATAATATAGTAAAACCGCTCAATTTAAAATTAGCATATGTTAATAAAAATAATCTTGGCCACTTATATACACGATTAAAAGATCCCATTCCAATATCACAAAAGTCCCATGTTGTATACAGCATTCCTTGCAACGACTGCAATAAAAAATATATCGGCCAAACTAAACAACTTTTGGAAGAGCGAATAAAAGGGCACAAATACGCCAAAAATCCTACATCTTTAAAAAAACACAAAGATAAAATGGGGCACACATTCGATTTTAATAAAGTAAAAGTTCTCAAAAAAGAAAATAACACAAAGGCTAGAAATGTCCTTGAAATGATAGAGATAAAGAGATCACAAGATGCTGTAAATGACAGAAACGAAATCGATGGATTGTCTAGGATCTATTTCCCTATATTATAAAATAGCACAATTAAATGAATAGAGTACCCTGTATCTCCGATGTCCTTCATACGTTAATATAAAGTCATACAACACAAGAAAGCGCAAAAATAAACAGCACATAAAGAAATAACGCTCTGGAAAAAATTGCATGTTTAATATTGATTTGACATTGATCCTTTGAAAAGGAAATATTCATACGGTGCTAAAAATCATAAGAGACACATAGTATACAGTCTGTAAATATAATTTGTACAACAATGAAGTTCTTTTGTACACAATAAAGCAACATAATGACATAATACATGTGTGGGGTGAGTTTTCGGGAAGTGTTTTGGAGTGAAATTTTTTGTAAGTAATTGTGTTTTTTTTACAGTATTAAAACAAAATGAATTTTAATATGTTGTTTGATAAATGTATTAGTATATAGAGATGCCACATCTAGGGATATTAGTTTATGATCCCTTTCAGTGACTACTTTATCCAAAAACTGTTTGAATTCAAAAGAATTTTTGATGTAATAGTTATTTTTACCTGTAATATTTGCAAGGATATTGGCTAAAAATTTTGACAAACTATAGAAGGGGCTTTGGATGCACGATACTATTGGTCTTAGCGGTATATCTGGTTTGTGTAACTTGGGCAATCCATAAATTTTTGACGGATGTGCGTTGTTTATCTTTAACTTGTTAGCCATTTGGGGCGAAATTAGATTTTTATTTTCCCACTTTTTAATCAGATCGTTATTAATTTTTTGGTACTGTTTAGTAGGATTTTTCTTTAATTTTACATATTGCAGTGATCTTGAGTTGGGTTGTAAATTATAAATAAATATAATCAAGATTACTTCAGGATTTATTTAAATTAATTTTTATTTCATTTATTTTTATTATGATGTGTATGTAAATATTCACTATATCAATAATTTGCCAAAATTTTATTTTTATTTAAGTAAAACAATAAAAGAATCTTAGTAAAATTTTTATAAAGTCATAATATTAAGTTACGCATCAAATGCTACGTTTTCAATAACGAGAAAGTATTTCCCGTCCGAAGAATACTGGCACCGGCAAAGATCGACCGTGTAGGCCGGCGAAAACAATATTGTTCGCCAGATGCATGGATGAGTCATAAACGTGTAGCCAAATTTATATTCACATGTTTGTTTACCTTTTTCAAGGATTGTTAATGCGGTGCTTTCCCAAGTGACCGATAAGAGCAGCACCGTCGAGATACAATTTTGGAGGTGGTATCGGTATATGCCGAGAGTTACCGTACGTTTTTATAAAGAAAATTAGGCATAAAAGGATGGACGGATAAAATTTCCGGGACAGCTGGTGTAAACCGCTATCTTTAAACAGTTTGAAAGTAAGTGATAAACCACTCCCTCCTCTTTTAAAAGGATTATTCTTAAAATCCGGACTTAGAATATTTTTTGAGATTTTTCAACACTTATAAAATTTTTAACAAGATTCAACACTTGTGATATTTTCTGTAATAACATGCAATGTGTTTTACATTGAGATTTGTAATTATTTTTGAATAATTATTTATGTATGAGATAATTTTATTTATGAATTCGGATTTTGAATTTATTTAATTTCGTTTCTATTTTCTTTTTCTAGAGTGTTTTGTTTTGCATGTAGGGGTACTATGCCATACATTATGACAAAACATTCTAGTGATTGTAATGACCACTTTGGATAGCATAATCATTTTATTTTTGTATAATTTACTTTTTCTTTTCAACTTTATTTATCATACAAAAGGGATTTGAAATTAATAATTTTGTTTTATGTGTATATAGGATATACATAAGTGAACAAGTTTTGAAATTTATCATGGATGAGTTTGAAATCATGTACGAAGAGTTAAGGTGATTAGATAATATTTGTTATAAATGTGTGTATAGTGGTGTACAAAATTTTTGTTTGTGGTGGTGTTTTGTATTGGAATTTCACAAGAAGGTAAAATTTATTTTTAATGTATATATTTCTTGTATGTATATCAAGTATATTTTGTTGTACTTGTGCGTTCAATGTTAACGTGTTGAATAATACATCAGGAATGTGTGAAATGAATTAAGTCGTTATTTAATTCATAGCATGGAGTCCTGGTGAATTTGAAAGACACGAATTGGTCTTGGTGGTACTGCGTTTGGGAGCGAGAAAAGGCACCGGGCAGAACTAATCAGGGCTGAGTTAATTTATTGAATACGCAAAGACATTATTTTATTTCATTTTATTTATATAAAACTTATTTATATATATATACCTTAAGGAGTGAGCACGTTGTGGTGTATGTTCGGGTTGTGTCCGACGAGTTGAAAAGACATACTCGTAGGGTGGAACTTTGGGGTACCCATCTACGTGAATTTGCTATCTGATGGTACTGTGTTGGGAGCGAGAAAAGGCGCCGGACAGGACTAATTAGGGCAAAGCCATATCCTTAATGTTTATATTTTGTTCGCAAATGGTAAATCGTGTAATTTTTTTTGGTTATTTATATTCCAGTACAATTCATCATGTGTAATTTATTTTATTTTATTTAAAGATGTTGATTGTTTACACGTATCTATGGCAAATATAATTCATAATAATCACGTTCACATTTTTTTTAAGACATAAGTTTTTCACGACGTTATGACTTCATTTACTTTATTTCTTATAATATTTTTATTAATTATGATGTATAGATTTGAATGATGTTTGAGATATTGATTCTTTGTATGTAAATATTTGTATATATATATATATATATATATATATATATATATATATATATATATATATATTTGTATCATTTAAAATTTTGAATTCGTTTAAATTTATTTTTAATAAATTAGATGTTAAGATTTATCTTGCATTTTATTTTCTTTACCTGACCTGGAGATAATTAAAGAGCAGGAGAATCGATTGGAGAATTAACTCATATTTTCTGCTCCTGAGAGAATTATTTATTTTTAAACTGAGCTAGTTGTATGTAAAAGTTTTGCTTAACCTACTTTTCAGCAGAAAATTCATTGTATCTTAGTCTAGCATAAGGCCTAGCACTAGGATGTGTGCTTGACTCTCAATTACACATTAATTGAATAAATTAAATTTATTTCATTTATATATAAATTTATAAGAGTCACAGCAATATGTTGATTCATCGTTAAGTAAGAGTTCCATTTTGTGTTCGTAATCTTTTCTTTTGATAATAACCGTTTTGTTACTTTTGTCCGATTTGAGAACAATTAGGTGGTTATTTTGTTTTAGAAAGCTCTTAGTTTGTTGAATATCTTTTTTTAATTGTGTATTCGAAATCGAATTTTTCGGATTACTTGACTGTTTATAATTCAATATTGTATTGCAGTTTGGATTTTTATATAAAAGAAACGACCAAGAGCAAATAATTTTATTTATATATATATATATATATATATATATATATATATATATATATATATATATATATCTATATAGTACATAAATTAAAATTATTTGCCAAAATATACAAGAAATGTATTAAAAGTAATTAATAAACAAAACAACAAAAGAAAAACAATCAAGTTTCATTGACTAAATATAAACAGAATATAAAAGCGAATGAGTAAAATATGTGAACATGTAAAAAATTAAGCATAAACCGCAGTCGCTACCATCTATGCAGTGTCACTAAATCAATCGTAGACAATGCATTTAACTTCATTACACGAAGGTCGACGCAAATTCTGTAATTAAGGAGAGGTGTCACTTGATCGGCGTATGTCACAAAATGGTCAATTTCCCCGCATAAAAAAATCTCAAAAATTCAGACATTGGAAAAATAGACACTGCATGAACGAAATAACCAATATTTGTTGTTCTAGTGAGTCGATTCAAATTATATTAAAAAATAGTTAAAATACAGCACTTTAAATGTTTTCGATATTTAAGTAATGTAAAGCTTACTGTCCTCATATAGTACTTTTTTGAATAGTAAGATAATCCTGTTCTTCAAAAAATTACTTTGAAACCATCTAGGTTGATCACAAATTGAACACTTATGAATAGAAGAAGGCAACACACAATTCAAATCCCTATTCACAGTTTGTCGTGTGCCAAGCGCGGATTTGGAAGGCATGCTTGGTCAACTGTAATAAGCATGAACACCAAATAAGCAGAGATTGTATTCAATTACATTAGTGTGAGAGTATACAGGGTGAGTTTTTTTGAATGTTTAGCATTGGGATCTCAGAAACTACTGGAGATAGATAAACGCTGAAATGGGGAAAGATGCCCAGTTTTACGAGTTTGATTTAAAACGGCTTTTGTTTCTCCGATAACTTTCATGGCTTATTAGATATTCAAAGAAAACTAAATTTTACGATTTTCTTTAAACATGCTTAGCATCGTTAATAGTAATTTTAGAGAAAAAGTGTTCAGACAAAAGTTTTAGATATTTTACGCCAAATAAAACTATGTAGCTAATATTTTTTTTCGTTCACCATTATCGAGTTATGACGCAAACTTGTGTTTTTTTTTTAATGGAAACCATAGTTGATTTTGACATCATTAAAAAGCTTATTTTTTGCTGATTAATTCAAAAAAAAAAGCTTATGTTTTGCTGATTACAATGATATAAGGTTTGATATTGTTATTTTAAAAAATAAAGAGGATATAGACATTTCTATGATTGTTCACTTTATAAGATACAAACTTTTAAAAAAAAATTATTTGGTGTTTTGTAATTCAAAAAACGAAAAATCTGAGGATCAATACTGTTCGTTGGAGCAGTCGAGATTAATAAACTAACATTGCTTTCACGTTGAGTCACAGAAGTGAGAGCTGTTAATTTTTACTTTTAAGTCAAGTTAATTGTCAAACATTGACAATTAACTATTAATTAATTTAATTGTAACTTAACTATAAACGGTGCAAACGGCCGTTAATCATAAGTTTGCATTGGCTATGGAATTTTCTAACGCAGAAAAGCGTGATATGGTTGAATGTTACATTCAGTGCCAGAAAAATTCTGCTAGAGCTGCTGGAGTTTATTTTGAAAATTATTTTGATTGACGTCAGCCGTCGCTACCTACTTTTAAGAGATTATGGGATAATTTATCAGATTATGGTTCGTTCGTTAAACCAAAATCAAAAAAAGGGATGGATGAAGATAGAGAAATAAACATATTAGCATGTGTCGCTCAGAATCCATCTACATCGACCCGACAAATTTCAACAGAAATGGGCTCCTCTCAACGCACTATTGTCAGAGTCTTGAAGAAGCATAACTTTCGTCCCTACAAATTATCAGTATCACAAACTTTACATGAAGGTGATAACATCAGACGAATAGCTTTTTGTAGATGGTTTAAAGATCAGTGTCAAAACGATCCACACTTTTCAATGAAAATATTATGGACTGATGAATCTCGTTTCACAAATTGTGGAATGTTTAATAGGCACAAGAGCACATATGGTCTCAAACAAATCCACTTCACGTTGAACATAGGAGACCACAAATTAAATTTGGGTTTTATGTTTGGTGTGGTGTTATAGGATCAACTGTACTTCCTCCTTTTATTTTTGATGGATCACTAACTGGCAATCGTTATCTTAATTTTTTACAACAAGATTTCGAGGAAATGTTAGATAATTTAAATTTAAGAACCCGAGCAATGCTGCAATGGCTTCAACATGACGGAGCGCCTCCGCACAATCAACTGAATGTTAGAAATTATTTAAATTTGTACTTCCTTAATCAATGGATAGGACGAAATGCACCCATTGAATGGCCGGCTAGATCCCCTGATTTATCAGTTTTGGATTTTTTCTTGTGGGGTGTACTAAAGGACACAGTATACAAAAGAACATATGAAACAATCGACGATTTAAGAGAAGCTGTCTTAGTTGCTTTTAATAACATCGATAGGCGTAAAGTACGCAATGCTACACATTCTGTTGTGAAGAGATGCAATTTGTGTATTAATAATAATGGAGGTATCTTTGAACATTAATAATGTTGTGTGCCCTTAATAAAAGTTCTTATAGTTTTCATTTTATTACTACATAAGATTTCAAAATAAGTTTTCGTTTGGTTTGTATTTTATCAGTTCGAAATTCAATTGTTTTCCATAAAAACCATAAAAATGTCTATATCCTCTTTATTTTTTAAAATAACCATATTAAACCTTATATCATTGTAATCAGCAAAAAATAAGCTTTTTAATGATGTCAAAACCAACTATGGTTTCCATTTAAAAAAAACACAAGTTTGTGTCATAACTCGATAATGGTGAACGAAAAAAAAATATTAGCTACATAGTTTTATTTGGCGTAAAATTATCTAAAACTTTTGTCTGAACACTTTTTCTCTAAAACTACTATTAACAATGCTAAGCATGTTTAAAGAAAATCGTAAAATTTAGTTTTTGAATATCTAATAAGCCATGAAAGTTATCGGAGAAACAAAAGCAGTTCTAAATCAAACTCGTAAAACTGCGCATCTTTCCCCATTTAAGCGTTTTTCTATCTCCAGTAGTTTCTGAGATCCCAATGCTAAACATTCAAAAAAACTCACCCTGTATATTAAACAAGTTCCTAAAAGAACCATTCAAGCAAATATATTTTCAATTTTCGACTTATTTATTTATGATTTATAGCAAGATTATATATATAATTATTAGAAAAAAAACGTGTTGCTTTATCCTTTTGTCTTTTGTCAGGGGAACGAATGTTTCATTAAGATTATTATTTCTCGCGGTGAATTGTATATACTTCAGATGTTGAGGCATTTTAATCGTAATATATGAGCAATGTTGTAGACAACTAAAATATTATCAAAACAATTCTGTTGTAACAGTAACTGTTTTTTTTTTATAAAACGTAAACATATTTATATTCTCTATTATGCAGATGTTTTGGATTATTGAATATTATGTCCTTCTCAATCGACATTGACAGTGTTTATTAGCGAAATTAAATTATAAACATTCTGTCCCAGGTACCATCCAAATAAAAAGAGTATTTATTTTTCATACATAAGCTTGAGCTTGAGCACACATCGAACAGGTTCATAAAAGCAAATACATGGGATATGTATACCATAAGACCGCGTGCGTCTGCATTATCGGGATACCTGTAGGGTGAGCGAAACAGATAGAGATGTCTGTGTATTAGAACGGTAAACAAGTGAACGCAGTGTTATACTGGATTACAACAGAGCTAGTATTTCGCATATGCCTATGGTGCACTCGTATTTGTCCAAAAAATCCATATTTATACGGTGTAGTCGGGCAGTCGCATTCGCCGTCGCTTCCACATATGGGCGTCAGTTCGAGTTTTATTATTGCTTAAGCATAAAATTTTTTTAGCTAATTACAGGTTAATTGCAATGTTGAATTACAATTCTGTTTTAAGAAGTAAATATTTTATGTATCAGTATTTTATTATAGTTGAGTTTTTAGATTATAATATTTGTTGAAAAATATTATTTTAGTTAAGAAGTTTTTTTTATTTTAAAGTCTAGGAGTTATTTATTATTTATTTTTGCTCTTTTATGTTGTTTATGAAGCTGTGATGAGTTACTTCACTGACATATTATCAGTGATTATCTGATGCTTCAAACAACTACAAATAATTACTTACAACGGGAACGCAATACATATTACATTGCTTTTCACTTGATTTGCCTACGAATACATTTATACGTATAACTTATACGCCCGCTGTCGGTGTGGCAATTCAAGTTGGCACGCCCATTTATAGTCGACCAGTAGTTACTAATACATGCATCGCGCTATTAACGGCGGCCACACGGTATATCAGCTATACTACACCTAGTAGGTATATTTCCGATATTTGTCCATGTTCATTTATGATTTATTACATGATAACATTGATGCGTCTACTTTATTATGTTTTTCCTGTTCCTCAGTATACTTCTCGCTTTCAAAATGATTTCATTTTTCCAGGGCAAGGTTCCGGCTTTATGGAATTTGTAATTATTTTAATGATATTTGACAGAAATAACTAGATATTGTTTTCTTCATCAAGAAATATATAGTATAATTATTATTATTATTAATAATAACGACTTCGTACTTATTATTTCTCACCATTTTTACCTGATATATTGAAACTTTTTAATAATATGAACAATGTTTATAGAAAATGAAAAATCTGACAAAAACAATTTTAAGTTATGCAACAACCGAGCTTGTTTTTCTTATAAAATGTAAAATTATTTATATTCTCCAGTTAGTGCATATTGTCCGGTTCACAGCAGAGGCATAAGTACAAATCATCTTAACGAAAAACTATCTAAAGATCAAAATTATTTTATCGAAAAGTCTTTTAATCCATGTTGCAACTAACGACCCAGATATTGAATACGATGCTGAAGATCTAATTTATCTGAGTCTCTGAGATCAAGATTTGTTACCACTGGAAGTATAGATATTACAGACGAACATTATGATTGTAGTGAAAATGAAAGTTCAGAGTAAAATACTACAAACCTGACTGTTAATAATGACGAGGCAGTTAAAAGTTTCAATATGTGCATAAAATGGGCAGAAGAAAATAATATACCACTACATGATATTTTGTACGGCAAAAACAAATAATGAGGTGTGGCCACCACACGACTTTCTTATACGTATGAGCGATTCAAATTATAGAATTTTAAGTATTTTTTATACAAAAATTATTGAAAATTCTATTCGAAGTACATCTATTCTCTTAATAAATCTCTATAAAATGCATACTTTGCAAGATATGCGAAAAAGTATGCTACTCGTTAAGAGTGAAAGCTCTCTACTTTTGTACTCTTAATAAATATATATAGAATTCATAATTTACGACATATTTGCAAAAAATCGCTATTCGGTAAAATTAAATGTGTTCCTTCCGATTTTTTTTTTTTTTGTACAAACGGTATTGAAGATTATGTAATGTACCTGCCTAGAAAGCATGACTGGCGAGATATTCGCAAAAAACTAATTTTCGATTAAAGTAAAAGACGTACTTCCGGTAGGAATTTCGAAAAACTTTTTAATAAAATTCTTTTCAAATTTAATTTTGAGTACATATGAATTCTTTATAAGATTGTTTAAACTTAGTAGTTGGCAAAATATTGGCTAAATTCGATTCTTTTACTGAAGTAAACTACTACTTCTGGTCTGCCGATTTTACTGAAAATCTAATCAGATCTCAAGAGGGAGATTGTACTAGTAAATACAAGATTTGGAATTGATAGCTATAGCCGTTTGACCGCTATCGTGGTCACACACACACTAACACACACAGAGAGAGAGAGACATTTTTTAAAAACTACTTTTTTGGTATCAGGGGATTCCAAAACGTGGACATCTGCAAAAGCTCCAGGTAGAAAATTTTCATCATCACAATATACACGTATAAGAAGGTAACAACTGTTCAGCTCCAATACCCCGAATTATTTACTTATTTTAATTAGTCCGTATTGTCGAGATTGCTAACCAGTTAATCATTACCATTATCGTTTACTCTGACATTTCCTTTGTTTTTGTTTTGTGATTATATGGTAATAATAGTATATTATGCAATAAGCATTTAATGATAGCTATTAAGACACGAGTAAGAGAATTACAATACGAGGCGAAGCCGAGTATTGTAATGAATACGAGTGTCTTAATAGCCATTAAATGCGAGTTGCATACACTATTTTTTCTACGACCCCATAATAAAACATATTTTTTGAACAATCCATTTCATAAATACAGCGTAAAATTTTCCGTACGTTTTTGTGAATTTGGCTGGTAATAAATTGTTCGTGGCTTCTAAGGCTTGTTCCATAATTTCTGGTGGAGTCAATTAACATTTCACTGTCATTATCCCTCATTTTTACCGTTTATATTTTCAAAAAAGCACAAATGTTAACTACTTACTTGTAAATTGAAGAGAACTGTCACATTTAATTAATTTTTATATCTGTCAGATATGCAGTCGCCATATTGAATATTGTTTGAATATTGGAATGTCGCATTATCCTAATGGACATTAAAGTACAGGTTTAGCATGTCTAATAATACAATTAAAGTATGGGAGTAGAAAAAGTTTATTATTATTTACTTATGAGAGGAGCTCTATGCCTATATTTTCTCTTTCATTGATACAACTCACCTCCCAATTTCTATTTATATTGGTTTAAAAAAATGTAAGCAAATGATTTATAATTCATTAAGCACTGATCGTTTATTTATCCTATACACACAGTCTAAAACTTTAAAAGAGGTTTCGTATTTATTGATTTTCACTTTCTTATACGTAGTATAAGGAAGTATTGTGATGATGAAAATGTTCGACGTCGAGATTTTTGCAGATATCTACGTTTTGAACTCCCCTGATACAGAAAAAGTGGTTTTTAAAAAATCTCTCTCTCTCCCTCTCTCTCTCCCTCTCTCTCTCTCTCTCTCTCTCTCTCTCTCTCTCTCTCTCTCCCTCTCTCTCTCTCTCTCTCTCTCTCTCTCTTTGTGTGTGTGTGACCACGATAGCGGTCAAATCGCTATAGCTAGCAATTCCAAACTTTGTACTGACGAGTATAATCACCCTGTTAAGACCTGATTAGATTTTCAGTAAAATCGGCAGACCGGAAGTAGTAGTTTACTTCAGTAAAAAAATCAAATTTTTCGAATATTTCGTCAACTACTAATTTTAAACAAATTTATAAAGAATTCATATGTACTCAAAATTAAGTTTGAGAAGAATTTTATTATGAAAGTTTTTCAAAATTCCTACCGGAAGTAGGTCTTTTACTCTTATCGAAAATCAGCTTCTTGCCAATATTTTGCAAATCATGCTTTT
Organism: Amphimallon solstitiale; assembly: GCA_963170755.1. Taxonomy (NCBI): domain Eukaryota; kingdom Metazoa; phylum Arthropoda; class Insecta; order Coleoptera; family Scarabaeidae; genus Amphimallon; species Amphimallon solstitiale. The sequence goes on from OY720684.1 coordinate 56,354,020, forward strand.
TAGACGGGTACGCTACGAGTATAAAAGATTTTAAAACTTAATTTTCAATACTTCTTGTGTAAAAAAGATTTCAAAATTCGTGCCGGAAGTACCACTTTTACTGTTACCGAATAGCGATTCTTTGCAAATATATGGTAAATTATGCATTCTATATATATCTATCAAGAGTACAACAGTATTTAGAGCTGGATTTGCAATATTCTTTGTATACATGATATTTTAAAATTCGTACCGGAAGTAAAACATTTACTCTTAGCGAGTATCACTTTTTTTCGAATATCTTGCAAAATATGCATTCTTTAGAGATTTATTAAGACAATGGAAGTACTTAGAATAGGATTTTGAATAACTTTTGTATAAAAAAAATTTAAAAATTGTATAGTTTGAAACGCTCATACGTATAAGAAAGTCGTGTGGTGGCCACACCTCATTTTTTAGTGAATGTAATCGTACGTAAAAACATGTACATAAAATAAGTCCATTATTCTTAACATTTACAGCTTTCGCATATTAAATTCTACATCTATCAATTACATTTATAAACTAATAGTAACAATAACATTTTCTTAGTGTTTACAAACAAAAGTAAGTTAAACTCATATCGAGAACAGTTGAAAACCCGAATCAAAAAAGCAAGACATAAAATTTGGAGACAGTTTAAATGTTACGCGAATATATTTGACACCATATTTATAGATCCCTATTGGGAGATATTGATATGTTCTTTGAAATATTTGTTGATCTACCTGATATTGTTTCTGACATTTCGGGACGGATAATTATTGGGGGCGATTTCAATATTGATATATTGGACGATACTGGCACCGTGTCTCGTTTCATGGTTACTTTGAGTTTCTTTAATGTGGATGTCACTATTCGGTCTCCCACTAGGGTAACGACTGTTTCTGCATCCGCAATTGATAACATTCTGGTGCCGGGGCTGTCTGCTGATCGGTATTACAGTAGGATCATATGAGGCAGGCGCCATAAATTCTCGGCCTGACAGGCTCATACAGGTTCAAACGTGTTCAAACTCCGTCACGTCATGCATGCACGTACGCGAGGTGTACACTATAAATATGACGATTCCAAGCCTAGTAGTTTTCAGTAACCACCAACCAACGTGACTGGCGTACGAAAATGTCTGAAGTAACGAAAATTGAGAACCGCGCGGTCATTAAATTTTGAACAAAAGAAGGGCATACACCTTATCACATTAAACAACGTTTAGACGGCCTTTACGGTGATTCATCTCCTTCATATTTAACTGTAAAAAAGTGGGAAAACTGTTTCCGTTTGGGACAAGATTCCCTGGAAGATGCTAATCAGTCGGGTCCACCAATTGAAGTGATAACGCCTCAACAAATTTCAATTATTGAACATTTAGTGCTAGAAGATCGGCGTTTGAAAGTGAAGGAATTAGCAGTGATAACAAACATTTCCGAAACAAGTGTTCACCGATTTCTCCATGACCATTTGGGTATGAATATAATTAGTGCTAGATGGGCACCGCAACTTCTTTCTGCTCTCCAACGTGAACGTCGAGTCGAATGTGCGCAGTCGTTTTTAAACATGTGTGGAGACGACCGAACACCGATTTTGGAGTCCATTCTCACAGGGGATGAAACAATGGTTCTGTTTTATGATCTTCTATCGAAAAGAGAGCCCATGTAATGGCGACGACCTGATGAACCTCGTCCCAGAAAGGCGAAAGTCGTTCAATCAAGGAAAAAGGTTATGGCCACAATATTGTGGGATTGTGAGGGCATTTTACTAATCGACTTTTAAGAGCGCAATACAAGTGTGACCGGCACATATTATGCATCTTTAATGCATAAATTAAGAGACAGTATTCGTGCAAAACGTCGTGGAAAATTGCCAAAAGCTGTGCGATTATTGCACGACAATGCTCCAGTCCATACTGTCGCCATTTCACAAGCTGCCATCCGCGAATGCGGCTTTCAAGAATTGGAACAACCACCGTAAAGTCGGATATGGCTCCTTGTCATTTTTTTTGTCTAATTTAAAAAAAAGACCTAGGGGACGTAGTTTTAAGGACGAGAGTGAGTTACAAGCAGCTGTTATAGAACATTTTGACGGAAAAACTTCAGATTATTTTTACAAGAGTATCGAATTATTAATTAATCGTGGTAATAAATGTAAAGAAGTTAGGGGAGATCACATTGAAAAATAAAAATTCTTATATTGTTCCAAATTTCTTTTTTGTATATTAGGCCGAGAATTTATAGCACCTACCTCGTACGTAACAGTATTAGTGATTAGTAATCATTATGCTCAGGCAATTAGTATATTCTATAATAGCTACCGAGGTGACTCAGGTAGATCTCTGAACTATTATTCTGCAAGTTCATTTAGTGGTGATAAATGTCATTTTGTATGTGGCTAATGAGGAATGGTACCTATTCAGTACGTATTGATAAACATCCGAACTCGTCTTTTAATAGATTCATGAATACGTTTCGTCACTATTTTAATATACCTTTTCCGGTAGTTACACTGAAAAACTCATATATTTACGACAAACAAATGTATTTTGTCAAAAAGTATACAGTGATATCAACTGTACCGGGTGTCAACGAGATCTTGTATCAGTTGTGCACTCAGTTTTTCTATAGCATTTCCGGTCAAAGCGGAAGTGACGTTAATTTTAAATTTTTTAATACAACATTTATTATTTCTGTTCATATTCTGTTTCTTCTGAAAATTTGCCATCTAGTGCAGGTTAACTTTTGACATTTCTGTCAAAGATGGCGGTATCTGTTAAATTTATCCATTAAAGTGAAACTGCTTCGCAACAATTGTCGAAATGTAAAACCATCAAAGTTAGCTTTGAAAACAATTAAGAAACGTATTTTTCACATTTACACGCATTGGCGAAGGAAACATGTATTTCACGTTGAAATTGCTAAAGTAAATAAGATTTTTTTTTTCATTTTCAAATGACAGGTACTCGTTTTTTTTAAATAGTAACACCTATTTTTTATTACAGTGCCATATTGGCGTTATTTTTAGCTTTCAAGTGATATAAAATATGCTGTGGTTTAGTGGTAGACAGGTAGTACAAAATATAAAATGTTTTAAAAGTAGTCTAATTCCAAAGACTACTTTTAAAACATTTTATATGACTACTTTTAAAACATTTTATATTTTGTACTACCTGTCTACCACTAAACCACAGCATATTTTATATCACTTGAAAGCTAAAACTTATGCCAATATGGGACTGTAATAAAAAAATAGGTGTTACTATTTAAAAAAAACGAGTACCTGTCATTTGAAACTGAAAAAAAAAATCTTATTTACTTTAGCAATTTCAACATGAAATACATGTTTCCTTCGCCAATGCGTGTAAATGTGAAAAATACGTTTCTTAATTGTTTTCAAAGCTAACTTTGATGGTGTGTTACATTTCGACAATTGTTGCGAAGCAGTTTCACTTTAATGGATAAATTTAACAGATACCGCCATCTTTAACAGAAATATCAAAAGTTAACCTGCACTAGATGGCAAATTTTCAGAAGAAACAGAATATGAACAGAAATAATAAATGTTGTATTTAAAAATTTAAAATTAACGTCACTTCCGGTTTGACCGGAAGTGCTCTAGAAAACTGAGTGTACCTGAAGAAGCCCACCAATCACTCATATATACAGTCCGAATTTCAAAGTTTTATTTTAACTAATAAATAAATGGCGGGCTGATACATGATCTCATTGACACCCGGTATATCTATTTCCTTTAAACGAATTGATATTAACTAATCACTTAAATCTACAAAATAATTTTGTTGAAGATTATGGTAAATTGAACAAAATAATTTACTTGTATAAAGATTTAAACGAAATATTTTGTTAGAAGAATTAAAATATGTAATACAGAGCAAATAATGGGATCATTTGCAATAACTCATATTATAGGTTTGTTATTGCAAATAAAAACTTCTTGGACTAAAGATATATTTTAATTGAAGGAAGTCAAATATTTATTTCCTTTAAAGAATCATTTGTGACCAATAAGAAAAGAGATCAGAATAGATCATGTCATTTCCAGCCAATACACTTCTAAGCATCCACCTGCCTTTATTTGGCGTCGTATTTTACTTCTGTGCAATATGTGTACCCTGTAAGTTATTAATAATAACTTACATAATGTTTGCGTAGGGTGGATTCATCAGGAACATTTCGACCAGCATATTTTTGAAGAAATGTTTTAAAAGTGGGATTCTCAAGTTTCTTTAATGGGATATTAGCCGCCATTAAAGTTTCACACAGTTCTTCGTTAAAATTGTCAGCTTTCAACAGGTCCAATTTCTGTGTATGTTTTAGCGATGCTAAGTGACGTTGTACGTGGCCTTTTTGGACATTCTATCACGATATTTTACAGACTATGCAATAAATTTCAGAATCAGTGACAATGGAGGACATACCATCAGTATGACCCTTAATCCAACTCGCCATTGTTTCACTATAAATAAATGATAACTAAAAATGTATGCGTATGTTATTGAAACTTAACAAAATCCAAAGCACACTTACGTCGAGATAATTGGGAGAAATAGATTCAATGAAACGATATTAAACAGGAACTATTACAAAAATTACTAAGTACATAATTAACAGTCAAAACAAGGAAAAAACGAAACTAACGTAAGTATGAATAGGTATATACATATATAACTTTATTTATCATGCAAAATATAAGGTAAATATAATTAATTTTAAAAACCCTTCACGCTACTACCTACGCCGATGAAGAAACGAATTTTATGAGGAAAGACGACTTTTTTTGCTGTCGTTTCGGGACAATAACAAATGTTGCAGTTTACCATATGAAGAGTGCTATTCAGTAACTGCGTGTTCTTTAATTTATTACTTTGCTCCGTCGTAATTTAAACCTGGCATGTCCGCTCTCTAGTTATTATATTGCGTACATCTTGACAATTTAATTCTGTAGCTTTTCGAATATTTTTAATAAAATAGAAAGTGTAAGTAAACTATTATGTAAATGGAATTTTCCCGAATTAGGTAAGTTCATTATGATATTCAGGCTTTCAATTTAAATATAATGCCAGACAAGTAAATATATCGTCAGCGTAATTCGCAAAATGCGTAACTCCATATTTGGCCCAAAATGAGATTTATGCGCCATCTGTTAGGAAAAAAATTAAGATTCATTGTGGCAAAGTGCTGAACTCCACAAAAAATCCCTTAATTTTTTAAAGCCGATTTCGCAAAGTTCGTAACTCCTCGGCTTCATTTTCGTACTGCGCAAAGTGACTAACTCCCATTCAGTATAGTTATTTGTATGGTGTCCATGTGACTGCGAGAAAAAGTGTGGTTAAACGACACTATTTTTGTGTTACTCTGAAGGTGTAGTGTGATTATTATTTGTAACAAGGTAAGATAAATACATTCACGCTCTCGGAAATATCTAAAGGTTTTTATTCTTTTGTGAAAAGTGTGATAAATATCTTGAAGGAGATACGCAATTTTCCCAGAGATTTGTAACTAACTTCGGTCACACATACGCAATTTTCTTTATACATAAATCCATACAGCATTTTTACTTTTTTTTTTAATGCAGGATCAAAATGTCTACAAGAACTTTGAAAATACTAAGTATGGTCATCGACAAGTCGTCTTCCAAACCATCTGACTCTGATTCTTTATTTTCAAGAAACATTGATGAGAAAGGTAAAAACATCATGTTTATGCTGTTATGTGTATTATTCCACAGAATCTATTTTAGAGCAAAACGAAGAAGAGATTTTGGACATTGAAAAGTTCATTGCAAATGCAGAAAATGAAGATTTTGTTTTTGATGATGGCCATGTCATAGAAAACAATGACGAATTCCATTCCATCCTGAATGAACAAAAATGTCGCAATGTGAATAACGACAATCAACAAATAATTACGACAGATGACATTAATATTGATAACGACTCTAATTGCAACCCAACAGACAGAAGTGCTGATGAGGAACAAAACGTATTTACATATAAAGACGAGATTGAGGAAAAAAACAATGAGTGCAGCTATGAAGCAGAGAAAAATGGTAACCAGAATAACGAAAGTATGAGCAGCAGCGAAAGTAATGCAGAAAGTGCTATTGAAGAGCAAACGAGTTTAGAAGATGGTGACCATTCCCATGATAACTCAGAGGACAGTGAACATAACGAAAATGAAAATCACTATGGGAAACGGAAAAGATTAAAGAGAAGTGCCATGGATATGAAGCAGTGGTCAAAAAATAAAAACCGTGGAAACAGGGAACAAGGGCTGAGCTATTACGGCAAAAAGAAAACACCTGATGGCACATGGCAATATAATCTACAAAAAAATAAAAAACAATTACGTGCACCATGCAATTGTCAGCTTAGTAGGAAAGAAAATTGTAAATTAAAATGTAATTTCATATCACAAGACGAAAGAAAACTTATATTTGAGAGCTTCTGGAAATTGACATGGCGTGAAAAAAAAGTTTTTGTGAAGTCACTTACTACCGTTAAAAATACAGTTAGAAGACGAGGAGTTAATGAAGGATCATCTAGAAGAAACACGTCTACCGAATTTTACTTGAAAAGTGGTGGACAACAAATCCGTGTTTGCAAAAAAATGTTTTTAAACACTTTGAGTATTGGAGAAATAGCTGTAAAGCAGTGGATTAGAAGAGATTTTGAAGTAATTGAAAGGCCAAAGAATAAAGAAATAATAATTTCTAATGAAATAAAGAACGTGAATAACTTTTTTGATTCTCTGCCTAAACTAGAGTCCCACTACTGCCGTGCTTCCTCATCTAAATTGTACCTGGAGCCTTTGTGGGAGTCTAAAGCTCAACTTTATTCTGTTTATAAAAGCGAATTTTGCAAAGAAAAGGATGCCAAACCTCTTTCTCGAGCCACTTTTTCAAAGATATTTGACGATAAGAATTTATCGTTACATCATCCGAAAAAAGATAGATGTGACATTTGCATTGCATTTGAAACCGGTAATTTAGCACAAGACGAATATGACCATCATGTCACCTTAAAAAATGAAGCACGATCTGAAAAAGATAAAGATAAACTTTCCGATAATGAAGTATTCACGATGGATTTACAGTCTGTGCTGTTATCTCCAAAATCAAATGCCTCTGCTTTATATTGGAAACACAAGTTAACAGTACACAATTTCACTGTTTATGATATAAGACGTCGTGAAGGTTACTGTTTCCTTTGGAATGAATCTGAGGGCGGACTAACGTCCAATGTATTCGCGTCGATTATTGTCCATTTTCTTCTCAAATTTTTGGATACCCACACCATTCAAGACAACACTGAAATTATACTGTATAGTGATGGCTGCGGATACCAAAATAGGAACACGGTTTTATCGAATGCATTATTTAATTTGTCAAAGGAAAAGAACATAACAATCGTTCAAAAATTTTTACAAAAGGGCCACACTCAAATGGAGGCTGACAGTATGCATTCCACCATTGAAAAAAAAATAAGGAAGAGACAAATAAACGTCCCAGCTGACTATATTCATGTTTGTAAAGAAGCTTGTAAAAAATCGCCCTACTCAGTTGAATACTTGTTACATCCATTTTTTAAAAATTTTGACTCTACCACCAACTTCTCTTCGATTAGGCCGGGAAAAAAAGCCGGGGACCCCGTAGTTGCTGACCTAAAAGCCATAAAGTATACTTCAGAGGGTGTGTTTTTCAAACTAAGACATTCAGATGTGGAGTGGATTCCTCTTCCTACACGAATCAGTAAAGCAAAAATGGCTGTGAGTTTCAGTTCATTGCCGCGACTGTATAACGAAAGGTTGAAAATAAAAAAAGAAAAATATGACAACTTACAGCAGCTAAAACGCAGCTTAACACAAGATTACCACGAATTTTATGATAATCTTCCTTATGTTAATTAAACGTTTTTTTTTTCATATAACTTCTAATAAAACTGGTTTTGAATTATTTTTCATAACTATTAAATAAATATAATTTCCACTTACAACTGCCTTACTGCAATGTGCGTAACTCCAAAACTAATTATTAACTTATTAAGGGACATTTTACGTAACTCCATTTATTATTGATCGGAGCAATAATTTTGTAAATATTGTTAAATAATTCATTCCGCTACAAAATATTGTAACGTATTCCAAAAGTTTGTGTCTTAATTTGTAATGGCTAATTTTTGGTTACGTTTTTTTGCTCTCCTCTAAAATCTATCCATAAGGAGATACGCACAATGCGAATTACGCTGACGATATGTCGGCCGTTATGTTGTATGTATTTTCTTGATATTGTTACAGTGGCGGCTCGGGGTGGTTCACATAGGGAGTGCATAATTTCAAAATTAAAAAGTATAATACAAGAACGCTTACCCAATCTTTATAAGTTTCACCGACATACTTTTCCAGACAGGTACTGTTCATTGTACAGTTTGTTTTGAGGGAATAGTAAATATAACACTACAGTTTGATTACATACATCTGACGATAAACGAAGTCCATTTTGCGTGTCTTTGACTTGCAGAACAGTTCTATCACTTTTTCATTAAAATTTGGGAAATCATTTATAAATTCTTTTTCACAAGATAACATAGTAAGGGTATTTAATCTGTTTTCTTTCATTGTATTTCTCAGGAAAGTTTTTATTCTCTTCAGCCGTGAAAACTGGCGTTCCGCTTCAGACGTTGTCATTGGGATTATAATGACAATTTTTAAAAGCTTAACAACTTCATTAAAGGTGTCGCTTAATCCATCCAGCAGAAGGCCTAGCAGACCTACAGCACTGACTTCTATATTTTGCCTAAATTCTTCTCTAGAATATAGAACACTTAATTCAGTTCGTAGTCTGCTTTCATTGAGGCATGGATAAAATTTTACTGCTTCTTTAAGGCAATCTTCCGGGAATTTTTTTTGAAAAGAGGAGAACTGTTTAAAAGAAATTAAGTTTGCTAATATTAAGTGCCCTGTATACCGAAATCTAGTTTTTATTTCAAGCAAAATAATATCGCACACTTCAATAGTTTCTCTCCGTCTTTGGCTACCATCAGTTACTCTTCGTCGCGTTGATGGTCGAGGAGTCAGTTCTGAGTCATTTTGTTTAACCAACTGATTATCTGTGTCAGCTATTTCGGTTCGAATTTTTCCAATAGCGCGTTCAAAATTATCTAAATTATTCTTGATTTTTAATGCATCTGTATTGACATTTTGTAATTGATTAAACAATATGTCCACATGTGGCATAATGAAAGAAAGTTAACCAATAGATAAAATTTTCCTCCTCTAAAATTCGCAAATTGGCACCAGCTTGATGAATGGTAGTTTGTAAACTAGCTTCTCCCTCGATTTGTTCTAGAGCTTCAATTATTTCTTCTCGGTGCTCATATATTGTATTCACTGTCCTAGAATTGAAGTTCCATCTTATTTTTGAAGAACGATGTAAGCTTTTTCTCTGAAGGAATTCTTCCAATCTTGCAGCTCGTTGTGGTGAAGTGGAGAAAAAAGTACATAATCCCGTCAGATTGGCAAAAAAAGATCTGCAATTACTACTGCTCGATGTAGCATGTGACATAATAAGATTTGTCTGATGTGCGTAACAATGTACAAAATTGGCCCTTGGATACTGGTCTTGGACATGTCTTTGCACGCCGTTAATAGCACCACTCATGACTGCTGCCCCATCATAGCTCTGTGCAATCAGTTTTTCTGGGTCATCAACAAGCAAACTAATTTCGTTAAGGATGGAGGCAGATAAAGAATTAGCATCATGTCCACTAGAGAGAAGAAATTTCCAAAATCTTTCGACCGGTCTCGCGTTCACAATATATCTTAAAACAATCACCAACTGAAACTGATTGGACACATCTATGGTTTCATCAGCTATCACAGATATGAAGTCGGTTGCTTTAATTTCACTGGAAACTTGTTCATGATACACATTCAACATTGCATCAAGCAGCTCATTCTGTACCGTTTTTGATAATCCCTTAAAAACCGGTGCTGCTTCGATGTGATCTCTGAGCGATTTATCCAATTCTGCCGTAAAATTTATCAATTCCCGAAAAATGCCCTTGGTATTCGACGTTTGCCGTTCATCATGACCCCGAAGTGCCAGTTCAAACGCGCCACAAAATCTAATGCAATTTATTATTAAATTTAACACATGCCTATTTTTTGTTACCTGTTCATTGTGTTGTTGAACTGCTTTTCTATATGATGAATCTAAAACATTCTGAATGTTATTTCTTCCTAACATTCTTAGACTAAATATATTTTTCAAATGCCCTTCGGCATGTTCATGTTTCGTAATTTTAGCACTAAGATGAATTAAGTCTTTTATTCCGTTTTTTGACCAAGACGGTTCACCACCAAACAAAAGACATAGAAAACAAAACAAAGTATTTTTAATTTCACACCCACAAATCCAGTCATTTTTCTGATAAATAATCATTTTGAATTTTCTTATAACGTCTTTACCTTTAACAGATTGTTTATTTTCTAAACATAATTGAGGCATCGGCCGTTTAAGATTTTTTAATGCGATTTTTTCATCATACGTTAACCGCGAAAACGTGTTATTCTGTAACGCAGAGACGAAATTCATCTTACAACAGCGGTGAGCAGACTGGGGATCTTGCTCACACGCTATGTATTATACGATATGGAAGTAGAACAGAATACAGTTCTCCCCACCTTGTAATGTTAATGGCTTAACGCAGCAACGGTTGGGCTTTGCTCATGGGTATGTTTCTCTCGGTGGAAGGGGTAAACATTCGAATAGTTTCTCGTCTTTACATCCGAGCGCTGTTAGTCGTCATTATATCTGTGACGACGATCGGTGCATGTAGGTTGTTACGCGTGCCGCACACGCCACGTTCCTGTTCAATAACTATGAATACGTAATAAATAAATACTTTCACAGTTAGTCGCCGCTTGGTTTGTTTTGTTTCAAAATTCCAGGGGGTGCAATTGCTCACTTGCTCTCATTAAAGAGCCGCCACTGTATTGTTAGATAACCGTACTTTGTAAAAAGCGTCTCTAAAGAAACGAGATGTTTAAATATTTGTTTTTAAAGCATTTTTAACGTGCTTTAGGAATATTTGAAACCGTTTCCAAATATTCACAAATTTCCTCATTAATTCATTATTTTGTGTGAAATTATATTGGTAAAGTAACATAGAGTATAATTCTTATATCTGATCGGCAAATATTAGTCATGTTACCTTTTGTTTTACTTATTATTTATAATCTTTTCACATTCTTTAGCAAATAGATTGGTAATAATCCCGCTCTTCTTTTGAGATTTCTGATGAAGAAAGTCCCTTATCAATTACCGAAATAAAAAAAGCATTTTCATAAGTCAATAACAGTTATATTGGTTTCCCTATTTTAGCGAACCTCGTAGAAACATCTAAATTTAGTAGAATTATTGAAAGAAACTGCAAAGGGTAAGTGTATACTGTACGCATAGCAAAAAAGAGAACACTTGATTCTAAGACAAGATTTGCATTAGTGGATATTATAATAACAAAAATATTTACAGAATTGAACAAGTAAGTTCATTTAGAATCGATTAGCTTTCAATTGTATACAAAAATTAATTTTTAGTCGACTTACAAATGCGGATTTTGGATATATATTACAGAAAATAATTGAAGTATTTCCTAATGAACCTAAGGAATTCTATTATATTCCACCGATTTCAAAAGCCAGGTCACCAAACAGTAAATCAAGTATATCTAAAGGAAAATTAGTCGATAAATATCGCAACACAATTAGAGAATTAAGATTAGCAGGGATAAATATTGATATTATTGAAGAACGAGAAGGAGAAACATTGTCTAATTACCCAGGTAATTTTGTTTATTGAATAATTAGCTACCACTACATATAATTATGTATATATTTCGGTTTGGTTTATTTAATTAATCTAATTAATTCATTTGCAGAAAGTCATAATAGCATTTTATGGTTAAAAACGAGAAATAACCCTTGGGACGATGTTAATCACCATTGGAAAATAACATTCCGAATCCGTCAATCTAACAAGCAAAAAACAGTTCAGGAATTTTTAACAGAGTGACAATCTTTAACCATAGCACAAGGCCATACTTTAGTAATTAATCCATTATATACATACTTACAATGAATACTAAATTTACTTTTTCAAATTGACATAGATTTTGACTTATGTTTGAAAATGCCTCAATGAAAGATTTGGGAGGATGAAACAATGTTTTTGAAACCATTCTAGATTTACGAAAAGACTTTGTAAAAGATGGTGCAGTTCTTGAGTTACTGTCTTACCTAGATGATGATTTAACTGAAAGTAATAGATAATAAAACTATTATTAATTATTTATATAAATGTGCAAATGTATATATTTTATTTATAGATTCCAGAGTAACTATACAAATTAATATGCTTTTACCTTACTTAGTACCACCACGAGGAAGAACACTTCTTAAAAACAAGAAACATTGGAAACTCTCGACCATAGAAAGTCAAGAAGGATTAATTTAATACTTAAAGTTATTATTACAACATAATTACAATATCAACTAACAACATACTTATTTATAGATACCTGGATATGTCGATAGATTTTTTTATATAAGCCTAAAAACAGTATTGTGTTAGGTGATGATAATAATATTGTAACGAAACAAGCCCACAGAAAAATAAACATCGGCACGACGGCGGCGACAAAAACGTACCGGTAGACAGGTCGTAAATCTTCCACATATACGTACTACATCGGCGACGGAGAGTCTGGGTTTTCTCTCGTAGACTCCAGGGCTATCTAGAGTGAAGCGGAAGGTTTCTCGTATATTGCTAGAATCTTATATGCCGATATATAAAGCCGCCGGTGCCCGGGATAAGGAATTCCTTCAATGGTAGTCGCGCAGTAAACATAAATATAAGGAATGCATTCATTCATTCATTCAGTAGTATTCGGACAATACAAAATAAATATAGTGGTGCAGTGTTACATAAATAGAAGTAATAGAAATAAATACGAGTGTTTATTTGTAGTAGTTTTAAGTGCGTTACAGTTATTTTATATTTTTATATTGTGATTAGTTGTAAGAGTGAAAATATACAGACAGTTTTAAAACATTTGCACGAGTTGTTTATTGCGAACCCGAAAACGCAACAATATGCTTGTTTATGGAAGACTTTTGTATATTTTATGAGAATGAAAATGTTTATTTTATAGGTAAGAATATAAAACAGTGGGTTTGTATTCGCATATTAGAGCTTATGAATTAGATATATTGGAAAACGCAACAATTTGGTGTTAGGTGTTTAGTGTGAACAAGTGCAAAAAAAATGGTTACCAAACGTTTGGAAGAATTAAAGGTCACCGAGTTAAAGGCAGAATTAGAAGAAAGGGACGCAGATACGTCTGGGGAAAAAATAATTCTCCAGGAGCGGCTCCGTGACACTTTAATAAATGAAGGTAAGGATCCCGAAAAATATTTGTTTCAAATACAGGCTGATGCAAGCTTAATAATGAATACTTTAAAAAATGAAATTGCAAATAATTCAAAAGCTTTAACAAATGAAATTGCAAATAATTCAAAACATTTCGAGACTACTATGGAGACTCTAAAAGATGAGATGTTAAATAATTCAAAGACTTTGGAAAAAGCTTTAAAAAATGAAATTGCAGATAATTCAAAAGCTCTAAAAGATGAAATTGGAAATAATTCAAAACAATTCGAGACTACTATGGAGACCCTAAACAATGAGATGTTACAATTCGAGATTACCACGGAGACTCTGAAAGATGAGATGTTAAATAATTCAAAGATTTTGGAAAAAAATTTAAGAAATGAAATTGCAAGTAATTCAAAACATCTCGAGGAAGACATTCAGAAGAATTCATCGAATTTGAGACAGAAATTTTCTGATGCCATCGTAGCCGTAGAACAGAGATTGAGGGACGAATTTAAAGTTCAGCTTCAATTGCCAGCGATGAACGACTGCAGTCCCCATGACACCTCAAGTAGAAGCCTGGAGATTGGCCAAACAGCAAAGGCAAAGGTAAAACCTCCCACCTTCGATGGAAAGACATCATGGATGACGTACCTGAAACAATTCGAAGCCGCTGCAGAAGCAAATGGATAGACGTCCCCGGAGAAAGCTACTGCCCTGATTGTGTCGTTAAGAGGAGAGAACAGTGACGTTCTACAGACCTTACTTCCAGAAGAGTGTCAAGACTACCCTCAATTAATCAAGCGTCTTGAGAGGAGATATGGGCATGCACACCTGGAGCAGGTTTATCATATACAATTGAAGAATCGTGTGCAGAAAAAAGGTGAAAGCCTCCAAGAATTCGAAGCGGATATCGCCCGTTTGGTTCGTCTGGCATATCCAACGGCTCCAGATAGCTTCACGGAACAATTGGCTGTGCAGACATTCATAGATGGTCTTCGAGATGGCGATACACAGCAAGCACTGAGGCTGGTAAGACCAAAAACCCTTATCGATGCTTTGGCACGTGGTCTGGAGTTCGAAACCGCAAAGCTGTTCTCTCGAAACACTGCAAGAGTATGTTCTGTCAGAGAACTACCAGAAGACGAAGAATCCTTAGAACAGGTAGTCCGACGATTAGTGAATCAGGTGCAACCTAAGAGAAGAACGCTCCGATGCTGGAATTGTGGTGAAATGGGCCATGTTCGTAGTAAATGCGAGAAGGAGCCTAAGAAACCCATAGCGGAGCAGCAGGAAAAACTAAAGAGAAGAGAGCGGGGGCAATCGTCGACCCAGTATTGTAGAGCCTCAAAAGCAATAGCGCGAATTGCATCTCTTAGACACCAAAACGCTGATACTCTTTCAAGGAGATCATGTCTAGAAGACCGGGTAGAAGAGAAATCGGCCAACACATTTAGAACTACCGTGGTTGCCGATCGGTGGCGACCTGACAATTTGAGAATCGATCAGGAAGCTGATGAAGACCTTGGTTCCTTGATGGTTTGGAAAGGTACTGGTCACAGACCGGCGTGGCAAGAAGTAGCTCGTCGTTCACAGGGATTGAAATCCTACTGGGCTCAATGGGACTCTCTGAAGGTGGAGAATGGTCTACTCAAGCGTGTTGTGGAGAACCCAGATGGAGAAGGGCGAAGGATACAGGTGGTCATCCCTAAGAAAAGGATACCTGATGTACTGCAACAGCTCCACAAGGACAGGTCCGGAGGACACTGCGGCGTACACAAGATACTCAAGAATGTGCGCCAACGATTTTATTGGGTGAATTTCACACGAGATGTAAAGGAATGGTGCCGAAAATGTGCGACTTGTGCGCCAGCAATGGGCCCCAAAGACGTCGACGAACACTCCATAGTAAGTCAAGGGTGGTGCATTTCAACCGAATGGTCCCATACCATGGACGTAACAACGGCGAAGTAACGGATGTGCGACAAATTACCAGAAAACACAGAGAGCCGACTTATGAAAATTTCATGAAAGAATATTCTGGTACCAAGAAGGCTCGTTTTGGAATTACCACGGAGAAGCAGCAGGATCTTTTTACGGTACCCTGTGATTATGCCTTAGCTCACTGCGTGGCCCAGAACCTATGTATGCGTAGAGGGATTGCCGTGGATTTCAAGAAGAGATATGGCGGGGTCAATGAACTGATCCAACAAAAGCCGGGGATTGGTAAAACTCTGGAGCTAAAGCGGGACGGACGATCTATCATTTACCTGGTCACAAAAGAAGTCTCCAACGAAAAGCTGACCTATCATGCATTGTGGGAATCCCTTGTTGATCTACGAGGACGTGCACTCGAACAAAACATAAATAATATAGTCGTATGCAGCTATCGGCCCAAATCAGCCCGTTATACAACCTAAGACGGTGGATTGCCATTTCTACAAGACAGCTGGGTGCACCCGTGGGTCCCAATGTAGATTCCGTCATCCGGCAACAACAAGAACATGGAACAGTGTGTTTCGGGACGAAACGCGGTTTTTAAGAAGAGGGCAATGTAACGAAACAAGCCCACAGAAAAATAAACATCGGCGCGACGGCGGCGACAAAAACGTACCGGCAGACACGTAAATCTTCCACATATACGTACTACATCGGCGACGGAGAGTCTGGGTTTTCTCTCGTAGACTCCAGGGCTATCTAGAGTGAAGCGGAAGGTTTCTCGTATATTGCTAGAATCTTATATGCCGATATATAAAGCCGCCGGTGCCCGGGATAAGGAATTCCTTCAATGGTAGTCGCGCAGTAAACATAAATATAAGGAATGCATTCATTCATTCATTCAGTAGTATTCGGACAATACAAAATAAATATAGTGGTGCAGTGTTACATAAATAGAAGTAATAGAAATAAATACGAGTGTTTATTTGTAGTAGTTTTAAGTGCGTTACAGTTATTTTATATTTTTATATTGTGATTAGTTGTAAGAGTGAAAATATACAGACAGTTTTAAAACATTTGCACGAGTTGTTTATTGCGAACCCGAAAACGCAACAATATGCTTGTTTATGGAAGACTTTTGTATATTTTATGAGAATGAAAATGTTTATTTTATAGGTAAGAATATAAAACAGTGGGTTTGTATTCGCATATTAGAGCTTATGAATTAGATATATTGGAAAAGTCCTATTTCTTTCGTAATAGAAACGCTTTAGAACTAGTAGTGGGAAACTCTATGTAAATTCTTGTTATAATGAAGTAGGCAATGTATTTGTATGAATATCAGAAGTATGTATAATTTGACCTTACCAATTAATATTAAATTATCTAAATATGTATATATTAAATATTATCTCTTATTATTACAAATTTTATTTTCTGTTAAATTATGTTGTATTTAATAAAGTTATTATTAGGTACAGATTAATTTTTTATTTCACATTACACCCTCCACAATTAGGCATGCGAGTATAACACTTATACGATCAAAAATTACATACATTGTTTATAATCACCTTCAATAATAATTTATATCTTGCTAACAACACATTCATACAAATATGTACGAGGTACATCTGTTACAATGAGTACTGCAATTGTATTTCTAATATAGATCAGATTCTTGCAGATATTTTTATGAGACTGCAGTAACTAGGAATATATAATGTCATAAATATGGCACTTGTAAAATAATGTACGTATTTTGACCACATAAATGTTATTCTCGTAATGCAATATTGAATCACTCGAAATATAAGGTGTGTTTCTCCCAAATAAATTCTATATTTACAGGGAGCACAAAATTGTTTATTTTAACAATACATTTGGTTGAAGTAACTAATGTACTACGAACACTTTTTTTGCTTACCGCAAGCAAACATTTGTTTGCCCATATTTAATCGTATATTTTGGTTGGCGTAATCAAATCTTGTTTGGACCGAATAAATGGATTTTTCAGTGTAGGGTAAGTGCTTGTAGGAGTAGTAATTCTAAGTGGATTAAACAGGACGTTCGCCAAATGTGCATTATCAATGTATGGCGATCTAAGTAGACAGTATCCTGTGTTTTAGACCAATATTTCGAAAGTTAATGAGTATTATCATAAAATGCTTTCCAATGCAAAACCTTACCACAATACTTACTTGCTTAGTACAGTTTCCAATAAAACAAAAATGGCATGGAATATTATTAAATCAAGCTTGGAAATGTGGTCATGGAAGTGGTAATAAGAGTAATAAGACATTAACTGGTACTGACGCAGCTAATTATTTTAACACCTACTTACTTCGCTTCTGCTGCTGGGACTATTACTGCTCATTCTTCAGTTGGTGGTGGTAGAGATTTGCTAGAAAACATTAACTAAAACGATAACACTTTTTGGCTTTTACCGACTACTCACTACGATATTGAAACTACTATAGGTAAATTAAAGTCATCATATTCCGTTGGGCATGATGGTATTTTTGACTCACTATTAAAAAGAATTACTCCTTTTATTTCTGGGCCGCTATCACATATTATTATTTTATCCTTTTTGGAGGGGGTTTTCACAGATAATTTAAAACTTGATTCAACCTTTATACAAAAAGGGTGATTCTAATAATGTCAAGAGCCATAGACCAATTAGTCTATTGTCATCATTTTCAGAAGTCCCCGAGTCCATTGTTAGTGAGAGGCTAATGTCATTTTTTCTTAATAATAATCTTTTAAACAAGAACCAACATGGTTTTATTTAAAAAAAGATGTAAACACGGCTCTCCGTGAATTTATTAATTTAACTATACGTGCTCGTGACTGTAATACTGTATTAGGACTCTTTGTGGACTACGCAAAGCCTCTTGATTGTGTTAATCATCAACTTTTCTTAAAAAATTTGGAAAGTTATGGCGTTAGGGTTAGGACCTTCAGTTGGTTCAATTCTTATTTATATAACAGAAGTCAGCTTGTCGCTTTAGCTAATCAAAAATCAAGTGTACAGTATACAAGAACAAGAGTTCCGTAAGGCTTTATAGTGGGTCCTGCACTGTTTACTATTTTCATTAATGATCTTTTTAATTATACATCAACTCCGGGTTGTACTGTAGTATCTTACGCCGAATATTATTGTTACGGATTCCTCTTTGGCACAGTTTGTGCAGAGGACAAGTTGCATAATAAACAAGATCAGTTACTGGGCCCAGGTTAATAACTTGTCTATAAATACGGACATGCTTAATTAAGTTGTTTTTAACTTTAACGTAGCTGATTTCTCTTTAACTTTGAACGATGTAAATATCCCGCGTTTGGATTCTACAAGATTATTGGGCATATGGGTGGATAGTGGGTTGAAATAGAGTACTCATATTGACACGGTCTCATCTAAGTTCATCAAAAATGTGTTATTTACCCTATGCTGAAATATGGTGTTACTCAGTGGGGGATAATAATAATTGAAATCTGAAACCACGCGATTCCTGCAAATCTTATTTTACTCAATTTTTTTTGACTCTGTCCTCACTATTTATCTTCGAAACCTCGTGTTGCGTGTATAAAAATATGAGTTTGTTTCAATTCCATAAAAAGACCTCATGAGCATGATACCAGAAACAAGATTCACCTTTTACAACCTGCGCACCGCTCTGCTCTTTTCCAAAAACATCTGGAATGTCGGATGTAAACTTTTTAATCAATTATCTCCAAACATTAAAAATATAAATAATTTGCCTGTCTTTAGAAAATTGTTAAAACAGTTCCTTTTGTGGAGGTGTTTCTATAGCATTGACGAATAGGTACTTATGTTTAAGAACATAGTTATTATATTTTATATTTTTGTCTTGTAAATTAATTATGTGTGAACGCCTGTCATGTAGATATGTTTGATTTAAAAAATGTTTCTGGGTAATAATACTTATGACTTTCATCCAGAAGCTAAGAATATACGATGTATATTTTATAACAAGCGAATTATGGCATAAGTAGCAGTATAATATATATAAAATTTGCAGTGAAATTCCTATAAATATATATGTGTGTGTATATATATATATATACAGGCTGTCCAGAAACTTTCCTGACAAACGAAGACCGGAGATTCCTCAGATAATTTTAAGACAATTTAACCCAATTCACCCTAGTCCGAAAATGCTTCCTAAGGGTGCTAGAGCTCTTTGAAGATGGCGCCTTGTAATTAGTTTTTTTTTAATATCTCCCGAACGCTTCTATTTAGAAAAACAAAAACTGGTATGCTTATTTATCCTCCAGAGATGAATCGATTCCATTAATTGCGAATTTCTAGTACCGGTCATAGGCGTCCGTTTTGGGTAGGTAAACGGTTAACGCATAACTTTTTTGTCTTTAACTTTTAAGCATTTGTGACACTAGATTATTAAATTTTCAGGTATTCTAGTACTAAAAGGTACTCTTACTTTAAGACGGTAGGATACACCATTTTCTAGAAAAATCGATTTGAAAATTTTTCGTTTTTTCGTCATTTCATCTTTCGTCATTTCAACTTCGCGAACTGACAACAATTTGACAATTAAAAACGTAGGTTTTATTTCTGTTGGCAGTTTAGAGCGAACTAGTGCAAAAAATAATAAATGGAATTTTAATGACGAAAAAACGAAGAATTTTCAAATCGATTTTTCTAGAAAACGGTGTATCCTACCGACTTAAAGTAAGAGTACCTTTTAGTACTAGAATACCTGAAAATTAAATAATCTAGTGTCACAAATGCTTAAAAGTTAAAGACAAAAAAGTTATGCGTTAAAATAACCGTTTACCTACCCAAAACGGACGCCTATGACCTTAGGAAGCATTTTCGGACTAGGGTGAATTGGGTTAAATTGTCTTAAAATTATCTGAGGAATCTCCGGTCTTCGTTTGTCAGGAGAGTTTCTGGACACCCTGTATATATATAGAGAGAGAGAGGAGGAAGACTATCGGGTTATTCCGCTGTAGTGCAACCGCAGACACGTGTTTCAGACTCATTGGTCATTGTCAGTACAGTGTAGCCAAAGAATAAGGTAGGATATCCTTGGAGATAGTAACACAAGGCAGACCATGGGGAAGACAGACCACCAATTGCAGTTTAAATGTCAGAAGATCCTCAGGTTTGAGGGACAACAACCGACCCCGCCGCGAGGCGGACATTGTCAACCCGCGTGCCGTCCAACCCAGGAATGATAAATCAATAATGGAAATATCGCGGATACATAATAAAAAGAGGAGAAAGACTATCGGGTTATTCCGCTGTAGTGCAACCGCAGACACGTGTTGTAGACTCGTTGGGCATCGTCAGTACGGTGCAGCCAAGGAATAAGGTGGGATATCCTTGGAGATAGAAACAAAAGGAAGACCATCGGGAAGACAGACTCCCTAAAAACAAAATAGAGTCTACATTGGAACTGTTCAACGCATACAATAATAAGTTGAAATTCACATTAGAGATGGAACAAAGCAACATCATCCCCATCCTAGATGCAGAGAGCAGAGATAATAAGGGAAAATAACACCCTCAACCTAAGATGGTATAGAAAACCATCCGTTTCTAATCGACTTCTAAACTACCAACCAAATTGCCCTAAAAAATATAAAATTAAATTAATTAGTGCCCTAAAGGACAGAGTGACCAAAATAACACATACACAATATCTACAGCAAGGTTTACATAAGCGTAAATTCATATTGATTAACTTCCCTAAGAGAACAATCAACAAAGTTTTGTACTCTTCAAACAAAATAGACAATAACCCTAGAATCCTAAAAACAAAACAAGAAACAGCAAACCCCAACAATAACAACAATAAAATTGCCAAATACAAGAAGTTACAATACACCCCAAACGTAACAAATAAAATAAAAGTGTTATTCAACAACATCTGCTCAATAGCTTACAGAACAGCTTCCCCAAACTCAAGGGTGTACAGCAAAATTAAAGACAAAATTCCCACACAAATGAACAGCAGTTTAATTATATGCTGTACAAATGCATTTGCAAAACTTTTTACATTGGACAAACCAAACTAAGATTAAAAAATATAGGTTAACATAGCACATCAGAGTTCAAACCACAGGGGTGTGCTTTGGCAAGCTACATGGCGACCACGGGCCACAAAGCGAATTTTCACGACACCAAAATCATTTTCAAAGAACCTAACTCTACACACGTAGAATGTTTCTGGTAACATTAACTATTAGAAGAGTGTCACAGAACCTTAATCGCAAAACGGACTCGCAGAGTTTCAGTGGATTGTATGAGGCATGTATACCGGAATTTACACAAAGGATACAACACAAGCTAATTTAAAGAAAATTCATTAATAAATAATAAACTCCAGGTATATAAAATCTCTCAAAATAACACACATCAACGATACGCACATATATACACATACACAAAACGAAATGTTTTATTATCCCCGGAAAAAAGTACCATAGAAAAACAGTGTTTCTATTTGTGTTTGATGGACAGGTGTCGATAGATAAACATACAAACCCATATAGTCAAAATGAACATAAGAGATATGAGATTTTAAAACCTCATGTGCAATGTAATTTAAGGACTACATATTTTAAATGCGCAGTAATATTTTTAATTTTTTTTATCTTAACTAATAATACCTATTACACAGTGTGGGCAAATGTAAGTATCCCACATTAAAGAATAGATTATAACTATCCAATGTTTTGTGGTATATCATGTAATATGTTTCTCTTTTATGCATTTCTTAAAAAAAGGTCTGAAGAGAGTCGTAATAAATGACAGAAACGTCGCAAGTCAACAAAAAGCTGGTATCATAAATTCCAAAACCCGAATTCTGCCATCCGGTAGTAAAACACTATATATATTGTTAAATTTTTACTGTACATAAAGGGACAAAAAATATGGTTGTACTTTTGTATGGCGGTGTATACAAGTTAGTGTATATTTGGTTGCCAATATTAATTTTTCATAATAAAATAACCAAATATGTTCTAATTAATTGTTAATTATTATAAATTGTGTGTCACAGAAATGATTATAATATATTCATATTTTTTAAAGTAAATACTAGCAAATAATAAATATTCTGATTTTCCTAATTTAATTATCAATTATTTTAATTATTATTTTCGAAGTGTAACGCAAAGATTTTAATTTAATTATTAATTAGTTCAAAAAAAATAAATCTGCGACATAAATAAATAAGTCTAGTAAGTGTTCTATTTTGTAAGTCAAATCGAATTTAGAATATAGCAGATATAATTATCAAATAGCGATGACTCAGATCCCAAAATATCCGGTATGAAAACCAGATGTTAGTAATATCGTGGCACCGTATTCAGCGGTTAAAAGCTAATTTTATAGTATTTCCTGATTTTAAAAGGGACGCAAGTCGTTTTACATTAATCATTTAGGGATATAGTTGTATTATTTTTCTGATATACGTATATACAGACCTAGCATTTAAATGTCTGTTGATTTTTTTTTTTAACTAATTGTATCGATTCTTATCGAATTGAAAATATTTCAGATTTACAGTTTTTGGTGGTGGGGCGGTATTCATGACTGTATCTGTATTAGTCATCTATACCTTATGTTTTTCGAGGCTTGCGCAAAGGGGGCCACAAACTAAACCAATGACATCGCAATGCGGGTATGACTGGTGAACTCACTGAATGAACAGATGACTCATAATAGCGAAAGAGAACGACAACATCTAGAGATTATTATATTCATTCGTTCGTCCTTTAGAAAATGTTTGAAATGTTGGGTATGAAATTTTGTGCATCGACATTTTTCGTACTATTATATCTGTGACAACCAAGAAACAAATGTTTTCTATTAAATTATTAAAAAATGATACTTCCTGTGTAAATTAAGTATATGTGAAATATTTTAGTTCCTGTATTTTGTGTATATACAATCATAAATGTTTATATATTTATATCTTGAGTTCTACAACATTAAAATGTAAGTACTTCTAGTATATAAGTATATAAGATTTGTATTTTTTTTAAAATTATTTCACATGAAAAAGACGTTTATATTGTATTTATTATATTAGTTTGTTGTTGTTATTATTATACTTTTAATTCATTCCAATATTTTTGGCTTAGATTCTATTTATATATTTCATACAATAATGTAAAGAAAAAGAAAATAACTATGATGTCATTTATCACAATTACATGTTTTAGATATATACATGTATATATAAATACATTTATAAATCTTATCAGTATCTAAGCATTATAACACCAACTCATGGTGTATAAGTATATTCTTACATATAAAATATAGACTTCAGAAACAAGACAATACAAGGCAGTTTTATTTATTAAACATATGAACGACTTAGATTTGTTATATAAATATTTGCATGTAAAGTGCGTAGCAAGACATACAAACATATGTAATATGTATGTCTACTTAATATATTTTTTTATATATTATACCTTGATTTAATTTCTACGTTCCTTTAATTAATACAACCTGTGTTTGGATAACCTCATAAACGGAATCGTTTTATCACATTTTTGTGGTTGTCAATTTCCCTGTTATCTATACTATATACGATGGTAATTGATATTCAAATTATTTTAAATAAAGCACAGTATATCGAATATTATTGTCTTAAAAACATTACTTGAATGGTGAGAGCCCCAATTGTGAACAATTTTAGTGATTACATCAATTTATAAATGTTTACTTTACATATAAATAGGTAAGATTCCATAGGTTTTGTATGTATTCAAATATATTTTAGTTCATTCATGTTTTTAAATATATACAGCATCATATATATATATATATATATAAATTGGTATAAATGAAGAATAAGTGTTTGTATTTACATTAAAATAAAATAATGTTAATGTCATATTTTAAATGTATCATCTTCCGAATGATAAACTTAACATAATACCTTAATGTAAATGAATGACAAAAGGTTTAGTTGAGACTTGTTCCCTTTTTTTAATTCACAAAAAGGCATGTCACAATTCTGACGAGATCTCGGAAATTTGCTTAGAATTCCTAGTACCTATACGATTCCAGTTTATCAATAAATAATACTTGTGCATATTCATTGAAAATTACATGCATTAATTTACACATATTGGTCAATCTCAAGATTAAATACAAATTCGAAATTGTAATTTTCACAAATAAGTTGATATGTTCAACTGAAGTTGAATGGTTATTTATTGCATTTGGGTCAATGGAAGTAATGCTTCGGTTCTGCGAAACGTTTTCGGTGACTCAGGTAACAATATTTCATTTTGTTTTATTGAAAGTGTTGACTTATTTAGATATATATAGATTTAAATACTCTTCCTAGGGCAGTGTTGTTCATTAAAAATTCAATTAACTTCTACTCAAACGCACTTCTTTACCTATGTGTTAAATACGATATAAGTAATTTTTGATATCAACAAAAAATTAAATTACACATATTTTACCTACACTATCGACTATAAATTTTATTACATCAACGAAAACCTTTAGACAAAGCCATGAAATTTAATTTAGGTAGCAAAAACAAAGCATTTTATTAAAATATACAAAAATTATAATTTAACACCAGCTTGATTCTTTCACAAATAATCGACATTATTGTAATTAGATACAATAAGACAGAACGCCATTTATCTAGATAGATGTGTCCCCGGAAACATCTTGTTTGGACGTATCGCATTATGTATAACAGTATCACCTAAATCATCCAATAAAAAAGACTTAATCGGACATCGTATTATGAAGAGTTTTCTCATCACTAGTTATCTGAAATAATCTGCTAAATAGTTCAACAATCGTAAATTTCAAATTTAGATTCATTCAATTAGCAACGCTTCCTTGTCTTGTTTATAGTCACATATCTGAAAAATGTTCTTATTTTGCTAATCATTCAATCGTTGCACCTACATTACCGAGGTTCTTTATGAAGCAATTCACAATTCGAAATATCATTTCATCTTTTAAATGTGACAAAAATTGACATTAAAATTGAATAAATACATAGAAAATAATTACAGTAAACGTTTGCGCTACAATATTTATATTAAAAAAAAACTAAAATTACTAATATTGTAGGAGTTATAGGTCTTATTATGCATTTCATTATATTGAATGAAAGTTTCGTGCCGTGTTATTCAACTTTTGGTCGGTAGTGTATATGTAACCATGACATTATAAATTGCAAATATCAGAGTTTTTTTCTCAAGTGTAACTTTTTTTTAAGGAAACCGGATATCATATTCAGATCACTTTTTAATTAATTAAATTAACTACTGATGAGAAACTGAATATTACAAGTAATTGTAAGGTAAAAATTTAATTTATTTAACCTGTAAATAAATAAAAGAGCCCACAAAAGTTTATGTTCACACCTTTTTATTTTGAAAAGCACTTTGATATAATATTAATAAAAACAAAAGAAACTATTTAAAAAATATGATTATTTCATACATTTTTACCAACAAAAATAATCTGTTTTAAATATTAACTGTCCTGTATGCATATATGAATATACATACTCAGCTGTCAAACATATAGTATCTACAAACAGTTTGGCTAGTTATATATAAATAATACCGCATGTGTTAGCAGAAAACTACTAATTTGTAAAAATATATGTTTATTTTGTTTCCTGGAATTTTTCGAATATGTATATAAAATGATGAATCATTTTGTACATCTTTATATCTTTGAAAATACTATGAATCTAGACGAATTTCTCTTTATCATGTAGAAATTAAAGGATGATAATGATCGGAAACATCCCGAGGAATTACGAAGAATTAGGTTTTTGATAAAAAAAAGAAATAAATCCACTTCAGAACTATAAGAAATAATCCTATCAGAAAAAGTTTTTTTTCCAAATATATACAATGCGGATAATTGACTTTAACAAACCAAGAAATGTTAGATTAATATTTGATTAATTTTAATGTTATATTTTTAAGAATATTAATCTAAAAAAAAGAATTGAAGTACATATTAAATTCAATATAAACATATTCTCATGTCCAGGAAACTTTATAAATTAACAGTAGCTGTGTTTTAAAGTGAAGAACTTGAGGCTGTCCTCTTTCAAGCAAAAAAAGGAACATTATGTCTGCACACACAAATAATTTTGAGAGATTCATATGTTCCAATGTTTAAAATGTTATTTTTGTAAGTAACACTTGCTTTCCTATTATTCGGAAAGGACAAATGCAATTTTTCAAATGTTAAAACCACTTTAGTCTAAATAAATGTCCAATAATTTTATGGTTAATTTAATGTTATTGTATTAGATAATAACTAATACAATTCTGCTAAATAATTGCTTTTTTTAATGTTTAAAGTGGCTGAAAAAAATAATATTGAAACGCCAACAGGACTGGGTTGATAAACAATATAGTGCACATTCCAAATTATTTCACTATTTTTAGGTTTTAAATATAAAACAAAGTAAATAGTAATGATATCGACCTTATTACGTCAGTACTTCTATAAGTAGAAGAAGCTATCAAAATTGCAAGATAAATGTGTTAGGATAAATTTGAATTTAGCGTGTAATGTGTATTTATTATTTATTTCTAGAATCACGCAGTATACATATACGAAAAAAAAATTTTTTTTCGTAAATGTATGAATGCACATCTACCCTAAGCCGGCATTGCAAACAAACAATTTTAATTTAATTAGAATAATCGCACCATTTCGAATATTTAATGTAAATCTTTTGAAATTAAAACTGCAGGTAAGCATATATATTTAAATAATAATGAATATTATGAACTAAATGCGCTAAAAGTGCTGTTCGATAATGCGTAATTGAACTGGAATGTAATGTTGTTTTGATATGAATAGGTGCTCTAAACATGGACTAGTTTACAAATATGTTAAACTAGGTTAGGGAAAGAGGCAGAATTTCTAAACATTAGATTTTCATACAAAGAATAGTGTAAATATCTCACATTTTAATGGAAATACCATCCATAAAAGTGTTTTTTGACTGACGTCTTTTCAGAATGGTAGTGTGCAGCGCGCGCTAATACCCATAACATATGTTTGTGTGTTTTTGTAAGACGCTGTATATCGCTTAATGTTTAACGACGCGCAAGGATACCTACATAGAAAGGAAAAGACAAGGAAACTTGTATTTTTATATTCACTTCCATGCCACCCCCTTTTTTGTGTATATTTTTTCTGTTTAGTATTGTCTTGTTTCTAAAACGATATAAGATTTCTTGGCACTTATGTTAGTTTTCCGCAGCTATTCTAGTAATAGCTTGTGACGTATATCACGGCGTGATGTCGGCAGTTTGTCTTGAACCTTCCGTTGTTCGTTCGAGAGAAGCACTGAAATTACCGTTAAATAGAAGCCTTAGCGAACCAGGACCACAACAAAAACCACCGAATTTATTCCTGAGCCCACCGAAACGTTGCAAGCTGGAGTCGTCTAGTGTGAGTTTACCTACAAGTCCTTGCGCTGAAAGCGTTACATTACAACGGGCCCTAACATTGAGTAAAGTGTCGACGATTGATTCCGATGGGCTGAAACAAAGATTAGAGAATTCCAGGCCAGGCCCTAAGCCCTTTATAATCGTCGACTGTCGATCGTTCATATCATACAATATAAGTCACATATCCGGAGCTATAAACATTAATTGCACAGATAGATTTAATAGAAGACGATTACAACAAGGTAAAGCAACATTAGCCGATTTAGCTACTAGAGATGGTAAAGAAATGTTCAAAAAACGATCAATTAAAGAAGTATTTGTTTATGATGACAGTACGATGGATGTAGATAGGATAACACCATCCCACCCCCTACTTCTTGTGCTATCATCGTTAGTGGAAGACAACAGAGAACCAATACTCCTATTAGGTGAGTTTTTTTCAATGTTTTCTTATGTATTGTGTGCAAATTTGATTTGATTTATTAATTATTTTTATTACTAATATATATTTAACCAAAATTAAACATACAATTTAATGTTTTTTTAAACGTGTATAATATATACATAAATACTATGAATCACACATTATTTATAGATTTTCTAACCAAAGTGTGTATCTATAACTTCAGGAAAAGAACATTACATTTTGCTTTAATCTATTTTAAGAAGCAGCCTTTTTGTGTAAAAAAAAATAAATTTACACATACATGAAAATACATATATATTAAATATTTCAAATTAAAAAAGTATGTCAACATTCACACATATACATATGATGCACACATATGTATATTTTGTGTAGGTGTAATTCCCCAAAGTTAAATTCGTCTTTTCAAAACCAGATTTGAAACTACATATGCAAAACTGCGCAGTATAAACAGTATAACACAGGCACTGGTTGTTTTGCTTTTCCTTGGTAATGTTACGTGTATTTTGAACTACAGAGCATATTTAATAACGCTGAATTAGATTGTTTTGTTTTCTGTTTTTTAATTAATATGCATATAATGCAGTTTAAGACTTATACCTAATATGTATGTATTGAATTCATACTTTACGAATTATTTATTAGAGACGGTCATATGTAATGTCTCACATACACTACCACTCTGAATTATTTGAGGCACCCGACAAAATACGTATAACCAAAGCAAAACACTAATTGGAGTATAAATAACTACTAGCTAATGGAGAAAATGCCTCGAAGGAGGCAGAAAAGAATACTTGCGTGCTTGTACACTTCAAGCAGGAAAAGGTGTGTTCAAGTGTTATTTTCATCAGCACATTATGAAGTGGATTTAACTGCTGAATTGTGCTATAGCTCATAAATTGGAAAAAATGTTTTCACCAAACAATGTATATTCCGCGGCCCTGCTTTTGCCTCTAACGATTTCCTGCTTTATGTGACTTTGTAACCTTTAAGGAATCAACAAACCAGTCACGGCAAAATATACTATGTACATACATACATGCAAAATTTACAGAACGTCTCTTAGTGGTAGTGACATGTTGGGAGAGCTTTATTTTGCCTTCTTGGTCTCCCATAGCTGATTGATAAACACTAAAGCATGACTAAAGTAAATCCAGGTTCAAAATTTTTCCCTTAACTTGCTCGGCTGCGAAATATACATAGCCTGGTGAAAATATTTTTTCCAAGTTATGAGACTATAGCACAATTCAGCAGTTGAATCCTCTTTAATATAGTGCAAATAATGTCGTACCATTGAAATGAATAATTTAAATGCAGTAATTAATATAACAAATGCCGAAATGCCCATAGGTTGTTCCTTCGACACCTCTTATTTACAACACAGAAACTGACTGTTAAATTACAATACAAATACAAAATAAATTACGCCAGTCGGATGTCAACCACCTACCATAAAGTGCAGGAGGTTTGAAAAAACTCGAATTTTTGAAAACTTTCTGAACCTTAAAGTTTAAATAAAATCTGATCTAGACAACATTTTTAAAAACGGAAAATTTTTCCTGATAGAGCCTGAGTTGTAGAATAATTTAGTATCATGGCTTCAACCTACTATTTCAAAAACAGACGACGCGTTATTACATCAAAGGCAACTGACGTTCCGAAAAATTTTAATAAAATCGCTTCTAATGAAGATTTTTCAAAACGGAAAAAATGTAATTTGTAGGACATGTAATATAACGATGCAAAATTGCAGCCTTCTACCGTCAAAATTGACGATTTGCTCACCTTCATTTGATGCAAATTTTGCAGTTTTTGACACTTTGCCAAGCGCTTTAGTTTCGTGTACCCTATTTTGACGCACAGGCTAGACTCCCACCAGCGGTCATTAAAAAGAATCAAGTAAATCGGCCCAGTAGTTCCTGAGAAACATATTAGTAGACAGCCACTCTAATGTTAAATGAGGGTGGAAGTATATTAGAGGTTACCTATGATTATCGCCAACTGTTCATATACGGTCATACATTACCATAACGTTTTTCGGAAGTAAACAAACACTTTCTCTTACTGTAAAAAATCAAAGACTATCTGCCGCTAATATCTGTCAACATAACCACCACTGTATTAAATTAAACTGAAATCGTTTGTCACTGTCACGGCTCCAACAGTAAAAGTTTTTTGGCGAATTATTTGTAGAAAATAATGGAAGAAGACATTCAGTGAAATCCACCTGGAATTCAGAAGAAGTCCTTAGAGACGTCTTTCAAAATTCTACCACAAAAATCAGTCGAACAATCGCCAGTGTGACATATTCATGGAGTGTTGCAACAGTATAGTGAAAATTATAATAATATTTTTCGGATTTATCGTAAGAGTATTCTCTTTCTTCAGTGTGGTTGAATATTCCATGGAGGAAGCAACCCTTTCTGCAGAAAATTACATTGACATTAGTAAATACGAAAAACTTTTTTAAAACAAAAAATGAGGTGTGGCCACCACACGACTTTTTTATACGTATGAGCATTTCAAACTATACAATTTTAAGAATTTTTTTACACAAAAATTATTCAAAATACTATTCTAAGTACTTCTATTCTCTTAATAAATCGCTATAGAATAAATACTTTGCAAGATATTCTAAAAAAAGTGCTACTCCCTAAGAGTAAAAGTGTTACTTCCGGTCCGAATTTTAAAATTTCATATATACAAAAAATATTGCAAATCTAGAATTAAATACTTTTGTACTCTTGATAAATATATATAGAATGCATAACTTACGACATATTTGCAAAAAATCGCTATTCGATAAGAGTAAAAGTGGTACTTCCGGTCTGAATTATGAAATTTTTTTTATACAAAAGGTATTGAAAATTATATTTTAAATACTTTTATACTCGTAACGTACCTGTCTAAAAAGCATGATTTGCGAAAAATTCGCCAAAAACTGATTTTCGATACGAGTAAAAGACCTACTTCCGGTAGAAATTTCGAAAAACTTTTTAAATGAAATTGTTCTCAATTTTAATTTTAAGTTCATATGAATTTTTTATAAATTTGTTTAAACTTACTAGTTGAAATATTGGCAAAATTCTATTTTTTTCGCTGAAGTATACTGCTACTTCCGGTCTACCGATTTTACTTAAAAACTAATCAGATCTCAAGAGGGAGATTATACACGTAAATACAAAATTTGGAATTGATATCTACAGCGGTTTGACCGCTATCGTGGTCACACACACACAGAGACACAGACATTTTTTAAAAACCACTTTTTCGGTATCAGGGGACTTCAAATCGTGGACATCTGCAAAAATCTCGAGGTCGAAAATTTTCATAATCACAATACTTCCTTATACTACGTATAAGAAAGTAAAAGGAAGAAATCATATTCCAAAAATGTCGACAAGAAGGTATATTGTGATGACGAAAAATTTCGACCTCGAGATTTTTGCAGATGTCCACGTTTTGAAGTCCCCTGATACCGAAAAAGTGGTTTTTAAAAAATGTCTCTCTCTCTCTCTCTCTCTCTCTCTCTCTCTCTCTCTCTCTCTGTATGTGTGTGTGTGACCACGATAGCGGTCAAACCGCTGTAGATATCAATTCCAAATTTTGTATGTACGTGTATAATCTCCCTCTTGAGATCTGATTAGTTTTTCAGTAAAATCCGTAGACCGGAAGTAGCAGTTTACTTCAGTGAAAAAATCGAATTTTCCCAATATTTCGTCAAATACTAAGTTTAAACAAATTTATAAAGAATTCATATGTACTTAAAATTAAAATTGAGAACAATTTTATTTAAAAAGTTTTTCGAAATTCCTACCGGAAGTAGGTCTTTTACTCTTCTCAAGAATCGGTTTTTTCCGAATATTTCGCAAGTCAAGCTTTTTAGACAGGTACTTTACGAGTATAAAAGTATTTAAAACATACTTTTCAATATCTTTTGTATAAAAAAAATTTCAAAATTCGGACCGGAAGTAACAGTTTTACTCTTACCGAATAGCGATTTTTTGCAAATATGTCGTAAATTATGCATTCTATATATATTTATCAAGAGTACAAAAGTATTTAAAACTATATTTGCAATATTTTTTCTATATATGAAATTTCAAAATTCGGACCGGAAGTAGCACTTTTACTCTTAGCAAGGAGCACTTTTTTTCGAATATCTTGCAAAGTATGCATTCTATAGAGATTTATTAAGAGAATGAAAGTAGTTAGAATAGGATTTTGAATAAGTTTTGTATAAGAAAATTCTTAAAATTGTATAGTTTGAAAGGCTCATACGTAAAAGAATGTCGTGTGGTGGCCACACCTCATTTTTTCTTAACGTGCAGAGTAAATTTTGTTTGAAATTCAAAGGGCAAATTTAATAAAAATAGAATCCGATCTACAAGATAACAAATAATAGTAATACAACTAGTTCTTTATAATATTGTTTCGTAGAATATACAATAAGTTAAATACACATTTAAAATCTTGTAGTTGTACGCAAATAGCACTCCGAGTAATTACTCCGCTTACCTGGTTCGGGATTGACCGTTTCTTGTACGCAAATGGAACTACAAATCTCTTGTACGCAAATGGCACGTACGCATCTAGCACCTATTCATACTAAATGCACCGGATGAAATCTACTTGTGATGAAGGTAATTTATGCAAACTTTTCAAAACCAATTATATGATATGAATGTAGTACTTATTTTAGATTTGTGTTTGGCATTGCTGAGGCTTTATGTAATGAAGAACTGTTGAATTTAAAAGTAACAAAGAAGCAACTCTGATTGTTCATATAACTAAAACAAAGATCAGCAGGCCCCGATTATTACGATCACTTCAGAGTTTGAAGGAAAAGTCTGCATTTACCATAAATATCACTTTATACGGGGCAATGTTTTCGTCGAACGTCAGCCACTCTTTGCCAACCCAGACGGCAGTAAGGAATATTAAAACGCCACGTAGGGTGGAAACGCGACGCGGTTGCAGAGTCGTATGATAAGGAATCTGTGCTCATTAAAACGAAAATCGCAAAGGCGATTCTAAGTGGTCTTACTGGCAACATAGTTGTTACCAATGATAATTTTTCAAATCAGTACCAAATAATAATCGTCAAACTAAAAATCAAATAAACTAAGTACAGCGGTAGACCGGAAGTAGTAGTTTAGTTCAGAGAAAATATTGAATTTCGCCAATATTTCATCAATTACTAAGTTTAAACAACTTTATAAAGAATTGAAATCTACTCAAAATTAAATTTGAGAAAAATTGTCTAAAAAGATTTATTCGAAATTCCTACCGGAACTTCCTTTACTCTTATTCAAAATCAGTTTTTTGCGAAAATCTCGCAAGATATGCTTTCTAGGCAGGTACGTTACGAGTATAAAAGTATTTAGAATGTAATTTTCAATACCTTTTGTATAAAAAAAATTCAAAATTCGGACCGGAAATAGCACTTTTACTCTTATCGAATAACGATTTTTTGCAAATATATCGTTAATGATGCATTTTATATATATTTATCAAGAGTACAAAAGTATTTAGAACTGGATTTGCAATCTTTTTTATTTATTTGAAATGTCAAAATTCGGACCGGAAGTAACACTTTTACTCTTAGCGAGTAGCACTTGTTTCGAATATCTTGCAAAGTATGCATTCTATAGAGATTATTAAGAGAATAGAAGTACTTAAAAAAGGATTTTGAATAGTTTTTAATATAAAAAGATTCTTAAAATTGTATAATTTGAAACACTTATACATATGTATAAGAAAGTCGTGTGGTGGCCACACCTCATTATTTATATTAATTTTACTTACCGTTCAGAGGTCCATAAGTAAAATACTTGCTGCCGAGTGCAAAAATATTAATAAACCTTTTAAATTTACAAAACCGCGGTATTTTTTACATTAATTTCACTGGAGTAGCAGGTTCTAATTAACCCAACCGCTTGTAATTGTTGTCATGTCTTTTGAAAGTGGAAGAAACTCAATGGGGCTAAGATCTGCTTTGAAAGGATAGATCATTTCATTGTTGAAAATAGGTATTTCCTTCGCGTTCTACTTGTAAATATTCGCGGCAGAGTTTAAAAGTGTGTTTCAGATCGTTATATTGTTGCAAGACAAATTGGTCACCCATTATTTAAATTACAGATTGAATTATCAAAATTTCAAAGATATTGAGAACCAGAAGGGATTTCCTCAGAATTAACTGATGGGCTTTGTTTCTTTACCTTGTAGACAGACTGGCAGACAATTGTACCAGCATAAATATATGTAAATCATTATAAATATGATATCTATGCAAAAATACAGTCAGTACAATATTATTAAAATATAAAATATTAGAGTATCCTTCCATTTGTAACACACAGGCACAATTTAGTAATACATTTGAATATAAAGTGATCAAAGTAAATAAACAATTTCATTCTTAAGTAACTATCACTTTTCTAATGGTGTTCTTACTATTGGTATTCTTGTTTGATCTACAGGGGTCATTTATTTAAATGAAAGAAATATTTTTAATGAAAGAGCATTTTTTGTTTCGGTCGTTTGTTTTTGCGAAAATCGCAAATTTATATAATATAATATAATAATATATACTACAGTAGGACGTCGAAAATCCGAACTAATTGGGGACTAGTGGATTTCAGAAAATAAAATATACGACGTCATTATCAATAATTTATAAAGTATTCATATAATGAGCACTTAAAATGCATTATATTATGACATTAGAAAATTTCTGATAGTTAAAATACAACGAAAAATATTGAACGATACATATTACAAAACATGAAGCGTAAGCCACTAATATATTTCATTTACGTTATACTTCTACTCTCTATTTTTAAGGAAAATATTATTGAAAGTAATCACTAATTTTCCTTTGCACTATTGTTGAACAACGTTTTGCGGCTGCTAGATCTCGCACTCTTTTTAACAACAGTAATCGCGTAGAACATGATTCCGCTTGTCGTTCGTACCAAGTTAATGCTGTGTCCAATGCTGAAAAGGCTTCAGCAGTATCATTAACATCTTGGTTTGTTTCATCGGAGTCATTGTCACTAGGGCAAGCTTCATTTACACTTTTAACAATGTCATCGTCGCTTAAAATAGTACATCCTGTTAAATTGGTGTCATTGTTTAACCATTCTTTTGCATCTTCTGCATCACATTCATCAAATCCGTTAATTGTGCTAAAGAGTGCGGTCATTTCATTTAAAATTTGTTCCTCGTCACTATCAGTGCTATTTGAGTCACTTGTTTCTCCTGCTTCTACGACTGGCCACAATTTTTTCCAGGCATTCTGTAAGTTCGTGACAGTGAGTGAGTCCCATGCATCAGCTAACATGTGGCAGCTGTCCTTTAAGTGAAGTTTCTTAGCGAAG
Source organism: Amphimallon solstitiale (assembly GCA_963170755.1). NCBI lineage: Eukaryota > Metazoa > Arthropoda > Insecta > Coleoptera > Scarabaeidae > Amphimallon > Amphimallon solstitiale. The sequence continues at coordinate 56,389,705 of OY720684.1, forward strand.
GCTACGACACTTTTGCAGTCATTTTCAGACAAAAGTAAACGACGGAGGACTTGCTTTTTGCAAAGTTTCTTTAGTTTTTCTATCACTCCCTGGTCCATAGGTTGGAGAATTGCTGTGACATTTGGTGGAAGGAACATTATTTTGAAATTATCATCCAAACTATTCAATATTTCGGCCGAAGGATGTGAGGGAGCGTTATCCAAAAGGAGCAGAACCTTTCCACTTTTATTATTGTCTTTTCTAAATTTATTAACAGACGGAATAAAATTGTTAATGTACCATTCCGTAAACAGATTGGAATTCATCCATGCACTTTTCTGTGCTTTATAAGTCACAGGAAGACATGCAACATTTTTGAAACAGCGCAGTTTTTTTGCTTTTCCTATCACCAACAACGGCAAAGAATGAGTACCGTCTGCATTTGCACAAACCATAGCTGTTACTCGTTTTTTACTGACTTTATATCCAGGAGCAGACTCTTCTCGTTTAGACGCTAATGATTTTCTGGGAAGAGATTTCCAAAAAATCCCTGTCTCGTCGGCATTATAGACACTGTCTCTTGAATAGCCTTCCTTTTCAATGAAGTCCTTAAATTTTATTTTAAAAGATTCCGCTGCACTAAAGTCGCCAGATAAAATTTCTCCTTCAATGTGGAGCTCCCGGATTCCATGTCGTGATTTGAAGGTTTTTAACCAATCTGTGCTAGCTTTAAATTCGGGAGGACCCCCCATTTTTTTATTCAGATCCAAAGCCTTCTCACACAACAAAGGTCCAGAAATTGGCTCGCCTACACTACGTCGTTGCGTGAACCATAGAAATACTGCATCATCAAGGGTTGCGTCCTTTGCTGTCCGCATTGTTTTTCGTTTTTTTGACCCATCATCGGAATCAAGCTTCGAAGCAAAACGTAAAATGTCTTTTTTCTTGTTTTTTATATCTGTTATCGTAGATTTTCCAACATCGTAAAATTTGGCTAACGATGTTGCGCTTTCACCCTTTGCAAGTCTATTTAAAATTTCTACCTTTGACTCGATAGTTAAAAACTTTTGTTTTCTTTTAGAAGCCGATGATGATGCCATAATGTTGAATTTTAAAGTATGAGTAGGGAATGTAACTAAACTACATGCACAATATGTACTCAAAAAAACACAGCTAATATATAGTTTGTGCAAAAATTCAAATTAACAAAAGATGAAAGATACCGCAAAATAAAACGTACCTACTTCTTGACGGAGTAAGCAAAACTAAATGATGAATAAAAGAAACTTTAAGAATATAGTAAATTATGTGCGTGCCTATCGAATTACGATAAGAAACAGCTGCGGCGATTGTTATTAGATGACGCATTAACTGACTTCAACGTAAGCTTTATTTTATTTGGCAAAAATCACAGGATATTTAGTTTTGGTAGTACGTGACTATTGAGGAGTTCGGATTTTTGACGGTTCGAATTATTGACGTTCGGATTTTCGACGTCCTACTGTATTAAGAACTTCATCTTATCTACAGAACACCAACCACATCATATGAAACATATCGCCTAATGTGTCTCAGAAACAAATGCGCTTTTTTTAATTTTTTTATGGTGTTTATTGCTTTGACAAACTACTTTTTTCCAGTTACAAAATAAGGTGAGATAAGTGTGACCACTACACGTCTTTTTTATACGTATGAGCCTTTCAAATCACACAATTTTAAAAATTATTTTATAAAAAATTATTTAAAATCCTATTCTAAGTATATACTTCTATTCTCTTAATAAATCTCTATAGAATGCACACTGCGAGATATTCGAAAGAAAGTGCTACTCGCTAAGAGTGAAAGTGTTACTTCCGGTCCGAATTTTTAAATTTCATTTATACAAAAAATATTCCCAATCCAGCTCTAATTACTTTTGTACTCTTGGTAAATATATATAGAATGCATAATTTACGACATATTTGCAAAAAATCGCTCTTCGATAAGAGTAAAAGTGTTACTTCCGGTCCGAATTTTGAAATTTTTTTTATAGAAAAGGTATTGAAAATTAAGTTCTAAATACTCATAACGTACCTGTCTAAAAAGCGTGATTTGCGAAATATTGGCAAAACACTGATTTTCGATAAGAATAAAAGACCTACTTTCGTAGGGTCTGCCGATATTACTAAAAGTCTCAGATCTCAAGAGGGAGATTATACTCGTAAATACAACATTTGGAATTGATAGCCATATCGGTTTCACTGCTATCGTGGTCACACACAGAGAGAGAAAGAGCGAGAGAGAGAGAGAGACATTTTTTTAAAACCGCTTTTTCGGTATCAGGGGACTTCAAAACCTGGACATCTGCAAAAATCTCGGAAGTCGAACATTTTCGTCATCTCTATACTTCCTTATATTACGTATAAGATAGTAAAAGCGATCACAATGATTCCTCTATCCTTCGTGTACCGGATGTGTCAACAAGCATTAGCCATAGGGACTCATGCATACGTATGTACAATATATATAGGTATGTATATGTATGCCAACCCAGTATCTACTGCCGGCGACGTATATGTCGTACATACGTATGCATGAGAGTCCTTATGGCTAATGCTTGTTGACACAACCTATATGTATTAAGAAGTGTACAAAAGATACATTTTAAGTGTAGAAATACCTTTTATAATTCTAACAGGTAATTAAAATTTGAATTTATTATAATAATCTGTTTTTTTTTTTGAACATGTATCCACGTGTACTTGAATACATCAAAGGATTCGACTATACTGTCGCTTTTCGTTGATCACTGTTCTCTACTTTAATACTTGAATTGCTACTGCTTCACAATTTAAAATATATACACCTATGGATGTTACAAAAAAAATAGCCTTTGAAAGGATTGTGATTCTCTAAACAATATTGAGTATGCCATTTAACAAATATATAATAAATGCTGTTGTGCTCCGAACAAACCACGTTTATAGCCTACAAATATTTAGAATGTCATTTCAAAATATTGTAGCATTTAATAATTACCAATCATCTACTTTCTATCTTAATTGGGGCGTATTTTGTTGAACAATTGCAATTTACGGCAAATAATACTTTTTATATGCTCGTCCTGTCGAGATTTTTTCTATCTATTTGCTTTTTTAGTCAAAATACCTCGAAAGCAATAGGAAAAGTGACGTGTTTCTGTCTGTCATCATCTGACGTTTGTGCGCATTCTTTTAGGTCGATCGTCATGTATTTATCATTTTTATTTTCACGTACTTTTCGTCTACTTAAGTCAGTTTATGGAGAGATGTGTGCTAGGTACTTTTGCAGATCCATTTTAAAATACTCATTATTCCGCAACTGCTTCAATTAGAGCAAACAAATTTAGTATGTTGAATAAAAGAAAGTTCATCCTACACGTTGAAACCACCTACCTTCCGAGGAGACAGATTGCGAGTTTTGATACTTTCGTCGTTATCCTTAAGCTTTAATTTATCGATTTAAAATGTGTCAAATATGATTAATGTGTGGGGATTCAAGAATTACAGGACAATCTAAAGATTTCAAATGATTATTTTTCTAGTGGTGCAAATTTTATAACATTTTCAAGTTGTTAAGGGCTTTAAACCTGTCTTAGCTAGATCTAAAATTTAAAAGTTGAAAAATTCCTCATATATGTACATAGTTATTTTATAATATGTAGGTGTAATGCAAATTGAGAAAAACCGGTTGAAACTCAGATATCTTTTATGTTTATAAGTGAACAGGTATATTCCACTTCTTTTCATAACTGTTTTTTCTTATCTAATAATACTTCGGAAAACATTGAACAATAACTATTTCTTAACTAAATAAAGAAAAAGAAGATATTTATGTGTCATATATACAACTTTCAATTTAAAAGTACTAGAGTATTTTTGTAATGGTACATTTTAATTACCTAAATATTCGACCATGTTTAATGAAGAATGTGTTTTATCAACATTTTGTTGTAGTCTTTGAATTTCAAAGGATTTTATAGAAATTACCATACTGTTTGTAAACTGTCCATCAATAGGAAAATAAGCAGCAATACACAGCTTTATAGTTTATGTCTGCATCAGTTAAGAGCTACATACTTTATATTTACATATCAATGTATTTTCCTATTATTGTGCATTTCCTCTTAATATATTTCGTATATCTTTTCTATAAAATACCCATCATCAAAAGAATATTTTTCCAACAGTACTAGCGACATTGCAAACATTCTTTTTATTTGATTAAGAAACCACTTCTGTGATATAATGCATTATTGACGTAGTAGAAATTACTAAAAATAATTATTGTAGTGTACTCATGTCAGATTATAAACGTTATACGCTTTTCCGGAATTCTTCCCAAAACGTTTTTCGCACAAGATTAGTAAACCGCATTTCAGCTGAACTTTACGATGAATCATTTCCAAAAGGGATGTGCATATAGTTAGGTATATTTGAATAACATTCATAATTCTTATACATATGTACATTGTCTGCACAGTTGTATTTGAATAAATGAATGAACAACAGGAATTACATATTTCATGTTTTCTTATGGTCGTGTTAAATGTGACTCAGTCCTAATATGATTAAGATAATTTTATCACCACAAAATGTAATTAGTCGCTCTTGAATAAACTTTCACGGTTTACATACGTTCATACGATTGTGTTGAGTATGTTGAGCAAGCAATAACATAATACGTATGTCGCAGACATGATGAATTTAAGTAATATGTGTATTACAAAACTGTAATAAATATTTTTTTATGTTTAAATAAATAATTAAAAGACCCTTACGAATATTATTAACATTAATTTATCAATTTGAAATATACGGAACACTTCGAATAACATTCACAAGGACAAAAATTACTGATAATAAATAAATATATATATACCTATATATATCAATATCAATATTTCGCACATTGGAACCTGTGCTTCATCAGGATAAACTACAGTAATCAAGGTGAAACATAATAAGTACAAGTCAGATATGTAATTTGACATTACTAAAAAAGACCACATTCTCCATTTCTTCCATATATAACCAAATTAATTATAACTAGTAATATAATGTCTTACGTATGTTCTTAACAATGTCTAAAGGCACATTAACAAGGGAATCTAAAAAAAACTATTATTTAATTTTAAAAGAAATAACGAAAGCAAATTACTAAATAACTAAATTATAAAATCAACGATTTTATAATGTAGTAACAAATTTCTTTTAACAGATAAATTAATTATAAATACCTAATTTGTATGTAATTTTTATGATTTGTTTGATAACAAATAATATGTTTTCGGAAGTCTTTTCAGCGCGTTTAAAAATCGCAGTCTGACGTAGACTCCGGGCATCTCGCGCGACGCTCCGTCTGTGTCAGAAATCGAGCAATGAAATTGGCGCGGGTAGGGCGCGGATATATGTCAGCGGTGGGGCACTACTCTATGGTGCCGGCTGGCGGTCCAGTATGTAATATACAGCGATGAATGTATGTTGTAATTTATATCGCTGCAAATGCAACTATGAATTGCGTTAGTAACATAATCGAAATGATTGCAAATAATACACTGAGCTATGACATTAAGATAGAATTAAAAGATCTAGGTCTCCCTAGACCAGATTTATTGATTAAACTAGAAGATCACAATTCGAAAACTAATAAAACCGTGAGGAACGGCGGATGAATTTTAATTTCAAACAAGTTAATTAAATAGCATATTGAGTTTATTTTTTGTCTGTACTTAATTTTTGATATTAAACATTTGGGACAGGAGGGCACCGGGGGGGGGGGGGGTACCCTCCCGTCCCAAAAAATCACGGGCCGCCACTGACCAGTTCCCACACTTTTTTAATTCGATATCCACTCATTCTAATTCCAGTCTTGATTTCATGCTCTTCATCAACACCCAGCTCTCGCATCTGAATATATGGATTGGAACAAAAACTGTCGTATAACCACTTAATTTGGTGTTAATATATAGCTCTTCCTTTCCAATATGTGAGTTTTTAAGTCAGCAGTACACTTCCTCGACTTCGGATCCTATTATTTTAGCCTTTGCTGCTTATATTGACTCCGAGGTATTTAAACGTGTCTCTTTGTTCTAAACATTTTTCTTTAAATCCGATTCTATTCTCCTTCCCTTACTTCCTTCCCCATTACTTTTGTTTTTTCTGCATTTATTCTTAGTTTCGACTCCAAGGCAGAGATTGCTCTCATTCCCCCCAAAAATTACTAGGTCATCGCGAATGCGCATTCATTAATACATTTTGGTTCCATATAGCTGTGACCTACATATATTTCCACTGTTCTACATCTTAAAGAGCACTCGTCTTAATACAGCTCCCTGACGCAAACCTTAATTTACAGCAAATTTATGGGATAGTGCATTTCTCACGTAGTTTTGGTTGTTTTCAAAAAGTCCCATTATCGCTTGTGTTATCCTATTACCTATACTTCTGTTTCAAAGCTGTCTTCTACAATTTTTCGCGGGACTCTAGGTCAATAAGGGCTTGATACGTCTAAACGTTTATTTCTGTTGATTTTTCCGTAACCTGTTTAATGGTAAAGACGTGGTCGTAGACACTGCTTCCCTGTTTGATCAAAAAGAAACGAGAATTTTCATTTTTCTCGTAGAACGCTTTTATAGTCATCATAAAATTGTGGGCAGACTTTATAATTTCAGAGGTATTTGCAAAAAATACAGCTTCTCTATGAGAGTGACACAACTTTTGCAAAGTTGTTTCAAAATAAGTTTTGAAGTTTGTTGTATTGCTTATAAATTTAAGGCTAATTCGTGTCCAGATATTTACAAATTATTATACTCGCACTGAAGCAAAGCAGTGCTTACTTTTGGTTTATCGATTGGAATCAAAATATAATTACCGCCTTTTATTCTTGGGAAACACCACTAGGTGGCGCTGTTGAGAAGTGTCATTACTATTTTCGTAAAATTTGACATTTATTATTGTGAAAAGAGTGGCAACCTAGAAATTGGCTGAGTAATTTGTATACAGCGAACGCTTAAAAAAAGATTTTTAAAAATTTAAATTTCACGTGAAGATTTGACGATTGTTGACGATTCTAATGATGACCTAACGTAACAACAATGCATAGAATCGCCTCATGGAACTTTAGGTACTGCAGTAAATTCAATTTTGCATGAATATTTGCCTCTAACTGTGATGGACGGCTTCTTGATTTTGTAGTATCGAATTCACATAGTGGTAGGTATTCTTGTTGAGGAAGATGACTCTCCTTTTGTTCCGGATGACACTTGCCATTCCCCACTTTCAATTACGTTGTCACCGACTGCGTCTTCTGCTTCTGATGTAGATCAACTTTACTCTGATCTTGAATCCACTGACTGAACTTTTTTTAAATTCTTTGGTTGATGTTAATGATGCTCTTAGAGAGTTTTATGCTGTGTTTCACAGAATTATTGATCGTTCTGTTTTCAAAGTGGTGACTTGCAGGTTCAAATCGGTTCACAAAAGATATCCATCTCCAATCTAAACCTGAAAGAATATTATTATCGACGTAAATAGAGAAGTTCGCATTTTTCTCCAATTAATTTCAATGACTTCTTCGTACAATGTGTAAATTTTAGAGTTATTGATATAGCGCAAATCAGCTTATATTCTGAACGTCTACAAGTGATTGATAGAGCCATTGGTACTTATCCTGGACAAGTTTTCAAGCATGAGCATTCCAAGTCAGATTCTACTAGAATTCCCAATACCAATGTATCACAGAGGTTCTTATTGATTCTCCGCAGTCTTGATGCTTTTGCCGATACATTTTCTTCCGTTTTTACTTTTATAGAATATCTCTCAATGTATGCAGCAACATCGATTAGAGATGTATAATACAAGTTGTCACAAACTAATCTGAAATAACGTTTGTATAGGAAAGGTCTAACATTGGGGCCAAAAATAAAATTAATTATTAAGTATACATTAAGTATACATTAAGTATACATTTGTACATAAATTTATTAAGAGTATAGAATAATTCAAATGTTAATTTGGAAAAACTTATTTAATATTTTTTTTAATTTATATCGAAAGTATTTGATGGAAAACGACTTTTTGCAGTATATAAGAAAGTCGTGTGCTGAGCCCATCTCGTTTTTACTTTCTCATACGTAGTATAAGTAAGTATTGCTATGATGAAAATTTTCGACCTTGAAATTTTTACTGATGTCCACGTTTTGAAGTCCCCTGATACCAAAGAAGTGGTTTTTAAAGAATGTCTGTGTGTCTGTCTATCTGTGACCACGATAGCGGTCAAACCGCTATAGCTATCTATTCCAAATTTTGCATTTAGTAGTATAATCTCCCTCTTGAGAATTGATTAGATTTTGAGCAAAATCGGCAGACCGGAAGTAGTAGTTTACTTCAGTGAAAAAATCAAATTTTGCCAATATTTCGTCAACTACTAAGTTTAGACAAATTTATAAAGAATTCATATGTACTTAAAATTGAAATTGTGAATAACTTTATTAAAAAAGCTCGAAATTCCTACCAAAAGTAGGTTTTTTACTCTTATCGATAATCAGTTTTTTGCAAATATTTTGCTAGTCATGCTTTTTAGACAGGTACGTTACGAGTATAAAAGTATTTAGAACTTAATTTTCGATACCTTTTGTATAAAAAAAAATCAAAATTCGAACCGGAACTAACACTTTTACTCTTACCGAATAACGATTTTTTGCTAATATGTCGTAAATTATGCATTCAAATAGTTATTTACGAACCAAGTGCGTGAAATCATATTTCGCGAATGAGTGACCAGTTTAAAGCGCGAGCCGAAAGGCGAGCGCTTTATGGACACGAATTCGCAAAATGTTTCACGCACGAAGTTTGTACAATATTTTTTGTACGAGAACTATAATAATAATACATATTGTTAAATACGTTATCGTTTATGACACACTACTAATCTCTTGATATTAATTAAAAAAAATTGAATTGGCAGTATTGATTATTTGAAGTGACATTTAATTTAAAATTATCAAATTCAAAAAATTCTATTTCATTTCCTTTTATTTTCATAGAAAAACAACGAACTGGGTAGCATATTATTAAGGTTAGGAATTTATGATTTTAAAATGTCACTAAATTAATCAAGTTCTAGGAAGTACCAACTTTACTTTTACGCACTCGTGTTTAAAGTGACTTTTTACGCACGCAAATCGAATTGTGAAATGACAGGTTTTGATAAGCGAGTACAAAAATGAATTTCTTGTCACTGTGTGCACATTGGACCGCGATTTTTTTTTTACGGGCATGACTCATATTTTTCTTTCACCCCCTTTTTTTAATGACGCTATTTAAAACTAACCCTGTATATTTTACCCACTTAAGATGTATGCATAGCCATAGAATTTTAGGATATCGATTTATTGATTTAATTTCTTATTTTCGTTTGATGTAGGGATTTTATAAAAAAATAAAAGTGATGTTTTGTATTCTCATATTAAAAGTGTATGTATTTATTATAATATGCATTTTTTCATCACAATTGTTATTTAAACAATTAAAAAGTCAATATTCGTATTCTCCGAACCCAAAACATTTGCGAATCACCAAATGTTGAGCAAACCCCAAAATTTATAAGGAAAGATTCCATAGATTTTCTTCTTTTGTGCTAAATGTCTGTAAATACAGATGTAGATCTATGTGCTTTACTTATTTGATTAGATAATAGATAGGTATTTTTTTATGATTATTGCATTTCTGAAAAAGGAATATATAGGCTGATTCAATTTTGACGGTCACCATGGGTATTTCGCTTATTATTTGGAATATAGAGTAGGTTTGAGTTTGGCAAAGTTGGTAAATATTGTGTTTTGTTATGTAACTTGAGCATGTACAATGTTTTACTTGGAAGAATTAGATTGGTAGATGAGAAGTAACACTTGAATATGAAAAACATAGTTACCGAGTATCTTGTCAATGGTTTTTTCAAAACTAATGAATACAGAAGTATTCAGAAGTAAGTTTGGAACAACGTTTGCCTAAAAAAATCTAATCTCGCAGAGGCAGTATATTTTTATTCTTGTAGATAAATATTTTTTTTATAAAAGTATCTCGCCAAGTATTTATTCAAATTCGTCTTTTGACCATTAATAATACAAAGACAGTGTGGATTTTCCACGTAGAACTTGATTAATTTAGTGACATTTTAAAATCATAAATCCCTAACCTTAATAATATGCTACCCAGTTCGTTGTTTTTCTATGAAAATAAAAGGAAATGAAATAGAAATTGTTATATTTGGAAGGTATGTAATTCAATGTCAGAACAGCAACAAATATTATATAAATTACCATTATTCATTCTTTTCAAAAATTGAAACGGAACAATTATTAAAACTTTTAATTAATATCAAGAGATTAGTAGTGTGTCATAAACGATAACGTATTTAACAATATGTATTACTATTATAGTTCTCGTACAAAAAATATTGTACAAACTTCGTGCGTGAAACATTTCGCGAATTCGTGTCCATAAAGCGCTCGCCTTTCGGCTCGCGCTTTAAACTTGTCACTCATTCGCGAAATATGATTTCACGCACTTGGTTCGTAAATAACTATTATGAAGAGTACAAAAGTATTTAGAGTTGGATTTGGAATATTTTTTGTATAAATGAAATTTCAAAATTCGGATCGGAAGTAGCACTTTCATACGTATAAGAAAGTCGTGTGGTGGCCACACCTCACTTTTTTGTTATCAGATAACTAAATCCTGAAGATTGCATAAACTTCAAGGTCGAAAATGTTCACGGTCATGCTGCTTTTATTATGCTACGGATGTATAAGAAGGTGAAATATAAACTTTATTTACTGTATGCAGGCTAGAGGTGGGCAAAACGGTTCTTTTCTTTGACTCGGCTCACTCGGTTCAGCTCCTCATTGTGAGCTGGGTCCCGGAACCGGTTCATTTGAACCGTGTGGATCCGTAATAGCATACCGTTCCAGGAACGTGTAGGACATGTAATACTCGGCGCCGTCGTCGGCTCAAACGAACCGGAATCCAATTCATTATCAACCGGCTCTCTCGGTTCGCGACCGAAGCAGATCCAGCGGATCGCATTACGTTAGAACTGTTCTATCAGGTCGGTTCAGTCGGGCGTATACTTACTTTCCAAGTGAGCCGAGATCCGGTTCATTGAAATTTAGTGAACCGGCTCCCTCGGTTCCCTGCTGGGATTCGGTTCACTGAACCGGTTCGTTCGCGAACGACGAACCTCTAATCCAGTCCTTCTTAGCCAAACATGCATCTTCTTTTTTAAGTTTTTAATGTTTTTATCTCCATGTTTTTGTACACAACTTTAAATGTAGTATCTAATAAAGTACCACATAAAACATATTTTTTACGAGGAAGAAAATCATTATTTACTTTACCTTAGTAGATATAGTGGATGATGACTCATTTCTATCCAGGTATAAAGTCATTAAAATTTTAAATTTAACCGTATGACGTTATTCTTCATGTAATATTCCCTATATGTAAAATATGGGGGGTCTGGGATAAATCATGACTTTCCCAAAATCGTTTACAATTTCTTCAAAATACAGGATGATTCATTGATTATCTATTTGCCGGTGTGTAATTGTGGTCTTTTGTCTAATGTTAGTACAGTTAATTATATGAAATAGTTTAATGAGGCTTTTGTATGTAAATAAGATTAGTAGAAATATGAAAAAATACATCATTGAGATAGTGTTCTGTCATTTTCAATATTATTAATAATAGTGTATTAGTAATATGATAAAGATTAAAATTAATATTTCTATGAGTATTTTTGTTCGACTTATCAAAATTTATTAGGTATAAAAATTAAGTGTTTTAATTAATTGCAGCATTTAATATTTAAATTTAGCAATTTTGAGTATGGTACTAATGGGTGCATTATCTTTTTTTACCACTAAGTCAGTAGCATTTCTGGGCTATAGCGCGAGGTCATGAAGTTTCTTCGGGTCCAGGACTCGAACCCGACACCTATTTTCCGAATGTGTATTTTTCTGCTGTTTTACACAGTCATTGGCGAATGCGGAGAAGCAATAATAATTATTAAAAATGAGCGAATTTACACATACACGTAGATTAAACATTTTTTGACAGATTGCGAAAATTATTAACGCAAATTCGTTAATTTGACAACAACAACGAGGATGATTTGATAAATGTGCTAAAAAAGCAGGTGAAGCACAATTTAATACATTTCTTGGAGGAGCTTCCTGTCCTTTTTGAAAAGGAAAGTTGTTTTTCTTCAACTTTGCAAAATATGCTTTGTCGGCAGTAATATTATTAATCGACCAGAATTTCTTCCGGACTAAATATTTAATTTTGCGGCGAAGGTGAACACTTTGTAGGCACAGAAAATGTTGAAGTTTCAGATTCTAGACTCGTAGTAGACAGTAGGTTTATAATAGTAATTATGTAATAATATAGTTAATACCAAAATTATAGACATGCCATTATTATTTATCCCCATAGATTTGAAATTGATAATTTTACAATCAGAAGGAAACAGGTACTTAATATCATGGTCTGCTACAGTTTCTATAGGAAACAAAAATATATTTATGTTGTGTCTTTTGAAAAACGCGAGTATCTCGGTGCATTATTAGTCCAGAGTTTAAACTCATCTAAGTCAACCGATTTGAACCCATTTTCTTCTGACTTTTAGCCAAACTATCTTACAAATGTGAATAATTTTGGTAAATTCCCAAACTATGTTAGAAACCGCATTGTATCTCTGCATTGATTTTGCTGAGATTTACCTCACTCACTGGCAAATGCAGAGAGGCTAAAACTGAAGTCGCATCTCAGGTCCATAACAGTGGCGGTCTAGATGATTCGGAGATCGTCAGTCATGAATTATTGTTATTAACATTTATTACATCTATCAGTTATATGTATGTACGTATTACTTGCCACTAGAAAATTATTAAATGTCTTTCTACTAGCTTTAATTGATACTGTTTATTAGTGAATGTACTCAAAAATCAGGTGTGTACTCACTCGCATTGCATAAAATTCGAGAGCAATAATATTGACATGAGGAAGGATATTTTAAACCGAAGGTCAGTGTTAAAACAGAGAAATTTAACTTTTGTGTAATCTGGGACAGTAGAAATATCTTGATTAAATCGTACCAGACATGAAATCACGGATACAATTTTGCCATGCGACTATACATTCCTTAAGTATGATATAACATCAATATTCTGTGATGTATTGTAAATTTATACGCACAATCTTCGAAATGACATGTTAAACAGTTTAAAAATGTTCAAGCGGTGACTCATAATACATAACTTTGCAATGCAAAGTAAAGAATACCCATTTACTATGTACATTTTTTGAATTTCCTTCCAACGTATGATACGAATTTTCCAGTACGATATCGTTCAAAACCAACAGGTTATCTAAACAAAACGAAAAGTTGTGCACTGCTATGATTCAAACGTGATACAATATTGTATGCATAACATCAAGTGATTCATGTTTGTATGAGTGTATCGTTTGTGTATGTTCATAAGTATGTCAAAAATGCCTAAGAATGACTGATAATGAAATTAAGAGAGATATTTTGTGTTTATATTATGATATGGGCTATATACATGTTTCTATTTTATGGACAGGGGTATGCAAAAGCAGATTTACGGTTTATAAAAAATCCATTAAAATTAAGCAATACAGGTGAGCCAAAGATAAGAGAAAATAATTTAATAATAATAATATAAATTCTAATTTTATCATGGCTTACTATGGTTTCTATACTAAATAATAGTATATTTATGCTGTATTTCGACATCTCTTTATATGTATTTGAATGCCGAATATGTATAATAATTGGAAATATATATACATATTTGAATACTCTCGTATATAAACTGACACAACTTGCAGTATGTGCCATACGCTCTCTTTAGAACTTAATTATGATCCCGAAGAAGCTTTGCATAAACCGACACATTATTATCGTTTAAAAATACATTTTTACAATAATAATAACAAATTAAAATTATAATATAAAATTATATCATTATTATATAAAGTCTTGCCGTTTATTTTTGGAATCATAATACTCATTCTTGCTTGAGTACCAAGTTTTGTATTTAGTTTTTTTTATTTTGGTTTGTCTACTGGTTTACAAATAAATATTACATATTACTGAATAGGATATGTTGGTATTAAAGCAAATATAATCAGCTCGTTTTCCATTTTATATAAATAATAATGTTAATAATAAAAGTTAAGAGTGTTCGGGTTATTTATGATTAAAGTCACAAAGTGACATTTACAGATGTCTATAATTCGAGAGTGTCATGACTCATGATAGAACACGAAATAATTTTGTATGACGTACACCCAAGGTGTGCCAAGCCATAGAGAAGGAACTCTAAAGAGAAAAATCTTATTTATGTTAAATGGCCGCACTCAGTGAATCATCTTAATCCTTTCGACAGCCTCTTTTTTTTGGATCAGCCTGTATAAGTATAAAGACCTCAAAATGTTTGCGTTTGATTGATTATTTAAGCACCTTATTTGTTCGTACTTTCATTATTTATAAGATCTAGGGGAAATACGGCTATGATGGTATCCTTTTTTATAAATATGCGTAACTATGTTTATTTAAACCGCAATAGATATTTAACCATGGCAAAATTCAAAAAAGAGGAAGTAGTTTCATAAATAACCAATCTAAGCTATTCCAAAATAATATATTTCTATAAAATATATATTTTGATTTTATTGCCAAGTGTGCCATCATATACCTATATAATGTAATGATGGCACACCATATATGGTAATGATGGCATAGGTAGATACTAATTATTTACAGTAGATTAAAAAATTAAGCAAGCAGGATTTTCATCATCAGAATCATCTTGAAATTGTGGTACATTTGGATCCAGATTTTTATAACTATTAACATCGAATTCAACCCTTTTCTTAATTTTTCTTGCGGACTTTCTCAGTTCTTTTCCTTTTTGGTCTGCTTCCTTGAGTTTTAGTAGTTCAATAGTGGGTGTTTTATTCAAAACACCTTGCGCATCTGATTTTTTGCGTTTTCTCTATTTCAGTATTGAATCCATTTGAGGGACTGGTGATAATTCTTGTATAAAATCAGTCGCATTTGAAGAAGTCACTGGAATCTTTATTGATGACACGCTACTTACTTCAACTACAGAAGATTCTGATAAGTTTTTCTGACCTAAGCAGAAATCTCCTATCGCATTCATACAACAAACTACTGTGAAATGCTGACCTCTTTCAGTTAATGAGCCTACTTGATTCTTTCCTTTGCACGCAACATTTTTTTCAGAACGAGATTGGACAGTGGACAATCCAAATTAGTCCATGTTAAAAATTTGTTCAGGCGTAAATTTGTATTCTTCAATTAGTTTTATCAAATTTTCAAAATATGCTTTGATATTTGGTCTATTGAATGTTTGAGCTCGTGCAAGAGAGGTTGCTTCAGGAATTCAGAGACTTATGGAAGGATTTCTCTTTAGAAAGCTATGAAACCAGTCCCACCCAGCTAATTCTTTTGTGCTATTAAAGTTATGTTTTAGACTTAGCTTTTCAGCAAGTTGAAAAGCTAATTTTCTCACATCAGTACACGTTAATCCAGAGAACCTTAGTTCTAACATTTTTATATGGTCAACTATTTATTGTTCTCTTTCTTTATTAAAGATAGGTAATCTACCTCCAAAAAATCCTACATCATTAACTTTAAGCACCTTATTACTATTCAAAACCCTTCGCCGAAGTGTTCTTGTTGAAACATTAAATGTCTTCGAAGCGAGTTTCCGTCTCATATGTTTCGAATTTATAGCATCTATAGCTTCTCCCATATTATCAGCTGACCATTGCTGACTTTTGAAAGATTGTTCTTGCTTGTTATTCATGTCGTTTATGCTATAACAAGAAAACTATAATTTCTAGAAAATTATAATTTCTATCAACATTAAAACATTAATTTACTTATAAACAACATCTGCACATTGGTATGATGCCATCCTAGACATAGTAAACGTATGCCATCATGTCCGAAGTGTAAGGCACGTCTTTGTAGGAATGTGTGGCACGTGTATTGCAACGTACGAACTAACTACCGGCCTAAATTTGTTGTTATAATGTACACTTATATTTCAATCAATACAATTTGTATGTTTCTACTAATTGAATAAAAAAAAACGTACTTTAGTAAAACCATAATAAAAATTTTACATACCTGCTAAGTTAAATTTGGGATATTGTACCAGAAACCAGAAATACCCAAGTAATTTAGCTGTAAATACACAGACAAGACGCTACCAGACTAATGTATTGATGACTGCCTACTTTGCAACCATAGCAATCAAGATATCATAGAAAATCGTCATGTGCCATCATAGCCACGGTGCCATCATAGCCGTACTTCCCCTACCACTCCAAGGACTTCAAATAAATGAGCAAGCAAGCTTATTCATGTCTAATATACCCCAACAGCTCCGTGCAAATTATATGCGGCTCATGCCCGATTTCACTAACCTATTTTAAATTTTAAACAACGCTTTAAGGTACGAAGTTCTACTTATAGAAACAAGCGGTACGGTATATTTAAGGAAAATGTAATCTTAAATTTAAACCTGCGATATCGATGACTTGAAAATTCACTTAACCTACAAATTTGTGTGGACAAGTATAAAACATCCTAATTGTGGTTTTTATTTTCATTTTATTTCATTTCAACGGAAATATTTTTATCTAAAACAAATCCTCATAATAATATAATAGATTTACTAGTGTTAGGTTTGGTGTTTAGTCAAATTCCACGTGAAATTACTACCACAAACAATCATTTTCATAGCATGCTCAATTAACAATTTTTAAATAATTTTGCTTGCGAAAAGAAACCATTTATTTAGTACCCAGATTAGAATCTAGATTGGAGGAATACATAGACTATTTGTAAGTAAATTATTAAGTTCAGACAATATTCTAATATTGTAAAAATAATAGTGTCCTCGCTTACTGATCATATTTTTTTATGTTAATTAATATCATCTAAAGGGGTTTTCCTACAATGTATAATTTGATCCTGTAAGTTTTTTTATGCTTCCATAATTATCTGTTATAGTCACACACACAGGACAAAAATAGCTCTTCTGGTATCAGGAGACTTCAAAACATGAATATCAGCAAAATTTTCAAAGCCGAAAATTTTCATCTTCACAGTACTTTGTTATAGTGTCTCTAAGAAAGTAAAAGAACCTATTATGAATTTAACTAGAAATTACAGACTAAATTAACTTTATGCTAAATGTGTATCTTAAAAGAATACAAAATAAAGATAATTAAACACATAGAAACACATAAAAAATGTTGGTATCATTAAACACGCAATTTAATTCTCTCGTGATTGCTTTATTAGGTACCATACTGTGTAGGACGAAACTCTATAAAACATACCGACACTATTTTGGGTAGTTATAGTAGATATGCGAATATGAAGCCTTGCTAACAAGAAACGTTGCTGTTTAATCATTTGAAGCCAAACTTCATCAGTGCAGTTCTCGTACTGACCGGTAATGAATTAAAACCTAGCAAATGCAATCGTTGTATTTGTTGATAGACACGTCAAAGATTTTAATAATTTGCACCCGTTCAAGAGAGGTTTTCTCGAGGTTAGAGTTGTGAATCAACGGTTTACACCTTTTTTAGGGATGGATATAATCTTATATTTGTTAGAGTTGAGTAGCAACTTATTATTATTACACCTCTGAACTGCAAGTTTCGGCAGTCCGAAAAACACTGCAAACAGGAAACTAAATTTAAATCATCTGCAAATAATAGAAATTTACTATATTTGAACCAATGTGCGATCTTGTTGTAAAGAGAAAGAACTTGACCGCCCTGTGGAACGGGTACAGGACAGCTCATCCATCACCAATCCTAATCCGCAGTAGAATTAACAGGCCAACTCACAACTGCAAATTACAGGTAGTGCTAATTCCATCCTTCAGGAATAGGTGAACTCATCGCCAGTGCTAATTCCATCCTTCAGGAATAGGTGAACTCATCACCAGAGAGGGTCACATATCAGTATCAAAATGGATTATGTCGAGCAACGAGCGGTGATTACGTATTCACTTGAATAGAAGGTTTCGTTGGTAAACAACAAAAAATTGAGAAAGCCAGGATAATTTATTTGCTGCCAATTGACACTACGGGTGAATTTCGTATTTCCTAATTATTCTGGATTCTCAAATTTGACTTACATCTAACTGCTGACTAATTTTCGTAGTACTAGTATGGGGATGTTCAACTACACTCGCAAGTACCATAAACGTTTTATCCTCACCAGTTATTGCTTTTTCCGCTTTTTCTTTCATATTCAATGCTTTATGTTCACTCAAACCGTCCACTTTATATTCTCGAAGGTTTCTGGCTTCGGTTGACTTCTACCAGGGATCGCTGTGCATAAACTCTGGATGCTAGCAAAGAGTTTCTTTCAGATTCACCCAAAATCTCAATCATATCTATTAACTCTTCATAAGAATAATTCATTTGGATGATAACTAATAGCGATGTTTTTATAAGTTTGACATAAATGTATACCGACTTTCTTTAACAGTTGATTCAAGCAGTCAGCCGCATTCCATCCTTTATTATACCAATATTTGGGTGCAAAGAACAGCGCCCGTAGTTCTTAATTGACCGCTAATTGCTCGTATAGTGATTATCTCAAAAATTAGAAAAGATAGATATAGGACATTGTTAACAAGAATGAAAGAGAATAAAAAAGGAACAAGGTGACTCAATAAAATACTGGGTGTTCCATTTAAAAAAATTTTTTTGGTATGTGAAAATTCCAGGAAGTAGGCTTTGAAAAAACAAAGTTTCTTGAGGTATTATCGAGTGCAACTTTACCAAATGATGCAGAATTTTCTTGGCTACAAGCACCACCAAAGTCAATGTTTTTACTTTTAAAAGCAATGTGAAAATGATTTTTTTCTGAACACGTGTTTTGGTCATATACGTTAAAAAAAAATTAATAACTCAAAAACTATTGACTGAATTTTGAAAAACAAAAAACAGTTGAACAGGCAATTTAAAGCAGTACAAGAAAATCCAAAAATATATAGGGTGAGTCATTTAAAAAATTAAGTTTCGTGTATTTCCGGTGAAACCGGAAGTGCGCCAGAGCTTAAAGTATTTTTACAATATGCGAAGTAAAATACTAATTCCGGCCTAGCGATTTGACTCGAAATCTAATCAGGTCTAGAAGGAAACTTACTGACTTAAATATAAGCTTTGGTATTGATAGCCGTAACCGTTTGCCCATTATCGTGGCTACACACAGAGACAGACAGACATCATTGCAAAAACTCCTCAGGGAACTTCATAACATGAATATTTGCAAAAGTCTGGAGGTCCAAATTAAGTAATTTGCTATTATTTCTGTTAGATATAGTATATTACGCTATTCTTCTGATCAATACTGTTCCTTACATTTTACTCCAAGAAATACTCTATTTCATTTTATAGCAGAACAAAAGGTCGATAATTACAATACATTTTTAATTCTATTTACTTCATATATCAAGATAAAAATTAATAAGTCATTTTAGATAAACGTCATCTAAAAATAGATATGACCTCATTTTTTTAAATTACTAAAATAGATTTAGATTAGATTATACCAACACAGGAAAATACACAAAAATATATATTTTATACTTAAAGAATATTTTTTATGCCCATTTGTAGATAGTCAGAAATAATTAGCCGTCGATAATTTTCTAAACATACAAATTGGGCATTTCAATTGCTAATATCATATTCGTCTCGTGAAGATGAAATTGAACATTGTCTATACAAATTCTAAAATTTTCCTCAGTTATAATGGAAAATACAATATTATCAAGGAATATAAATATAAACTGATATTCGGTAGTGATATGTACGTTTCTTCTAATTTAGTTTTGATTGTGGTAAAGTCAAGCTAATACTTTGTGGTATATTTATCGAATTCGAACAAAACAACTGAAGGCTATATGATAAAGCAAAACATGAATGAAAGATGAATGAATATTTATAGTATTATATTTTTGTGTATTAACATTTTACTTCTTTATTGTCATTAGCTAGTAATTTTCAATTATTACTGATAAATCTGTACTAATCTTTTTATATACCTGTGTACTCTATATCATTGATAATATAGTGTTTTAACATTAGTGTACGGTCATGAGCTGTGAAAAGTGTAACCATTCGCAAAAAACTGATTTTTGATAAGTGTAAAAGACCTACTTCCGGTAGAAATTTCGAAAAACTGTTTTGATAAAAATGTTCCCAAATTTAATTTGGAGTACATTTTATTTGTTTAACTTAGTAGTTGACGAAATATTGGCAAAATTCGATTTTTTCAAAAGACTTCAAAACGTGGACATCTGCAAAAATCTCGTAGTCAAAAATGTTCATTATCAATACTTCCTTATACTATAATACGTATAAGAAAGTAAAAGGAAATTAAGCGAGACGAGAAAGAGTAAATGTATGAAACAATTTTGGTTTTATATTTCGCAGACCGATACTTTAATTTTTATTTAAATAAATGTGTATTGTAAACGGTCAATTTAAAAGAAAAAATATTAATTTGAGTTAATTTTTAAAAGGCCTATAATAATTTACCAAATATTTTTAATAATTTGTTAAAAGAAATAGATGCAAAGAAAGTACATGCAAATCATGGGTTTGGAGTAAAATTCAGATATCTTAACATGCATATGTATTTAAGTATAATTGCTTCTACATCTAGAAAGGTATGTTTGCGTAGGCCTCGATCGGAATAAATTATTCATTCAAATATCTTGTATGTTGCATTTTAAATCTCTTTATTTTCTCATCTATAAATATGTAACTACTATCACAATCGACCAGTTTGAGGAGGTGCACTAGAAAAGGAAGCACATCGTTAACTACTACCTGTTTCCGATAATGGTGAAAATGCAGATTTGTTATTTCATATATCACAATAATCTGTTATTTAGTTTGGTTGTAATTTAAACCGCTTCTTTTCCAATAAGAAAGAGATGATTCTAGAAGGAAATTAGAAAGACTATTTCAGATGCATCTAATTTTTAAATTTTATCTTGGAACACATTGCTTTACATTATGTATTGAATAATACGTCATTTAAGTGGTCACCTCCGCTTCATGCACAGCAGCGAATTCTATTAACCCACTTTTCAGTGATGTGCAATAAATCAAGCCTAATTTCATGTTTAATTTTAATAATAACAATAACTTTATTGTCATTGATCGCAAATACGATATTGATACGATATTTAAAAAATTTGTTATACGAGTAACATAACAACGCTTACGGAGAACTGTCAAGGTAGTCTTGAAGTGAATAAAAGGTTTTTCCTAAAAGAAATACTTTAGGCACCATTTTAAACATTCCTGGACCGCTAACATTTCTGATATTGTAGGGTGGCTTATTAAGGATTTTGGCAAAAGAATAGTCCGGTGATTTTTCATATATATTGGAAGTGTGATGTTTCAATCTAATAACATTAGTCGATTTAACAGGCCGTCAATATTTAAGCCTGATTTAAGCTTTAATACCGCGTTGTATGATTTCTTTAATTTTTGTCATACTAACTCAACATGACCTTCAAAAGTGGGGCAGCATCAACTGTGACTCCTAAAAACACCGTAAAATTGGATACTATGTTAGACAGATCCGTGTCGCAAGTAATAAGTCTACGCTGAGAAAAGAATATGCACACGGTCATGTCACTATTCACCATTAATCTGTTTCTTCTGCACCACAATTCAAATTGATTAATCACCGATCGTATTAGATTTTGCAGATCTTCCGGATGACTTGCGGAAAGCGCAACCGATGTATCGTCAGCGTACATCGCTACAAAACCATTTTTTATGACTCGGCAAGTCATTTACGACTATTAAAAACAGTAAAAGGCCCAAGATAGACCCACTTGGTGCTCCTATATTATTTGCAATTTCTCCGATTGGTGGCCGGATAGCGATACGACCATTTTTCTATTACTTAAGTATGATTTTATCCATTGCAATAATGGATCCCGTAACCGAGACAGTATATTTTATCCACAACATAGTCTATCTCAAGACTATTGAATGCCCGAGAGAGATAAAGAAGAGACCTGCCACATATTTACCAGCTTCAAGCGCATCATATACAGGGTGTCCAGAAACTCTCCTGACAAACGAAGACCGGAGATTCCCCAGATAATTTTAAGACAATTTAACCCAATTCACTTTAGTCCGAAAATGCTTCCTAAGGGAGCTAGAGCTCTTTGAAGATGGCGCCTTGTAATTAGTTTTTTTTAATATCTCCCGAGCGCTTCTATTTAGAAAAACAAAAACTGGTATGCTTATTTATCCTCCAGAGATGAATCGATTCCATCAATTGCGAATTTCTAGTACCGGTCATAGGCGTCCATTTTGGGTAGGTAAATGGTTATTTTAACGCATAACTTTTTTGTCTTTAACTTTTAAGCATTTGTGACACTGGATTATTAAATTTTCAGGTATTCTAGTACTAAAAGGTACGCTTACTTTAAGTCGGTAGGATACACCGTTTTCTAGAAAAATCGATTTGAAAATTTTTCGTTTTTTCGTCATTTCATCTTTCGTCATTTCAACTTCGCGAACTGACAACAATTTGACAATTAAAAACGTAGGTTTTATTTCTGTTGGCAGTTCAGAGCGAACTAGTGCAAAAAATAATAAATTGAATTTTAATGACGAAAAAACGAAAAATTTTCAAATCGATTTTTCTAGAAAACGGTGTATCCTACCGATTTAAAGTAAGAGTACCTTTTAGTACTAGAATAACTGAAAATTTAATAATCTAGTGTCACAAATGCTTAAAAGTTAAAGACAAAAAAGTTATGCGTTAAAATAACCGTTTACCTACCCAAAACGGACGCCTATGACCTTAGGAAGCATTTTCGGACTAGGGTGAATTGGATTAAATTGTCTTAAAATTATCTGAGGAATCTCCGGTCTTCGTTTGTCAGGAGAGTTTCTGGACACCCTGTATATATCGGAAAAAATGAATCGTTGAATCGCTGTTTCGGTTGACCTGCCCGACCGAAAACCATGCTGAGATTCTGAAAATAATGTATAATTCTCTGGGAACGTTGATAGCCTCCTAATACTGCCGTCCCAAAAATTTTTGAAAACACCTTGTTATGAAATTGGCCTATAGTTTGATATAATAGTAGGATCATTCTTATTATGAATTGGTATGACCAGTGATGTCTTTAATAAAGATGGAAAAATGCCAGAGTATATTGAAAGATTTAATATTTTCGCAAGAGGACCGCCTATAATTTCACAGACTGTTTGAACAGCAGTTAAATGAATATAATCAATTCCCGGACTTTTTGTATTCTTTAGCGAGGAGATTATTTCTAGTCTGCATAACCGTACTTGGATAATTGTCACAAAAAACTATATTAAAGGCAGCGATTTGAGCAGGGCCATCGATACTAATGGAGACACTGTATTATTATGGTATAAGGGGAAACGTACACAACTTGATAGCATCGTATTTGACTAATAGACAACAGTATGTTGATATCAATAACAAAAGATCTAGCACGAAGACTGTAGAAAAGGGTGTTCCACAAGGATCGATACTGGGACCCCTCTTGTTTGTAATTTATATAAATTATCTGGTGTATAATTTGTCGGCAGATGGCATCTGCTTATGTGCTGATGACACATCGTTTGTAGTCACAGATAAAACTAGAGATGGAAAATCAAGGAAAGCCGAAATTGCGATGTCGAACGTAGAAGATTGGTTTTCAACGAATAAACTAAAACTAAACGGAGATAAGACACAACACCTAGATTTTTGTTTAGACAAAAAAGAAAATAACAATTCCATCCATTGGGTATTTCCGTTGATGGCAGGTTGAACTGGGATGCACATCTGGGTGAACTGGCAAACAAATTGTCAATCGCAGTTTATAGCATTAGAAGAATTAAGAATGTTTCGACGCACCATGCTGCAAAGCTGACATACTTTGCCAACTTCCATAGCGTGGCTAGTTACGGCTTGCAATTCTGAGGAATGGCTTCGGGCGCTGATCGAATTTTTCTCCTTCAAAAACGGACAGTGAGAGTCCTGCGCAATCTAAAACAAGAACAGACATGTAAGCAGGCATTCATCAAGGAAAAAATACTTACCATTCCGTGTGCTTACATACTCACAGTCGCTAAATATATGCACAGGGGTGAAGCTCATGTGCGAAGGAATGGTGACATGCACAATCACAACACAAGAATGAGAAATGCCCTGAAAATACCATACCATAGATTGCAGACGACGCAGAGATTTGCGGATTTCTGGGGTGCCAAAATTATCAATAAACTTCCTGGTGCCTTTCTTCCAGCCGATTCTCAACTGTTTTAAAGAAGTACCTCTTGAACAATGCGTTCTATTATGTGCAGGATTCTTTAAATTGTGACATTGTAAATGTAAATGTAAATTTTAATTTTAATTAAATGTGTGTTTATTTAAATTATTATCTATGTATTATACAAAAATGTAAATAAAATATAACTTTTTATTATTAATTATTAAAGAAATATTCGCACCTATTATATTTGTACCTAATTCAGTATGTATACGAGGTGTGTCTCAGAATTAATGAGAATGATTAGTTTTCAAGAGTTTTATCGAATGTATCTACAAATTAATATTGTTCCCTTCAAAGTATGTCCCTTGCGAATGCACACAGCGTCTTTAGTGAGTTTTCCATGCTTGCTAACAGTTCTGAAAGTCTTGTTTCGTTAGGCTGTTTAGAACCTGTGTCATGACTGTTTGGATGTTGTTTATTGTTCCGTAGTGGAAACATTTCAATTACCGCTTAAGCGTTGGAACAAGAAAAAAATCACATGGAGCCATGTTTGGAATGTAGGGCGGGTGTGGGAGTACTAGAATATTTTTCTCTGCCAAAAATTCTCCAACCGACAATGAGCTGTGACTGGGGGCATTATCGTGATGCAGGATCCATTAACTGGCAATGTCAGGCCGCACACGCAGAACTCTCTGCCGAAAACGTTCAAGGACGTTACGATAAAGAGTTTGATTCACTGTCTGGCCCGGCGGTACGAATTCTTTGTGGATAATTCCACCCGAATCAAAATTGATGATTAGCATCGACTTGATTCAGGATTTGCTCATGCGAGCTTTCCTTAGGTCGCGGTGATGCAGGTGTGTGCCACTCAGCTCTTTGTCGCTTTGTTTCTGAATCATATTCAAATACCCATGACTTATCTATCACCTGTTATTACTCTGTGCATGAAGTTGGGTTGGGTTGTTAAGCGATCCCGCAATTGTTGACTAATGGAGAAGCGATTTTCCTTTTGTTCATCAGACAAGTTCTTGGGCACCAGCTTTGCACAAATTTTCCGCATGCCTAGTTCCTTTGTCACAATTCGATAAACAGTGTCCTTACTCATGCCGACCTCATGTGCCATCAACCTGAGTGTCAACCGTCTGCTAACGCAGACCGCACATTCGCCACGCTTTCAGCGCTCGCGATATCACGCTTTCACCTCAAAAACTTGCGGTTTTTGAGGTGGACGGCAGTCCGGAGCAATGGTATATAATCTTCGATGGTGTCGCGCCAATCTTTGAAAGCCTTGTACCATCTGAAAACTTCTGCTGACGACAACGTAACATTTCCATATGTTGTTCTTACCGTGTGTAGTTTCTCTGAAGCAGTTCCCTTTTTTAACGCAAAATTTAATTCCATATCGCTGCTCGATAATTGCCTGCATTTTACATGTAACGTGGTATTGGAACTTCACGGTAAATACGTGGGGCTCATGCCACCAACACTTGACTTAGTGGGCTGCGCCTGTTATGGTTGCGTTCTTAGACATTCCACTCACATGTAGTCGACTCCAGTCGGCTGCAATCGTTGTCATTTTTATCGTAAACAATTCATTCTCATTACTTCTCAGACATACCTCGTACACTTCCATATTTCTTTTGTTGATGAACAAGCATACTTTATTTTGTTTTGATAGAATATAAGTTTAGTATCTTTTACTCCATATTCGCGTTTCTTATTTTTATAATAATTTACAATATTAGGACTATTACAATGCCTCGTAAGCCATAGAATAAATTTTTAATTTCATTATTCATATTAGCTAATTGCTGAGTATACGGAGGATGTACTTTTTTTTTATTTCCTACGTTAAGATTCGCTTCAATACTAGGACAGAATACATCATAATACCATTGAAATAGAGACATAAAATCAACAAGGCAGTCAATCACGTTTGAGTTACTGGTTTAACCAATCATGTTGCGTCAGATGAAATCGAAACTGTCCGAGTGCTTCCGAGAATAGGTTACGACACTTAGACACTTGTTTGACAGGAGCATCAGAAGTAATTTCTCGATAAGAAACGAAATCCGCTACCCACGCCAAATAATGAGCTATATTTAATTCAACCAGACTGCAGGACCACTTTGGTTTGGGAATATTAGTGACCATGTAGTCAATGGTCGATTCCGTTGTCCGTACAATCCCACTTGGTAAAATCACTATATGCTCACTTGTTCTACATTAGCAAATACGTATTTTCATCCTTCTCTAAAATTGTGATTTTGCCAAGTGGGATTTTATTAGTATACGCCCGTGTTGAGTTGGCAAAGCCACCATACAAATCAAACGAACCAAAAACGTCCACTAATGTTCTTGCATTTGCGCACGTCTGCGTAACGTCAATGTTAAAATCTCCACACAATATCACATAATCACAACGTTCTTGAACCACGGCAGAGTGCACAGAGTATCTCAATCTTTCTATATGAGTAGATGAGTAGGTCTCAACCCCAGCGAGAAAATTCACGACGATTTAGATAGCGTGGCATTTTATAATGGTATAAAACAAAGTTTTTTCAAATATGCTAAGTTGTGGTTTTGAATTGCTTCTTAAACAATATCTCTTACATGAGGAATATTCTTTTGCTAGTGTGATGTATCGTGATGAGTTAAATGTTTAATGCTTCCAGGAATAGTAGGTTGATTATGGGACCATAGATTTTGCGAAGTGCACGTTGCGTATTTCAGCAAGACCAATTCATCGAAATCTTATACTGAAAAAGTAATATTATAGCTTATCGCTTCGATATTAGTCCAGCATAGATATATGCAAAAAATAGGTGATTTCCGCAAAGACGAAGATTGAATTTCTTCCTTCGTTGCTGGTGTTTTTTTGACATATGTAGGTACTAAATGTCTAGAAAAATCGGAGTGCGTAAAACGCATTATTTTGGCCGGTATCTTGAAGACATATTAAAATAGCCTAAAAAATCATATAGGAGGTATGGTATCAATTTACTTAAAATTTCATGCTGAAAAATATTATGATATTGGTTTTACACAATAAAAATAAATAAAAAAAAAATGCTGACTGAAAAACTGAAAGCTTATGCAGCGTTGAAAATCGTATTTTTATTAATCAAAATTCGTTTTATAATACAAAATGAATAGCCAATAGTGTTAAAACAAAATATACTAATTTAAATCAAATACACTAGCCGATTTGTTGCCAACTTTGTACAATAAACTTAAACACTGATTAGATAACCGGTGTATTTCTTGGCATTGAAAACGGCCGGTTAGAGATAATCGATAATTAGTTAACTGTGGTATTTTAATCGGTGTTGGAAAAACCCACCCTTACTATAGAAAGCAACTTAAGTTCTAGTTCCCATGATGGTATATTGTCCATAATTCTGTCAAAAATTTGTTATGCTTTAATGCAACTTAAATATAATTGTAAGACAATAAATACTTTTTATAACCCAAATTTTCTGTCTTCTATGTGGTATCACGCATCATCTGAAGCCCATATTTTTTTTTTAATACAAAAGCAAGTTAAATATTTTCAAAAATAATTTTCTTTGGACGTTTTATGAGCTTTATCTTCTGAAGGTACTTTGTTTTCTATACAAGCATAAATTCGCATTTAGTAATACTAGTCAAATATAATTATGATACACATATTATATTCTGCACAAAAAAGCTATCTTTCAGAAGTCTATATGTATATCATTAATTGCAAGTTTTACGGTAAATTACGTCAGTATATGAAGAGTATACAGGGATGTTTGATACATCGTTTGCCAAATTAAATTGATCGATAGAAGAGGTCATTGACTGTCTCTTAGACCAATTAACTTAATATTAGTCTCACGGTTTTTTTTTTACTTTTTAATTTTTATTTTGTAGAATCCCAAAATTCAGCATTCAAATTTAAAAGAAGTTGCAGAAATTTAAGTTTAACTTCAATACTGTTGTGTAGTTCCACGAAAATCAAAACTACTTGCAAATAACATGTAGTCTTCGTTTTATTAACTCACATATTTTACTTTCTTATACGTAGTATAAGGAAGTATTGTGATGACGAAAATTTTCGACCTCGAGATTTTTGCAGATGTCCACGTTTTGAAGTCCCCTGATACCGAAAAAGTGGTTTTTAAAAAAATGTCTGTGTGTCTGTGTGTGACCACGATAGCGGTCAAACCGCTGTAGATATCAATTCCAAATGTAGTATTTACGTGTATAATCTCCCTCTTGAGATCTGATTAGTTTTTCAGTAAAATCGGTAGACCGGAAGTAGCACTTTACTTCAGCGAAAAAATCGAATTTTGCCAATATTTCGTCAACTACTAAGTTTAAACAAATTTATAAAGAATTTATATATACTTAAAATTAAAGTTGAGAATAATTTTATTTAAAAAGTTTTCCGAAATTCCTTGCGGAAGTAGGTCTTTTACTCTTATCGAAAATCAGTCATGCTTTTTAGACAAGTACGTTACGGGTTTAAAAGTATTTAAAACATAATTTTCAATA
Organism: Amphimallon solstitiale; assembly: GCA_963170755.1. NCBI lineage: Eukaryota > Metazoa > Arthropoda > Insecta > Coleoptera > Scarabaeidae > Amphimallon > Amphimallon solstitiale. The sequence continues at coordinate 56,418,644 of OY720684.1, forward strand.
TCTTTTGTATAAAAAAAAATTCAAAATTCAGACCGGAAGTACCACTTTTACTCTTATCGAATAGCGATTTTTTGCAAATATGTCGTAAGTTATGCATTCTATATAAATTTATCAAGAGTAAAAAAGTATTTAAAACTGGATTTGCAATATTTTTTGTATATATGAAATTTCAAAATTCGGACCGGAAGTAGCAGTTTTACTCTTAGCGAGGAGCAGTTTTTTGATAATATCTTGCAAAGTATGCATTCTATAGAGATTTATTAAGAAAATAGAAGTACTTAGAATAGGATTTTGAATAATTTTTGTAAAAAAAATTCTTAAAATTCTATAATTTGAAACGCTCATATGTATAAGAAAGTCGTGTGGTGGCCACACCCCATTTTTTATTACAATATAAAGTTGAGTTTTATTTTTACCTCTCCCAAAAACTTTGTGAGTGAATAAAATAAAAACTACATGTTATTTGGAGGTAATTTCTAATTTGGTTGAACCTCACAATAGTACACATTAAAATTAAATTTAAATTTGAAGGCTGTATGTACCTATAACCTTTTTTTTAAAATTTAAGTTTAAATGCTGAATTTTGGGATTTTGCAAAATAAAAATTCAATAGTCGAAAAAAAACCGTGGAACTTAAATTGAATTATTGAGTCTTAAGAAACAGCAAATGACCCCTTCTACTGAGCAATTTAAGTTGGCAAACGATGCATCAAACACCCTGTATAATTAAAGTTTTATTATGACATTTCAAGCTTATACTTATTATTAACAACAAGTAAGCGTTTCTTGTGTTCCGATTATGTTTGTTACATTTTTACGAATTTGTTTGTATTAGAAATGTTTTATTTTGTTATTGTTCATATTTAGTTTATTTTTAGTAAATTAAATTATTTACAAATAATACAGATTTTTTATTATTCTTATACGTCTTTCCATGGATGAAACAGTGTTAACAAACCTTTTAGGAAAATGAGAACATTACACCATAATTCCATGAAAGACCACAAGCAACACTGGTCACTACTGGCTATCTAATATTTTTGAAGAAATAATTTGATAGGTTTACATGATTTCGATAATATGAGTTGGCTTTCATAATTATCTAATATTAATTGTTAAAAAAGTTAGCAGTATTGCATCAAATTATTTCGTCAGCGATAATTCTAAATAACTAAATGATTGGTACACGCATGTAAAGTAAATAAATATAAATGAATTGAAAGATAAACTTTTTTTTTATAAATTATATCGCAACAATATTTGACGTAAATAGCGATTATCAAAATAAAAACTGTCAGCAATTAAAACCAATAAGCCGATAGTTAGGATAAATCGTCAGAAAAAAAATCGATCAGTCCTTTAATTGTAAAAACTAGTTCGGGCTTTAAAATATGTATCTGATAAGGCGAGAGATTGAAATATAAATACGATAAAAAAAATAATTGAAGTCTAAGTTCCATAAAAAGATAATAGGAGTTTTTTCTTGATCTAAAGGCAATTTTACACACGATGTAATCAAATGAAAAAAATTAATCACGAATCATCACCCTTATACTTACATAAAGACATACATACATACTTCTGCGAATGGTGGTACAGTCATGGAATTCAGAAATTTGTAATCAACCTGTGTGATACATTCAGGGACATACCAGAATGATGATAATGACCTTGCATGTTTTATTTACTAGACACTCTAACACCTGTATTAACAACCTCCTTAATTAATCTATCTTATTTTTTTTATTTAACTTATCTGCTTTGGGTAGGTATATTATTGACCATATAACATGACTCTACTTTTAGAATCATATAGAATTAAAAAGAAACCTACAATAGACTTGGAGGTGTCTGAAAATTTACAATGCTTTTTATTTTTTTTATTTGCCTAAACATGTAATCGAATTTTCATTATGTCTACTTGCTGGGATGTTAAATCTTTATATAACTAGCAAGCCTTAAATATAATATTAATATTTAAAAGAAAATTTTCTATTATTTATTTATCTAATCGCCTATTATTTATATATTTCAACACAATACATATATGTGTAACTTCAACTTCAACTATACAACGTATGTAATATTAATAAATTTCTTTATAATATATTGCAACATATAAAGTAAGTAGGCAAAGTGATATATTAATGCAATGTTTAGATTAGTAATGAGATTAAATTTATTTACTTTATTATTACACATAATTGAATGTTGTCATTTCTTTCAAAATTATATTGGAATTATGATTGCCTTGAAAGATTTATTAGATTAATATTAATTCATCCATTGTCTCAGAAGGAATGATTCAAATATCCCGCCAAAACCCGGAACACATACTTTAAAAATGTTCTAAACAATTTGATATCTCATGTAAATAGTTGACTATGTAGTAATGTCAACAATTTTTATTTTTATTAACTGTTCTAATAAGAATTTATATTAAGAAATAATTAATTGATATGTAACATTTTACTCACAATGAAGATTGAATGCAATGTTTGACATAACTTATTCTAAAGGGGCCCACACACTGCGTTTTTGTTCGACAGTTTTGGTCGACGAACAAGTCTGTTCGAACAAAAACGTCGCAAAACCGAAGTGTGTGGGTCGAAAACCGTCGTTGATGTTGGCCTACAAAGCTGCTGAAAATAATCTGGTTCGGCCTGTTTATGTCCGTCGAACAAAACCGTCGAACAAATCTGAACGGTGTGGGGTAAACAGTTTTAAAAGACGACGATTTATTGCAGTGGTGTAGTTCTATATAGTTCATAACCAACGTTTTGCCGAACAAAACTGCCGAACAAAACTGCTGAACAAAACTGTAGTGGGCAACTCACGTTCGTCGTTTTTGTTCGACAGACTTGTTCGTCGAACAAAACTGTCGAACAAAAACGCAGTGTGTGGGCCCCTTAATAAACTCGCGCTAAATATAGATGTGAATACATGGTAAATTATTGATATTTCTATTAGAGTTGGTAGTGAAATTTAGAGTAAACTACTTTTAACATTTATTACGGAAATAAAGATTAAAAATATACAAAAAATAGATGCATGCACAGCAACTTAAACAATACTGTTCAACTTATTCTTCAAAAATGTTACCTTATATTCATCATCATAATCAGCAGCTGTTGTTCTACCTTGGAAAAGGTTCGTTTAAAAAAAACTGCACATCATCTATCGTGTTTAGTATTATTGAGAAATACATCAAATTCCAATAGTTTCAATTGGCTTCCCATTCGTTATATAGGAGATCTTAGTTCGCCTGTTTCTTTATAACCTATAACTATGGTATACAAGTGATTTTGCTAGCCCTATAATATAGCTATTATCATTGAAATAATAGCTATACCTCACTTAGTCTTTTTGCGATGTTCATTACAATTACTGTTGTTCCCATTTTTTGGGGTTTGTATCGTTAACATTTTATCTCTCTTCGTCATGTCTTAAATGTACCAATTGTAAACGTTGTTTGGGTTGGATTGATTGGTGGATTCATGTTCGTCTTGTATTTAAAAGTACAGATTTTATTTAATAACACCATAAAATATATAAAGCCAAAACAAGAAATATAAAGAGTATACTTTTCCATATTGAATTTGCCTAAAAACTAATAAAATCTTTTGAAAACATACGCTATTTTGGCGCAATATTCGAATAAGTCCATCTTATTCTGATTTATTCATTTTTGACCTTTATGAACCCCCGCTAGGAAATAAAATGTTGATAGTTATTAGAGTTCATACAAGTCATAAGAGTCGAATGAAACCAAGAGACGCAGAATTCTCGGAAAACGTGTCAAGAAATAATAATATAAGCCAAACAATTATGGTGTACGGAGTCTTTATATATTTCTACCATTGTTAAAATTGCAATTTTAATTTACCATTGTGCTACCACTTTCAGTAAAACTACAGTGAAGAGGCTCAAAATATTATTAATATGTATACGTATATTTAATTGATTTAGGCATTGCCATTTTAATGTGAATAAATTGGTAACTTGAAGATGTCTATCATTAGCCTCAATATTTAATTTACAAAACAAACATGCATACATTCAACTATATATAACCTTGCCAATAATCCAGGATGCTGTCAAATTAAAATCAACATGGCCGCCTGTAACCATGCTATAAAAGTTCCTATATGCAATATACTGATCGATCCACTTTTAAGTAATATTTTTATTTGACAACAATGTAAATATTATTCAGTTGATTATGGTTTACATGGATGTCCTAAATAAACATCTTTTAACCCATTTTATTTAATTTATAAGTATTTCTAAGGAAAAGGTGTCCAAATTATGGAAGTACTATAGTAGAATTACCGAACAGATGCAGTAGCAACAGCGCATTTGCCCGTTTAAGCTATTACAAAAATGCAATGTTGCTACTGCATCTGTTCGGTAATTCTACTATAGTAATTTTGAAGTTATTAAATTATTTAACATATTGTAATGAAACAAGCCCACAGAGAAGCAGACATTCGGCGCGATTGGTAAACATCGTAAAGCAATAAATCATCCATTTTCTATGTACTGCGAAGAAACAGAATGTCTGCCGAATGTTCTACAAACATCGAGAAGATGATGGAGTTTACGCGAATGCTTCCAGATGTTTCGTATGTGTATATAAAGGCAGTGGAACGGATGGATGAGTAATTCCGGAATGGGAAGTTCCTTATGTAGTCATCGCGCGGAACAGACCAAAGTAAAAATAAATATAAGAAATAAATAAATAGTTCCTTGAGTGGTAGTCGAAAAATAAAGACATAAATATTAGAGTGTTATACAAATAGAAGTGATATAAATATTACAGACATATAAATAGTACTGGTAAATAAATACCTGTGTTAATTTATTAATAGTAGTTTAAGTGTGATACATTAGTTTTACATTTTTATATTGTAATTAATTTTAGGTGTATGAATATACACTGTTTTAAATAAATAAATTGCACGAGTTGTTTATTGCGATCCCGAAAACGTTACAATTGGTGTCAGAAGTGGGATAAACAATATAAGTGCAAATAAATAAATAAATAAATAAATAAATGGCTACCAAACGTTTGGAAAAACTAAAGGTCTCCGAGTTAAGGGCAGAATTGGAAGAAAGGGACGCAGATACGTCTGGAAAAAAAACAATTCTCCAGAATCGGCTTCGTGACCTGTTAATAAATGAGGGTAAGGATCCCGAGAAATATTTGTTTCAAGTACAGGCTGATTCAAGCTTAATTTTGGAGACTCTAAAAAGAATTGCAAATAATTCAAAAGCTTTAAAAGATAAAATTGCAAATAATTCAAAACAGTTCGAGACTGATGTGAAGACTCTAAAAGATGAAATTGCAAATGGTTCGAAGCAATTTGAGAATACTATGGAGACTCTAAAAGATGAAATGGCAAATAATTCAAAACAACTCGAGACTACTTTTAAGGAAGACATTCAAAAGAATTCATCGAATGGTAGACAGGAATTATCTGAGGCCATCGAAGCCGTAGTACAGAAAGTTGAGGAGCGCGTGTGCGGAGTGGGGGACGAGTTTGGGGTTCAGCTTCAGTTGCCAGCGATGAACGACTGTGGTCCCCATGACACCTCAAGCGGAAGCCTGGAGATCTCCCGAACAGCAAAGGCAAAGGTAAAACCTCCCACCTTCGATGGGAAGACTTCATGGATGACGTACCGGAAACAATTCGAAGCCGCTGCAGGAGCAAATGGGTGTACGTCCCCGGAGAAAGCTACTGCTCTGATTGTGTCGTTAAGAGGAGAGGCCAGTGATATTCTGCAGACCTTACGTCCGGAAGAGTATCAAGACTACCTTAAATCAATCAAGCGTCTTGAGATGAAGTATGGGCATGCACACCTGGAACAGGTAGTCCGACGATTAGTGAATCAGGTGCAACCTAAGAGAAGAACGCTCCGATGCTGGAATTGGAAATGGAAATGGGCCATGTGCATAGTAAATGCGGGAAGGAGCTCAAGAAAACCATAGCGGAGCAGCGAAAAATGAAACGGGTCGATGAGAAGAGGCAATCGTCGACCCAGTATCGTAGAGCCTCAAAATCAATAGCACGAATTGCATCTCTGCAACACCAAAACGCTGATGCTGTTGCAAGGAGACCAAGTCCAGAAGACTGCAGGCATAGCAACCGACTAGAAGAAAAATCGGCCAACACATTCAAAACTACCGTGGTTGACGATCAGTGGCAACCTGACAATTTGCGAATCGATCAAGAAGCTGATGAAGACATTGGTTCATTGATGGTTTGGAAAGGTACTGGTCGCGGACCGGCTTGTCAAGAAGTAGCTCGTTCACAGGGACTGGAATCCTGCTGGGCTCAATGGGACTCTCTGAAGGTGGAGGATGGCCTACTCAAGCGTGTTGTGGAGAACCCAAATGGAGAAGACTACGTCAGCAGACCCAGGTGGAGGTTGGAGGATGCCTACGAGCAAGTATGCCATCACACTCAGGATGCCAGCGACAGGACAAAGAATCGTTACGACGTGCAAGCCGAGAGAGGTGGTTATCGAGAAGGGGACCTTGTTTGGTTATGTAATCCTCAACGTCGCCGAGGCCTGTCCCCAAAGCTCCAACAATACTGGGAGGGACCATGCGAAATACTAGAGCGAATAGATGACGTTGTTTATCGCATAAGACTAACACCCCATAGTGAGCCAGGGGTGGTGCGTTTCAACCAATTGGCCCCATACTATAGACGTGACAGCGGTGAAGTGGCGGATGTGCGACAAATTACCGGAAAACCTAGAGAGCCAATTTATGGGAATCCCTTGTTAATTTACGAGGACGTGGACTCGATCAAAATATAAGGAGGCTGGCAATTCCGAAACTGGGTTGCGGATTAGACCGGTTGAAATGGAAAACCGTAAGAAACATGCTGGAGGTAGTGTTTCGGCATAGTGGTATGGAAATAGTCGTATGCAGCTATCGCCCCAGTCAACCCGTTATGCAACCCAAGACGGTGGATTGCCATTTCTACAAGACAGCTGAGTGCACCCGTGGGTCCCAATGTAGGTTCCGTCATCCGCCAACGACAAGAACATGGAATAGTGTGTTTCGGGACGAAACGCAGTTTTTAAGAAGGGGGCAATGTAATGAAACAAGCCCACAGAGAAGCAGACATTCGGCGCGACTGGAAAAACATCGTAAAGCAATAAATCATCCATTTTCTATGTACTGCGAAGAGACAGAATGTCTGTCGAATGTTCTACAAACATCGAGAAGAAGATGGAGTTTACGCGAATGCTTCCAGATGTTTCGTATGTATATATAAAGGCAGTGGAACGGATGGATGAGTAATTCCGGAATGAGAAGTTCCTTAAGTAGTCATCGCGCGGAACAGACCAAAGTAAAAATAAATATAAGAAATAAATAAATAGTTCCTTGAGTGGTAGTCGAAAAATAAAGACTTAAATATTAGAGTGTTATACAAATAGAAGTGATATAAATATTACAGACATATAAATAGTACTAGTAAATAAATACCTGTGTTAATTTATTAATAGTAGTTTAAGTGCGATACATTAGTTTTACATTTTTATATTGGAATTAATTTTACGTGTATGAATATACAGACTGTTTTAAATAAATAAATTGCACGAGTTGTTTATTGCGAACCCGAAAACGTTACAATATGTAGACACAAAAGTAGATTTAAAAAATCAGTCTTTACTTACTAAAACTCATTTTTTGCTATTAATGAAACTATTGTGAGTCTCCAATTTCCAGCCTTAAAGAGAAGAAATGAAATAGAACCAATTACGATGTCGTGTCGATTGTCCTTGGTTGAAAATGTTTTACAGAAGCAGCTTGTGTTTCTTTTGAGTCGAAAGTAAGATGAACACATCCAATAACTAATACTTTGCTTTGTGTCCTATTACATTGTTTCTATTTTCACATTATGGTCTTAACACATATATTTGCATTTCTTTTAAAACGACTCACACCATTTTATGTTTGTGTATTACCACAAACAAGCGGTTAGATATTGAAATATTGCATATATATATATATTAGGCCGGGTCGATTTAAAAATCGCTCAACGTACAAGGAAAATCGTATTCTAGGGATCAAAATAAGAAACTTTGCCCAAGGAACCATACCTCTAAAATGAATTTTGATGTCCCAACTTTTGACCCGCAGGGCCAAATTTTGAAAAATCCCACTTTGACCCATTTAGAGTGCCCCAATCGAGTCCAAATGTATGACCGACCCCCGCTAACTTTCGAGGGCCGACCCACCCATGCTAGTGGCACACCCCCTGGAACCACCCCTGGGGGGTTCCCCATACAAACATTTCAAAAAATCACCATTTTTGGCACTTTACAAGAAAAAATCAGCGAAATGGCTATGTTTTTTTCTTTTTGGAGTTTATTTTTCTCTTTAGAAATTTATTTAGTCAGAATGAAATGAAAAAATGAATTTTACTTAGTAATAGAAAAGAAACTAAAAAAAAAATATTGTTCGAAATCTTTGTTGCTTTCAAGTCTGGGCAATTTCGCACGGCTCTCTAATGTCGTTGCCATAACAGCCTCCACATTTCCCGGTGTAACTCGTTTGGAAATGCTAGCTAGCAATTGAACGTGTCGTTCCGTTCCTTGTATGTGTGATGGAATTTTTGGATCAAAAAACGGTGGATCATCTTGATTTAAATATTCTGTCAATGTATCGTACGGAATGCTTCGCGTGAATGGTGGTTCAAATACGTTATTTATATCATTCAAATTGATCATTTCCGTGTAACTTGTGCAATTAAAGTTTATATCTGGTTTTTTATAAACAAGTTCCGTTGGGTCTTCAACATCGGTCCTATAGCATAGAATTTTCTTTATAGCACAGTCTCGCTTTTCTTTGCTATCATCAAACAACTTTGATAGCAAGATATTTTCCGAATGCGCATAATATGAATTATCCTTAATTACTTTATTGACAATACTGCGTAAATGAGGTTGTAGAAACCGTGACCAACTAATGAATTTGAAAAGTAATGCACTACCGTACACGACAGAGCTGTAATACTTGATATTGAAGTACATTGGCACATAACATTTAATTATAAATTCAACCAGAATCCGTAAATTTTCGGATGGATGTTCCGTTGTCACATACAATCGTAATAATCTACCGGCCTTGGTGAGCCAGCGAGAATGTACAATTTTCCCTGGTTTCATGTTAGCCAGATCCACCGAAACCTCGCCGTTAGAAATTGCATGGATACGTACTTCGAATCGGTGGAAAATTCAATTTTTTCTGGAGCAGGGGGCATATTTCTCAACTCAATTTTCTGAAAGCCGTCCACCACCTAAAATATAGAATAATCAAATAATTATAAACGGTTGACAATTATAATAAATAAGTGATAGCAATAACTTACCGGAAGAGTTTCACAAGTTTCGATTTGACGTCTCAGTTTTCCAGTTGCCGAACTCGGTCCAGTGCTGGTTGATTTATCCAAAGCTTCAAACAAATGCCGAAACGGAAGTTCGTTGAAGTGTAGAAGGCAAACGAACCAATGCAATGGTCTTTTTAACAGCAATTCGAATCGTCGTATAATTCCAACGTGTGGGCCAGTGTTTGTTGGCTCACCGTCAGTGCATATGCCAATTAATGCATCCAGTGATATATTTTTATCGTTGAAAAAATCATTTAATTTGGTTGTTTTGTATTCAGCGGTTTCATGTTCCAGTCTTACGTAACCAATCAATTCAGAATTCGGTTCTCTCAAAATAACAAGATGAGGTTCTTTTACCATCCTAGTATGATACTTCTCATCAATTTTATCTCGTTAAAGTATCATCTTTTCTGCCATCGAATGAAAACGCTAACAAATTGGTATCATATAACCGTTTGCGAAGCACTTCTTGTCTGCATTTCTCTTTTTCTCTGCGAACTTTCGATTTATCCATGATGAGAGGTTTGCCATGCTTATCTTTCATTTTTAAATCTTGGAAAAGAGCAGTTCCTAATGCTGATGCTACTCTATCAGGTACACCAAATCTGTCACATATCAAGGCAAAGTTAAAACAATCGTATCTTTCTGTGTATTGTGAACTTGTGCTTGTATCCATATCTTCTTGAACCGATGGCGGTGCGTATGTTGAATCATCGGGATCTTGGTATATTGGCATTGATGACATAGACGTAGCTCCTTGCTCTTCAATTTCCATCATAAATGCAGCCACTGTTAGTCTTCTCTGATTATGTTGATCGTGCATAAACTCTTTGAGGCGTTTTGGAACCAAGCCGCATGCACATGGAGCTGCTTTCAAATCGCATTTACATGTTCCAATGTAAAAAATTCTTTCCAGAGATTTTAGAAACTCTGGAAATTTAGGGGTTTTCTTTTTGCTCTTGATTTGGTCTTGATATTTGTCAAGCAATCTATTCAATTTAATAGATACACAATTTTTCGCCATTATTTCCATACCAAGTTTTTCCCAAATTCCAATCAACTTATTTTGTACTTGAATAGTGAATGATTTATAAGAAAACTTTTTTTGGTCTGTTTTAGCACGTTCGCTCAAGTAAAAATAATATCTCAGATGGGTTGGTAAATTAAGATCAGGCAAATCAGTAGACACACCAAAAACAGTAACATCATGCTTGGGTATATGACTCATTGGGTTTTCCATAGTTGTTGTGGCTTGATCTTGCGGTGTACAGGATGGTGGATTCATTGTAATAGGATGATAAATGGATTTTTAAAATAGTACCAACAAGTTTATGTTTTATTTATTTCAACACCACTGTACTTGTAAACACTTTACTCAAAAGCACTTAGTCACTTTTTATACTTAGGACACTTTACACTTTGACTGTTAAAATTCAACTATGTCTGCCGACGTTGATGTGTGCAGCTTATATACTCTTAAGCCGAATGGCCACACATCAAACAGGGTTTTTTGTGATTGTATTAGTGAAAAAAACTCTCACGGACTGTTTGACGAAAAATCAAAATGATTTAGATTTTTGGTACCTGCGCGGTTTATATGCAGTTAAAAAAATAAAGGAAATGAAGAATTACAGCAGAAAATTCTTTACATATTTGTTTCACAGATTCGGTTGCGGTACCTACTTGCGACTTTAAGTCGCCAACCTTTTTTAAATAAACATCAATATTACAAAAACAGCAACAAAAAAAAAAGAAATGTACACAATATATACTTATGTATTTAGGTAAAGTGCACACAAAATATTTTGGTAACAAATGACGGCAATAAAATAGGCAGTAATTTTATGGAAAACCCGCGCGTTAGGTTTTTTGTGAAGGGTGTGGAATGCAAAATTTACATCAGGCTTAATCTTTTATTAAGTGCGCAAATATTTTTTTGATACTAGAGATATTGTTTTATTTTTTTTTATTTAGCTGAAATTTGTTCTGACATTGTAATGTAAATAGAGGAAGAAGAAGATGAATAAAATTTGGTTCCACAATAGGGTTGGCACAAAACCATTGCCATAGTGGGTATAATAAATTCGGCATAAGCCGAATATAACTTTTAGCGTGTTTTATTTACATATGTTCTGACTAAATAAATTTCTAAAGAGAAAAATAAACTCCAAAAAGAAAAAAACATAGCCATTTCGCTGATTTTTTCTTGTAAAGTGCCAAAAATGGTGATTTTTTGAAATGTTTGTATGGGGAACCCCCCAGGGGTGGTTCCAGGGGGTGTGCCACTGGCATGGGTGGGTCGGCCCTCTTAAGTTAGCGGGGGTCGGTCATACATTTGGACTCGATTGGGGCACTCTAAATGGGTCAAAGTGGGATTTTTCAAAATTTGGCCCTTCGGGTCAAAAGTCGGGACATCAAAATTCATTTTAGAGGTATGGTTCCTTGGGCAAAGTTTCTTATTTTGATCCCTAGAGTACGATTTTCCTTGTACGTTGAGCAATTTTTTTGCCTCCAATACAATTCGACCCGGCCTAATATATATATATATATATATATATATATATATATGCGTAAATTTGAATTTTAATTATTTTTTAAAATTCTGTTTTTCTCAGCGTAGAAATATCTAAATTGATTTTTTTGCTTCGCGCTGAGTAAATTAATTAGGAAATTTTATCACAAAAATTTGCCCACGATGAGATTTGAACTCACGACCTTCCTAATACCAGTAGGCGCGTCCTACTGGTATTAGGAAGGTCGTGAGTTCAAATCTCATCGTGGGCAAATTTTTGTGATAAAATTTCCTAATTAATTTACTCAGCGCGAAGCAGAAAAATCAATTTAGATATATATATATATATATATATATATATATATATAATATTCTATTAAAAGATGGATCCTTCATGTTGATTATAATGTCGAATTTGGAAATTATGTTGAATCCAAGCAGGGACCGAAACTGGAAAATTTAATATTCATAGAAATACACATATTTAATTGGGTATCATGATAAAGAATTTTTACTGTTCTGTACACTGCAAATGTTCTCGTAAAGTATGTGGTAAGGTTAAACGAAACTTCAATATCATCATCAGATGATATTTTTTTTTAATAATTATATAAAACTATTACTTTACTGGTGCCATTTAAATTTTTCCAAGTATGGTAAAATGCAAGGAGCTTTAGGTAAATTGTACTGTTTTGTGACACAGGCATACACATAAAGAAAACTGTTTCATTTCCACTAATGTCATTAGAATACATAAAATCCCTGTAATACAATAAATAAACGATTGAAATTACTATAAACCGTAAATTATTTAATTACCGTCATTGATTTTAGACAAGCATTGCTGTGAGGTAGATTCACTCGCAACTGCATTAATAACGTAAATAAATTATTTGAATAATCTGTAGCTATAGTCTTTTATATCTAAAATTGGAATATAGAAACGTAAATAAAACGTTAATGTAGGTACATTATAAAACTTCAATTCAATCAAATTGCTCTTAATTTCTAAAGCTATTTTCCCATAATTGTTTATTATTTTTATAGTTGTGCAATTAAGCAAACAATATGGATGATATAACATAATTTGCATACCTATTGCTTTCTCAATTATCTTGTATATGTATAGAATGTAGGTAGTACAAGAAGAAGGAAATTTTTAGCACCTCTACTCATAAAAATATAAGAAAATCTTATATTTTTAGAATGCCCAAGTCTTCAGTGTAGGTACATTTTTATTGATTTGTGTTTATATGTCATGTGTAATGACTTCCACAATTTTAAATGCTTTTGCTAATGTTCTTTTAAAATTTAACACAGCTTAACTGAGTATTTTTGCTGTATAGATGTATCTAATATTTAGGCAATCTTCAAATAAGGACTAAGAATTTTTCTATTTTTTCTTATATTTTTATTATTTAAATTTGATGTTGCTTCCGTAATAAATAGTCTAACAACATAAAGTATGTATTGCAAAATATAATGTTTGTATTAAAATAAAATGATTCGATTATTCGATATTAATCGATTTAGAAGCCATCCTTTTAAACATACACACACAGGATAATTCTTACTGTGTCCTAAGATTGTTGACATTATTTGTATTAAATATCAATAAGAAATTGTGATTCATCGCCGTTGAGAAGATTAACAATACATTCACTAAAAAGACAATACGTAAACGGCAAATCATACATAAAGTCGAATATTTTTAACAATAATAAATTCCAATAGTTATGCAGGACGCAAATAAAAAAATAAAAATGCACCTATTTTCTGGAAAGCAACTGTCCAAAGGGGTGGGGGACGGGTATGAGGAGGGCAGGGGGTGGGGAGACTCAAGAGCGACCTTGTTAACGTGACTGTTTCGTGACGTAGAAACGTATGAAACTCGATGGTTTATGAATGACGCATCGTATACATATGTATCTGTTCCCCCACCTTCAAAGGTCGCATCATTAGACAGAAAAGTTTTGTGTACATGGTTCTGTGACATGTTTAGTTTGTTGTTAGGGAACGTACCTTACAAATTTGGATTTTAACTGTGCCTAGTGTTGTATACAGTTTTGTGTGTGACATTCAGTGTTATCAAAACATAAAAGAGCAATTACATTATTATATATATTAACAATATGGGTATAAAACGCCGAAGTACTTGCTTGGTTCTTAGGTTTATGCCGGTCCAACAAAATTTTAACAGTAAGATTTCTTTTGACCTACAAACCTTCTCCCTGTTAAACAAATTGAATGTGTTATATTATTTTTTATCTGTGTAAGTGGCTTTTAAACACTTAAATTTGCTATTTTACGAGATGTATAGGTACTACTCTCTTGAGGCTTATTTTCAAAATTACGGAATTGGTATTTAGAGTTTTTATTTAAGTTAATTAACACATGTTTTATTCCAAGTCTTGTTCTGATGAATTATTTATTATTATTTTACTTACTCACCCTAAAATTATTTTAAATATTTCTTCATTCAGTGTTTGAATAATGCAAGCAATTCTACTAACCATTATCCATCAGAAAAAAATATTAATCAAAGCCCATTATTTTAATTATTTTCTTTTACTAATACAGTATGACTAAATGACGGAGCATAGGAATAGATTTATTAACAATTTTTCATTCCAAAATTATTAAAAGCACAGTAACAAATTTGCTTTAAAATAAACGAAAATAAACACTACAGTTGACAAAAGTTGATACCAGTTGTATTTTGCAGTTTGAATGTGTTCGGAGATAAATGATGGCAGTGTAGAAATCAGCAATAAATTTTTCCATTTCTTAATTAGATCTTCCACTTAATTGAATATCTCACGAGAGGAAATCATCAGTCATAGTAGGTACTTAACGTGTTTATATTTCGAAAACTGTTAAGCGTGTTGCATTATGTAACAGAAGCATTATTGTTGGTTTCCCACATATTTTCCCAGGACATTTTTAAGTCGTTTCTGCATTTGTACAACCCTTCGTTAAAGTTATATTTAAAATATGTCGAAAAGTGTGGGATGAGGATATAAAACTAAGGTTAACTAGGAAATCCTGATTTGACAATTAATCCTTAAATACTTAGTTCTGTGTATCTTATATCTTTTGAGACTTTTTCTTAAAAATATGGTGTTTTGCCAATAAGTATCTAAAAAATAATATAAAGAGGAACTATATGACCAGGAGGGAATTCGTCAAGGCATATAATAAAACATTTACTAATGCCTCCAATACTTAATCCATCATCCCTAATTTACCCCGTAAATTTTACTGTTACGTACCTGTCTATATAACCATTTTATTTCTGCAAAAATATATCCTGTTCATAGAAGCAGCAGGGCTCGTAAAAAATATTTCATGATTTTAAATTCCTTGAAGAATCCATCCATATGTAATGCGTATATAATTTCATACAATATTATTGTTAATATAATAGTAATGTTAAGTAATTGTCTTATCGATGATTCAAATACAAGCGCGCTATTTCCAAAGAAATATAACTTCTTCGTAATTGCGAATATGAAATGAACAATTAGTAATCCTTTCCCGTTAATGGATTGTTTTTACATATATACATGTTTCATACACATATTGCGCATGGGATTCTTGTTTTTTTGCTTTACATAGGTCTCTGTCCGTCCCAACTTTTTATTATAAACAAACTCGGTAAACCGATGACTAACACTTATTTACATAAATAAATTTGTTATTTACAATACTATTATAAAAAAAGACATGTGTTATTCCATTTCGTGTTTGTGTAACGATCTGTTATACAGGCAGGCGTTTTTATACATACAATGAGTCACACTTTATTTACAGGAGGTCACAGAGAATTCCACAGAAAACACAAAGAGCTGTGCGAAGATACCTTGGTTTCCGGGTTACCGGTAAGAGGTCTGCCATCATCAGCGTCATGTCCAGCGATAGCGGATATAGATTCTCATCCAGCATCCCGTGTTTTACCGTTCCTTTATCTGGGTAATAGCAGGGACGCCGCGGATTTAACGCGGTTGCAGGACTTGAGGACCACGTGGGTCCTAAATGTCACATCCCAACTACCCGGATACCATGAAGAATGCGGTATCACGTATAAACAAATACCCGCTTCAGATTCCGGTCAACAGAACCTTAAACAATATTTCGAGGAAGCCTTTGAATTCATTGGTAAGTGTTCATTATTCAACTTTAATTATTCTCATAATTCCAATTATTTATTTTTAAAATTGTATTCATATACATATGTATATAAAACAAGAAACTCAAAATTAGCATTAGACAATGTAAACTATTGCTAATAACTTTGTTTTACCTTAAACAAAATGCTAAAATTTTGGGCTCACTACTTGATGAACATGTGAATTGGAACCTTTATGTTGATATATTAGGAAAAAAAAGATCTCATTTGGATTTTACTATAATGTATTTATTTCTGAACTAAAATATAGAATGTAATATTTTTTGAGGGAATTCTCCATGATCAAGCCCGGTCGGCTTTTTGTAATTCAAAAGCAGAATTTTAACAATTTCTTACCAAATCACAATTACGAGACACGATCTCATTTTTAATATAATTATGCCACCACATTGACTTAGAATGTTAGAAGGTGCGTCTATTCGAACATACATTTTTGAATAAGCTTCCTGTACAAATTTTAGAACAGCCTATTATAAGCTGCTTGTTACAATTGATACAATCAGTGAATTTTTAGAAAGCTAATTTCTTACTACTATTTTAACTAAATTACAAAATTAAATAGTTATATAAGACATAACTTCCTTTAATCTGAAATTTAAAACATTGTCAATTTCCGAAAACACCAAAAAAATATGCTGAAATTATACTGACCCAACTTTGATATTCCTACCTACTTGACTAAGAGTATTCAACATTTTTTATCCCAAAAATTAATGACACCACATACTTTATATTTAATTTAAATAAAGTCTCATGGCATTTAAGTAATAAAACTAAAGATTGTTTGAGCACCTAATAAACATTATTAACCTGTGACATGGTTAATATTCTTTAACAAGCTGATAATAAATAAAAACTTTAATATGCCTTTATGTAAAATTACACAAGATAAATCAGTTTCTGATTAATAATTGAAGATATTTATGAAAGCATCATTAAGCAGATTTCAGAGAACGCATTATTAAATTATGTTCCCGAAGATTTTGACCTACTCAATATCTTCTGAAACATATTATGTGTACTATAATTTAATAAAGTGTTATTTTTAATTTTTTTCATATTTTTAATTAAAAATTAATAATTAATCTGCTTTAGGATCAATATCTTTAACGGTTGTGAAGACAATAAATTATAGTTTTTAGTTCTAGTTTTATATAATTCACATCTCATTTCAAGATTTAATTTATATGACAAATTATACTTTTCATTAAAACAACAGTTCCACTGATATTTTCACATCCATTTTTTATACATACAATCTGTTTTTATAAATTCTGTATCATAACAAATTTTATTTCTTATTAGAAGAAGGAATACGCCAATAGTAAATTAAAAATCTATGCTTCTCATATTAAAGTAGTATTTAGTGTTGAATTCGTGTCTTGATATGTTCGCGAATGCTTAATACAACTTAATTTTTTTATTCTTAATATTTGGGTGTGAGATAATAATATTCGATAAATTATTCACATTATCATATAATAATGCTATATTATAATATTTATTTCATTATATTCACTATATAAAAATATTAACAGTAGTTAAAATTTATTGGAATAAATAAAATAAACAGTCAAAAAATTAACTAAATTTATATATATTTGCTCGTTTTACTTTGGACATTTCTCATGATACCCTCTGTCAACATCTGGATGTTTTAATTTATTTACTTAATGTCGGGGATTTCCATTTTCCCATTTTCAAGTGGGTGTTACTATATGCACAACGAGTATACTGTTAGAAGCATATTTAAAAAAAAACACAAAAAAAAAGAAAGGCGCACATTTGATTTCAAAATAATAAAAATTCTCAAAAAAGAAAAAACAGCGCCGCGAATGATAGGAATGATATTGACGGATTGTCGAGAACTTATTTTCCTATTTATAAAAATCACGCTGTATTTCAGCAAATTTCAAGAATATAAAGCTACCTAAAATATGAAATGAAAACTCACAAAGAAACAACCAAACATGTGCAATTTTTTTCAGTGCAGATCGTATTTTGGATTGAAATAGAAGTAACGTACTTTACTAAATTTAATAAATAGATATAATAAAGGGAGGAAATGCAGATGATGACGTCCCAGGAATTAATAGTTAGAATCATTTTTTGTGGCCATAGAATTTATTGTTGGTAAATTTCAACGGCCTATCAAGAAAATAATCTACTACGCCAATAATGTTCTTATAACTTTCCAGTTTATATTTGCTTTAATTTAAATTAATTTTTGATTCAAAATAAATGTGTAAATGAGTTGCGAATACCCAAAAAACTATTCGAATTTTAAAATTTTATAAAAAAAAAATCAATTTTGTATTCTATGTGTATACATAGTAATATACATTCTTTATAGGTTGTGGCTGCTTGAAATTTAATATATTATTTATTATATATTGTACTTTTTAATACTTGTTTTTGGTGACTGGCATGTACCCTTTTTAATTATTTTCATAATTTAGAAATAACTGTACTTCGAAGATACGACGTTTATCCCCTTCATTGTTTGAATCTTGTTAATTCAAAAAAATAAGGATTATAATTTCTAAATAATTAGATATTATAATCCTTACTTTCCTTTTCGTGATACACTTTTTCAATTTATTGTTTTAATAGTTGCATTCGTCACTTGACAGATCAAATTTTATCAGATTATTTATTACTCATGTTTGTTGATTTTACTGTATTGACTTTTACCTTGTCTCTATTAAGACAAACATTTTCCTTTTACGGTAAAATATAATAATTATGAAATCATCGATCAAGAGTGTATGAGTCAAACTTTTATCTCTGCCCTTTTATACTTAACGTTATTTTGCAACAATTCAATAACAAATTTGAATTGTCATTACACACGCGTATCTATCCAAATTGAACATACAATATTATCAATTCTTTATTTAAGCGACAAAGACGTATTAAAATCTAGCTAATCTATGGTGATTCACCCATTTTACAGATTTTGTGTATATTGATATACAGCCTGGTCATGAATTCACTTTAGTTTTATTATCATTTGTTACAAATAAATAAGAATAACCCTTCGACCTCACTTCATTTACCCAAAGAGTAACTCTAGCGTTACGTCAACAATTTGTTGATATAAAATTATAAACATATACAATTAATCAGTCATATGTGATTTATTTTATTTTTTAGTTATAATGTAAATTTATTACTTGTCTCTCTTAAATATGACTATTCACCTTATAAATTAAATTAATTTCTCTATTTTTATTATTTAATTCAAAATATACAATATTTCTCATTAATTTTCTAATATAATTTTTGAAATGACTGTTGAATCTCAATTTTTGAAATAATACTAGAAAAGTATGTGTTTATAACAACAAGTAACTTATTTTTACAAAACGGAGGTCACTCTGAATTCAAAAAGGGTTATTCATTTGTTCCATACTGATTCATCGCATATATATAACATGTGTGTCCTATGACTCAAACGCATTATTAGTACCCCCATGTTGAAATACAAATCATTGTTTGTGCATCTCCTCAACTGTTTTTTCAATGTGAGTAAAAATCTGTTCCAAATAAGGGTGATGAATTGCACCCCACATTACATATAAATACGATATCTCCCTTTTCATTCTCTTTCTTTCTTTATATGGACATTTGTGTGTGTTTATATATAAAGTTATTATCTACCTACTATGCCATACGAAAGGACAATGGCCCTCTTGAACGACTAAGATGAGTAATGTGGTGATTCAGAGGCAAGGCCGCATGAAGTAAAAGAGATACCAATCATTTATCTGGCTGCTTTTGAAACACAGATACATGTGTATATTATACGCACAGACAGCGCAAGGCCGCTATCTTAAGTTCCTGAACAACTTTTTCTTTTAACGACCAGTTGCATAAATATACTACAAATTTAAATATTTCTCCTTCATATAAATACAACTAATCTATTTCCTACATACTGGATACTTATAGTTAAATTCCAACCACTTTATTTCCGGTAAAAGTATAAAATATATACATACATAAATGTATATTAACATTAACCAATTTTAAATATATTTCTTTCTTTATCTTATATATCTTGATTCAAACATTACAGGTATAAGTATTATTAACTCATTAATAGAGGTTATATTTTAATAAGAATAACATTGAGCTCCCATTAAGGAAATAACGAATTGTTGTTGTCATATAACAGGTCTGGTTGAAATTTTTATTTTTTACCGTAAAAGGTACACTGGTGAGAAATATAAATGATACCCCTAATGATGGGTTTCCTTTTCTAGGACATTGAGCTAGACTGATCGACTGTAGGTAGTTATATAAACACTTGTGTAAATAAACTAAAATGAAAAAGAGCAAATAACCAAGACCTATTATGTTTTTTTGTTTGTTTATTTACTTTTTCTTTTTTTTTTTCTTCCTTTCTTTCTAATATCTGAATAAAGAACATCAATTTTTCTGCTGTCTATTTAACCTTTTTGTTCTCTCGGATGTAAATTCTATCTCATCTCCTCCCCTACTTAAAATTTTTATTGCATCCCCTTCCTTTTACTTTCTTATACGTAGTATAAGGAAGTATTGTGATGACGAAAATTTTCGACCTCGAGATTTTTGCAGATGTCCACGTTTTGAAGTCCCCTGATACCAAAAAAGTGGTTTTCAAAAAATGTCTGTGTGTGTGTCTCTGTGTGTGTGACCACAATAGCGGTCAAACCGCTACAGATATCAATTCCAAATTTTGTATTTACGAATATAATCTCCCTCTTGGGAACTGATTAGATTTTGAGCAAAATCGGCAGACCGGAAGTAGTAGTTTACTTCAAGGAAAAAATCGAAATTTGCAAATATTTCGTCAATTACTAAGTTTAAACAAATTTATAAAGAATTCAAATGTACTTAGAATGAAGTTTGAAACAAATTGTCTTAAAAAGGTTTTTCGAAATTCCAACCGGAAGTAGGTCTTTTACTCTTATCGAAAATCAGTTTTTTGCGAATATCTCGCAAGTCATGCTTTCTAGGCAGGTACATTACGAGTATAAAAGTATTTAAATCATAATTTTATATATCTTTTGTATAAAAAAAATTCAAAATTCGGACCGGAAGTACCACTTTTACTCTTACCGACCGAATAGCGATTTTTTGCAGATATGTCGTAAATTATGCATTCTATATATATTTATTAAGAGTACAAAAGTATTTAGAGTTGAATTTGCAATATTTTTTGTATACATGAAATTTCAAAATTCGGACCGGAAGTGGCACTTTTACTCTTTGCGAGTAGCACTTTTTTTCGAATATCTTGCAAAGTATGCATTCTATAGCGATTTATTAAGAGAATGAAAGTACTTAGAATAGGATTTAGAATAAGTTTTGTATAAAAAATTCTTAAAATTGTATAGTTTGAAACGTTTATACGTATAAGAAAGTCGTGTGGTGGCCACACCTCATTTTTAAAACTATGATAATATTTTTATTTCTGTGTGAGCAGGTTGCATATAAAAGCAGACTTGTGCATATACAGTATTATTAGAGTTTTAAAAAAATATCAAACCTTTATTAAATTAACCAAGACAATTTAATGAGTTTTATAAACAATTACTTACATTTGCTCATTTTTTGGGCAAAAAACCATTTTTGACATTTTAAAAATTTTGACATATTATTTTCAGTGTAGAGTATGATTTGTATTAAAACTTAAAAATATACATAACTTAATATAGATAAAACATCTATTAAAAATCCTGGTTTAGTCCGAAAACTCAAAAAACACTCAATGTTTTTTTATAAACATTTTAATTTAAACCAAAATGTAAATTTTGATTTCCGGTTCGTTTATGTTAGTTTGTATTGTATGTTTTCCCTAAATGTGGTAAAAAAGCTGAAGATGGCGTTTTGTCGATATTTTTTTTAAAATCTGATTACTGGTAGTAAGTATTTTTACTTTCTTATACGTAGTATAAGGAAGTATTGTGATAATGAAAATTTTCGACCTCGAGATTTTTGCAGATGTCCACCTTTTGAGGTCCCCTGATACCGAAAAAGTGGTTTTTAAAAAATGTCTGTGTGTCTGTCTGTCTATCTGTCTGTCTGTCTGTCTGTGACCACGATAGCGGTCAAACCGCTGGAGATATCAATTCCAAATTTTGCATTTACGTGTATAATCTCCCTCTTTAGAAATGATTAGATTTTCTGCAAATTCGGCCGACCGGAAGTAGTAGTTGATTTCGGTGAAAAACTCGAATTTTGTCAATATTTCGTCAACTACTAAGTTTAGACGAATTTATAAAGAATTCATATGTACTTAAAATTAAATTTGAGAAGAATTTTATTAAAAAAATTTTTCGAAATTCCTACCGGAAGTAGGTTTTTTACTCTTATCGAAAATCGGTTTTTCGCAAATATGTCGTAAATTATGCATTCTATATATATTTATGAAGAGTACAAAAGTATTTAAAGTTGGATTTGGAATATTTTTTATATAAATGAAATTTCAAAATTGGGACCGGAAGTAACACTTTCATACGTATAAGAAATTCGTGTGGTGGCCACACCTCATTTTTTTGAAATATCATCAGTTTAACACTGAATTTTTCTCTAATGTTATTTCTTATTTTTACTTGAATAAAAATGCCGAATACACAAGTATGAATTCCTCATAAAATTTCTTTGGAAAAATGTTTTGACTCCATTTAAAATATGAAAGTGTGTAACGGTAGTGGTTTATGCATAATGAAAAGCTACATTATGTATACGTCAGATATGGTCCTGTCAATATTTTTGTGTGACAGATTATATTAAAAATAATATAAGAAATAGTGTTGGTTTTATATTACGCTGATCAATATTTCTAATTATAATACAAAAAAGAAGATTGTGTATTGAGAACGATTAATTTAAGGAAACAAAAAGTATTAATTTCAATTAATTTTTAATAATTTATTTTAGTCTGTAAAAGAAATAAATATCATAGGCTTGGGGTAAAATTTATTTTTTTTCCTCATCGATAAAGACTTCAGTAGATCAGTTTGGTGCCATGCAGTAGACAAGGAAACGCGTCATTTATAATCCCACCACTGTACATAATTTTTTAAAGCTATCAGAAATTATATTAATTCCGCCAGAATTACAAATAGGATAAAAAGTCGGACGGATTCATCTATAAGTAAAATCAAGTGGCAACATTAAAGGCCGATTTACAATGGATATAAACCATGGATGTTACAAACCAAGACAGAAACCTTACAAAAAGCGGCGAATAACATGTTTAAATGTTCCTGTATTTTTTTAAGTTTTACACAAAGCAATTGGTTTATAATAAAAACTGGAACAAGTTCTTATAACTGAAGGAAATATAGGTGCTTGTAGAGAGATTAGTACTAGCAGCTAGATAATTTGAAGCTTCAAAAACACAATGCTTTCGCAAATATATATGAATTTCATATGAAACCTGCTGACTTGTTATTAGAAAACTGCAAGTTTGATAAAAAGTAAACTAATACTTTTTCTTTTTTATTTTTCTTAGTTCTACCACTTACCTCTAATTAACATTATTCCAACTTTGGTTTATTGACCGATTTTTTATTTATTTATTGTGCTGTTATTCCTCCACCTACACAGACACTTATTTGCAGGCATTAAAATGCTATTTAGTTAAATTAAAATTGTCATTACTTGAATAATGAGTACTTTCGTAGAAGATTGAATCAATTGTAATTATTAATTAACGAAATACAATAAGTATTATTATGTAAAAATGTGTAACACGAATGTTAGTTAACATTTCAGTTTATAGAGACAAAACATTTACTGTTTTTGCGATTTTGTAAAAATTGGTTTAACTGTACCCCACAATAATCCCTTCAAAATAAAAATTTCAAATTTTGAACTTCTTTAATAGCTAGCTAACTACAGTGGAATGTAATATATTTTTTCTATGTAATAATTAACAATTTGAACGTTCAAAAATATCAGATAGTATTCGATAATACGACGTAATAAGTACTGTAAATAAATACACTTTCAAATCAAAATAAATCAACCAGGCCATGTATATTTGAAAATATTTTGTATTGTAGGAAAATGAGTCATGCCTAATATTAATTTTGAAACTTTTCCAAGTCGAGTAGTATTGTGACTTGCAGAAATGTTCGTATACAGTGGTTGTTATGAATATCGAAACATGTAAGAGTTCAGAAATATTTTTGAAAAATAAGCAGCGTGAAGGTAAAATAAAGGAATCAACTAAAGTGCTAAATGTAAGACAAAATTTATTTACCGAAACAAAGTAAAATGTTTAAAAAGTTAAGAAAGAAATGTTTTTTGTTTTGACTCGTGTATTACTAAGCAATAGTTAATTCTATTACTCATAATAATTTGTCTATATGCCCTTATTATAAATAACACGGAGCTTTCTGATCAGTCAATGGACTACCACGACCTGTATGACTAAAATGCAATATCATTAAACACACGTTATTGACTGTAGTTTTAATTACACGTTATGTTTAGTCTCAGTATGTTTTATAATGATTTGTAAATTGTTTTTTTTTGTTTTCAGAAAATGCCAGAAAAAGTGGTTCAAAGGTATTAGTGCATTGTCAAGCTGGTGTATCGCGTAGTGCAACAATAGCGATAGCATACATAATGAAATATCAACAAGTATCGTTAGTGGAGGCATATAAAATGGTCAAAGCAGCCAGACCTATAATATCGCCAAATCTAAACTTTATGGGACAGCTTTTAGAACTGGAAGAGAGTCTGAGGAACAGTGATCCACAAAGAAAATCACCTTGTCACCCATTCCACTGGAGTCATCAGTCGAATGACGAAGTAACGCAGGGATGCAGTGTTTGAAAATGAACTAACTGTTCAATTCGATGTAAAAAAATTGTTTCAAATTTTAAGTCTGCGAAAATCGTGTTGTGTTAAAACACACATATGAAGAGAGAGAGCGAGAGAGAGAAGAGAAGAGAAGAAAAGAAGAAGGAAGCCCCTTTCTTTTTTTATATAATTTTTAAACAAATATATAATATTATATTTTCACTTTATAATCGTGAGTTTATTCTAGTCTATATAAATGGAAATGAGGCTGTGCCATAAATGGTAAAATTTTTAACTTTCGTAGAATTGGCCAAGCTCATTTTGTAAAGCGAGTAGTAGTCAATGAAATACCAATATTAATTAATATTTTTCATATTTTGGTTGTTTTCCCTTTTTTTTATTATTATTTTGTCATTTTATTTGTAATTATTATTTATTGCAGCTCTTTATCGGTGGTAAATATGTAGATAGAATGATTTTCTTAGATGGGTGGCAAGTATTTTTTTAATTTGTATCTCAATGTCATACCTAAAAAAGTGAGTAGTAAAAGAAGAGACAAAATGATGGTAATTTGTAAGTGTAGCATATGACTGTTATTATGAAATATATATTTATTCATTTTTATTAAATTTTGTCATTTTTTGACAACTGTATATATGATATTTAATTAAATTAAATTTATTATTACTAAAAGCAATACACGTTTCATTTATACAGCCTCTCTATTTATATGTAATAACATGATGAGCACTCAATTAAATATTTGATGAATCTAACTAAAACTTATAGTTAAATTTAATTATATTGAATGCTGCCTCTGGCAACACTATAATGTCCGTGTATTTTTTGCAAATTTACAAGGAATTTTTGTACTTTTTTTCAACGTTAAAAAGCGGTGGTCTGGTTCGGCCCCAAGAAGATGGAATTCTAATTCCAGAATTGTCGCACTATGTTTGAACACAGAGAAGAAATTACAAAAACAATGCCAAGAATTTTGAATGAAAGTAAAACTATAAGCATCACAACTATCAATCACGCTTCAAGTTCGTTACGTCATTTTGATCTTACGGTAAGATCAATGGAGATGAATATACCCGAGAAGCAAAGGTAGTTTGTGAGATTTGTATTTGTCAAGCCAAAGATAGGTTTAGCTTTACTGGACACTCAACTGCAATTTCTCTATTTTATGCTGATAAATTTAATCAATACAGTCACCGTTTTCCTGAAAAGTCTTACCCATAATTTCATGAACGTAAATTCCGTAGGTACTGAACTAAGCGTAATTCATGAAACAGAAGATTTAAACTTTTAAAAATGCTAATTACTATTCCGATGACATCAGCTGAAACAGAAAGGTGTTCTTCTACTTTAAAAAGAAACAGCATGGTACAAGAAAAACTTTCTGCGTTGGCGATGCTTTCCCAAGAAAAAGTTTTTTTCGGAAGTATTCCAGATTTTAATCAACAGGTATAGATAAATTTGCTACTATTAAAGATCGTCGCATACATTTTCTATTTCAATAAAATCAGGATATTAGTAAGTTTTAAAAGTATTTTTCTTATTTCTTTATAAATACCCTAGCAAAAAGAATTTTTATAAAGCATACATAGTCACCTTACTGTAACAGGTATTACTATTCACAAAATTTGCAACCCCCACATTAGTTAAGTACGAGCCGCCACTGCGAGAGCAGCATATAGCTGTAAGACAAAAAGATATATGTACGTGCAACAACGTATATTTTGCTATATATTCCATGGATACTATTATAATAAAGCTTTCAACAAATGTTGGAATTTGAATTAAGTGCGCATGCGTGCATTATTGTCGGTGGTTTCCCTCATACCCAACCTTAAATAGTAACGCGCTAATAAATATTGCTTATTTGGATCTCTGTTTCCAGATTTCTCTCATACTACGTCTTCAAAGACCTATTTTTATTTCACATCATTGTTTAAACAAAGTCGATTTGTACAACAAATTATTATTATTATTGTTATTATGAAATTTTGCTTGTTACTTATTATTTCTCGCGGTGATTTGTATTTACTTTAGATGTTGAAGCTTTTTAATCTTACTAATGTCCAATGTCGTAGTCAACTAAAATATTACAAAAACAATTCTGTGTTGTAACAGTAACCGTCAAACCGTCCCTTTTTTTTTATAAAATGTAAAAATATTTATATTCTCTAACCCAGTCAACACAATTACATAATAGATACGTAAATGTTACGAGTCATTAGATCTTTCATTTGTGGCTGACACATAACGTGAAAGGTTCAATTATGCTTCGAGAACCATCTAATGTCCGCGTTGTGATAACAACATTGGTACGTCTCAGAAACTTTAAATGTTTATATCTCAGAAACCTCAAATGTTTACGTCTCAGAAACGTTAAATGTTTACGTCTCAGGTGCATTGGCTTAGTTATGTCGCTAGTATGCTACAGAGTTCTACAGAATAATGGGAGAAATAAATTAAAATGACATACCTAATATGAAACAAAGAATTTATTCAAAACTATTATTTAAATCAAGTCACATATCATCATAATATATATCCTTGCTTCTTTTTTAAATTTCTCTCTTGTATCTTAAATTAGCTCTGCGAAACCACTTTAATAAACAGATGGTTTGGATTATTGAATATTATATTCTTCCCAATCGACAGTGATAATGTTGATTAGCGAAATTAAATTATAACCATTTTGTCGCAGGTAACATACGAACTAAATTTCATCACCAGTTTTAATTTTTTATACAAAAATTTGAGCATACATCAAACAAGTCTGTTTGTAATATTTCAGATATTTGTCCGTGTTCATTTATGATTTATCACGTAATAACATTGATGCGTCTACTTTATCAGACATTTTTTTCCTGTTCCTTAATATTCTTCTCGTTTTCAAAATGTATTTTATTTTTCAAGGCAAGGTTTCGCCTTTGTGGAATTTTTAATTATTTTAATGATATTTCTCAGAAATAATTAAATATTAAGTTTTCTTGGGCAAGTATACCGTTTGACTGAAATAAAAGTAGATATAGGGAAACACAAACACGCACACAAGTGCATGCAAACATGAAATGGAGGGGTACGATAGTAGGGGACTACAGATGAGTATCGGGCGTGATATCGGGACACCGGGGTACCGAGGCTTTAGTGCACAACGTGTCTTTTAGTATGCAGTGAATTAACACAACCTTCTGTACGAAATTGTTTCACAATCTTATGGATAGCTGGCACAGAGGGAGGTGGACGATTTTCATACGCCGCAACAAATAAATTTTGCACGTCTTTGTACGAATACGCATACCATAACACAATCTGTATTTTTTCCTCGACAGTTAAGGGCATTTTATTTTAATATTTGCGAGTCTGCTCAGATACAATGTAACGTTCACGCTCTAAAGTTACGGAACGAATGTGTTGTCCCCGCTTTCGATCTCCCCACTATCCCCCACACCACCGGTCTTATACATAGGTACATGTTTATGTGTGTGTATTTGAAGATGCATATTAACTTTTAACTACGACAATCTGTATAGTACATATTATTATTAATAATAATGATTAAGTTGCCCGACTTTTTACTTATTATTTCTGACCACGATTTATACTTACCTTACATGTTGAAGCTTTTTAATAATACGAGCAATGTTTAAACTAAAATCTGACAAAAACAATTTTTGTTATGTAATAAAATAACAGTGCCTGTTTTTCTTATAAAATGTACAAATATTTATATTCTCTAATTATTAGCCCATGTTTTAAATTATTGAAAATTATATTCTTCACAATCGACACCGACATTGTCAATTAGCAAAATTGAATTATAGAAATTCAGCTTCGGTAAGGCAGCTACGAACTTGAGGTGTGTCGAACTCTTGGAACTAACCAACTGGTTCACAACGGAGACATAAGTACGAATAATTTTTAACGTTGTCAAATATACTATGTTGTTGCGTTTCAATGGCACGTTCTTTTCGGTGGACATCTAAGATTTTCGTTTTTCTAGTAGAATACCGCTACATTATCAATTCTGATACGTTTTGAAGGTTCGGGGAGGTAATTGTTGTGTAGATACAATGACATTGAATTATCATAAATCAATGCATTGGTGTTAGCCAGGAAGTAACACCATTTTCAGTTTTCTAGATGCTAAAAACATACATTTATTTATATAAATTTGTTGTGCCTTCATGTTTTTATTTTACTTATAATTTGTATTTGGACTCCAGGACAGTTTTTCGATTTTTTTTTGTATTTATGAGTAAGTAAAAGAAATTCTACATATTTTAACGCAAACTCTGCTCATGGGTAATAATCAAATGCAATGTCCGAGCGAATTATTAATATTATACCAACAGATAATGAATTTTGGGAAGTGCATATGCTTCTAAAATTAATTTTATTTCATAAGAAACATATATTAAAAGGGATATTATAAAAAAAAATTAATTATTAGTTAAAAATAGATCATGTATCTTGGCACTGGGAATAACAGTGCCAAGATCCCAAGAATTTATTGTCTACTTAAACATCAATGTTTCTATATACCGTAGGCGTATACATTTTCTATTGAAGATACAATAAACCAGAAGTACAAGAAAAAAATTACGTTTTTGATAAATTTAGCAAGCGAAAATCCAACTGAAATTCGAAATTTTATGAAAGGGCAAAAAGATGATAAACTATGGAAATAAATAAGGGTAAAAATATTAACGGCATCAAATTTTGGCAAGATAATTGCATTGAGAAGTACCACATCAACAGCCAATACTGTGAAGGTTTTATTATACCAGGAATTTACAGGAACCATTGTGACACGGTACGGTAATGAACAAGAAGAGCAGGCGAAAAAACTTCTGAAATTTCGGCAAGCCTAAAAATCGATCTGGGGGTCTTTTTTATTCATCCTATATATAGATTTTTAACGGCATTTCAGGATGGAATAATTGCTAATGAAAACGCGGTTATTGAAGTAAATTGTCCATTTAGGGCTCGCGAAGTCACTCCATTTGAAGCTACGGAAAAAAAGTTATTTGCATTTTTAGAAATTCCGAACATAACTCTAAGAAAGATTTGTTATTTCATAATCTGGACTCCGAAGGGTGTTTTGGCATGGGAGTTCATGAGACAATATACAGAGATGAAGAACTGGACAGAAATGGTACCTAATTTCGAGAAATGTTATTTTCTTGCTTTATTACCTGAAATTATGGATCCTCGCATTTTGAGAAATCGACAAATTAGGTACGGGTGTTAAATTGGACAAAAACGCAGATGTCAAAAAATTTTAGTCATTCTTTTTATTGCACCTACAAAAGGAACCACATAAATAATGGCCTTAAGTAGTTTACAGGGGGCTACTTGGCCATTCTTGCTTATTACTTTACGTTTTCTATATTTTTGCGATCATCTTTTTGGTAATAAAACATGGTTTAGGCCTACTGGGGATACCATAAGACAAAAAACGCGCTTTGCATTCTACCTCTAAGGAGGAGTGCGTTTGACGTTTTGTAGGCCACATAACGGATATTACTACTTTTCAGTACTTGTAATTATCCGTTACTTTCGAATTCAATATCCGTTACTCTTTATTCGTTACCGAGTACGCGTTCAAATGTGCGGTGTGGAGATATGTATAGTTAATATATGGTACAAACAAAATGTTCACTTATATAGTAATTTTCATAAAAATCAAAAAATGGAAATAACGCGGATACATGAAATAACAAGAAAGAGAATAATAACGGGTAAATTCCGCTGTAGAGCAACCGTAGACACGTGTTTCTGACTCATTGGTCGTCGTCAGTACGGTGTAGCCAAGGAATAAGGTGGGATAACCTTGGAGATGTAAGCTACACGGAAGACCATCAGGTGACAGACTCCCATTTGTAGCTTCAGCTAGAAGATCCTCAAATCTGAAGACAACAACTAACGTCGCCATTTTTTGATTTATCTTTCCTGGGTCTCGGATGGCACGCAGGTAGACATTAGTCTTCCTCGTGGCGACGTTAGTTGTTGTCTTCAGATTTGAGGATCTTCTAGCTGAAGCTACAAATGGGAGTCTGTCACCTGATGGTCTTCCGTGTAGCTTACATCTCCAAGGTTATCCCACCTTATTCCTTGGCTACACCGTACTGACGACGACCAATGAGTCAGAAACACGTGTCTACGGTTGCTCTACAGCGGAATTTACCCGTTATTATTCTCTTTCTTGTAATTTTCATATATATATTACGTTAAATAAATAACATTCATTAAAAGAATCACGCAAAACATTCCAACTCAAAATCAAAAGTAAAATGCCAAAGCCCAAAGTATTTTTTAAGGAGTCCTCATTTTATTTACGATAGACGAGATATTTTATCATAAAACAATAAAAATCCATAACTCCGATATTAAACCATACAAATAAATGTAGAAAGAATGTAGTACATGTCACAAAATTTATTTTACATTGCATCAATACAATAAGTTCAAACAAAACTTTTATAATGAAATCCACTTACGCAAATACAAGTAATACTAATAATTGGTTAAATTCAAATATTTTGTACAAAGTTATTTACTCTAAATATTATTTTTTAATAAAATATTTCAGACAAGAATGTATTCTAAAAGTTATATACTAGCTATCTTTTCAAACTAAAAGGTCTCTGCCCACTACAACGTATCATACTATCACCGTAATAGGAACGTATCGGGTAAAAAAATATTCTTTGTATTGAAAAGTATGTGATTATGCCCATTAGACCGGTTCGTCACCGACCAGCACCGTCGCGTACTATGCACGGAGCGTTAATAATTGTCGGCGAGAATATTTTGCCGGTGCCGATACGCTCCGCGCACGGCACGGGATGTTGCCAAACCGATGCGCGCAGGCGGCGAAACGGTGAGCATACGATTTTTCCTATCGATTTTGGTGGATTACATACGGGTATCATACGGGATGTATAGGGGCATCATACGGGATGTATACGGGCATCATACGGGATGTATACGGACACAGAAGGCCGTCGGTCCGTTTCAGTGGGCATAGCAGACCGTATCGTGTTGCTTTTCATGTCTGTGACGTTCCTATTACGGTGATAGTATGATACGTTGTAGTGGGCAGAGACCAACTGTTTGAAAAAGTAACGAATACGTAGGTACGAAGTAACCGATAGTTACATTTGCAACACCACTAGTTACAATACAAAATTGTTTTTGTCAGATTTTAGTGTTCACTAAAACACTGCTCATATTATTAGAAAGCCTCAACATGTAAAGTAAATACAAACCATGGTGAGAAATAAGAAGTACATCTTAAATAATTAATAATCATAATAATAATAAAACTAGAAAACTAGAATAAAACTTAATATCTAATTGATTTCGGCGAATATCATTAAAATAATTACAAATTATATAAAACCGGAGTCTTAATAAAACTAAATACATAAATACAAGCCAAAGGAATATTGAGAAAGAGCAAAAAAATTTTCTAAAAAAGTAGAGGCATGAATATTATCATGCAATAATTTCAATGGTGGAGACAAATATCCGCAATTTATTTATTTACCAGTTGACCAGGTATCGCTTTATATTGCTGGTCCTTAGTACGTGCACCGTATAAAAGGCACATGCATTTTAAACTGGGCAAATATATTCAATATACTTCAGGTAACCCGACATACTTCGTTCGATAATTTTTCTCAAGTAAAACCTCCCCTTATTATGTTAAAATTAAATTCTACCAAAAAAATAGTGGAATTGTGGGTTGGTTAGGTATTTCTAATTTTCTAATATTGGAGCTTTACCTCTTATTTTATCATCTACAGCATCAACAATTTGCTAAGACAGCGCCGCCCGTTGCTGCTAGTATAGGTAATAATAAATTAATAAATCCATATGTTTCGCCTCCCTCAACAATTCTGATTTATCTTGTAGAATTAATGATGATCCTTTCTATTGTAATAGTCATTTATATAAATAAAATTAAAAGTAATATTCAAAGGATAAAAAATTATTACTAAATCCTTACCACACCATCTTATTATTATAATTGGAAGTTTGAGTTACAGTTTTCATTCTCAATATCTGAACTTGATGGAATGAATATAAACCATCTACCTGTAAAAAATTAAATATTATATAGTATAGATGGAGATAAGTACCTCATTTGTAATTCAACTACTAATTCAAGAAGAAAAAATGAGGTGTGGCCACCACACGACTCCTTATGCGTATGAGCGTTTCAAATCATACAATTTTAAAAATTATTTTATACAAAAATTATTCAAAATCCTATTCTAAGTACTTCCATTGTCTTAATAAATCTTTACAGGATACATACTTTGTGAGATATTTGCAAAAAAATGCTACTCGCT
Organism: Amphimallon solstitiale; assembly: GCA_963170755.1. Classification (NCBI taxonomy): domain Eukaryota; kingdom Metazoa; phylum Arthropoda; class Insecta; order Coleoptera; family Scarabaeidae; genus Amphimallon; species Amphimallon solstitiale. Next base: position 56,451,935 of record OY720684.1, read on the forward strand.
AAGAGTAAAAGTATTACTTCCGGTCCGAATTTTGAATTTTGATTTATATAAAAAATATTCCAAATCAAACTCTAAATACTTTTATACTCTTCACAAATATATATAGAATTCATAATTTACGAAATATTTGCAAAAATCGCCATTCGATAAGAGTAAACGTGTTACTTCCGGTCCGAATTTTGAAATTTAATTTATACAAAAAATATTTCAAATCCAACTCTAAATACTTTTGTACTTTTGACAAATATATATAGAATGCATAATTTACGAAATATTTGCAAAAGTCGCTATTCGATAAGAGTAAAAGCTGTGGCGGCCCGTGATTTTTTGGGACGGGAGGGCACCCGGGGTCTGAGTGTTTAATATCAAAAATTAAGTACAGATAAAAAATAAACTCAATATGCTATTTAATTAACTTGTTTGAAAATAAAACCCATCCGCCGTTCCTTACGATCAGCAGAATGATTAATAACTCATTCATTGAAGTTTGGTGTTGATGTCAGTAATTGTTTTTCTATGGAACACATTGCTAGGGCACAGTAGTCTGTTTTCCCGCATGGTATTTCTAGAAAATGTTTTTATTCTCTTCAAAGTAGAAAAACACCGTTCACTTGATTTTTTCTATTTTGCACGCCCCCAGAGATTCGCAAAATAGCAGAAGACAATTTACAAAATCTTTCGCCTACATAGTCTCGACATATTATCAATAACAAACTTTTATAACAGTTGTACCATTCAACCTTGGAAGAAAATTACAATAGTAGCATCAGAAAACTTATCATCCAACTCTGCTTAACAATTTATATTGTTAATTAGTAAATAAAATGTTAGCATGTGTGCTTTTTATTCTTTGTACAACTTCTATTGCACATGTTTGTTACATTAAAGGCTTACATTTTGACATTTAAATATAATTTGGTTCCATTTTCTTTTTGTTACCAACGTCAAAACAACAAAATTAGCGTGCGATAAAGAAATACTTGTGCAACCAAAACGGATGTCGTAAAGTGAACTTTATAGCACAGAAATAGAAAAAAAGCATTTTGCACATTACACCCACACAACCAGTCTGATAAACTGTAAGAGCTTCTGTTGAATTTTCTCGTCACGGTTTTATTAGTTTTCAAACTGTGATCTTCCAGTTTAATCAATAAATCTGGTCTAGGGAGACCTAGATTTTTTAATTCTCTCTTAATGTTACTAACGCAATTCATAGTTGCATTTGCACCGATAGAAATTACAACATACACTCACCGTTGTATATTACATAGTGGACCGCCACCCGGACCCGGCACCATAGAGTAGTGCCCCGCCGCCTATATATATACGCGCGCTACCCGTGGCCCCGTGCCAGTTTCATTGTTCGATTTCTTATAGAGACGGGGCAGTCGCGCGAGATGCCGCGGAGCCTACGTCAGACTGTTTATACAAAAGGTATTGAAAATTAAGTTCTAAATGCTTTTATACTCGTAACGTACCTGTCTAAAAAGTATGATTTGCGAAATATTCGCAAAAAGCTGATTTTCGATAAGAGTAAAAGACCTACTTCCGGTAGGAATTTCGAAAAACTTTTTTAATAAAATTCTTCTCAAATTTAATTCTAAGTATATATGAATTCTTTACAAATTTGTTTAAACTTAGTAGTTGACGAATAATTGACAAAATTCGATTTTTTCACTGAAGTAAACTACTACTTCCGGTCTGCCGATTTTACTGAAAATCTAATCAGATCTCAAGAGGGAGATTATATTCGTAAATATAAAATTTGGAATTGATACCTATAGCGGTTTGACCGCTATCGTGGTCACACACACACAGAGAGAGAGAGAGAGAGAGAGAGAGAGGAGAGAGAGAGAGGAGAGAGAGAGAGAGAGAGAGGAGAGAGAGAGAGAGAGACATTTTTTTTAAACCACTTTTTCGGTATCAGGGGACTTCAGAACGTGGACATCTGCAAAAATCTCGGGTCGAAAATTTTCATCATCACAATACTTCCTTATACTACGTATAAGAAAGTAAAATGTGTATGTTGTGGTTATGTGTACGCAATATCCATGGATGTATTAACTATATGGATAGAGTCTATCAAATCAAGCAAGTGTACAGCATCGACACCAACATTAGAGAGAGAGAGAGAGATCGTGCGAGTGAGATAGAGTTAGTAAGGGCAAAACATTCATGTACTCCCATAAGATTTACATTGTTATTCTGGCGTTGTTTACGAATTATCCATTTATCTCGTTTAATATTGATCGAATATCGACTAAAATATTTGGAACACGTGGCGGAATAAAAGTACTAAGTTGTCGTGTGTTATTTATTGTAAATACCTGAGCAAGTACTATTAAATAAAATAATGAAAAACAAGTTTACAATGCCTTCGAGTATAGGTATGAAACATGTTAAATCAGAGTTAGGGTGGCCATCTCGCCCATCTCAATTACATTGCAAACATGTTGCGAACGTATCGCACCAGAATCCGTTAGTAAGCAACAAAATTACAATTAAAAAATACGAGCATAATCTACAAACTTATCTCCAGGGGACTGGGTAGTTTTAATAACGGAAGTTTGTTCGATTAATGTGGAATAAAATGTTAAAAAACAGGAAGTTTTTATACCAAAAATCTGGTACTTTATTTCGTAATTACTTGGAATATATAGATAATTGCCAGATATTAGGTAGCTTACCCCCTGGAAAAATAAATTCTCTTTCTTTTGATGCTTGATACAAAGCAATTAGGCGTATTTTATAGCTGTCTTGTGCTTTTAATTGTTTTCACACGGTATTCCGATTGATTCGGACATATCTGGACATCCTTTATTAAAAAAAGTAGATTCCATATATCATAATCAGGGTAATGAGTGCAGTAATTCTTAAACAGATGGCGCTGTCAACAAAAATATTAATTTTAAAGAATATTCGTGGCGCTCTCTAGTTGAATGTAGCAAAATTTTAATGACTACTGCAAATATAGTGTCCACACATAGTGTAGACAAACTTATTATACAATAAGTTTGTCTTGCTTAGTTATATAATTACGTTATGTATGTCTTTCTCTAAGACACCAAAAGAGTAACGTTTAAAGAAAAAAATCGAAATCGCATATATAAAAATAACATGAAATTGAACTGATATAATACTATTTGTTCAATTCAAATAAATTTTCATGGATATTTCTTATTATTTGCTCCTCAATTACAAAAAGCCGAAAATAGAACTGATGCGTCTCGGATTCTTATTTAGTAATATATCTACCGAAAATATCTTACAAAAAATATTTGTTGTCGATGTTTTTCACGAATTTGTGATTTTAAAGGGTGTCGTTCTGTTTCTTCATCATTTATAGTCAGTTATACATACTAACCTTATATATAAAATTGGTAGTATGTGTGTATGTTCCCTATAGACTCCAAAACAGCTGAACCGATTTTAATGAAATTTTCAGAAAAACTCTAGCATAGTCTGGAGCGTGTACCTGTACCTGAAGTTTGATGCCGATCAAACCAAAAATAAAAAAATTAGGTGTGGCCACCACACGACCTTCTTATACGTATGAGCGTTTCAAATTATAGAATTTTTTTATAGAAAAAATATTCAAAATCCTATTATAAATACTTCTATTTTCTTAATAAATCTCTACAGAATGCATACTTTGCAAGATATTCGAAAAAAAAGTGCTACTCGATAGGAGTACACGCGTTACTTCCGGTCCGAATTTTGAAATTTCATGTATCCAAAAGACATTGCAAATCCAGCTCTAAATACTTTTGTACTCTTGATAAATATATATAGAATACATAATTAACGATATATTTGCAAAAAATCGCTATTTGATAAAAGTAAAAATGCTACTTCCGATCCGAATTTTGAAATTGTTTTTATACAAAAGATATTTAAAATTATGTTTCAAAAACTTTTATTCTCGTATTGTACCTGCCTAGAATAGAATAGAATAGAATAGAATAGAATAGAATTTTATTCAGTAGTATTTAACAATACAATCTTTGTCAAATTATGCCATATAAAAAAAGAAGTAATTAATATAATATACATATACATATATAGTCATTGTATAAGTAAAATAAAATAAAATAACATATTAAAATTGTAAAAGACAACAGACAATGAATACCAGAAATGACAGTCAAAACAAACCTAACAAAGAGAAAAAAAAATGGTGTATAATTATAGCGGCCAGAGAATAGTGAGTCACCATCTATCTACCAGGTAATCTTCGATGGTGTAATATTCTTTCCCTACAAGGTGCTTCTTGACAGTATATGTAAATTGCGTCAAGTTTAACTTTTTCACTCCGTGGTTGTAGAGCTTTACACCCCAGTAGTGCATGTTATCCTGTGTTTTTGATATTCTATGCCTTGGAACTCGCAGGCTCTCACGTTCGCGAGTACTGTACTCATGTGCTTCTCCATTTAGCTGGTATTCTTTATGGTGTTCATGAATATATTTTAACGTTTGGTATATGTATAGAGACTTCAAAGTAAGTATATTTGTTTGCTTGAAGTAGCCTCTGCACGAGTCTCTATATCTTAAATTATGCAATACTCTAATGGCTTTCTTTTGCAGGACAAAAATTCTGTCTGCCGCATTCGAGGTACCCCACAGGAGGATACCGTAGGAAAGGTGGCAATGAAATACTGCATGGTAGGCAAGTGTAGCCGCCTCGTACGTGGCTGTGGCATTTATACGGCGGATTGCGAAGATTCCTGACGACAATTTCTTTGCCAGGTGGTCAATATGCCGTGTCCAGCTCAAACCTGTGTCTATATACAAACCCAATAGCTTAACCTGATTTTCTTCTTCGCAACGTGTCTGAATAGTAAGGGTTTGCGTTTTAGCGGTGTTCAATTTTAGTTTATTACTTTCGAACCATGACTCACTTTGTTGTACGGCTATATTTGTTTTTGCTATAGCTTCCTCCATGCTTTGATGCTTGACAAGAATCGTCGTGTCATCAGCGTACAAGCACATTTCTACTCCTGGAAGAGAATACGGCAGGTCATTGATATAGATTGTAAACATAAGCGGGCCTAAAATTGAGCCTTGGGGTACTCCTAGTGTTGTAGAACCCACTGAAGAGTTGTGCCCTTTCCAATTTACTACTTGTGCTCTACCTGATAAGTAAGACCTAATTAGTTGTAAAGGTGGCCCTCTCACTCCATATCCTTCCAATTTGTCTAATAAAATACCGTGGTCTACGGTATCGAAAGCTTTGGTTAGATCGAATAGGCTCATTATGACCGTTTTCTTTTCATCTAGAGCTTTGTTGATGTATGTTATTACATCCACAAGAGCCGTAGTGGTCGATTTGTTTTTTCGATACCCATGTTGACTAGGAGTCAAGCACTTTCTATTTTCCATATAATTGTAAAGTCTCGATGCAATTACTCCTTCGAACACCTTAGAGAGAACAGGCAGTACACTAATTGGTCTATAATTTTGGCAATTGTTAATATCTCCTGCTTTGTGTATTGGTACGACCTTTGATATCTTTAGTTGTATGGAAAAATATCCTTCTACAAGACAGGAGCTAATAATTTCCACCAAAGGCTTACTTATGTCATTTTAGTATTTTAGTGTTCATTCCATAAATGTCCTTACTTTCTTTAGACTTCATCTCGTTTATTATTCCCCGTATTTCCCTTTCAGTTACAGGTCCAAAAAAACAGCACGTGTTCGCCGTTAGATTAGAGTTATGCATTAAATGAGGAGGAGTGTTTCCTGTTATATTGTTAGCCACTTGAGCACCTGCGTTGCAGAAATAAGTATTCATTTCATCTGGTGTTATAGATGATGCATTACTTGATCCTCTCTGCTTATCCGAAATTTCTGCGTTTATGATCTTCCAAATCGCTTTCATTTTGTTGTCGCTGCTTCGTATCATAAAAGCATTTTTTTCCTTTTTGCTCGTTTTTATTGCCTCTAAATATTTTTTTTTGAAACAGGTGTAGGTTTCAAACCATTCATTATCCTTTGTACTTTTAGCTATTACCGCAAGCGCATCAAGTGTATTTTTCATATTTTGCAATTCTTCGCTATATGTAACACATGTATCTTCGTTACCTTTTTTCTTTTTTTGTTGCAGAGGGAACGACGATTCAAAAGCAGACACCATTATATTTTGGAATACGTCAAACTGAGCCCTTGCTCCATTGTCCGCCACTGGTAACTCTGTTATTTTTGTACTGAGAACTTGCTTAAAGGTATTGAGATTTCGTACGGAAAAGTTTCTGAAGCTCACTTTCTCTAGTTTTGCAGGTATGACATCAATACTAAATTTTACCAATTGCCCCATATGATCGGAAATATGAAGATCAAGAACCTCAGCGATGCAGCCACTGTCACAAATATTGGAAAATACATTATCAATACATGTGTTAGAATTTTTTGTTATTCTAGAATACTCTTTGAACATTTGACGGAGATTGAGTGTTCCGAATAAATCTGTAATAGCATTTGTGTTATTGTTTGGAGTTAAGAAGTCAATATTAAAGTCTCCTGCAATAATTATTTGTTTCACTAGGCCGTCACGATCTAGTAGCTCAAGCATACTGCTTATTTTTTCAGTAAATAAGGCCATATTGCCCAATGGTGGTCTATAGATTGAAACCACAACTATTTTGAGTTGCATTATTTCTACTGCTGCGATTTCTACATTCTTTTCCACTGATAATTCCTTTATATCTGTTCTTTCTATCGCACTGAGATTATCTCTAGAAAGCACGACTTGCGAGATATTCGCAAAAAGCTAGTTTTCGTAAGATTAAAAGACCTACTTCCGAAAGGAATTTCGAAAACTTTTTTAACAAAATTCTTTTCAAATTTTATTTTGAGTAGGTACATATGAATTCTTTTTAAAATTGTTTTAACTTAGTAGTTGACAAAATATTGCCTATATAATATATAGAATGCATAATTTACCACACATTTGCAAAAAATCGCTAATCGGTAAGAGTAAAAGTCGAACTTCCGGTCCTAATTTTGAAATTTTCTTTATACAAAAGGTATTGAAAATTAAGTTCTAAATACTTTTATACTCGTAACGTACCTGTCTAAAAAGCATGACTTGCGAAATATTTGTAAAAACCTGTTTTACGATAAGAGTACCTACTTCCGGTAGGAATTTCAAAAAATATTTTCTTTTTAGAAAATTGTTTTCTAATTTATGGTGGAATTCTGTAACTTTCTCGGAAGCTGCGGCTATCGTAGGCCCTGGCAACGAAGTGACGTTGCGATGACGATTTCAGAATTTTTGCAGTTAGTGACGTAGAAGTGTCAATTTACAATTTTTTGTACATAACCTTTATGTTTAACATGTAAACAGACATATCATCTCGTAAACATATACCGAAATATTTCAATTTAAAATTTTAACTAATAAGAAAATTGGTTGAAATATAATATAGCGATTGCTAACATTTTTTTTTAAAGAAAATGTACGGAACATTTTGTAATGCCAAGACATAGTATAAACATATGTTTATACTGCTGCCAAGATAGCACGAAGCACTTTGGAAAATTTCAACAAGAACTGCTATCATTAGGAGAGTTACAAAGGACGTAGTATCGCACTAGTGTATAGTGAATTTGCAGATAAATGTCTTTTCAGGCACATTTATGGATGATGAAATGTAATTTTTTTATGAAGCCAACAAGGATAGGTATCCCTATAAAGTGGACATTATTTTTCTTACAAGAGTACCTAAACACAAAAAAATACATAAACCTAGCAGACAATATCCACACAACATAAAGCATGTGAAATGTGCACAAACTAAATGTTCGAAAAAGTCTCTTATGGTATCGTGTTCACAATAACTTCACAATTTAAAGTTGACTTTTTCATAAGATTTTCTAATAATAAAACTACATCAAATAGTGAGGATGTTTAACTTTATATTATGTTGAAGAAGATAAGAGGAAATTTACCTGTTTAGTCAATGAATTTCTTTATTTGTAAGTCAAACCGCAAAGATTTTATCAATATGTAACTATATTAAACGATTAATGTTTTAGTCTCCAAAAAGGTAACATTAAGTTTTAATAGCATAGGCCAAAGTATATAAATGGTTGAAGGATATAGATGATTTTGTATTTAGAAAATCGACCAATCCTGTGCTGTACTGTTGTACTTGGTACACCAAATCATTCGATATTATTGCAGGATTTTGTTGCCGAGCCTCTGAAATTATAGTATTTGAAAGTTCTCTTTATTTGCGGTTTTTACAGGAGAGTAATATTCATTAGGCTGAAATTTTGCACTTTGTCAACTCAAAAGAATGTAAAGAATTATTGTTTAATAAATTTACCAGCAAGTATTATAAAACAATAGAAGACATTTGACTCGGATAATTATACTAATATTGGATATGAATTATATGTTTACTATTAAATCGTAACAATAAAGATCAAAAAGAAAAATAATAATACTGAACTAGAAA